>JAUPFV010000004.1:153499415-154106592 GCA_036936605.1 Limnanthes douglasii subsp. nivea | reverse complement strand
GTATTGCTAAAATGTGTTATTTCGATGCAGTAAGGGAGACATTAAGAATGATGTAAATAAGGCAAACCGGAGGGTGTTGTGATCCATTGTTGGGCCTATCGACTACTGTAAATGCGGAGTGGGGTTTACATGCTTCTCGTTTGTTTACTCAAGTAAATTACCTACTTTTCGTATTGTGGCATATTCCTGAGTTAGATATTATTAACGAAAGTCAGGTGAAAATGAATGATAATGAGAAGATTGTGACCGTCGACCGGTGACGAGGGTTAATAGAACAAAGATTATGGGACCGTAACATAACCGAGGTAGGCTTATTGGTACCCCCAAAGTCGCAAAGGTAAAGATACAAATGAGTCATCCCCTGCTCAAGAAAAAAAACGAGGCATGAGAAAGATGCTGCAGATAGTAGTCATCAGGAAGGTGGCAGCGAGCAGTCTGGAGAAAGGGGGTTTGTTAATCCATTCTCGTTAGGCATCATCCGGCAGGGGCTTGGTTACGTTGGTCTTTCCTCGTGGTATAGAAAATTTGTTAATTAAATCTGTGATGGCTTGACCTTTGATTGTTGTGTGTGACTCAAACTTTATATCATATTCATCTCCTTCTACTGACCATCTCATTATTCTACTAGATATATTGGGGTTCTGCAATACATACCTCAGTGGAAACGATATGCGCACGGTGATGGTGTGACTCTGGAATTACGGTTGTAGCTTGTGTGGTGCTACTAGAAGTCCCAATTCCACTTTATCCAATTTAAGATAGCGAGTTTCTGCCCCAATCAAAGTTTTGGTTTTATGTTATATTGGTTGATGCACGCCTTCAGGCTCATGAACCAACACTACACTGTCTGAAATGGTAGAAACTAAAAGATGAAGGAATAGGGGCTCACCTGAGATAGGGGACGATAGGATTTCTGACGATATGAGGTAGTATTTGAGTGCAATGAAAGATTCGTTATATTTTTCATCCCAGGAAAAGTTTTGGCCCCCCGAAGTATCATGAAGAAAGGGTGACTTTTATATGATACTCTCGATACGAAGCGCGATCTTCCAATAGGCATCCGTTAAACACTGTATCTCTTTGATGTTTCTTGGAGGTTTCATTTGTAGTAGTTCCATCAATTGATTATGTTTAGCTTCAATTCCTTTCTTGCTAATAATATAGCTCAGGAGTTCACCGCTTCAGAAACCAAATGAGTATTTAATCCAGCTCAACTTGAGATTAAATTGTTGTAGAATGGAAAGTACGCTACTCAACACTTGAAATAGTGGAGCCCATGTAATTCTCTTAACAGTTATATCATCGATGTAAGCTTTCATATCATGACCCAACTGGTCCTTAAATATCTGATTTATGAGGCGGTGATAGGTTGAACCTGCATTCTCGAGGCCGAAAGACATAACGGTATAATAGTATAGCCCCATATCGGTCTGAAATGTGGTATGCTCTTCGTCATTTGGATGCATACATATCCGGTTGTAGCCTGGAGATGTGTCAATAAACGACAAACACTCAAATTTATACGCCGAGTCCACCAGTTGATCAATATGAGAGAGCGGGAAGGCGTCCTTCGGGAAAGCTTGGTTAAGATCTATGAAATCGACACACATGTGTCATTGCCCTTCCTTTTTTTTAACTAAAACATGATTCGCCACCTATACAGGGTACCTAGCTCTATGAATGTGCCTGGGCCAGAAAATCTTGTCGACTTCCTTTTTAATGGCTTCTGGTATTTCTGTTGAAAATGATCGACGCTTCTAGCGGATGGGCTTAGCTCGTCTATCGATTGTGAGCTCATGGAAAATTACCGAGGGGTTCACCCCTGATACATAGCTAGGACTCAACAGAAATATATCCAAATTATGTTATAGTAATTTAATAAAAAAAATAGTAAAAAGTATGGTCTAAATCATTACATATTCGAAGTATATGGTGCTCTGTCACTAATTAATCACTTCCATTTTCAAGATAATCAGTTGACATGTTTTTTTACGGGGGTCATCGACTAATTCATACGATGAGTGGAGTTGATTGCCCGGTATCCTTCCTTATTTTTGCAATGGTTTTGAGGGGTCGACAGCCACTACCTAACAAGTTCTGGCAGTCCACTGCCTTCCCCGGATGATTCCTACAGAGTTACCGACGAGATACTTAACACATTTCTGTAAAGTACAAGGGGTAACTTTCATCTAGTGTAGCCACAGTCTTCCTATTGTGGCGTGGTAGGAGCTGAGGGATCAGAAATCATAAAGAACGTCTTGATTTCCTTCTTGGTAGCATCATGGCCGACCTTTACCATGAGCTCGACTTCACCTATGCATTGGGATGACTTACCCTCATATCCGACCATAGTTGGGTGAGTAGATCGGTAAGGGGGAACCTCAAACGTTATGTCATAGCTGGCGTTGAATATTATGTTCGTCGAGCTACCTTCGTCAACTAAAACTCGGGTTACCATAAGTCCTCAATGTCCATATTAATGGTCAGGGATACCTCATGGGGCATCACAATCCCCTGCAAATCTTCACAATTAAAAGTGAGTTCAACCATTGGGTCATGATAATTTTGGTAAGAAAACCCCTATATGATGTGCACTTTGTGGTCTATCTTAGCCCTCTTCTAGATTTTTTGTCGTTGCATATTAAAGTTCCTCCCGCATAAATCGTGAATAGTCATTGTTATTTACCATTATCGACCATCTTATCTTTCCACTGAGCTTTATTGTTCTCAGGTTGAACGTCGTCTTTTTTTTGTCTTGACGAATGTGTTCCTGCTACCTATAAAATTGCACAAACTCCCCATTGTCAATGAGCCTCTGCATTTTTTCTTTGAGCTTCCATCACTTATTAGTCGAATGACCATGGTCGTTGTGATAGGAGCATAAATTTCTATTTGAATACATGTGACTAGGAGCACTCATGGTACCTGGGGAGTGGTATCATGTTCTTCATTTAATCGTATCATAAAATTATTGATATTGTCTCGGTTAAATGAGTAAAGGATCGTGTAGGGTTATTATAGTAGGCCATCTAACGGTTACCCGAGCTGCATGTAGTATCGTACAGGGGTCCTTCATCGGATTTATTACTGATCCCGTTTTTTATATTGGGGCGCTCTGTCTAGAGAATCACCTCTCGTTGCATTATCTACCCTGATGAATTGGTCTGTACGGGAAAATAAGTCTCCCGTTATTTTAACCGAGAAGCGGACTAGATCAGCATAAAGGTTCCTCATGTGGTCTAGGTCTTGCTTGAGAGACGCGAGCGTCATTGACTTCTATAAGTCTTGCAGGGCATTCATTGTATGGACAGACCTCTAGATGTATCTCTTTAACAATTCTTCCCTTTTTAGGTATAGATCTATAGTAGAATCACTGTGGTTCTTAGATTTTGTTTTACCTACGAACTTGTCTTTTAAAGCGTTCCAAAGTCATGTCAAATCATGTATGAATCCCTTTGGTAAGCCACTAAACCAGTCCATAGTGTTACCTTTGAGAGTCATGGAGAGGGCCCTGTATATCATAACGTCATCTCGGTTAAAGGCTATCATCGTATTCTTGAATTTCTCCAAATATCTCTCCGGGTGTCTAGTAGTGTCATAGGCCTCAATGCGAAACGGGTCGAACTTGCGAGGGAGCTTCACTTCTATGATAGTTTTTACAAAGAGAGATTCCTTTAGTATGTACGCAGCCATCTTAGGTCGGACCTAGTCACATTGTTGGGCTTCGTTTTCTCTGGCTCTGCCTTGTCTCGTGGTTTGGTTCTCGGTCTTAGGCTCGTTTATTTCCACTACTTTATCCTTTCTTTTTACCGAACTTTTCTCGCTTGAAAGACCTACCCCCTTGGTTAGCGCGACTGATTTATACACCGGACCTCCGTTTTCTGTGACTCCCACCTCTTAACTTAGCAGTTAACGTATGGAGGGCTTCTTTCATTTTTGCTAACGTAGCTCTAGCTTTAGGGTCATTAGTTTCTTGTACTTGGATGGTTTTTTGTTGTTCTTGCTATATTTCTTTGATCTACAGCTCCAAACGGAGGACTGCTGAAATGGATGTCTGGTTACTTGTATTAACAACGGGTTCCACCTGAATAGGTACAGCATTGTTTCCATTTGGAACGAATTCCGGATCGATGGCGGTTGGTTGTTGACCTCTATTCCCTAGTGCTCCAACGGTGGGGATAATCGGGTCGTCTGACTGGACCACACCAGGGTGTGGAGCACGGGATCGGCCGCCAGCCTAGTCCGGAACGGATGTTTGAATTTTGACTCAGAGATTTCTCTTCGAAATTTCCCTTTCAATCCCAGATGTAGTTACCACCATTGGTTTAAAACTTAGTGTTCTTTAATGACTAGTCTTTCCTACAGACGACGTCAAATTTGCTGAAGGAAAATACTCACAAATATATGCCAAGTTACTAACTTTATCTCACAAAGAATAAAATATATGTTTTACATAGCTGTAAACCTATTCATACAAATCGTTGTGTTTTTCTCTCTCCCACTACGTACATGACTTCACTAATACAATCATGGACTAACATTAATGACTATTAATATGGTACAAGTTATTTATATTGAAGTGTTGATCGATGACCATCTTTAATATCCCCTGACTTTCTTTAATTCTTACTCAATGGTATAATAGTAGTGATTACACTATTATGACACCGTTACGTATACGCTGCATCGGTAAAGCATGGAACCGTCTCGGTGAGGTACAATAGAAGTGCATCAATTATAATGCTCGGTTAGTATTGCTTAATAACGGATTTGATAAGGCTCGGGACCCCCTCAGTCTTGTATCGTGGGCAGGCAGCGGTTATACTACTTGAGTATCAATATTTATGAAGAACCTTGGTATAACGCGGGATTCTTTTGGTAATGCGTTACTATCTTTTGGTGGTTATACCATCTCCTTTAAATATCATTGATGTTTGGTCTTTCGTTTTATGTCTTTATCTTTCCCGATAGTAGCGCCCTCATCACTATGGTCATTATCTCAACATGAAATTTGATTTAGTATTCATGAGCCGAATACATTCGCTCTAGATTACTGAAAATTAAAGGAGCTAGGTTGAAATTTGGTTCCATTTTTATTGAATCGCGCCAGATATTTCATTAAACAAAAGGCTTCATTCCTTAGACTCATTAATATATTAAATCTAACTGAGCTCATCTATAAAAGAGGGTTGGAGAAATATCTTACGTATTTCCAATTATGCATCACAATTTCTGATTTTCTTTGATATCGTTTTCTTAAGTAGCTGAGTTTTTGCTTTCCTTCATATTGTTTATAAAACTTCTCAATTTTTTCTTCTTCAACTCAGCATTTTAGCTTTCATGAACCATTTCAAGTCTTCAACTAATTCTATTGTGTCTTCTCTTTATGTTATTCTTGAGGAAGTTGTGAATCTGTTTCCTGCAAAAAAAAGTTAAAAGTTTACGATCATAATACAAGTCAGGTATAGTTACCTGCTTTAGGAGTTCATTAGAAGCAAAATTCAATCTAAATCTGATTAAAATTATGTGATTTATAAAAATATTATGACCTCTGTTTTTTTACCAGATTCGTGAAGACTTTATCTATAGTCAGATGTTGATGAAGTTGTGTTCAAGATTCCTACAAAAATTCTATTTCTACAAGTACATATAATGGATAATTGATAAAACGTTATGTAACCCAGCAAGCATCAGGTATACCATCTAGTAATGTTGTAATATATACTCAATTGCTTTGATAGATAATTAGCATTGTTTTCGAAGTTTATCTATCAATCCTCTACCCTTAGGCAACCAACTTCTAGGCTTTCAAGAAGAGAAATTTCTCTTATGCACACCATAATAAGCCCGAGCATTCCATAAACGACTCTCGGTAAGTACGGGAATAAATTAATTGACTGATTGACAATCAAGAGCTCTTTCAATTTGTTGGAAGTGATGAGGACATGATAAAAGACAAGAAGACATAAGTAAGACGCAATGGATGTATATCATCTCCAGGGGATACACATTTTCTGGATTAACGAAAAACACTCAGAAAAGGCACAATAAAGATCTTAAGGTCCACAAAGTGGACGAATCCTCCCATAACTATTATGGAAAGTTGATCCCTGACTTAACCTTTAACAACAATGATATGAGGGGTGTGATAAACCCCATGAAGATGTCCTCATGACAAACAGAGTTCACTGTATCCCGCGTGCTGATAAATACCGGAAGCTCGACCAACGTAATATTTAAGTTTAGTCACGACAAGATATTGGGAGTACCGCCATACAAGTTGATCAACAAATATTTGGTTAGATACAAGGGCATGTCATTTACGTGCATGGGGAGGTTACACGTTTGGTGGCTGTTGGTAAGGGAGAAAAAGATAAATTAATAAGGAAGTTATTTATAATAGTTGATACGCCAAGTTTGTACAATGCCATCTTTGGAAGACCTTGGCTGCACATAATGAAAGTCAAAATATTTTTTTCCCGATACCGCCTTAAGTATCCAGTTGGGGATCAGGTCAAAATATTCAGGGAAAGGCAAAGAAGTGCCCAGGGCTCTTATGCAACAGTATTAGCTCAAACGAAGTCGATCCAATAGTAATTAATGAAACATGGGAGGATTTTCAACTTGGCAAAAACATTCACATAATAATCGAGGTCAATGACCCACCAGAAGAATACATGTGTGATAATCCCTTATGAGATGTAACTAATGAGACTTCGCGACAAAGAACATAATTTGAGTGAGAAACCAATTTTATAAATTCCAAAGAAAATTTGTTGGATTTATTGTGATAAAACTTGATTTTTTTTCTCATAGAGTGAAGATAATATCTTATGAGTCAACCCTTTCATCATTTTCCATAAAGTTTCAATTGATAAAAGGCTACGAGTGATTCGATAAAATTGATGAACTTTTTCTTTAATAAAATTCAACGTCATTACCATAGAAGTTGAGAAATTTCTCTAAGTTATGGTATAGTAAGAGAATCAAAGTACTCAATCTAAGGATGTTTGATCCTTTCCTACCCTAAGGATGTTTTCTCATTGCATTGTATTGATCATCTTTTAGACACGACATTAGCTAATGAGCTACACTCCTTTATGGATGTGTATCCAAGGTACAATCGGATACAGATGCACCCACGTGACAAAGACAATAATGCCTTGCAAACAAATTAAGTTTTATACTGCTATAAATCTATGTCTTTCAGTTTAAAAATGCATGTTCAACCTATCAAAGAATCATTAACCAGATTTTTGACAATTAGTTAGGAATAAAAAAGAGACCTACATAGACAACATGATCATAACAAATAACACTAAGAATATGAAGCTTGATGTTATGTGCAACATCTTTACCACCGTACGCCAAATCAACCTCAAGCTAAATCCTTTGAAATATTCCTTCAGTGTTTGAAAGGAGAAGTTCATGGGATACATCATCAACAAGAATAGAAATGAGGATGATCCCGAGTAGCGAAGGGAATTACTCACCATAGATCCACCATGAAACATCAATGAGGTTTAAAGACTCATAGGTCTTCTAGCGATCATGTCACAATTCATCTCCCGAGCGTCTAGAAAAAAAAAGCCCTGCTTTTGAGATCCCAAAAAAGAGAAGAAGTTCAGCTGGAACGAATAATGTGACAAAGCCTTTTGCACTCTCAAATAATACTTGACTTCACCGTCAGCCATGTTTTAGTCAGGAAACAATAGGGAATGCAGTGGTCGATCTATTATGTCAGCAAGAGCTTAACTGGCGTAGAGCCACGATACTTGAACCCTGAAAAGTCAGCGTTAGGATTTGTGGTGGTAGCAATAAAAATGTGGCGTTACTTCCAAAGTCATACGATAATATTTGTACTTCATTTTCTCTCAAAATCGTCATGTAACATTTTAGGATGACTCACACAATGGTTCATTGAGCTTTGCTAATATGAGATCATGTATGAGCCCTATACAGTAATTAAAGGTCAAGCTGTGGTTGATTTCATAAATGAAATCACCAGTGATAGAGTTAAAAAAAGATGACACGAAAACCAATGAGGAAGTCAACTACGAATGGGTCACCTACTATGAGCATCATTGCGGGAAGAAGTCACATAGTCAACCAAGTTATTCTTTTATGTAACCAATAATGTTTCGAGTACAAAGCGATCATAAAGGGGCTCAAATTGGCTCATATATGAGAGCTACAAACGTTTGTGTCTACTCTGACTCATAACTCATGGTAAGTCAGGAAAATATCGTATACAAGGAAAATCAAGACACTATGAGAGGCTACTTAAAGACCTTGCATGCTTAGGAAATAAAATTCAAACATATCCAATAGGATTAAGTACCTCGAACGGACAATTTAACCATAAACTTGTTGGCAAAAAAAGTTGTTCAATGAGACAACCCACTCGTAATTTTACAAGAAATACCATCTTGGGAAGACAACACAAACCGATATGAGGTCTTAACAACCAATATTGTCGTTTATAGAAAGATTTC
This sequence comes from Limnanthes douglasii subsp. nivea, assembly GCA_036936605.1. Taxonomy (NCBI): domain Eukaryota; kingdom Viridiplantae; phylum Streptophyta; class Magnoliopsida; order Brassicales; family Limnanthaceae; genus Limnanthes; species Limnanthes douglasii. Next base: position 154,098,097 of record JAUPFV010000004.1, on the reverse strand, counting down.
CAAAACTAATATAGCGGTATTTAGATAGAGGGGAGGTTATTCTGGTCCTTACTGATCTACACCAAGGGTTGACATGTGCTCATTATGGACATCAAAGTTTAATTCGGCATTTTGTCCTAGCAGGTTTTTACTAGCCCAAACCTGAAACCGACATCAATGCTTTAATACAAGGTTTTAAGGGTTTCCAAAGGTATGCCCGTACAAGCCATCTACCAGCAAACCAATGAGTGTTGTCTTAGTACCTTGCCTTTGGAAAGATGGGGAATTGATTTAGTTGATTTTTATGAATTTTAAACGTTGGTTTGGGTCGGTCGACCCCAGGGATAGGTTTATTTGTAACGATCTTGATTGGCGTACATTATTAGGGAAAAAAACGAATCGGATTCCCGTGTTCCTATTTTTTAGGAACAGTTGATTTTTATGAATTTTAAATGTTGGTTTGGGTCGGTCAAGTCCGGAGATTTGTCTGTTTGTAACGATCATGATTGGCGTACATTATTAGGGAAAAACGAATCGGATTCCCGTGTTCCTATTTTTTAGGAACAATCGATTTTCAAAGTGATTAGCATTTCCTGCGGATCTGAAAAGAAGGGTTATTTAGAGTGCATTGCATTTATTATCGTTTTTGAAAATAGCATTTATTGTTGATTACCATGTATAATTAATTGCATTTATTTAAATTTTGCTCGTAATGTGTACTAAATGAAACCGTGATTTTTGAAAAGTAAAAAACAATCCTTTTGTTTTCGGACCTAAAAAGAATCGTTATCTAGTTTAATAAGAGACGTTGTTTAAAACACAGACTCAAACGTTACACGGTTTTTTTCGAAATTCCAAGATAGCATTTATTCGTAATGTGTATTAAATAAAAACGTGAGTAAAATTATGTTTCCTTACTTCAAAGTTAATAAATAGTGTTCTTATTTATTGTGTCGAAACCGTAAACGTCGCGTATTAAGAGAGTTGCGATTTTACCGCGTTGGATCGTTTGTTACGGGTATTTCATGGGTAAAAAAAGAAAGAAAAAAAAAGGTGGAAAAACCGGTTATGTTGGGTTATATAGATTGATCGTGCATTGCCTAACGGATGCGATCATACCAGCACTAATGCACCGGATCCCATCAGAACTCCGCAGGTAAGCGTGCTTGGGCGAGAGTAGTACTAGGATGGGTGACCTCCAGCACTAGGAGATTCTTTACTATTTGATTCCATAACATAAGATGTTTCAACAAGGTCATTCAAGTTATTTTTTATTTTAGAAAACTATCGATATCATGTAATATAAATTGATCATTTGTGGAAAGGAGTATGTCAACGATGTATAATACTAAATTAGTTTACTTTCACTAAACTTGTGGTATATATAATATTCCACAACAATCACCTCAAAACAATATGAGGAGAATGTATTTAAGAATTTGTGGTACCACTAACAAGATGCTTGTTTCAGTACATATATGGATTTTTCTTTAGTTTACACACTTTCAACTTTAGGTCTCTAGATACAAATTGTTTAGTAAGAAGCATTATTTATATTGAGAGATAATGTCTTAACATCCGTTTATGCTTATGACCCTGTAGAGTACTAGGTGGTCGGTGTTAGGTTTCACTATGGACTATCTAGGTAGCTCATTTTTTACTGGTTTGTTATCTTAAATACCTCCCCGTCGGTAGCTCTTCACGATGCAGGTTGAGTTGGCTATTACCATGTTTCTTGTAAGCGTTGTTGGAACATTGAAGTCAACCACCATTCATGATGGCTCCTAAAAATGGGGTAAGAAAAACGAGAAAACAAAAAACCTCTCCAGCAATCCCACAGATGATGAATTCGAAAGTCCATTTTTTTTACAAGAGTATTTTTCTTGTGTGACTCCCAAGTATATGTATTTTATTCATGGATAGTTTCTTAGGTTATCGTATGGATACTTTTCCTGTGTGAATCCCAAGCATGAATATTTTTTAGGTTATTGTATCTAAAGGTATCCAATACTTATTTTAACTGTCATGTAGCACTTCAAGTATCATTATTGAGCAGATAGTACTCAAATATTGAACTTATTGTTTATCTAATACTGAGACACTTCTATAATACCTCAAATATGTATGCTTCATCGTCACTCATGTAACTCTCTTCTTCTTCTTTTCAAGCAAACCTTCCTTTTTTTACTGTTTTTTCATTTATTTTTTTATAAGTTTGTATCTTTCAAACTGGAGTTTATAAAAATAATAAAAGTATCATTACTTTATTTTTTTAAGATGAACAAAACTAGATCTATTGATGATATTTGTTTTCGCCAGACCTAGGTCTTGCATTATGTTTTTCTAGTCTCGTATCTCGTACTTTATTTTTTCATGGTCTTATATGATATAATACAAAGATGTAAGACCATTCACATGTAATAAATAGTTGCGAGACCAATCATGATGTAATAAAGAGATGTCAGACCATACATAATGAAATAGATAGATCAAATATGATGAAATGAAGAGATGTTATACCAATTATGATGAAGTTGAGCGATGTAAAACCCTGCATGATAAAGTGGAGAGACCATACATGATGAATTAGAGAGATATGAGACCATGTATGATAAATTTGATAGATATCAGACCAAGCATGATGGAAGTGGAGAGCCATGCATGATAGATTGGATAGACAATGCATGATAGAAGTGGAGAGATCGGGCATGATGGAAATAAAGAGACCAAACATAATGAAAGTGAAGAGACCACGCATGATAGAAGTAGAAAGATGCGAGACTATATATAATGAGATAGAAAGACTGATGAAAATGGAGAGACCATGCATAATAAAAGTTGAGAGACCATGCATGGTGAACTAGAAATACCAAACATGATGGAAGTGGAGAGACTATGCATGATGAACTGGAGAAATCAGACATGAAGGAAGTGGATATACAAGGCATGGGTTAATATTGTTGCAGTAAATACTATAAATGTTTTTGGCCCAAAGACATTTGTTACGTATGAATCTTATACAAAGCTTGCATCAGAATGTGTATCGAATAGCCTTTGGGATTCTAATATTCAATCCACCTTCATTAAAAGGCCTTGCAGATATTAACCCAACTGGTTCAATGAATTTTATCGGTATCCTCAGTAGATCCCCAGAGAAAACTGTTAAACCATTTCTCAATTAAGTTCATGATGCACTTAAGAATGGTGCTTCTTTGAATCTAATAAAATGGATAGCCATTAAAACATAAGATATAAAAGTGAGCCTCCCACCATAGGAAAGGTTTTTTCCATCGGAACCAGTTATATTTTGCTTGATTTGTTGAGCATGAGGTCAAAATTACGAGATTTATCATTGGCGTTGAGAGTAATCCCTAAGTATGTTGTAAGGAGAGTTTCAAAGTTAAAGCCAGTAGTGTCTGGTAGATTAGAGGCTCTGATAAGGGGAGAATTAGTTGAAGAGATGATCTTTATCTTCTATTTATTAATTATCTGACTAGAAATTTCCTATTAATCCTGCAAAACGTTACTTAGAGTACAGATAAAGTGTTAAGGTTGTTAGTAAAAAGAAAGAGGTCATCCACAAAAATTAAACATGGAATTTTTATAGAGCTTTAAGTAATATATTCCATAGTCTTATTGGTTTCAAAGATCTTTCTAAGACCCCTTAACAAAACATCCTCAGCAATAATTAAGAGACTAGGGGATCCCCTTGTCTTAAGCCTCCTTTAGTTTTAAAGTAACCAACAACCTCCTCATCGATGAGAATGGAGGCATGATGTTCATTATCATCATGTTAATTAAGTAAACAAATTTGGAGTTAAAACCAAAATCAAACAAAACTTTAATAATAAAGTTGTGGGACATTCTCTCAAAGGCTTTAGCCATGTCCGCTTTGATAAGAATGTTCCAACCTATATTTTTTTAGTTGAGATCGTGAATAATCTCTTTGGAAATCATGATATTATTTTCAATAGACTTATTAGAAATATAAGCTCCATGGACTTTAGTGATTTTATTACAGAGGAGATTAAAAAGTCTACTGTTGATAATTTAAAAAAAATATATTCATAAGAGTGCATAAACTAATGGTCTGTAATATTTTAATTTTCTAAGATTACAAGATTTAGGGATGAGGCATATACAATGTGCCAAGATGTTGTTCGGAATGTTCCGACCTTGAAAGAAGGAGGTTATAGCTGTAATGAAGTCATATGTTATTATTTCCCAACATCTAAGATAAAAGCATCTTTTAGAACCATCCATGGTTGTTGCACTAGATGGGTTGAGACTTTTAATTGTGTTTAAAATTTTATCTTCAGTAGAAGTCTTCAATAGCATATTATTATCATCCTCATTGATAAACTTAGGAATGATGTTGAACATGTGGCTATTCATGAAGTTGTTGTCCTCCCCATGATTAAGGTTACAATTTTCTGTAAGAATCTCTTTGGAGTAGGATTGATCAGAGATACCAATTTGGTGCTCATCAGTGATCCAGTTGGAGTCATCTCTAATGCTAGTGATTTTGTTCCTCCTTCTTTTCTTCTTTATATAGTTATGATAGATTTTCATGTTTTCATCGTCATCCTTAATCCAGTTGAAATAGGTTTTTTGGCACCAAAATAATTATCCTTTAGTAAGATCATGGAGAAGCATAGAATTAGCCTTAGATAGATTGTTACAGTTTCCAATGTTGTTGTTATCCTGAAGCATCCTCTCTATATATTTGACAGTTTCTTCAGCCTCCAAAACTTTATCGAAGATATTCCCAAAACATAGCTTATTTCAAGTTTTTAGAGCATCTTTGGGTCTATTGACTTTATACCAAAAGATGGACATAGGGTATCCTTGCATACCTAGATTCCAATTAGTTTCAACAGTTGTTAGGAATCCATTAATTAAAGTCCACATATTTAGGAACTTAAAGCCTGTTTTAGTGTGATTTTTTTCATTTGATATAGTAACACAAAGAGGAGTGTGATCTCAGCACGTTCTAGCCATGTGGATGAATTTAGTGATGTTGAAGTACTCAGACCAAGTTGATTTGAATAAATCTCGATACAATCTTTTACATTTAGATTTGTTAGTCCAAGTAGACATTATGACTGCATATTCTGCATCTTCCAGTAAAAAATCTCTAATAGTTTCATTGATGTCTTCTAAGTTGTTTAGGCAGAAGGTATAGCAGCCTATACGTTCATAAGAAGAAGAAATAAAATTAAAGTCACCAATAAGAAGCCATTATTTAACAGAACTAGAAATAGATTTAAGTTTCTTTGTGATGTCTAATTTGATCCAGACATAACATCCATTATACATGGCTCAATTGTTTTTACAGGGATTTATGTTTTTAGTGGCTAACCAATTGAGATTGTTATAGAATAAATGAAATCATTATCATAAGAATTTTTTTATTCTGATCCATGCAGAAACTCTAGGACACTCATATTTTAGGTTGAATTTTGGTGTCCACTTGAATATTCTCATTGCGTATTCACAAACAGACCATACACATCTAGCTTAGAGCTTGCACATATCATATTTGAGCGAGAATTCTATAAAGATATGTCTGGCATCCCTATTGGTTATGTTGTAATCTCATGTGAATTTATTGGCTTCAAAGAATTGGTTGAGAATATTTATTTTTAGCCGGCCTCGGGAAAACTTCCCATCAAGGTGTACTGGTTGCTGCTTGCAGTGTGTCTTTTTCATTTCGTAGGAAATGCAATGATATATGATCCTTAATTTCTTATAATTTTGTTGGTTTAACACCATAACCAGTTTCTTGAAGTCTTGTTACATTAGCAAACGATCTGCCTAATATAGAATACTTATTTCCTGTTGTATTTTCAATGTTATTGTGAGTTGTATTGCCTTTGCCACATTGGTTTGTGATAGTTTTGGAAGATTGAAGAGAAGGAAATTGATCTTTGTAAGTGTTATTTCTAGAATACAGGTTGGATGAATCCATTGTTGGAGAAGAAAGGGCTTGGGGAGCTGCCAAGATCAGGCCTGCGAACGGAAGGAGATGAAGATGATCAACAGAAAGAAGGATCAAGAAGTGTTAGAGCAGTTCTTAGAGGACCCTTAAATGTTTTTTAAGATTTCAAATAATATATTTTAGTTTAAAATTTATTAATATCATCTTAAGGTTTTTAAAATTATTAAATTATGGATAATTTATCCATAATAACCCAAAATCAAAACTGTTTATCTATAATAATCGAGGGTTACTCATAACCTCATAGTTTTAAAATTAAATTACTAATAACCACATGGACTTTTTTAAAAACCATCATACTACCGATTTGTTATTACGATCTTAATCTGTATGTTTCTTTTTTTCATTCGATCAATATGTTCTTTGATTTGATATTAGCTTTTATTTCTTCCTCTAATCGAGATCTTTTTGAAGTTGTGGATCGTTAGTTATTTCTATAATTCTTAGGCATTTATCAATTCACAAATGATTTTCCTTTTATGTATTTTTCATTTTTAATTTTCTCTCAATTATTTATTGTTATTTTATGATTATATGATTTCTTTAGTTATGATGATTGTTTGATTATATACTTTCATGTAAATATTTTGATAAACATCTCAAAAGATTGATTTTAGGAAAACATATTTCATTGTTGTTGGTTTTGATGGTTTGGTTGTGTAAATATGAACATTATGGTTGCATAATTAGAAACTGCATTGAGTTACAAAATTATATACTTTTGTTGTGTATTTAGTAGTGCAATTGGGTACAAAAATATGTATATTTGAGTGCGTATTTACTATTTCTTATTTGTGTTTTAGAATGCAAATTATGTTATAGTTGGGTGTGAAGATAGTGCGAACTTGTATTGTTTTTCTTTTATTTGGTTTATTTTTCAGGTTTACAATGTCTTCATTGAGTGTTTTTAACAAAATAATCACGTTTTTGTTATTCTACTTAATACTTTTGAAAGTTATAGACGTATGGTTGATTTTGTAATAAACAAGTAGGATCGGCTGGTCATGGGATGTTTTAGCTTTACTTATTCTTTTGGTGAATATAAGAACTATTTGTTTGTGGTAATTATTATATATCATTGGTTGCATTTGCTAACAATAGTAAAGGTCCAGATATTGTTATTATGATGGATGAAATTGTTGAAACTAGAGATTTAGGTATTGATGTTGCTAATTTTTATAATGTTGATATATTATCATTACATAATATTCATTTAATAGTTGAAGATAATATACCAATTGAAGAACTAGTCCGTGTGTTCAGTTTTGGAACATAAGAGCAAATATACTTCTCCTAAAAGTTGGACTGATGATATTTCAAAGTGTATGGAAAGTATTTGAAGGTGGTGCTACATCTCTGTATCTTGTTTTATCTAAATTTTCTATCGAAAATGCATTTACTTCTAAATTTATTCATAATCAGATAGCAACCTTAAGTGTTCATTATTCTATGAAAGAGAGCAAAGGATGTCAATGGAGGCTTTATGTTTCAAGTATTCAATAGAATGGATATATGGTTATCAAAAAGTATATTGGTGATCATAAATTTTATCTATGTTTCTTAATTTAAAATAAAAAGCATATAACATCTGCTTTGATACCAAGCGACATAAATTATGGTGTCTGATTTGTTAAATCTGATTATGGTTTAGATAATTCTTATCGCAAGTCATGGATGACTCTGGAGAAGACTTGAAGGAAAGTTTACCGAGATATTTTTATTTCTTTTGGGTTGTTAAAATGTTATTTTAATACTTTAAAGACTCTAGAATTCACTAGTAATTTTGTATTGGAGTATGATGGCGGCAATCAATTTTTAAGCAATGTTTTATAGTTTGTGGATCTTATTTCAAGGGGTTCGCACTTTTCATCTGATGCTTTTTATCTATGGTATATTTTTAGTGGTACATATCGAGAGGTTTAACTCTCATTAATAGCTAAAAGTGGTAAGAATGGTGGTGTGGGTAATTTATAGTCGGAGGGTATTTTGGGTAGTTTGTAAATTGAATATTAACTTTTAAGTAGTGAGTAAAGAGATAAGGGAGGTTTATGCTTGTATTTTATACCGCTTGAAAAATTCCAACCTATTAAATGAAGTTGGTTGGGGTATTTATACTAATTTTGTGACCCATGGGTCGGGTCGGACCCTGGATTCGGGTCAATCTCTAAAGACCAAACCTTAAATGGTATTAGCACACAACTGAGTCATGATTGACTTGGTTGGATTCTTTACAATATGCTTGGTGTAAAATATGTCTGAACTGCCCTTCCGGATTAGTCAGTAGTGCCCTTCCAAAAATATCCAAACCTATCACTAGCCCCTTTAGGTCTTTCAAAAATATTTAGGAAGAGCTAACTTATCCATAAAAAGATCTGGATCATATTCGAAGTGTATTTTTAAAGGTTTGGCCATGAAGAAAATGGACCTTGTTCGGATCCGAAGTGTTTTCTTTCCGTAGATGAAAAGCCAACGGTCAGAATTTTAAGATCTAACACGTGTCACACTTTGATTCGACCTCTCAGTCATTTTTCTTCTTTGGTACTTGCACGTATCTTTCAAAACGTAGTTGGAGTAGGCTTAATAGCCCCTAATCATTATTTGAATCATTTCATCTCCCCTAAAAGAAACACTTAAGTGGCTTTCACCTTTATATAAACCATTTTTACTTTTTATTTTTTCATAATCAGAACTATTTTCTTGAGAGAGAAAGCTTGAGTTTGCGATTTTTCTCTATATCTAGGAAGTTATATGTTCACAGCCGGAACTGCTTTTATTAAAAGGGGTTGGTTAAACCTATCAGATTTTGGAAAAAACAAGAAAAGAGGAAAGACATGAGGCGAGGAACGCGCTGGACTCCATGCTTCTCCTGGTGGAGTATTTAGCCAAGCGGTACCTGAACCGGATAAGAGCACATCATCATCCAGAAAATCGGTAACACGAAAATCTCCTTTTATCCCGACATTATCTACACTAGAATTTGAACTTCAGTTCAAGTATCTTTACATTCTTTTCCTAAGGGTAAAGTAGTTTCTAGTATTAGGAAACCCTCACCATGGCTAGCGAAGGGATCAAATACCAAAGATGTCACACCCCAAAGAGTCACTCGACACTCCAAGTCCAAGAGCACCCCTTATTCTTCAAAGATTGTTAGTTCATAAACATTAAACCCTACTGCCCAACCCCTCGTGAATCCGAACATCATGTCTCTCCATAATGAGGCCACCAAAATTGAAAAAGAAGCCACAAGTACTCGACTGAACAACGACGACTATAATGGAAGAAATTATGGAAGACAGTGGGGAAGATACCCTTTTGGAGACATCCAGATAAACTGAAAATACTATACTGGATCGAATCGCTAGGGAAAAAATGGGACTTCCAAATACTGAATCGCTTCCGGAATGCTTGGAAGGGAAAGTTTGGCCCAATTTTTGCAAGGTCAATGTGAAATATTTGTTGGCACTTCAAAATATTTCCTATGTGTATATACACACCACCGAATTAGATCGGATTAGAACAAACTGGGGCTTTTCAGAGTCTATTAAGGTTATGATTCTTGTTACTCCGGAGACTCCTTTGGATTGCAAAGCTAATGAACTGATGGTATACACCAAAGTGCTAAACTGGGGACTTCGTTTCCCATTGGACCCTGAAATAGCTCGGTACTTTCATCTAATCAAGCTTTGCCCAAGCCAGCTAAGTCCAAATTCCTGATATACCTAGCTAGCCAGCATTATTGCTTCCAGGTTATCAAAGATTCCAATGCCCATTAAGTAGTTTGGTGTCGTGACTGGTTTGTGTAGGAATCATCAGATCCCATTTTATCACTACAACATGGCAAACGATTACAAAATAATGAACGATATATTGGAGGCTAAGAAACCTTAAATGACTCAGCTTCTGTTCATAAGAGGAGCTTGGGAAAATGGTAAAATGATCAACTACCAATCAAATCTGAGTCAACTGAGTAGGTATTGGAGGAGCTTAGGCATCAGTTATTCGGATTTCCAGTTATATTTACACTTTATGTTGTTATGCCGAACTGATCATTATATCTTTTTGGAGTACTTTCAGAGATGTATTCTGAGCACTTTGAGGCATGAAAAGCTACCTTTGCCAAATTAAATCAATGGGCATCAAAGAAGTGGGGGCTCGGTTTTAGTAATTGTTTCACTTCTAGAAATATGTTGAAGGCTCACTTGTCGAACATCACTGGAAACGGATACATCACGTGGGAATAATTGACCACCCCCCTTGATCGGATGTCATCCTTAGAAGGACAGAGGCAAAGGATGACAAGGTTTACTTACCCGTCCTGAGTAAAGATCATAACCATCTTCACAAGATGAAGAAGAAAAAGAAAAAAACTGGAGTTGACCCATCTCACCAGATCCGCGAAGCAGCCAGTTCGGAGAATCTTGAAGGGATAAATGTCATTTTGTTAGAGGCAGTTGCTGCAAAAGTTGAAGAATCCGGGGGATCAGATCAGTTGTCTCAAGTTAAGAAAAAAGGTCACGATAGGGCCAAGGAAGGTTGTGACAGAAGAGCTAGAAAGAGGAATAAGAGTAACGTAGAGTAAGAGGTAATTCTCCGTCATCCGGTCGACAATCCTACTCTTCCAACTGATGTTCTTCTACGGGTATAGGCACCAGCTGACCCTCACTCTCAAGTGTTTCCCTCAGCTAACCAGCCATCTATTGAAGGAGAGGTTAACTTGGATGACCTTCGGAATATGTACTTTAGTGATCTTGACAAGGATGACTTTGTTGGGTCCTTTCCTCAAACCACAATTCCCAATGTTGTGACTTACAATGGTGAATATTTTGAGGTATCAAGCGAGCAAGATACCCTAGGCCATGCAGTTTTGGGCATCATTAGGCCAATAATAGATCTGGAAAGACAGGTCAGGGAACAGGCTGGGAACATCGGTTCTCTTACCCAGAAAATCAAAACTTGAAAGATTCTCTTTCTACTGCACAACAAAAGGTAGAAGCCTTAAGCAAGGAGAAAGAGGAATTGTACACCGAACTGCACCAGTCCAATACCGCTCAAGGGGAACTCCAGACTAAATATTCCACACTGGAAACCACCTCCTCTAGTAAGATCAAAGTTATGAAGGAACAACAAACCAACAACACAAATACCATCACCACTTTAACCGAAGAGAAAGAGAAGTTAAAAAAACTTCTTATAGAGAGAAAAGAAGAAAATAAATCTCTAAAGAACAAACACTCAAAAGATAGCTGCAGCCATAGAGAAGTATGATAATTGTGTAGTGGACTCTTTGGAGAAGAGGGACGATGGCATCAAATTAGATATGGTTCTGATTTTCCGTCAGATCTTTATGGAAGTTTGTATCATACGAAGATATTCATTTTCATACCATGAGAGATGGTGACAAACATGGTTTTTCTTCCTCAAGTGATAGCGATTCAAATGAGGGAACCAATGAGATCTCAAGCATGGATGCCAATAGTCTCAAAGAAGATGATGGTAAGGAAAAATCGAAGAGGATAAACCCTAAGCTTATCTTGTTTACTTTTATGTTCAAAACTAAAGTCCTTGGAAAGCCAAGACATTTTTTTATCTTTTTCAATTTTTGTTTTGTGAACTAAAGTCTTTGGATGGCCAAGGAATTTTTGTGATGGTAGATCATATATATACCGATCATGATATAATGTTAAGTTTTCCCTTCGTATGAACTTATTTTTATTCTTATGACTAATCATTAATTAATATATAATTCCTTCGATTTGTTTAATAAACGTTTAATTCATTAAATCACTTCAACAATATGTCATTTGAAAGATGAAAGTTTTTAATAAATCCGATCATGTGTTTAATGAATCCGATCATGTGTTAAATGATTCTGATCACCTTAAATATACTTCATTTGAGGGTCGAGGTATTTAATAGGTATTCAATTTATCCGGTCTCGTCACATTCACAATAATTTTTGAAAAAGGTATAAGATACCATTGATTGAAAACTGGACACCGTATTCAAACCTCCTCGCGTCACCAGGGTAGGAAAGAGTATGCCCCATAATATTTACATTGAGGTATGAGAAGGTATATATTTACAAGATAGTTTTATTCTAAATACAACCTGAGATGGTCAATTTCCCATGGATGCTTCAAAACTTTGCCATCTTTGTCTTGAAGTCTATATGTCCATGGCTTGATTCTTTCATACACCATGTAAGGACCTTCCCAATTCGGATCCAACTTCCCGAAATTTTTTTCTTTGGTGTGTAAAAAGACTTTTATCAATATTTTGTCTCCTAATTGGAAATCTATTCTTCTTAACCCCTCATAGTGTGTTGTTCTCAAATACTCCTTCACTCTTCTTTCTTCAACCAGATCAATTGATTCATAACTGCCATATCATTAGCTTGTTCGGAATAACTTTTAATCTTGAATGATGGCAAAGTAGCTTCTATGGGTGTGATTGCATCCATCCCACAAACAAGGGCAAAAAGAGACTCTTGAGTGGTCGTTCGTGGAGTAGTTCAATAGGCCCACAATGCTTCTTGCAAGTAACTCATCCATTTCTAGCAGCTCCTTCTAGATTCTTCTTCAATCCTGCTAAAATTGTTCGATTAGCAGCTTCAACCTGCCCATTAGCTTGAAGGTGAAAAGGGGAAGAGAAGCAGTGTTGAATTCTTCTGAAAGTGCAAAATGCATCCATATCTTTATTATCAAATTGTAGCCCATTGTATGTGGTAATTTATTAGGAAATTCTGAATCTACAACATATATTGGATAGAATAAAATTTATGAACGCCTTAGAAGTGGTTCCAACTAGTGGGGCAGCTTCTATCCATTTGAAGAAATAATCTATTGCCACTATTATCGTTTGATAACCTCCGGATGCCATGGGAAGAGGTCCAACTAAGTCCAAATCCCATCTATCAAACGATATGGGCTCGGATATTAACTCCATAGGTACTGCTGGTGCATGGATTTCATTCTCATATATTTGGCAAGGATCACACCTCCGGACCATATCTTTGGCATATGCCATTATGGTAGGCTAGTGGTATCCTGCTAACAGGACTCTCCTGGTTAAGGGCGTATAGCCACAATGTGATGATCCCTCTCCATCATGCAATTCGGATATGACACTTTAAGATTACTCAAATCCTAAAAACAGAGAAGAGGCATGCTGAAAGATTTTTTTATAAAGAACTTCCCTTAACACCAAGAAACCACGAGCCTTATACTTGATCTTTTTAGCTAAGACTTTGTCTCAAGGTAAAACTCCATTGGAAATAAACTGATGTATTTCAAACCTCCAATCTTTGGATTACGTGGAAGATAAACTTAAACTCTCTTCAAATTCACTCTCTTTCTCTTGAATTGAACTTATGAAGGGGAATTCTTCCATAAAATTTCATAGGTATGCTTCAGAATAAGCTATGATGGCTAAAGAATCTGCCATAGTATTGTCCGATCTAGGGATTTTCCACTTTCTGCCATTAAACCAAGTGTATTTTGATCCAGAAAACCCATCATCAATTAGGTGACAATTCATTGGCATATCACCAAATTCATCCATGCTTCTCTGACAAGTTGTAGAGTCCTGTTGAGATTGAGAGACCATATGTTTTGTAATGCCATGAAGCTTGCTTTTTCAGATCTTTAAGGGATTTAAGTCTTTTTAAAGTCTCTTTGTTCCCTAGACCTCTCACATTCCAGTTGATTATAGTGATTTTCATTTGGATCAGTTGTTTGAAGGTTTGATAACACCCTTCATAAACTTAAATTTAGAAGATACAGGGCCTTTTGTAATCCAGCCTTTATATTCTTCATAAGGTATTGCAGAATTGTTTATGGATCAAAAGATTTCCTCTTTTTCAATAGTTCTTAATGCTTCAATGATTTCAGAGTCATTAGCTTTAATTTGACCAATACTTGAGTTGACATTAGAATAATATTTATTGTGATTGTTTGGTGAGACTTTGACAGGTTCAAAATAAGAACTTATGGTTCCTTCACTTTCCTAATGAACAAAAGTTTTGTTGATTTTGGTCTGAACTTTTGCAGGTTGAAGATGTTGGATATGATCAGATGTAGATTTAACAATGATAGAATTCAATCTGCCAAGTAATGATTCTTGAGCACGCTTTAACTTTGGGGAAACTATATTTTCAGTAGAATTTTTGTTTTCTTTTTGTTGATTCAGTTTCCTGCATTCATTTACAGTAGGCCCGATGATGACATTTGTGGCAATAGTTAGGCACAAATATATTACATCTTGTCAAAAACTTAACAATACTAGGTTCTCGTGGTGGCTCCAACTGCACCAATGAATCCTTAATGACAATTATTGGCCACCCATATATCATTTAGAGAGGCTTTAAAATATTGAAACACCTATCGCTTTGATCAAATGCGTCAATTATGGATATATGTCTCTTGATTTTAGAGAAATCATTCATATCATAATTGTATATATAACTTGATTCTTAAAATATTCACTAACATCTATACTTTTTCATAAGAAAATGAGATATCATTATCACATAAGATATATTTATTTTCCCCTAAAAATAGTACATTAGTTCCAAATGATTGAATATCTGCCATGCATGAATCTTTATTTCTAAAAATAAGAAAAAACTCATTAAATAACTCCAACATCAGTCTCTGACTTCTAGTCAAGTTTAGTTTACTTGCAATCACCCTCTATTTATGCATAACAACGGGACGAGCTCCACAATTATTCAATAAGTCAACTGAACTTTTTAATACCAAAGGTGAATTATGACCCTACTTACATTCAAGGTAGTTAACTCGGGTGATAGAAAACACAAATATGAAAAATGGTAAGGTTAGTGAAAATAAATTCAAAAAATAAATTTTGAATGTCGAGACTAAATGAAACTCTACTTATATTCTTCTTATGCGTCCTTATTTGTTTAAAAAAGAGGTTACACATATTTATGAGATACATATACCTGGGAACAAAGACTTTTACTGATCTCTTACGCCTTAGAATTGGTCATACTTAATAATGATACAAATTATCAGGGACTTAAAACAATTAGAGAAAAGTTGTAATAAGTAGGGTTATAAAGTTATTAGATAAGATTTATGTTATTTGTAAATATAAGGGACCATAATATAATTTTTCCTTTTGTATAAATGTTTTAGTTAAGTTTCCCAGCCTATACTATATCATAATAATTTATATGATTGTTAAATTTATTTGATATAATCTTATTAAATAACTTGTTTATTTTTTAATTGTTAAAAATTAAAAGTAATTTAACGACTTTTTAAAAGTAAAGATAATAGTGATAAATTTTTTTGCAATTTGCTTGTGACGAACTTTTATGAGCTCGAGTCAATTTACAAACATTTTCTCATTGTATATACAGCACTTTATATAGAATTCTAATATTATATAAAACATATCTGGTGTCTTAAATATAAACTCAAAATTTGATATACTTAAACCATATTTGAGTATATATAAAGCTTGACCCAATTATTAATGACCATTAAAGAAATTTTAAAATCTTACTCCTTTTATAAGTAGTCTATCCAACCCGTTATAGACTAAGTAATAAACTCGAAATCTTATTTTTCTCCTATTTATTAAGAATAATATCTATATTAACAATAATTCGCTTATAATAAATTAGGAAACATCAGGTATTTTCTTTTTGTTTCTTGAAAATATCATCTTATTCTTCTAATCTTACTCCTCATTTGATATTATCTTGTTAAATAACTTTTTTAACGGTTAAAATTTAAAAGTAATTTAATGAATGTTTAAACTTAATATAATACTAATAAATTTCAAACGGTACTATATACGGCATTATGTATAAAATTCTAATATATAAAACATATGTGACGCCTTAAATATAATATGGATAGCCCAAAAAGCTATATTTGAAACCAAAATTTAATTTAGGTAAATTAGTAATAACAAATTAAAAAATCTTCTTTAGACTTAGTCATAGACTCGATATCTTATTCTTCACCTACTTATTCGAAATTATATATACCCTAAAATAAAACACAAGTTTACTGTGCTTATGAATAGTAAACATACGTCCTTTTTTTTCCGGAGGGAACCCGCAGCCGCTATTCAGAGTGCAATGAGTGCGAACCCGCAGCCGCTACTCAGAGTGCAATGAGTGCGCACAGGGTAAACCCTCAGTCTGACGCGATAGCCTGCAAACCAACGCCAGAAGGTAAACCACACAAGGTGACAGGCTCAGCCGAGAAAGCGTATGTAGAGGGACTCGAACTCGTGACCTTTTGGTCATAAGAATGCCTTACTCAACCAACTCGGCTACCCCCTTGGGGCTATATTTATAAATTATAAATATTGTCATTATTGTTTTTTTTATAAATTTTATGTTATAACTATTATTAATATTATACTTTAATAATTGAGTTATATTATACAAATTTTTATATATAAATGAAGCATTACTTATTATTTTAGAATAAGTCCTAAGATTTATTGTACTTTCTTTTACACACTACTAATAGGCTTTTACACATTACTAATAGGTGGTTTTTTTATCTTAAAAGATTCAATTAGGTTCAGTTCGTTTTCTTAAATTAATGTTGTTATTGTTTACATCTAATGTAGGTTTAAGATCGAAAAGGGTGGAGAGTATCCGAAGAACCTAAAAATATTTAGGTTAAATTATTTTTCTTTGGGGAGGTTTGAGAGTATACAAAGAACTTAAGAATTTTTTAGGTTCAATTCTTTTTCTTATTAATTTTGTTGTTGTTGTTATCCAATTTAGGTTTAAGATTGGAAAGGAGTGTCACAAGAATCTATGAAATTTTATAAACTGATTGTGATTTGGACACATCGAGTCTTGTAGTCTTACATAATTGAACTTACTTTATGCTTTAGTATGGTTTTATGTTTTGGAGTAGATTGGAATATTTTTAACATTCAATATGTGTTTCTCATTCTATAGGTTTTGGAAACGTATCCTCAAGATTATCATGGTGTGGATATGGAGGGCAAGTCACAACCATGGATTTATAGGAGGGTGAAAAAATATAGTTATTTGGGAAGTTAAAGTGGTAACTAATAAAGTTCTATTTTTAACTCGTTATCTTTGCACACCTTTATTTGTGTGTTTTTGCTTTTGGTAACGGTTCCAACTTTTTAATCAAAACAGATAAAGAGCTATTCGAGAAGTTTTTTAAACTGAGTGTTTTTGCTTTTGCGAACGGTTCCACCACTTTAGTCAAAACAACAAATCAAAAGCAAGTTAAAATTATTTGTATTTTTGTTTTTGCTAACGGTGCCACCAGATTAAACAGATCGATCGAGCTATTTGAGAGAAGTTAAAAGGGTTTTTGCTAACGGTTCCACCACTTTGATCAAAACCGCAAGTTAAAATTATGTATGTTTTTGCTTTTGTTAATGGTTTCACCACTTTAATCAAAACAGATTGATCGAGCTTTTTGAGAGAAGTTAAAAAGAGACAAAATAAGTTTTATTTTTAACCCGATATTCTATTTTATAAGTTTCTTAGCCAGGGTATTATAAAAGCCAAACCAATTTCCATAAATAGATTTGAAAAATTTGACCATGCATGATCATGAAGGAAAGACCATGTTCAAAAGTTCAAGATAATAGATTTTTTTTACTTATCTTTTATAATAAAACAATGTTTGTTATTTTTGCTATCTTTTATTTATAATGCGTTATCTTTTGTAAGACTAATATTTATAATCTATTATTTACCTTTGTTTTATAAACTATAAAACAAGTGTTTGTAATTTTATTTAATGTTTATCTGACTAATTTTTTTTATTTGCATATACTATTTATGTTAATGGTTTATATATTTCTAGTAATATTTATATTAAAAAGATAATGCGCTTATAAATTGAAACATACGGAGTTTCCTCTTTTGTTATCTTAGAAATAATATTATCTTCTAAACATACAGAGTTTCCTCTTTTGTTATCTTTAATATATTATCTCCTTGCTCTAATTGAGATTTAAAATAACAGTAGCATATAATCTTACTCTCTTTTTTATCTTAACAATAATAACTATTGAATACTCCTTTCTCTCTTTTTTCGGTGTATTTCTATCTGAATTTTCTATTTGTTCCGCGAGCCATGACGGCTTATCTTTCAGAAGATATATTGATTGAGATACTGTCGAGGTTACTAGTTCAATCACTCTTGCGGTTCCGGTCGGTCTCTAAATCATGGCGTTCTCTCATATCGATAGACTGCGAATCATCAAGTAGTTTTGATGATCTATCTTCCTGTAGATTGTTTAAATTGCCATTTTTTACAGGCTTAGTGTTCAGAGTCTTAGGTTCCGCCAATGGTACGATCTGTGTTTGTAGTGGTAGATATAAGATGTTCCATTTATGCAATCCATATACTAATGACTATAGAAAAATACCTCCTCTTATATATCCTCAAAATATAGAAATAGCTAAATATGGATTTGGGTACGACTCGACCACAGACTATTACAAGCTTTTGATTGCCACGATTCCTAATAATGGCAGAAGTAATTGGTATCTCAGTGGGATGTATAGTGAGACCACTATCAACATTTTCTCACTCACAAGAGGTACTTGGAGAAGCTTTCAAGATAACAAATACCTTAGTAAATGCGTCTATTTCTCTACGGGTATTTCTGGGGTTTATTCCAGTGTTTCTGGGATTTTTTCAAATAATGCTATTCATTGGACTGATGAGATGGAGAATATGAATAGGAATAAGACTTAGTCAAATTCTCTGAGTGTTCTACATGGCTGCGTCTGTTTAACTACTACTACTACTAGTGATCCTAGTCTTTGTTGTAATGACACTACATGGATGATGAACTATATGGATGATGAAGCAATTCGGAGTACATTCCTCTTGGACCAAATGTATCAGTATTGGAGAGTTTTACTCTACTAACTATCACATCATTTTTAAGTGTTATCTCTTGTGCTTAACAAGACGGGGTGAAATCTTATTAACAAACAGTACTGATTTGACATCTTATGATACTGAAACTAAGTCTTTCAAGGTACTTGCTAGTACTGCCTATACTAATCTGTCCTGTTCTAAACCAATTGTTTATGTGGAAACTCTCATCTCTCCAAATGTTTCAACTAAGACTACAAACAAAAGGAAAATAAGTGGTATAGCTAAGTTATCCTATCAGTTAGGAAATAAAAGGAGTGACTAGAAATTTTAATACTTTTTATTTATTTCATGTTATTTTTTCTATAAACGTTTGCTGAAATATAATATAAAGTTTTGATATATACTATTTATGTATTCAAATGGTTATATACAATATTTTTAAGAAAGTTGTCTGGCTTTTCCTTTAATCAATTTTGTTTTTGTTTATGGTGATAACCAATAGTTATATATATTGATTCACTTGATAAGGCATGCAGTGTAATATCGTTTTTATTCGGATGCATAATGATGGAAAATAATGATGGAAAATGGTTGGTTCATCTGGCCATAATTGTTTTTTCCTTTTTTTTGTAAATGTGGGTGTATATATATGTACAAGGTTACAATCGTCTAGAGAGTCATATGATCTCTCAAGTGAGTACAATTCAGGGTAACATTGTACCTAAAAGAAAAAGACATGTCCAAGAGTGCCTTGATAAAGGTCTAGAGCACTTGCCTCTTTAAAAAACATTAACCACCCGTTGGGTAAAAACCCGGTCTAAGGAAAAAGAGTACAAGTCTCCAGGCCGGCACTAATGGACTATTACATAGAAAATCCAAAAAACTGAGTGTATCAATGAAAAAGGACTCTAACATGTGAGTCGATAATGCAGATATAATCTAAATAAAATCTTCAAGGTCATGAGAGTGATTCGGATAACGATGGTGTCTTGAGTCACGGTCTCTTCATCAAACACAAGACGATTGCGGGCGCGCCAAATCTCAAAAATAGTGGCTTGGAAGGAAAGATTGATGGCGCGGGATCGGTAGGATGTTCCTCGATGCTCCTTCCTAATCCATTTGTGTGCACTATCAAGCGTTGTCAATTCTCGAGTAATCCCCAGCCATGATCGGATACGACTCCAGGTTTCCTTAGTGATGCAGACAATTCGGTGAATTAGTAGTTTGGAGCTCCGGTGTCAGTTTTTTACCCACAGCACCTTGTTTCGAAGGAAACGACGTCACGAACGCAAGTCACCAGAGCTATGGGCTTTTTTAGGCATCCGGGCTCATCTATCCTCTTTTTTCGCACTTTTAGTACTTTAGGCTATTTTTGTAATTTTCCTATTTTTAGTTTTAGGGTTTTTTTTTAACTCTATATAAACCTATCTTCTATTCATTGTTAGGGGAATTGATTTTGTTTAATAAAAATTAGGGTTATCCCTTTTTAAGCTTCTGCTACGTTTCACTTTCCATCACTTAGTGAACCTGCAAACAAAGAAAAGATGGGCACCAGACTCATCTGAGTGCCTGCAAAATGGGCAACTGATGTTAGGCAAGTCTTTCGTGGCAAGGCGACGATTGAAGGCTAGCCAGACGGTGAAAACTTAGGTGGGATGAATCTCTTCCATTACTTTTTGGTCCTCCAAACTCTTTTAACGTGTTTAAGTAAAAACTGAATGATACCGATGGATATGATCAAGATTTCACGGTAGAAATTGAAATATAATAAAACTTTATTAATAGATCTTAATATTTATTGTTTGTATTCATCGATTTTTTATTGGATTTAAAAAATTAAAACTAAATTTTTTATAAAAATATACTAACATTGTTGTTTTTATTAATTAAATAGTGATATATATACCAATATATAAAGTTTAAATATAATTATATTTTAAATATTGTTTATATATACAATATTTGTAACGTTACTACATATATTTATTGAATTTTAATGTTTTATTAATTAAAGTTTAAATATAATTATTTATATATACACTATTTATTCAATTTATATGAGATTTTATTAATTAAAGTTTTAATATAATTATATTTTAGATATTATATATATACAAAATTAGGTATCTTACTATATATTTTTATTAAATTTATATGATATTTTTTTTATTAAACTTTTAATATAGTTATATTTTAGATACTTTTTTTAATATATATATATATATATATATATTAAAAAAGTTATGAGATTTTATTCATTAGTGTTTAATTTTTTTTTAAACTTACTCGATTATTATTGAGTGTATTTATTCAATTTAAAAAGAAAATTAAGTTATACCAATTTTGAGTGTATTATTGAGTGTATTTATTGAGGGTACACAAATAATTAAGTTAAAATTCAATTTAAAAAGAAAATCACATTAATTAATTTTTAAATAAATAATTGAATTCAAATCATAAAGTATATACATAAATAAATATTTACGGTTTGATTAAATACCTAAAATAAACAAAAAATTGAAGTTAGTCACAAAAATTATAAAACAATTAACATAAATAATTATAACCATTAAATATATATAAACTAAAACAATTTTTTTGAAAAAAATTATTAAATTTAGGAATGTTAGTTTAAAAAAATTAAAGACTTAATTATAAAAAAATATTAAGAATTAAAAAAAAAATTGGCTAGCACCGATGGTGCAACCATGGTGCGTTGGGCCAGCACAATCGGTACACAAGACCTGCATCGGTGCAGGCCCAACGCACCGGTGGTCTGCGGCATCGGTGCAGGCCCAACGCACCGGTGGGGCGTAAGCCCAGTACCCTCGGTACTGGGCTTACGCAAGTCGGACATTTTCCGGGCTGGAAAATGGCCAAAAATAAAAAAAAATTGATTTTTTTCGTAATTTAATCTTAAATTTAATTTTGAAATTAAACCTAATTCTAATCTATGATTTTCACTAAAACAAACTTAACAAAATCATAGAAATTAAGTCTAAACAATAAAAAATCTTTAATCAAACAAAAAATCAAATCTAAAAAATACTTACGGAAAAATTAGAAACAAATAAGATATATGTTAGAGATAAGTAATAGTGAATATGGAATGTTAGAGAAAAAATGATGTGGAAGGATTTAGTAAAAAAGAAAATAGCTTATATACCTCTAAAATGGTATTTTGTCAAAAATTGGGTATACTTATACCAATTTTGGATAAACTCAAAATTTGATATACTTAAACCATATTTGAGTATATATAAAGCTTGACCCAATTAATAATGACCATTAAAGAAATTTTAAAATCTTACTCCTTTTATAAGTAGTCTATCGAACCCGCTATAGACTAAGTAATAAACTCAAAATCTTATTTTTCTCCTATTTATTATGAATAATATCTATATTAAAAATAATCTGCTTATAATAAATTAGTAAACATCAGGTGCTTCTTTTTTCTTCTTGAAAATATCATTGTCCGGCTCGATTTGGAATAACAGTAGCCTATATAACACGTATATATAAACCCAAATTCTTAAAATTTATTTGTTTAGTTTTTAACGGTAAAAATTTAAAAGTAATTTAATGAATTTTTAAACTTAAAAGAATACTAATAAATTTCAAACGGTCGTATATACGAGAAATTTGGTATAGAATTCTAATATTATATAAAATATAAGTCACGCTTAAATATAATATGGATATCCCAAAAGGCTATATTTGAAACCAGAATTTAATTTAAGTAAATTAATAATAACAAATTAAGAATCTTCTTTAGACTTAGTCACAAAAATGGAAATCTTATTCTTCTCCTACTTATTAGGAATAATATCTATATTAAAAAGATAATCCGCTTACCATAAATTGAAACATACGGAGTTTCCTCTTTTGTTATCTAGAAAATATAACATATTATATTCTTGCTCCAATTGAGATTTAGAATAACAGTAGCATATAGACGAAGTGATAATCTCAAATTCTTATTCTTCTCATGCCTCAAAATCTTACTTTTTTTTCTATCTTAAAAATAATAACCATTGAATACTCCTTTCCCTCTTTTTACAATAGAGACTATCTCTCCAAATGTTTCAACCAAGACTACAAACAAAAAGAAAAGAAGCGCATGGTTAAGTTATCCTAGAAGTTAGGAATGAAAAGGAGTGACTAGAAATTTTAATACTTTTTATTTGTTTTATGTTAATTTTTCTATAAACTTTTGCTCTAATATAGAGTTTTGATCTATAGAGTTTTGATCTATAGCGTTTATGAATTCAAATGGTTATATACTATATTTTTAAAAAAGTTGTCTGGCTTTTTCTTTAGTCAATTTTGTTTTTGTTTATGGCCGAATATCGTTTTTATTAGGCCATAAATTGGTTCGATAAATTAACTGTGGACTAAAAACAATTATTATAACCATTAAATATTATAAAAACTAAAACAAATTTTTTGAAAAAAATAAATAAATTTAGGGAGGTTAGTTTAAAAAAAATTAAAGACTTAATTAAAAAAATATTAAGGATTAAAAAAACCACCTGCTTACAATGTTGTTGTTGCGTACCATGTTGCGTTGGGCTAGCACAGCACCATCGGTACACAACACCTGCATCAGTGCACCAGTGGTCTGCAGCATCGGTGGGGCGCCTGGCCCAGCCCCTTGGGTGCGTAAGCCCAGTACAATCGGTACTTGCTTACGCAAGCGATAAAAAAATTGATTTTTTTTTTCCTAATTTAATCTTAAATTTAATTTTGAAATTAAACCTAATTCTAATCTATGGTTTTCACTAAAATCATAGAAATTAAGTCTAAACAATAAAAAAATCTTTAATCAAACAAAAATTCAAATCTAAAAAATACTTACTTCGGCTGAAAAATTAGAGAGAAAAAAGATATATGTTAGATAGAAGTAAGAGTAAATATGGAATGTTATAGAAAAAATGAAGTGGAAGGATTTAGTAAAAAAGAAAAGAGCTTATATACCTCTAAAATGGTATTTTTGTCAAAAATTGGATATACTTATACCACTTTTGGATAAACTCAAAATTGGGTATACATAAACCACATTTGAGTATATATATAGCTTGACCCAATTAATAATGACCATTAAACAAATCTTAAAATCTTACTCCTTTTATAATTTTTTTTTCCTATTTACTAAGAATAATATCTATATTTAAAATAATCCGCTTATAATAAATTAGGAAACATCATGTGTTTCCTTTTTTTTCTTGAAAATATCATTGTCCTGCTCGATTTGGAATAACAATAGCATGTATAAGAGTAGCCTATATAACACGTATATATAAACTCAAATTCTTAAAATTTATTTGTTTAGTTTTTAACGGTAAAAATTTAAAAGTAATTTAATGAATTTTTAAACTTAAAAGAATACTAATAAATTTCAAACGGTCGTATATACGAGAAATTTGGTATAGAATTCTAATATTATATAAAGGGTTTTGCTAACCGGTGTCTATGGGCACCGGTTAGTGGGGTTAGTGGACATTTAATATGGACTTTTGATTGGTTATTAGACTATTTTCAAATGCTGCAATAATGACAATTTTATACATTT
This sequence comes from Limnanthes douglasii subsp. nivea, assembly GCA_036936605.1. Lineage (NCBI taxonomy): Eukaryota > Viridiplantae > Streptophyta > Magnoliopsida > Brassicales > Limnanthaceae > Limnanthes > Limnanthes douglasii. Next base: position 154,073,670 of record JAUPFV010000004.1, on the reverse strand, counting down.
TCTACATGGACATAACTATCATTTTAGAATCTTATTCCACTTAAAAAAGTAGTAATAGTATTATCCACCTAAATACTGTAATCTTTTATTTAATTAAGTACTAATATATTATTTATTAAACTTAAGTTCTATTAATTATTGCTAAATTATTTTTATTTTTGAAGAGTACTTTTCGGTAAATCCTGTAATGTTTTATGTAATTAATAAATTTATAGTATTTTATTTTTGACTTTCAAAACAAAATTTAGAAAATATATTTTATATAATTTTATTGAATTAGTTTTAAGTCAGTTTTATTTTGAAATTTCTAAATACAAATTGAAAAAAATCAGTATCTAAATTATTTTTAGAAATCAGTTCTTTATAATATTTTTAAAAATAAATATATTTTTTATATATATTCTTTATAAAAACTTGTTTTAAAAAAAACAAAACGGTTGTTTAAATCACTTATATTTTTTAATTGAAAAAAAGAAACTGATTTTTTATAAAAAAATAAAATAGTGTTTCTTAAATTTCAAAAACGTAGTTTCTAAAATTACTTTTATTTTTGAATTTAAGAAATATATATATTATTTTTAGTTCTTAGACAAAAATAATTCTTCTAACCCCAAGGGGGTAGCCGAGTTGGTTGAGTAAGACATTCTTATAACCAAAAGGTCATGAGTTCGAGTCCCTCTACATACGCTTTCTCGGCTGAGCATGTCACCTTGTGTGGTTTACCTTCTCGGCTGCGGGTTCCCTCCGAAAAAAAAATAATAATAAATTCTTAGTATATGATTTTCTTTTATCTAAATCAAAGACTCAGTATGTTTTATTAAGTAGAAGAGTAATTCTGTCTATAAATTTTACTCCTTATTCTAAGTATAAAAAGTACATTGATTTCACCAAAAAAAGTAAGTTATTAAATGCTCATTAGGGCACCGGTTAGCCAAACCCTTATATAAAATATAAGTCACGCTTTAAATATAATATGGATAGCCCAAAAGGCTATATTTGAAACCATAATTTAATTTAGGTAAATTAATAATAACAAATTAAGAATCTTCTTTAGACTTAGTCATAAAAACCCTATCTTATTCTTCTCGTACTTATTAGAAATAATATCTATATTAAAAAGATAATGCGCTTACCATAAATTGAAACATATCGAGTTTCCTCTTTTGTTATCTAGAAAATATTATATTCTTGCTCCAGTGGAGATTTAGAATAACAGTAGCATATAGACGAAGGGATAATCTCAAATTCTTATTCTTCTCCTGCCTGAAAATCTTACTCTTTTTTTCTATTTTAACAATAATAACCATTGAATACTAATAAACCATTGAATACTCCTTTCCCAGTGTATTTCCTTCTGAATTCTCTATTTGTTCAACGAGCCATGTTAACTTATCTTTTAGAAGATATATTGATTGAGATACTGTCTAGGTTACCAGTTCAATCACTCTTGCGGTTCCGGTCAGTCTCTAAATCATGGCGTTCTCTCATATTTTCCACTGAATTTGCTAAGTTACAGTCTCATAGAGCCTCTTCAAACTCTGAAATCGGTTTTCATAGAGTCATTCTTCCAGATAAAGACAAGAGCATCATATCGGTAGACTGCGAATCATCAAGTAGTTTTGATGATCTATCTTCTTGTAGATTGTTTAAATTTCCATTTTTTATAGGCTTAGGGTTCGAGTCTTAGGTTCTGCCAATGGCCTGATCTGTGTTGGTAGATATAAGATGTTCTTATGGAATCCATGTACTAATGACTACAGAAAAATACCTCCTCTTAAATATCCTCATAATATAGAAATAGCTAAATATGGATTTGGGTATGACTCGACCAGAAGATTACAAGCTTTTGATTGCCACCATTCCTAAAAATGCCACGAGTAATTGGTATCTCAGTGGGATGTATAGTGAGACCACTATCAACATTTTCTCACTCAAAAGAGGTGCTTGGAGAAGCTTTCAAGATAACAAATACCTTAGTAAATGCGTCTATTTCTGTACGGGTATTTCTGGGGGCGTTTCCGGGATTTTTTCGAATAATGCTATTCATTGGACTGATGATATGGAGAATATGAATAGGAATAAGACTTCTGCAAATGTACTAGTGTCTTTTATGTTAGCTGAAGAGAATTTTAGTATACTCTGTTTTCCAGATGTTTCTCCAATGAGATTGACGGGCAATTCTCTGAGTGTTCTACATGGCTGCCTCTGTTTAACTAATAGTACTAATAATGATCATAGTCGTTGTTGTAATGACACTATATGGATAATGAAGCAATTCGGAGTACATTCCTCTTGGATCAAATTTATCAGTATTGGGGAGTTTTACCCTAATAACCATCGCATCTTTTTTAAGTGTTATCCATTGTCCATTGTGCTTAACAAGACGGGGTGAAATCTTATTAACAAACGGTACTGATTTGGCATCTTATGATACTGAAACTAAGTCTTTCAAGGTACTTGCTAGTATTTCCTATACTAATCTGCACGATACTAATCTGCACGTTTATGTGGAAACTCTCATCTCTCCAAATATTTCAACTAAGACTACAAACAAAAGGAAGAAGGAAGAAGCGACTCAAACAAAAGGAAGAAGGAAGTAGCGGCATGGCTAAGTTATCCTAGAAGTTAGGAAAGAAAATAGAAGTTAGGAAAGAAAATAAAATGAGTAACTAGAAATTTTAATATTTTTTATTTATTTTATGTTAATTTTTTATAAACTTTTCCTGAAATCTAATATAAAGTGTTATACCATTTATGAATTCAAATGGTTATATACAATATTTTTAAGACAAAAGTTGTCTGGCTTTTCCTTTAGTAAATTTTGTTTTTGTTTATGGTAATAACCAACAGTTATATACATTGATTCACTTGATAAGGCATGTAGTGTAATGTTGATGGAAAATGTTGGTTCATATGCAGTTTTAACCGGTAGTAATTGTTTTTTCCTTTTTGTTCATTCAAACTCCTATTTTAAAAAAAACGAGTACCGAGTGATATGCTCAAGATTTTGTTTGTTTTCATCGATTTTTTATTGGGCTAATTTTTTTAGAAAAATATACTAAAATTAAATTTTGATATATATATATATATATACCAATATATAAAGTTTAAATATAATTATATTTTAAATATTGTTTATATATTCAATATTTCCAACGTTACCATATATATTTATTCAATTTTAATCAAATTTTATTACTTAAAGTTTAAATATAATTATATTCTAGATATTATATATATAATATTTATTCAATTTATATGAGATTTTATTAATTAAAGTTTTAATATAATTATATTTTAGATATATATATATATGAGAGACTCCCATATAAGTACCAATATTTGTTCAAAATCAATATTTGATACCAAATAAGATATTTATCAATATTTAGTACCACACACTAATCAAAATACTATAATACCCTTGATTAGTAATATTTTACAATAACTTCTTAACAAATAAATGGATTTTTTTTCTTTTTTTTATTCTTTTTTGAAAGTCCGTATCTTTTTAAATATAATTCAAAAAAAACTTTTGAAAGCACCGTTGTGTATCTTTTTTCGAGACGAATTAAACAAGTGGTGCAAAGGATATGTTTTGAGAACTTTTTTAAAACTGTTAAAATATACCATTTAGCAGTTCTAGAACTGTTAAAAAAATTAAAACTGTTAAAACTTCATTAAATTATATAAAAATGTCAAAATATATTGTGTAGCACCACCCATCCATTCTTGCCAACATTAGAATGTTAAGATAGTGTATATATTTTCTTAGACTTGCTAAATTACCACAATATGCCCACAGTAACAGATGAACAATTAAATTTCAAAAAAGTTTAAGCGGATAAGAAATAACTCCATTTGTTCATGCAATCTGGATTGGTAGTTATACAAGGAACTAAGCATAAGATAATAATGCTAGCCAAATAATGATCGAAAAATTTCTGCACATAGTATAAAGTTTGGAGCTCGAAAAACTTGATCACTATAGTCTATAGCAGTTTTATATTACTATTAAACCGGTTTATAGCGGTTTTATATCACTGTTAAACCTTGATAGATTCATTTCGAAATAGAAACAATTCTCTCTTGTTGTTCAGTTCTTCAAATGCTAAGATACAAATGAACATCTGTAGCACGGATTTAGGTTGTATTTTGATCCACATCACATCTTTTTGATGGGATGTGGCTGATGAAGTTTGCACCAACCCTAGGGTGTCATGAAGCAAGTCAGCCTAATCCGTATACTCACTTAATCTTTCCATCTCTTGTGCCTGTGTAAAGTTATAACCAAAAAAACAAAGAACACCGTTCTAGCGCTTGTTCAAAAGCGTCGCTCGTAACTCAGCCGGATCCACTTCGTTAGCGCTACTGTCGGGTCTGTAGTAACCAGTCTTCAAGTCAGGTGTCCATGCCACCTTCTCGGTCAGCTTCGTTGCTCCTTCTTCGGCCAGGTCGACTTCGTTAGCGCCACTTTATGTGTCTGTGTTTGCTCCAGGTCTCAGTCTTTCTTTATGCTTTTGCTTCTCAAAAGCATAAAGAGTGTGATCTTTTCAGTTAGAGAGATTCAGGGTCATTTTGGTGCTTCAAAAAAGGTTTCTATTTCCTACTTTGTTTCATTTACAGCTTCATACTTTGAAGCTTTCCAATATTTTTACTAGGGTTCAAAGTTTTATCTTTTTTCTCATAGCTTTATGAAATTGTACTTCTTTTTGCTTTGTTAGGAGTCTGATTGTACTAGCAATGGCATCAGTTGCTAGCTTCAGGGTATTTCCAACTTTTTGTTCCAGTTTTGATCACAGAGCTCAATTTCGAGTTCGAGCTAGGATTTTAGAAAACGGTGATTCTAGTGATACATATGTGTCTTCATCGGGTTCAGTTTCAGTGAATGGACTAACTGCTGTTACTAAAGGAGTAGATATAGTAAAGGACTTTGTCAATGGGAAGCCGGAGAAAAAATTGGTGAAATATGATGCATCTAAAGAAATGGAGGTGTTATGGGATGATGGGTATAGGTCTAATACTGTTGCGGATTATTTCGACGCTGCTAAAGATATTGTTAAGCCTGATGGTGGTCCGACACGGTGGTTTACCCCACTCGAATGTGGCCGCCCCGTTAATAATTCCCCTACTATGTTTTTCTTGCCTCGTATAAATTCTTCTCCACTTTTGAGATTTAGATTTTGTTTTCCTATTGCGTATTATGCCTGAGACACTGAATTCCACGGCTTAGTTTGGTTTCGGAGAAGTCCAAAAGTTTTCTAAAAGAGTTTTAGCGAGAAATGACAAAAGAAAGCCTCCATGAATTTTTTTTGAAATTTGAAGGGAAAAAAACTGGTGTTTGGTTAGAAGGAAATTATGCACGAAAATGGTCTGATTGTTTGGGAAATTAACGAAACTGAAACTAGAGGGGCAATATCCTCCCTTCTCAGGATTTTGTATAGAGGGTTTGAAGCTAAGAGTTTTTATATTATCCCAAGAGCTCTATTTCGGTTATAGGTTTTGAATTGAGCTCCAATTCGATTATTGATTTTTTTATTATCTTTATGGAATTCATGTATGCAGGTCTTGATGGTACAGGGATGGGGCTGATTTTGCACCATAAAGCTCTAGGGAGGTGAGTCTCTGTAAACATATGATTTTGAGGTTTGGTTGAAAGATTTGAGAGAGCCTTTTGTTTTAAACGACTTTATCGCTGGTTAATTTATAAACGGGGCTAAATTTGGTAGTTTAAAAATATTTGGTACTTAAATGTCTTTAAAAACATTTAATAGGCTATATTTGGTAATAGGCATCTAAAGGTGGACTAAAAATAGATTATCTACTTATTTTGGTATCATATTTGAAATAACCGATATATATATATACAAAATTAGGTATCTTACTATATATTTTTAATAAATTTATATGAGATTTTATTTATTAAACTTTAAATATAGTTATATTTTAGATACTTTTAATATATATATATATATATATTACTATATGTATATTTATTAAAAAAAGTTATGAGATTTTATTCATTAGTTTTAATTGTTTTTTAAATTTACTCGATTATTATAAAGTTTATTTATTCATTTTTAATGTACGAGGATACACAAATAATTAAGTTAAAATTCAATTTAAAAAGAAAATCATATTAATTAATTTTTTAATACATAAACTGTTAATAAATAATTGAATTCAAATTATAAACTATATACATAAATAAATATTTAGAAAAAAACTCTTGGAATGCGGAGTAGAACGTTTGATTAAATACCTAAAATAAACAAAAAAAATTAAAGTTAGTCACAAAAATTATAAAAACAATTAACATAAATTATTATAACCATTAAATATATAAAAACTAAAACAATTTTTTTAAAAAAAAATTAATAAATTTAGGGAGGTTAGTTTTAAAAAAATTAATAACTTAATTGTAAAAAAATATTAAGAATTAAAAAAAAATTGGCCTCCACCATCGGTACACAAGACCTGCATCGGTAGAGGCCCAACGCACCCCAGGTCTCCCATCGGTGCGTATGCCCAGTACACTCGGTACTGGGCTTATGAAGCCGGCCATTTTCCGGGATGGAAAATGGCCAAAAACAAAAAAAAATTGATTTTTTTTCTAATTTAATCTTAAATTTAATTTTTAAATTAAACCTAATTCTAATCTATGATTTTCACTAAAACAACTTAACAAAATCATAGAAATTAAGTCTAAACAATAAAAAATCCTGAGGTCTAAAGCAAATGATAGGCAAATTGTAAAAGACATCAAAGACAGCAGATAATGAGAATACAACAAAGCCAGAAGTAGAGGAGTCTAAAGGCAAATGATCTGGCACCAACTTTGTTTCCCAAATTGCACAGAAGAAAATGAGAAAAGAAAAATATCTCCAGCAACGATTGCTAATCAGTTAAACGGCAAGCAGGTGGATTCGTGTCATTGTAGTACAAGGGAATAATGACGTGCAATGATGAAAATTGTAAGTACACTAGACGCATTCTCAATCCACGTCTGGTTTGTGATTCAAAGAGAGGAATAATTTGTCCAAATTATCCTCGTTGTAATGGACATTTTTTAAAGCAGATCTATACAAGCCGCTTTCATAGTATTATCATCTACTAGACACAAAACACTGCCTTGAAAAGATAGAAAATAGCACCAGAATACCTATGGCGAGACAGTTGAACAAAATCAGGCCAACTTTCGTATTAGCAGCACCAACGGTTCAAAGGATTCGAGACCGATGTGCTCATGGATAGGTAAATCTGAATGACCTATTTGCTACTGCATGATCCGATTATATGTTTATATTCTTTTGACTCTTCTCTGCTAGTTTCATGACCTGTATATGTTTAAAAAAGTTTATCGAACCATCTTTAAGCTTTAACTTTTAAACCTTTATGTTTATATTATCACATTTTAACAAAAACACACACTAAAATATGATTAGCTTAGAGTGATAACACTAAAATTATTGATAACTTTAATAAACAAGGATGACATACTACAGTATAAATAAAATAACTGGATCTATTAGACATGTTTAAGAGGACCCTCGGGATAATCAGGTTTCGTAATATTGGATAAAATGGTAAAATGAAATGTTAACGTAACGCGAAAAAATCTCTAAAATCAAATATTATTCTGTTATAACCAGATTTAGCCTTATCGATTAATGGATATCCATCAACATCGCGGATGTTCACATAATTGTTAAATTGGTATTTGGGCTAAAAATCACTATTAGTCCTTAATGTTTATTCTTTTATCAAATTAGCATTTAACTCTCATTTTTGTTTTCTATCTGTCTTTCGTTTTAGAAATTTACACAATCAGCCCTCCTCTATATTTTGGAGATCAAAAGTGACACAAAACTTGAGATTTGCGGACCAAATGATACAAAACTTGAGATCTAGGTGCCATGTGTCATTTTTTAAATGGTTTATATGTGCAGGGACTAATCGTGCAAATTTCTAAAATGAAAGAGATGGGGAGGAGACAAAAGTGAAGGTGAGTGACTAGTTTGATACAGGGGTAAACATGAGAACTAACAGTGACTTTTAGCCCAGGTAATTGTTAATACGAGACATCCGTTTGTGGATGGGTGGTTGTTAATTTTTCCATTAAAAAAATGTTTTATTTTTATGTTTTGGATTGGTTTTATTATTTTATGCATTTAACTTATTTGATATTTTTAAAATATTTTGATATGTTTAATATTTTAATAGATCTTATTATACGTATATTATTAAAGAACAATCTAATTTTATGAATAAATTTAATAAAAAAGAGAAACAACTAATATATTTATCATAAACAAATACTAAAAATATGAAATACAACTAAATACATAAATGAATTAAAAATATATACAATATAATCATGCATTATTATCATAATTGGATTCCAATTCATTATTAACATTATAATAATACATTAAATACAACTACAACTAAGGCAACGAGATATCTACCATGGGTGAATAGTCATTACAAAAAACGGTAGGGGTAGATGAAGGAAGATGAGCAATTAGACATCACAATATAATTCACCATATACCTTGATTTGATTAAAATAGTTGAAAGAATCGTGTCGGTAACCATAAAAATCTGTTCGTAACTCTTGAAAATTGGTTGGTACTCTTAATGTTGAAACTTTAATTACTCAAACATATTATCCAATTATCTCTAATGTTATTAGAGAATTGCACACCCAATTAAGGAATGTGAATCTCCATTTACTTTGCTTATCATATACATGACGTCAAGCATCTCACTTTCAGCCAATTATGGGTATATATCTTTTGATTTTCATAAAAATGCATCAATTATGGGTATATATCTTTTGATTTTCATAAAAATGCATCAATTATTAGTATATATATCTTTTGATTTTCATAAAAAAATCATTTAATTGTATATGGAACTTGTTGGTCAACATCTTCACTAACATGTATCTATTTTACACAACAAAATGAAATATCATTATCTCATATTATAGATATATTTTATTACATGAATATTATGTACGCCTAATCATCAAACTGAGTAAATTTATATTTTCTCCTAAAAATAGTGCATTGGTTCCAAATGTTGAATATTTTTCATGCATGAATTTTTATTATTAACAGTAAGAAAACAATCATTAACTAACTTTAATGCCAATCTCTGACTTCTAATCAAGTTCAGTTTACTTGCAGTAATCTTCTCTTAACGCCTAACAAATGGACGAGCCCTATAATTATTCAATAAGTCAATTGAACTTTCTAATACCTAAGGCCAATTACGACCCTACTTACAATTAGGGTAGTTAACTCGGGTGCTAGAAATACGAATATAAAAAATGGTTAAGGTTAGTGGAAATAAATTCCAAAAATTAAGTTTAAATGTGGACACTAGATGGAACTCTACTTATTATCATCTTATGCATGCTTATTTGTTTAAGGATGAAGTTACATGTTTTTATAAGATACATATACCTAGGAATGCAGACTTTTACTGACCTCTTACGGCTTAAAACTGGTCATACTATCGTGAATTTATTAAGTTTGTAGTCATGCTTAACGTGTATACTCGTGATTTTTCTATATAATATAGTCCTAACATTCATATAACCTTTGAATATGTTGTGAATCCATGCATTAAAATGAAAATTATGGTACAAATGTGTGTACATAAATGGTGCGATAGAAGAATAATTCATTAAGTATTTTGATCCTATCTCACACGCTTATTCTATTGGGTGCATTTTACATCATGATCTAAAAATAAATATGTTTTATCAATATATTCAACATTTTTATACTAGTACCATACTTATCAACGATTATAATAGCAAGACATATTATGAATGGATTTCAAAATATTTTTATATGATGTATAATACTTATGTTTAGAAATACGGGAACAATTATTATATCTTATCTATAAGTTTAGATGGTAGTATCACGTCAGATAAAATTAGGGCTCGTCAAAATTACTTCAAAAGATTATGCAAAATACGTTGCAAATGCCAATACCTAGTTGAGATAGAACTTACTATATATTGGAAAACTCCATTAGACTTGGGTGTCGTTGATGAAGAACACCCACTTGATGTTTTAGCGTGATGGAAGTCCAAGGGCACCATGATTTTCTATTCTTTCTAAATTTGGGTTCTTTCTATACTTATGACTACAATTGGAAGTGAATATATATTTAGTATGACCAATCTCTAATGCATAAATAGAATATCGATAAGGACTAGAAACAAATAATTAAGGTATGTGTTGCAATAAAGATCTTTACTACGATGGAACACATGATGCAAGATAAAAAATGACATGGAATAACATCAATATAACATATTCGATGTACTAAGTGATATTGAAGAAAATATTACGGATGAAGTTGGCGAAGATGAAGAATTGTTGGTCGAATCAGATGATGAAACTCTATAGTAAAATCATTTATAATAATTATTTATTAGTGAATTTGGAATATGGTAGTTCAAACTACAAACATTTATACAACTCCTAGCCCACAAAAGTATAAACTAAGAACGACTTAACTCAAAAAAATTATGTCATTGGATCTCTATAATTCAACTATCCCTTCTAGTCCGAAAGTTTATGTGGAATCTTTGATCTCACCAATGTGAGTCTTAAACTTAAAACAGGAGAAAAAGGAAGGAGTAAGCTGTCCTAAGAACTTGGAAAGGAGTAATGTTTGTCAATTTAGTTTAGTTTTATTTCATTTTGCATCAACTTGGATCATTGTGGAGTTGGTGAAAGTCGAAGATTGTTACTGTTATTTTAAGGTTTTGAACATTTGAGCCAGTAGTAATGAACCTTTTTTTTTGGAGTGAATTTGTCAACAATTTCACTGTTTCCGCTCCGGCAGCTCTTTCTGTTTCTTCAAGTCTTTTCCACCTTATTATTCTGTAGTGTGTTTGCATACCACATGTCAACGAAATCTGTTGATTTTATCATTTTATAATTTTGTTTTCTGTACGCTCATTATTATTATAATTTTTATAAATCTAGAATCTAGATAGACATGCTTTTTACAAAATAAAAATGAGGAAGAAACCTATCCAGAAAAGAGTTCAGAATGAGAATCTCTGCAAAGACACTTACGCCGGTGAGGGGGTTAGACTAGTCTGACCATATCATAACACATTGCCCATATAAATTGAGGTGATCATCTCCACATTGATCTCGCGGTTGGCTTTAAAAGATTTCGGCCATATAGTTTTTTTGTACTGCAAGCTCATTTCTCAATTAACTCGTGCTAAAGCTCGTCGTACAAATGACACTTCAGGCTAGTTCCATGCCACACGATTTAGTCCAAAATTATATGGGCGTCAATTTTTGTAATTTCCGGGTGCGACATAGTTAAAATAGACATCAGGAAGAAGTGCAACATTCATTTTATCTTGGACTGAATTGGCCCACTATAAAACAATCAATGAGTGAACTTCAACTGATTTATGAACATTGTTGTTGAGACATGATGAAAACAGTACCCCTTAACAAATAAATTTAAAATGTATTGATTTCCTCGCTCCAAATATTTTGTTGTTGCAATTTTAGAAACAACTCTTATTGTATATGTTTCATTTATATCTATATATATACAAATGGTGTAGAAGTGTATCTCTGGTAGGATATGCTTCCATCGATTATATTTACTAATTTTTTTTAGTTATTATTGTTTTACTTGTTTGCTTTTTAATATCTTTTTATTAAACTTGTAACTTTTTATAACCATAGTTTAAAATAACATAATTAAATGTTCCAGCTAATTATTATTTTGCAAGACATATTTAAGTATCAACGTGGCACTTAAACATTGTTCATTTGAAAATAGGATTTTTTAGTTTTTCATACATTTTCTATTACATTTCTTTTTTAAGAAAAACTGATCTTATCAAAATTTGAAAAAATTACAATATGTTGATATTGAGGGAAAATATTCACAAATATAAGCCTTAAAAAATTTATTTCACAATTTTTTGTTTACAGAGCTGTAAATTTATTTAAACCAATCGACGTGTTTTTTCTAAATACATGGTTCCACTAATTATAATCGTGGACTAACATTAATGACCATTAATATGGTTGTGGTGAGTTATATCGAAGTGTTGATTGAAGACGTTTTAATGCCCCATGACTTCTTTTAATCTTTATTCCGTGGTATATTGGCAGCGGTTACGCTATTAGGATACTGTTACGTATACATTGCATTGAAAAGCATGGAATCGCCTCCGTGGGGTACGATGGAATCACATCGGTTATGAGTGTTGCTTGAGAACAACTTCGGTAAGGCTCAAGACCTCCCCGGTCTTAAATCTCGGGACTCCCTCGGTCTTGTGTCGCGGGCAGGCACTGCTTATACTTCTAGGGCAACACTATTTATGAATAACCTCGGTATAACACGAGATCCTTTTGGTAATGCGTTACTATCTTTTGGTGGTAATACTGTCTCCTTTGAATGTCTTTGTTGCTCGGTCTTTTGCTTTATGGCCATATATTGCCCGACAGTACCGACCTCAACAGGGCACCCTCTAGTCCATTGAGTAGTTAGAAAAGACATTGTATGGGTATTAGATGGAGTATGGATAGCATTCAAGATTGGTGTGGCGGTTCGATTTTGAGTAGCATAAGGTGGCATTGCGTAAAACAATTTGGGGTGTGATGTTATTGGATATCAGGCATTGCATGACATGCGTCAAAATCAGGTGTCGCTACCGTATGGTGGCTCTGACATAAAGTAGCATGTGAATAATTAATCGGTGTATTGTTTTGATTTCTAAAAAATGTGTATCTTTAATTAATCATTAATCATTACTATAATCCCATCACGTGCAAATAGGACCGTCAACTGTTCTCCGGAACCGAGAACCAGACCGGGATCGAACCGATAAGAACCGGACCGAGAACCGGACCGAACCTTAACGGTCTGGTTCGCGGTTCCATTCTAAAAACCGAAAACCGATAAGGAACCGAAACAAAAAACCGGTTAGGAACCGAACCGATAGAACCGATAAGGAATCGAACCGATAAAACCGATAGGACCGAAGGAACCGTTACGGAATCGAACCGATGAAACCGATAAACCAGTAGAACCGATAAGAAATCGGACCAATAAAACCGTTAAAACCGATTATTTATTATTATATATTCTTTTATAAATTATAGTACCAAAATTAATAGTTAAGCACCAATTTTTTAAGAAAATGAAAGATCAACCTATAAACTTTAGTTTTTATATCATTTATTTTAATAAAAAAAAATCAATTTTTAATTGATTTTATTTTTTTTAAGTGGACTGAACCGGACCGAAATCGGACCGAAACAGGACCGGACCGAACTCAGACCGAACCGAACTCGGACCGAACCGAAACCGAAACCGAACCGGACCAAACCAGACCGAACCGGACCGAACCGAACCGAACCGAACCGAACCGAAAGCTTAGCGGTTCGGTCCGGTTCCAAAAATTAGAACCGAAAGCTTAGCGGTCCGGTCCGGTTCTTTCAAAACCCGGACCGAACCGGACCGATAACAGCCCTACGTGCAAATTATTGTTGCCAAGTCTAACTTAGACAAACAAATAGAATTTCCATAGTTTATTTGTTGTGTGGTGTTGGCGTTGTTGGAGAGTAAAAATGCCTTGTGTTTGTAGTAGCTTGAATCTCGTCGTTGTCGTCGTCATAGATCGCACCATCAACAGGTATGTGCAAACCTTAATTGTTTATGCTTACGACCTTGTAGAATACTAGGGGTCAGTGTTAGGTTTCACCAGAGACTATCTATGTAACTCTTCTTTGACTAGTCTGTTACTCTAAATACCTCGCCGTCGGTAGCTCTTCATGACACAGGCTGAGTTGGTTATTAACATGTTTCTTATAAGTGTTGTTGGAATATTGCTGCCACTCTTCGTTTCCGATGGTTCCTAAAAAGAGGTAAGAAGAATGAGAAAACAAACGACCTCTCCAGCGATCCCACATATGAAAAATTCGAAAGTCCATATTTTTTATGAAGAATAAGTTTCACGTGTGACTCCCAAGTATGGGTATTTCCCCGAAGACGGTCAATGCGAATTTAGGATTATGTACGGTATCCATGATTTCGTCATAACACATATGTCGGCTACCAACCAACAACCCTTTCAAATTCAGAAGAACGAGACATTCCTTTATACGATATTGTTTGACTGAAGGCTTTGTTTACCCTTGAAAACCTTTATTCATGATTTTTTATCTTTGTGAATATATGTCCCACACAACTCACTGTCAATGGTTGGAGAGTGCTCTTAAGTATAATACCAAACGCCAAACTGCTCGACATTCCCATGTGCTTGGAAGACATTTTGGTCGTGGTGGACGTCTCCAAGTTAGCCTGCTCTTGTTTCTTTTATCTCTAGCTGATGGGGGTAAGGAGGCTGGTTAACTTACCACAGTCAAATAAAAATCGGAATCATACTTTGATTTATGTCTCCAAGATTTGGGAGCACGAGAGTGTCGTGAAAAATATACAGTTGGAGAGTCGTTGGATTGAAAGTTTTAGATCGTATTAGCTAATATATACCTCTGTTATGTATTGCTAAAATGTGTTATTTCGATGCAGTAAGGGAGACATTAAGAATGATGTAAATAAGGCAAACCGGAGGGTGCTGTGATCCATTGTTGGGCCTATCGACTACTGTAAATGCGGAGTGGGGTTTACATGCTTCTCGTTTGTTTACTCAAGTAAATTACCTACTTTTCGTATTGTGGCATATTCCTGAGTTAGATATTATTAACGAAAGTCAGGTGAAAATGAATGATAATGAGAAGATTGTGACCGTCGACCGGTGACGAGGGTTAATAGAACAAAGATTATGGGACCGTAACATAACCGAGGTAGGCTTATTGGTGCCCCCAAAGTCGCAAAGGTAAAGATACAAATGAGTCATCCCCTGCTCAAGAAAAAAAACGAGGCATGAGAAAGATGCTGCAGATAGTAGTCATCAGGAAGGTGGCAGCGAGCAGTCTGGAGAAAGGGGGTTTGTTAATCCATTCTCGTTAGGCATCATCCGGCAGGGGCTTGGTTACGTTGGTCTTTCCTCGTGGTATAGAAAATTTGTTAATTAAATCTGTGATGGCTTGACCTTTGATTGTTGTGTGTGACTCAAACTTTATATCATATTCATCTCCTTCTACTGACCATCTCATTATTCTACTAGATATATTGGGGTTCTGCAATACATACCTCAGTGGAAACGATATGCGCACGGTGATGGTGTGACTCTGGAATTACGGTTGTAGCTTGTGTGGTGCTACTAGAAGTCCCAATTCCACTTTATCCAATTTAAGATAGCGAGTTTCTGCCCCAATCAAAGTTTTGGTTTTATGTTATATTGGTTGATGCACGCCTTCAGGCTCATGAACCAACACTACACTGTCTGAAATGGTAGAAACTAAAAGATGAAGGAATAGGGGCTCACCTGAGATAGGGGACGATAGGATTTCTGACGATATGAGGTAGTATTTGAGTGCAATGAAAGATTCGTTATATTTTTCATCCCAGGAAAAGTTTTGGCCCCCCGAAGTATCATGAAGAAAGGGTGACTTTTATATGATACTCTCGATACGAAGCGCGATCTTCCAATAGGCATCCGTTAAACACTGTATCTCTTTGATGTTTCTTGGAGGTTTCATTTGTAGTAGTTCCATCAATTGATTATGTTTAGCTTCAATTCCTTTCTTGCTAATAATATAGCTCAGGAGTTCACCGCTTCAGAAACCAAATGAGTATTTAATCCAGCTCAACTTGAGATTAAATTGTTGTAGAATGGAAAGTACGCTACTCAACACTTGAAATAGTGGAGCCCATGTAATTCTCTTAACAGTTATATCATCGATGTAAGCTTTCATATCATGACCCAACTGGTCCTTAAATATCTGATTTATGAGGCGGTGATAGGTTGAACCTGCATTCTCGAGGCCGAAAGACATAACGGTATAATAGTATAGCCCCATATCGGTCTGAAATGTGGTATGCTCTTCGTCATTTGGATGCATACATATCCGGTTGTAGCCTGGAGATGTGTCAATAAACGACAAACACTCATATTTATACGCCGAGTCCACCAGTTGATCAATATGAGAGAGCGGGAAGGCGTCCTTCGGGAAAGCTTGGTTAAGATCTATGAAATCGACACACATGTGTCATTGCCCTTCTTTTTTTTTAACTAAAACATGATTCGCCACCTATACAGGGTACCTAGCTCTATGAATGTGCCTGGGCCAGAAAATCTTGTCGACTTCCTTTTTAATGGCTTCTGGTATTTCTGTTGAAAATGATCGACGCTTCTAGCGGATGGGCTTAGCTCGTCTATCGATTGTGAGCTCATGGAAAATTACCGAGGGGTTCACCCCTGATACATAGCTAGGACTCATTCTCGTTAGGCATCATCCGGCAGGGGCTTGGTTACGTTGGTCTTTCCTCGTGGTATAGAAAATTTGTTAATTAAATCTGTGATGGCTTGACCCTTGATCGTTGTGTGTGACTCAAACTTTATATCATATTCATCTCCTTCTACTGACCATCTCATTATTCTACTAGATATATTGGGTTTCTGCAATACATACCTCAGTGCAAACGATATGCGCACGGTGATGGTGTGACTCTAGAATTACGGTTGTAGCTTGTGTGGTGCTACTACAAGTCCCAATTCCACTTTTTCCAATTTAAGATAGCGAGTTTCTGCCCCAATCAAAGTTTTGCTCCTATGTTATATTGGTTGATGCACGCCTTCAGGCTCATGAACCAACACTACACTGTCTGAAATGGTAGAAACTAAAAGATAAAGGAATAGGGGCTCGCCTGAGATAGGGGACGATAGGATTTCTGACGATATGAGGTAGTATTTGAGTGCAATGAAAGATTCGTTATATTTTTCATCCCAGGAAAAGTTTGGCCCCCCTGAAGTATCATGAAGAAAGGGTGACTTTTATATGATACTCTCGATACGAAGCGCGATAAGTCCACTAGGCATCCGTTAAACACTGTATCTCTTTGATGTTTCTTGGAGGTTTCATTTGTAGTAGTTCCATCAATTGATTATTTTTAGCTTCAATTTCTTTCTTGCAAATAATATAGCTCAGGAGTTCACCGCTTCAGAAACCAAATGAGCATTTAATCCAGCTTAACTTGAGATTAAATTGTTGTAGAATGGAAAGTACGCTACTCAACACTTGAAATAGTGGAGCCCATGTAATTCTCTTAACAGTTATATCATCGATGTAAGCTTTCATATCATGACCCAACTGGTCCTTAAATATCTGATTTATGAGGCGGTGATAGGTTGAACCTGCATTCTCGAGGCCGAAAGACATAACGGTATAATAGTCTAGCCCCATATCGGTCTGAAACGTGGTATGCTCTTCGTCATTTGGATGCATGCATATCCGGTTGTAGCCTGGAGATGTGTCAATAAACGACAAACACTCATATCTATACGCCGAGTCCACCAGTTGATCAATATGAGAGAGCGGGAAGGCGTCCTTCGGGAAATCTTGGTTAAGATCTATGAAATCGACACACATGTGTCATTGCCCATCCTTTTTTTTAACTAAAACATGATTCGCCACCTATACCGGGTACCTAGCTCTATGAATGTGCCTGGGCCAGAAAATCTTGTCGACTTCCTTTTTAATGGCTTCTGGTATTTCTGTTGAAAATGATCGACGCTTCTAGTGGATGGGCTTAGCTCGTCTATCGATTGTGAGCTCATGGAAAATTACCGACGGGTTCACCCCTGATACATAGCTAGGACTCAACAGAAATATATCCAAATTATGTTATAGTAATTTAATAAAAAAAATAGTAAAAAGTATGGTCTAAATCATTACATATTCGAAGTATATGGCGCTCCGTCACTAATTAATCACTTCCATTTTCAAGATAATCAGTTGACATGTTTTTTTTACGGGGGTCATCGACTAATTCATACGATGAGTGGAGTTGATTGCCCGGTATCCTTCCTTATTTTTCCAATGGTTTTGAGGGGTCGACAGCCACTACCTAACAAGTTTTGGTAGTCCACTGCCTTCCCCGGATGATTCCTACAGAGTTACCGACGAGATACTTAACACATTGCTGTAAATTACAAGGGGTAACTTTCATCTAGTGTAGCCACGGTCTTCCTATTGTGGCGTGGTAGGAGCTAGGGGATCAGAAATCATAAAGAACGTCTTGATTTCCTTTTTGGTAGCATCATGGCCGACCTTTACCATGAGCTCGACCTCACCTATGCATTGGGATGACTTACCCTCATATCCGACCATAGTTGGGTGAGTAGATCGGTAAGGGGGAACCTCAAACGTTATGTCATAGCTGGCGTTGAATATTATGTTCGTTGAGCTACCTTCGTCAACTAAAACTCGGGTTACCAAAAGTCCTCAATGTCCATATTAATGGTCAGGGAGACCTCATGGGGCATCACAATCCCCCGCAAATCTTCACCATTAAAAGTGAGTTCAACCATTGGGTCATGATAATTTTGGTAAGAAAACCCCTATATGATGTGCACTATGTGGTCTACCTTAGCCCTCTTCTAGATTTTTTGTCGTTGCATATTAAAGTTCCTCCCACATAAATCGTGAATAGTCATTGTTATTTACCATTATCGACCATCTTATCTTTCCACTGAGCTTTATTGTTCTCAGGTTGAACGTCGTCTTTTTTTTTGTCTTGACGAATGTGTTCCTGCTACCTATAAAATTGCACAAACTCCCCATTGTCAATGAGCCTCTGCATTTTTTATTTGAGCTTCCATCACTTATTAGTCGAATGACCATGGTCGTTGTGATAGGAGCATAAATTTCTATTTGAATACATGTGACCAGGAGCACTCATGGTACCTGGGGAGTGGTATCATGTTCTTTATTTAATCGTATCATAAATTATTGATATTGTCTCGGTTAAATGAGTAAAGTATCGTGTAGGGGTTATTATAGTAGGCCACCTAACGGTTACCCGAGCTGCATGTAGTATCGTACAGGGGTCCTTCATCGGATTTCTTACTGATCTTGTTTTTTATATTGGGGCGCTCTGTCTAGAGAATCACCTCTCGTTGCATCATCTACCCTGATGAATTGGTCTGTACGGGAAAATAAGTCTCCCGTTATTTTAAACGAGAAGCGGACTAGATCAGCATAAAGGTGCCTCATGTGGTCTAGGTCTCGCTTGAGAGACGCGAGCGCCATTGACTTCTACAAGTCTTGCAGGACATTCATTGTATGGACAGACCTCTAGATGTATCTCTTTAACAATTCTTCCCTTTTTAGGTATAGATCTATAGTAGAATCACTCTGGTTCTTAGATTTCGTTTTACTTACGAACTTGTCTTTTAAAGCGTTCCAAAGTCATGTCAAATCATGTATGAATCCCTTTGGTAAGCCACTAAACCAGTCCATAGCGTTACCTTTGAGAGTCATGGAGAGGGCCCTGTATATCATAACGTCATCTCGGTTAAATGCTATCATCGTATTCTTGAATTTCTCCAAATATCTCTCTGGGTGTCTAGTAGTGTCATAGGCCTCAATGCGAAACGGGTCGAACTTGCGAGGGAGCTTCACTTCTATGATAGTTTTTACAAAGAGAGATTCCTTTAGTATGTACGCAGCCATCTTAGGTCGGACCTAGTCACATTGTTGGGCTTCGTTTTCTCTGGCTCTGCCTTATCTCGTGGTTTGGTTCTCGGTCTTAGGCTCGTTTATTTCCACTACTTTATCCTTTCCTTTTACCGAACTTTTCTCGCTTGAAAGACCTGCCCCCTTGGTTAGCGCGGCTGATTTATACACCGGACCTCCATTTTCCGTGACTCCCACCTCTTAACTTAGCATTTAACGTATGGAGGGCTTCTTTCATTTTTTCTAACGTAGCTCTAGCCTTAGGGTCATTGGTTTCTTGTATTTGGATGGTTTTCTGTTGTTCTTGCTGTATTTCTTTGATCTACAGCTCCAAACGGAAGACTGCTGAAATAGATGTCTGGTTACCTGTATTAACAACGGGTTCCACCTGAATAGGTATATCATTGTTTCCATTTGGAACGAATTCCGGATCGATGGCGGTTGGTTGTTGACCTCCATTCCCTAGTGCTCCAACGGTGGGGACAATCGGGTCGTCTGACTGGACCACACCAGGGTGTAGAGAACGGGATCGGCCGCCAGCCTAGTCCGGAACGGATGTTCAAATTTTGACTCAGAGATTTCTCTTCGAAATTTCCCTTTCAATCCCAGATGTAGTTACCACCATTGGTTTAAAACTTAGTGTTCTTTAATGACTAGTCTTTCCTACAGACGACGTCAAATTTTCTGAAGGAAAATACTCACAAATATATGCAAAGTTACTAACTTTATCTCACAAAGAATAAAATATATGTTTTACATAGCCGTAAACCTATTCATACAAATCGTTGTGTTTTTCTCTCTCCCACTACGTACATGACCGCACTAATACAATCATGGACTAACATTAATGACTATTAATATGGTACAGGTTATTTATATTGAAGTGTTGATCGATGACCATCTTTAATATCCCTGACTTTCTTTAATTCTTACTCAATGGTATAATAGTAGCGATTACACTATTATGACACCGTTATGTATACGCTGCATCGGTAAAGCATGGAACCGTCTCGGTGAGGTACAATAGAAGTGCATCAATTATAATGCTCGGTTAGTATTGCTTAATAACGGATTTGATAAGGCTCGGGACCCCCTCAGTCTTGTATCGTGGGCAGGCAGCGGTTATACTACTTGAGTATCAATATTTATGAAGAACCTTGGTATAACGCGGGATTCTTTTGGTAATGCGTTACTATTTTTGGTGGTTATACCATCTCTTTTAAATATCATTGATGTTTGGTCTTTCGCTTTATGTCTTTATCTTTCCCGATAGTAGCGCCCTCATCACTATGGTCATTATCTCAATATGAAATTTGATTTAGTATTCATGAGTCGCATAAACGGCTCTAGATTACTGAAAATTAAAGGCGATAGATTGAAATTTGGTTCCATTTTCATTGAATCACGCCAGATATTTCATTAAACAAAAGGCTTCTTTCCTTAGACTCATTAATCTATTAAATCTAACTGAGCTCATTTATTAAAGGGGATTGGAGAAATATCTGACGTATTTCCAATTATGCATCACAATTTTTGATTTTCTTTGATCTGTTTTTCTTAAGTAGCTGAGTTTTTGCTTTCATTCATCTTGTTTATAAAACTTCTCAATTTTTTCTTCTTCAACTCAGCATTTTAGCTTTCATGAACCATTTCAAGTATTCAATTAATTCTATTTTGCCTTCTCTTTATATTATTCTTGAGGAAGTTGTGAATCTGTTTCCTGCAAAAAAAAAGTTAAAATTCTACGATCACAATACAAGTCAGGTATAGTTACCTGCTTTAGGAGTTCATTAGAAGCAAAATTCAATCTAAATCTGATTAAAATTATATGATTTATAAAAATAGTATGACCCTTGTGTTTTTACCAGATTCATGAAGACTTTATCCATAGTCAGATCTTGATGAAGTTGTGTTCAAGATTCCTGCAAAAAATCTATTTCTACAAGTACATATAATGGATAATTGATAAAATGCTATGTAACCCAGCAAGCATCAGGTATACTATCTAGTAATGTTGTAATATATCCTCAATTGCTTTGATAGATAATTAGCATTGGTTTCGAAGTTTATCTATCAATCCTCTGCCCTTAGGCAACCAACTTCTAGGCTTTCAAGAAGCGAAATTTCTCTTATGCACACCATAATAAGCCCGAGCATTCCATAAACGACTCTCGGTAAGTACGAGAATAAATTAATTGACTGATTGAAAATGAAGAGCTCTTTCAATTCGTTGGACGTGATGAGGACATGATAAAACACAAGAAGACATAAGCAAGACGTAATGGATGTATATCATCTCTAGGGGATACACATTTTCTGGATTAACGAAAAACGCTCAGAAAAGGCACAATAAAGATCTTAAGGTCCACAAAGTGGACGAATCCTCCCATAACTATTATGGAAAGTTGATCCCCGACTTAACCTTTAACAAAAATGATCTGAAGGGCGTGATAAACCCCCATGAAGATGTCCTCATTATCAATCTAGACAAACAGAGCACCGTATCCCGCGTGCTGGTAAATACCGGAAGCTCGACCAACGTAATATTTAAGTTTAGTCACGACAAGATATTGGGAGTACCGCCATACAAGTTGATCAACAAATATTTGGTTAGATATAAGGGCATGTCATTTACGTGCATGGAGAGGTTACACGTTTGGTGACTGTTGGTAAGGGAGAAAAAAATAAATTAATAAGGAAGTTATTTATGATAATTGATACGCCAAGTTTGTACAATGCCATCTTCGGAAGACCTTGGCTGAACATAATGAAAGTCAAAATATTTTTTTACCGATACCGCCTTAAGTATCCACTTGGGGATCAGGTCAAAATATTCAAGGAAAGGAAAAGAAGTGCCCAGGGCTCTTATGCAACATTATTAGCTCAAACGAAGTCGATCCAATAGTAATTAATAAAACAGGGGAGGATTTTTCAACTTGGCAAAAACAGTCACATAATAATCGAGGTGAATGACCCACCAGAAGAATACATGTGTGATAATCCCATATGAGATGTAACTAATGAGACCTTCGTGACAAGGAACATAATTTGAGTGAGAAACCAATTTTATAGAATTCCAAAGAAAATTTGTTGGATTTATTGTGATAAAGCTTGAATTTTTTGTCATGGAGTGAAGATAATATCTTATGAGTCAACCCTTACATCATTTTCCATAAAGTATCAATTGATAAAAGGCTACGAGCGATTTTATAAAATTAATGAACTTTTTCTTTAATAAAATTCAACACCATCACCATAGAAGTTGAGAAATTTCTCTAAGTTATGGTACAGTAAGAGAATCAAAGTACCCAATCTAAGGATGCTTGCTCCTTTCCTACCCTAAGGATGCTTTCTCATTGCATTGTATTGATCAGCTTTTAGACACGACATCAGCTAATGAGCTACACTCCTTTATGGATGTGTATCCAAGGTACAATCAGATACAGATGCACCCACGTGACAAAGAGAATAATTTCTTGCAAATAAATTAAGTTTTATACTGCTATAAAGTTATGTCTTTCAGTTTAAAAATGCATGTTCAACCTATCAAAGAATCATTAACCAGATTTTTGACAATTAGTTAGGAATAAAAAAAAGACCTACATCGACAACATGATCATAACAAATAACACTAAGCATAGGAAGCTTGATGTTATGTCCAACATCTTTACCACCATACGCCAAATCAACCTCAAGCTAAATCCTTTGAAATGTTCCTTCAGTGTTCGAAATGAGAAGTTCATGGGATACATCATCAACAAGAATGGAAATGAGGATGATTCCGAGTAATGTGACAAAGCCTTTTGCACCCTCAAAGAATACTTGACTTCACCGTCAGGGAACAATAGGGAATGCAGTGGCCGATCTATTATGTCAGCAAGAGCTTAACTGACGTAGAGCCATGATACTTGAACCCTGAAAAGTTAGTGTTAGGATTTGTGGTGGTAGTAATAAAAATGTGGCATTACTTCCAAAGTCATACGATAATATTTGTACTTCATTTTCCCTCAAAATCATCATGTAACATTTTAGGATGACTCACACAATGGTTCATTGAGCTTTGCTAATATGAGATCATGTATGAGCCCTATACAGTAATTAAAGGTCAAGTTGTGGTTGATTTCATAAATGAAATCACCAGTGATAGAGTTAAAAAAACGATGACACGACAACCAACGAGGAAGTCAACTACGAATGGGTCATCCTACTATGAGCATCATTGCGGGAAGAAGTCACATAGCCAACCAAGTTATTCTTCTATGTCACCAATAATGTTTCGAGTACACAGCGATCATCAAGGGGCTCAAATTGGCTCATATATGCGGAGCTACAAACGTTCGTGTCTACTCTGACTCATAACTCATGGTAAGTCAGGAAAATATCGTATACAAGGAAAATCAAGACAATATGAGAGGCTACTTAAAGACCTTGCATGCTTAGGAAATAAACTTCAACCATATCCAATATGATTAAGTACCTCGAATGGACAATTTAACCACAAACGTGTTGGCAAAAAAAGTTGTTCTATGAAACAACCCACTCGTAATTTTACAAGAAATACCATCTTGGCAAGACAACACAAACCAATATGAGGTCTTAACAACCGATATTGTCGTGATAGAAAGATTTCCACAACTAATATAGCGGTGTTTAGATAGAGGGGAGGTTATTCTGGTCCTTACTGATCTACACCAAGGATTGACATGTGCTCATTATGGACATCAAAGTTTAATTCAACATTTTTTCCTAGCATGTTTTTACTAGCCCAAACCTGAAACCGACATCAATGCTTTAATACAAGGTTTTGAGGGTTTCCAAAGGTATACCCGTACAAGCCATCTACCAGCGAACCAATGAGTGTTGGCTTAGTACCTTGCCTTTTGAAAGATGGGGAATTGATTTAGTTGTCCCTTACCAATGACAATAAGCAAAAGGCAATATTTAGTCATGGTTGTGGATTATTTCTCCAAGTAGGTGGGAAAAAAGACCTATATGAAACTAGATCGCAAGAAATGTATGATTTCCTACAATATCAAATTTAATCTAGGTTTGGGATTCCCAGAGTTTTAATGACTCATAATGGGCTTTAGTTTCAAAACGATATACTAAGAAATTTATGCAAACGATATGGGATAGAGTAGCATATCTCGACTTCCTTATTTTCCCCATAAATATGGTCAATTAGAGTTGATACATTTAACATTTATCGACGAATCAAAACAAAATTGTAGGAGCAAAGATAAATGGATGGAAAACCTAGTTAAGTGTTTTGGGGTTATCAAACGACGTGTAGGTAAGGCACTAAAGAAATCCTTTTCTCCCTCCTATATGGTATGTAGCTTGTTATCCCTCAAAAAATCATCATCCTTAGTTATCGAATCAACCATAACTCAGAAGCACACAAGAACGACGAGAACCCACTTGTTATCTACTTAATTGAGGAACGATGAGATCATGCTTGGGTGCGAACAACACACTTCAAAAACTTAATGAAAATTCAATTAGACTCACAACTCAAATCTAGAACACTGGTAAAGGGCGACTACACTATGAATAAATATTTAATGGGAGCCAAGGATAGCAACACCAACAAGCTAGCTCCCAATCGGACGGTCCGTACAAAGACACCTCCAAAGGACACCACAAATCATATTGTCTACCCGACATACAATGCAGTTCACTTAAACATCCCTCAAATATCACTCATCTTAAATTTTATACCTCTACTTTTTAATTTAGATTTGCACATTTCCTTTCAAGTGGCGTGGAAAGTTTTTAATTAGGCAAATTGAAGGCCACTATTATAAATAAAGGCTTTTACCAATAATTCTACTCCCATACAACTTTTATTTCTTTTTGATGTTCTGATATTATTCATCACATAAGATTTCTATTTATACACCATTTCTTAACTTTCGACAAACGGGTATCATCGCCAATTAATAATGTATATACAATTTATATGTCATCTAAAAATTATCAATTTTACCATGATCATACTTTGGTAGTATGCTATAATACCATTCATGATATCTCCATGACATAGTGAATTTCAAGAGACCAAATAACATGATCGCACAACTCATTCACACTTATAATTGCACCTAACATGTCTAGATCACATATCAACCCAAAGGGGAAAAGGAGTCGCGTACATTGATAAGATTTCAAACATGGTTACCCAATCGCACATGCAGTTACGAAACCGACATGATATGAAACTATCCCTAAGGGGCCCTGACCTACAAGTTAAAATTAGCCCAATGTGGAAATATCATTGGGGATGCAACTAGCCCTATTGTGCCCTGACATATGGGTGAAGTCATAAATTTGATTATCGACACCAACCTTGAAGAGGAAACATCATGAGGATATGTAAGTATCCATCATGTACAGTGGCATATGGGTCAAATCACAACATTGGTCATCCAAACCAACCCTAAGGTGGAAACACCATCAAAATGTGCAAGTAGTCATATTGTGCCCTGAACTACAGGTCAAATTGCAACGTTGGTTACCCAAACCAACCCTTAGGTGAAGATAAAATCAGGATATGCAATCAACAAACGAATCAAATATGTATGCTAACCCCCATGATAATGAAAGTCAAGTATCTTTATCACTTTCATGTTAATTTCAACAGTAAGCTAACTACACAATACGAAAATTAATAAGATCTCCTACTCTTTTTCAAGAATAACATAATAACATAACATACCGAGCATCGCACGCCTATGATTTCATTTAAACAACCATACAATAAAAACAATATCATCATTTATATAAACATTACCAACATTCAACACAACTGGCGCTAAATGTCTAAAATTATATAGTAATATTGCTCATATTGAAAACAAAATGAAAAAAGAACAATTGTACAATCATATTAGCACTCCCAACAATCTTTTCAAATCATTCAGCATACAATGGGGACATCTACTTTGCACTCCTAACTGCGTTCTCAACATTAGGGAGAATTGTCTTATCATCCAGCGTCTCACCTTCACTAGTCACAACAACGTTTATCGGGAAAATGATAGTTTTATCTTTATTACATCCTTCCTCACTAGCCTCTTCTTAGTCTTCTTCACTAGACGAGCCCGACCATTCGTCCTCTGGTATCAGGTTTGTCAAATCTCCACGAATAATGTCATTGCTCTTCCTGGCATGTTCTTTTTTAATATTATGTGTTAGACAGTAGAAATCAACCATTTGAACTATCATACCAGGTACAAGTAGTCCTTTCTCTTTTACTCCTCAATATCATTCATGTTAGCCGGAAAAAAAAATTTACTACAAATTTATCATGATTCTCGTTCTCCTTTTTTATTTTTGAGTCAAAAACTCATAGATACTAATAGCTTCCAACAGACGACGCCCAATTCGTTAAATATAGTTTAGTTTAGATTGATGCATATGAGATTTGAGATCCACGAATAATGTCATCGTTCTTCCTGGCATGTTCCTTTTTCAGCTTGTGTGTTAGACGGTAAAAATCGATTATTTGAACGGTCATAGCAAGTGCAGGTAGTCCTTGCTCTTTTACTCCTCAATATCGTTCATGTTAACCGAAAAAATATTTTCGGTTAATGATTTTACTAAATTTAGCACAAAATAAAGAAATTAAATAATAAACACGAAAGTAATAATCTATTCACTAAATTTTACTCAATTTATAAAAGTACAAAATTTATCTCCTATAATTAAGAGATATTGTGAAAGCAAGAGCAAAATACTTAAAATTGACCAAATATAATTAAATATTAAAGTTATATCAATAAAAACACGGTAACACTATAATCAATGTGTTGTCATTGAATACATAAAATATTATATTCTACATATGTTAATTTGTTTTTTGGTATTTAAAAAACATTGATTAAATTGAAATGAGGTTTATACAAGGATCTGGGGCATACTCCGAGAATACATCAACAACTGACTAAGGAAAGTCTTTTGCGAAATAAAAATAACAGTAAAAACGATCCAATCCTAGAAGTGAGAAAGGAAGCGTCCAATACAAGTAGACTAAAGTGTTGCTCTATCGCGGAGACATCAGCGACAACATCTGCAATCGTCCTAGCGATCGATGAAATGCCATATCACGAACTGCTCTCAACCCATCAATACATGTAAATAAAAGTGGAGTAATAAATAATAAGTTTAGAATGATCATCCAGTCTTGGTGCCTTGGAATCTAAACCGAAGATCTGAGAAAATTCGGTGAGACACCATAGAGGCATTGGCAGGAGGGATCCAAAGGTTCTTAGGGTCCTCTCCTTCCAGACGTGGTAATTTACCGCAGCGAAGCAAGATTACCAAATAGAATGGTTTCGAGATTGAGACTAATTTGACGCTTCAAAAACCAAAGACTGCCAACAGGAGGCGGTAAAGGGGAAACCTAGTTTAGTACTAGCATGGATCCAAAGACTCTGAGTGAAACTACAATCAAAGATGAGATGAGGGATAGTCTCATTTTCAGGGTTGCATAGAACACATTCAGATGGGATGTTATAATCCCAACTGAGGAGCTTTTCTTTGGTGACAAGCTTGGCCTTAATAGCAAGCCATAAAATGAAGGAGTGGCGAACAATATTGGATTTATTCCAAACTAACCCGACCCACCCTACTTTAGGGTTGGGCGACCGAATGGCATGGTACGTGTCCTTGATGGAGAAAGAAATGCATCCTTCTTTCGCCTTCCAGAAGGGAATATCATTGGAGAGGATATTCGGTGGAGGGAGAGAGAGAATGAGAGTTTAGATTTCCAACAGATTGGCGCGATTGCGAGCATTCGTCGATCTAATATTAGATGGCCATTTCCAGATCCCATTGAGAATGATATGCGAGACTTTGAGTTATTTCCCAAGTTTAGAGTCCTTGATGATACTTTAGCCATAATGGGATTAAAGCGAAGAAGGGATGAGCCATGAGTCATACTAGAAGGAGGTACTCGAGCCATTTTCAATTGCCACCCTACACATTTGACAAGCCAAAGGACGGAGTCGAAGAATTTTCCTCCAGATCCAAGAGGGCGAGGATCCCATCTGGAGGTTCCAAAAATTATTATTTTTAATTTTTTCCATATTAATCCATTCACTCCAAATGGAGTGAGAGTTATTACGGATGATCGACCAAAGATGTTTTTAGGACAACCGCCTGATTCCAGATTTTTAAGTCAAGAATCCCAAGGCCGCTCTCTATAATAGGCAATGTGACCTTGGTCCAAGCTACTTTGGCACCATAGATTTTCATAGCCAAGCCGGACGAAAGAAAACGACGGGGATACTGATTCAATTCTTTAATAATCCTTGAGGGGAGTATAAATATGGATGACCAGTAGACCTGACCCGAGAATAATACAGACTTAATAAGTTGAAGCCTCCCAGGATAAGAAAGGTGCTTAGAGGTCCAAGATTCAATTCTGGAAGTAATTTTGTGAAGAAGAGGACGACAGTCAGAGTGGGTGAGGCGGCTAGTAAGAAGGGGCACACCTAAATATTTAACCAGAAAGGATCCTTCCCATGATATTGCTGAGGTCCAAATGAAGAGACTCATCAATACCGGAAAAGAAGATATGGCTTTTAGAAGCGTTGACTTTTAGTCCAGAAAGAGTATATAATTCATCAAGAGCTTCTTTGTAAGAAGAAGGGAATTTACATATCCATGACAAAAAAGCATAAATCATCAGCAAAGCAAAGGTTGATGATTTTGAGCTTTTGACATTTCCAATGAAACCAGAATTTCTTATCTTTACTTTTCTCCGTAAGGATACTAGAAAGAACCTGCATGACAAGAACAAAAAGGAAGGGGGGGAGTGGATCTCCTTGCCTTAGACCTTTCTGTCCTTTGAAGTTTCCATAAGGATCTCCATTAATATTGATGGAGTAAGAATGAGAAGAAATACATTTGATGATCCAGGTGATCATTTTATCAGGGAAATGCATTGCTACAAGAATGTCAAGGATTAGATGATATCTGAGATTTTCAAAGGCTTTCCTTAAATCAATTTTGAGCGCAACCTTTTTGTCCCTACGGTTAGAGTGGTACCCCTTCAACAACTCTTGAGATAAAATAATATTTTCCGAAATATTCCTTCCTTTTACGAAAGCCGATTGAGAGTTATCAATGAGATAAAAGAATGAGTCTTTAATTCTATTGACTAAGATCTTGGAAATGATCTTGTAACTAACATTGCAGAGCGCTATGGGTCTAAAGTCGGTTGGCTCAGAGGGAGAATATTTTTTAGGGATGACAGCTATTGAAGTGGAGGTCCAAGAGGCCTCCAAAGAATCAAAATGAAAGAAGTCAAGGACACCGTTACAGATGTCATGGCCAACAATTCTCTAATTAGATTTAAAGAAGCAAGAATTGAAACCATCGGGACCCGAAGCTTTGTTACTGTCAATATCGAATAAAGCGGATTTTATTTCATCGCATGTAATCTCACGAATCATAAAATCCTTATCTGTATTGGTAACTTTTCAGGTTAGAAGAGAGGAAACGATGTACAAGCCAGGGTAGCCGGTTTCACAAATACCTTTAAAACACTATCTGGAGTGGATACAGTGACTCTACTATCAGTATTGATTGAGATAATCTTATTACGAAAAAAACGAGCCTTTATGCTATTATGGAAAATTTTAGTGTTTTTGTCACCAAGCTTGATCCAATTTTCTCTAGATTTCTGTTAAAGAAAGGATTTTTCGGCTCTACTAAGAAAGATAAAATCTTTTGACGTATCGCATTCATCCGAAATAAGAGACGGATTGAGCGGGTCACACGCGAGATTGGATTGAGCATGGAATAGTCTTTTTTTAGCATTAACCACTCTGGAGCTAATATCACTAAAATCTTTACGATTGAGTCTCACGAGCTCGGACTACAGCCTCAGCAGTTTTCCAGTGACCAGATTCATCCCAGAAGAAGCAATAGGACTATTTCAACTCGTATTCACAATTTCTTTGAAAAACGGGTGAGATTGCCACATATTGAAGAATTTGAAAGGCTTTTTACGCTTAGGACGAGGGAATTTAAGGTTAAGAGTGACAGTAGTGTGGTCAGAGGATCGAAGAAAACCAAAATGAGCGAAGGACATTGGGAATGTATCATCCCAAACATGGTTGACAAGGACTCTGTCAATATTAGATAGAATTGGATTATCAGGCTGTTTATTAATCCAAGTAAAGTGAAATCCAGTAGATCGGAGATCAATGAGCTCATTATTGAAGCAGCAATTGTTAAAATCATCAATAGCAGAAGACCAATTATCGGAGGATCCAATACGCTCATTTGGGTGGCGAATGGCATTGCAATCTCCAAGCAAAACCCAAGGAGTAAGCTTGTCTACTATGGAAATGGTAGATAGATCATTCCAAAGAGGGGTTCTTTCCCAGCATCATTAAAAGCATAAATTGCAGTAAATCTAAAAGAAGCACTGAGATTATGACACTTAGCTAAACAGTGAATATATTGAGGGGATTGGGACTCTCTAGTTATAGTGATGACATTAGGATTCCAAATAATCCAAATTCTACCTAAATGATGAGATGAGTGATTTGTAAGGACATGCCAAAAAGGAGCTATATTCCTAAGAATAGACTCAACTTTGTATAGTTGGACTTTAGTTTCCACTAGAATTAATAGGGAGATATTATTGGTATTAATAAAATCTGTAACATCTTTTTGTCTAACAGGGTCATTTAATCCCCTAACATTCCAAGAAGCAATATTCATATATCAGAAGACTTACAGCGCTTTAGACGATGGTCCTGTCGAAGGATAAATCCAAAATACCCTTAGCATTAGCATGAGTGAGACGTTGCCTTTTAGGAGGCGAGTCAACCTCCTCACCACTTTCCACCTCCTTGGCTTCCTCAATGGAATCAAGGCGCTGTCCACTAGGTCGCGATGGCTCAATCTCAGAAGGATCAGACTCATTCGAGGTAGCAATCAAGGGAGGAGTGGAATGAATTTTGGATGCTCCTTTTTACAAAGGCGGGAGGAATGTCCAAAAATAATATAATTTGCACATTACGGATGAAGGCCTTGATATTCAAAATTCACCGTAATGAATTTGCCACTAATCTTGAAAGTGAGATCCGAACGGATTTCGGATCCCGTAGAAATCATAATGCATATGCGAGCAAAGCGGAGTTTTTCCATCATTTTCGTTTGATTGTCCACATATAAAGGAGTGCCTAAAACCGATCTGATTTTGCTAAATCCCTTCGTTGTCCAAAGCTCTAAATGAAGATTAAAAACTTTGACCCAAATATGGATTTCCTTGTGGGGATCCTTGATGAGAGGAGAGAGAGGGGCCCAATTCTTGAGAATGATCAAATTCCCACCAAAATGCCAACAATGCTAGCATAGGATGGGTTAGAAAGAGAATTTGGCCTAGATTTCAATCCTAAGAAGTTAAAGTTTGCGGAAGAGGGATTTGAAATCTTTGAAGGAGTTTTGCAGATTTGGGCCAACTTATTTAAGAACTTCCTTCCCTTTGGACCTTTACCGGCATTACCAAAATTTCTAATAATGGAATATGGCTTGAAAGAAGGTCTCACTCCGAGTAAACTTTTTCCTTTATTTTCTACCGGCCCAACATAGGAAATACCGGATGCATGTATTAGTATAACAAGGTTGATGTCATCCATCCAATGTATTAATATTTATTAATAATGTTACTATAACATAATAAATATTATAATAAATGACGAAAATTTATAGACTAAAATTTAAATTTAAATATATTTTTTTAACTCCAGCATTTATTGTATGTATTTATTGAAATTTATAGGATTTTAAGAAATTAAAGTTTAGCTTTAAAATTTTGGTTGGTTACAATTAGAGGTGTTATCGGTCCGGTTCGGTCCGGGTTTTGACAGAACCGGACCGAACCACTAAATCTGTCGGTTCGAACCGAACCGAACCGACAGAATTTCGGTTCCATAAAATAGAACCGAACCGGAACCGATAAAGAACCGGTTCGGTTCGGTCCGGTTCGGTTCACAGAACCGAAATAAATATTATGGAAATATTTTACTATATCACCATTGGCCACGCTATTGTTGTACAGCTGTTGCCTATTCTGAACCTAAGTAAATACTTACATAAATCATAGGGCTTTTATAGAGAAGCAGTCTTCTATCTAGTACCAAAAGTAGCGATGTGGGATTTGAATATTACTTATCTTTATTTATATTCATTTGTTAGGTTTCTATTCTTTTGTATTTTATTATTCAAATCGATTTTATTATTTATCTTCTGTCATGTATATTCTATTCTAATTATTTAAAAATTGACAGAATATAATTTAATAGATACATATTAAAACATTCTAAAGTTTGTATATTTGGAAAATATTATGGTACAATGTTTGTATTATATTTTATAAATAGTGATAAAATAGTATAATTGATTAAGTAGTTCGCATATATTATTATCGATTTATCGGTTTTTCGGTTCGGTTCTATCGGTTCGGTTCCTAACCGGTTTTTCTTTTCGGTTCCTTATCGGTTTTCGGTTTTTTAAATGGAACCGCGAACCGAACCGTTAAGGTTCGGTCCGGTTCTCGGTCCGGTCCTTATCGGTTCGGTCCCGGTCCGGTTCTCGGTTCCGGAGAACCGTTGACAGCCCTGGTTACAATTAGAATTTTTTAAAATGGTTGGTTACTATTTTTTAGTCATCTCAGTGTCTATTAAAATTTGGATTTTAAAAAAATGATAATTAACATAAATATTTTTATCATTTAAATTTTAAATATAATTCTTATTTAAGATAATATATATATAAAGAAAGCGGTTACTATATATATTATTAAATTGTAATGAGGTTTATTAATAAATTTTTAATTTTTAATTTTTTTATAACTGATCTCATCATTTATTTAATTTAATTTTAATGAGGATTTTTGTTAAAATTTTAAATTTTAATTTTTAATAATTGTTACCATTATTTATTGTGTATATTTATTCAAATTTTATGATATTTTAAGAAAATAAAATTTGGGTTTAAAATTTATATAACTTACACGTTAAATAAATATCAAACTTATAATAAGAATAAAATATAGAACATTATAATTCATTACAAAAAAGAAGTCACATTTGTCCCTAAGGGTTAACCGATAGGATGGCAATGGGCCGTCCGTGACCGGGTTCTGGTCGGTCCGCCCGAGCCCGTCTTTTGAACACTTGAGCACGAATCCGGTCTAATCCGCTCCCCAAGTTTATATTTTCAAATCTGAGCCCGTCCGCTCATGTCTGTCGGTCAACCTCACTCGACCCTCGGACATTAATTTTAATATTGTTTTGATTTATTTTAAATATATTAATTTGTTTATTCTATATATTATTGTTATTACATATAAAAGTATTATTTTTTATGTATTTTTATAATTTTCGGGCCAGAATGGACAGGACAAACTAGAAACCCGAACCCGGCCTGGTCTGGTTGCGGGTTTGGAGGAGCATCATAATGTAAGAAAGTATTCTTTTGCTTACACTTGAGAGTCCATTGAGCCATACAGTCTGCTGCTTGGTTTTGGACTCTCGAAATGTGTCTGATGTTCATTTTTGATCCTATTAGACTTCTACAAATATTTAGACTAGAGTTATTAGTCTATGAGTTAGTGTTGTATGCAATCTGATTGACTATTATAAGAGAGTCTGATTCAATATCAATGTCCTTCCAGTTTTTTTTTTGTAACAGATAATGAGACCTTCAATAAGAGCCTTATATTCAGCCTGAATCGGAGAGAGCTTACCAAACACTAGACCAGTGGCATTTCCAATGTTTCCCTCACTGTTTCTAATCACAATGCCACCTGCAGATTCACCATTTCGAGAACAGGCACCATCCACATTCATCTTAAGTCTACCAATTGCAGGAGAACTCCATTTTAAGTAAAGAGGCTTTGTGTTTTTCTCAACCGAATTGCATCCAAGAAAGTATCCTGAATTTTTACAATTAATCCAATGCTTATAGTTAAGTCTATTTGACACATCTATACCTATAATAATACTTGAAACAAGATCAATATAGCTTTTAATGTTAGGCTGCTTATCCTTATATTTTGAACTATTTCTGGTCTTCCATATAACCCAATAAATAATCTGAGGAATGACGTCGGTTATGTGAGGCTTCCTATTTGAGAACCAGAGCCAGCACCTAAGTATATGAGAGACAGACATATAACGGGCTATCTTGATTTTGAATAAGCAAGCAAAGTGGTTCCAAAACTGCCAAGCAAAGTTGCAGCTGACAAATAGGTGATTCTTGTCCTCACAGTTTCTATAAAGCTGACATTTTGAAACAATACTAAAATGTCTCTTTATTAAGATCGAGTCAATAAAAATGTAGTTATTTAGTAATTTCCAGGTTAAGAAAGAGAACTTCCTGGGGATACATGAGCTCCAAATTTTCTTGTAGAGAGATGACTGATTATGCTTTGTTCGAAGATGGTTCCAAGTGTCCTTCATATTGAAGTTGCTGTTATTTGAAGGAATCCAAATTATAGTATCCTCATTTTCATTATCTAGCTTGATCTTGTTTATGGCCTCCATTCTTTCATTTAACAAACTGCCCTGCATAGCATTGTAGTCCCAACCACCATTCTTCCAGAAGGTTTGAACCTTAAGAGAAAGGAACCATTCTCTGTTTTTGTTACTGGCTATAGGTGGCATGCCATGCCAGGAATCCATCTAAAAGTCAACATCACCTTTACCTAAGATCCAATGAATATTCTTCTCTGCTTGACACCTAATACTGACCAACCTTTTTCCAAACTAAAGATCTATTATTGTTAACAAATTTTAAAGGATGAGCTATTTTACAGTAGATATTCTACATTAAGTTTGACCAAAGACAGTTATTCTTTCTTAAGGTGAACCAAAGATTTTGGGAGAAGGATTGCTAAATATCATCAAGCTTTCTGATATTCAGCCCTGCTTCCCCAAAGGGCTTGCAAATAGAGGACCAAGTAGTCCAGTGTACAGACTTTAGGTTATACTTAGTCCTCTACAAAAATCTATTAAAAATAGTTTCAAGATTCTTTGTGATTTTTTTAGGTATTAAGCAACTTTGCATCCAGTGATGGGCTATAGGTATTAAAACATTTGTTATTAATGCAAGTTTACCACTATAAGAGAGGGATTTGTTGTCCCACTCAGCAATTTTATCATTAACTTTATTTAGAATGGATTTATAGACCTTTCCTTTGTTGCTGTTAGATAAGGTAATACCTAGATGCATAGTAGGAAGAATCTCTAATCCATAACGAGTAGCTTTCAGGTTTTGAATGTTGATTTGCTGAGCTTTAGCAGATATAATGATCTTTGTCTTCTGCTTGTTTATTGATTGTCCAGAGACCCTTTGATAGCATTCAAGGAACCTGCTCAAAGTCTCAATAGTAAAAGGTAAGCTATTTGTGAAAATCAATATGTCATCAGCGAAAACCATACAAGGAATTAGATAGCTAGTTCTAGCATTGTATTTCATGTTTTTATTGTTGTTAAACATCTTATACATGCCTCTAACAAGAACCTCTTCACTTAGAATAAAAAGGCTATGGGATAAAGGACCCCCCTGCCTTAAACCCCTTATCATATGAAAATAATAAAAAAACCTCTCCATTTATAAGCATTGAAACATGAGCAGTAGTTATCATTTTTTAATAAGGGCTATGAAAGCAGTTGAGAAACCAAATAAGAGAAGAACTTTTAGAATGAAATCATGAAAAACCCTGTCGAAAGCCTTGGACATATCAAGCTGAATCATTATATTTCCAGTATTTGGCTTTCTATT
Organism: Limnanthes douglasii subsp. nivea; assembly: GCA_036936605.1. Taxonomy (NCBI): domain Eukaryota; kingdom Viridiplantae; phylum Streptophyta; class Magnoliopsida; order Brassicales; family Limnanthaceae; genus Limnanthes; species Limnanthes douglasii. Next base: position 154,037,206 of record JAUPFV010000004.1, on the reverse strand, counting down.
GATGTCATGCGGCAATTCCTTAGCAATAAGAATGTTGTACTGAATCAATCTGTCTTTCACAAAAGCAGTCTGTAAGTTTGAAACAATTATAGGTAAAATATTAGATAATCTATGATTAATAAGACTAGCCATTATTCTATTGATCATAGTACACAAACTGATTGGTCTGTAGCTACTCCAATCAGTGGGATTGTTATTCTTAGGGACTAAGCAAATCCCAGTAGCAAAGACACCCGTAGGGATATTACTGCCACTGAGAATAGCATTAATCATATTGCACAGATCAATCCTAATGATGTTCCAACAGCTTTTAAAGAAAAAGATATTAAAACCATCAATTCATGGAGCACTGTCAGATTTCATGCTGCTGATAATCTGCCACACCTCCTCATCATTGGTGCTATTAAGAAGAGAGTCATTCTCCTCTTTAGAAACAAGAGCATGGATACACTCAAAGATATTTTCATGGGGCCTGTTGAGATCTTCACTATAAGGAGAAGACGGGATATTTTTGAAGTATCTTGCTGCTGAGTTGCCAATGTCCTTTTGATTGGTCATCCAGGTATCACCATCTTTGATACTTTTGATCTCATTCTTCCTTTTCTTCTTAGAAACATAGGCATAGTAAAGCTTTGTACAACCGTCCCCATCTTTTAACCAACTATTGAAGCATTTTTACTTCCAGAACATTTCTTCATTTCTGAGAGCATTAATGTGGAGACTATTAGCCTTCGAAAGATTAGACTTAGATTCCTGATTGCTGTTATTTAAGTAAAGTAACTCCATTCTCTTAACCATGTCTTCAGTAGCCTTAACATTATCAAACACATTTCCAAAGGAATTAGTATTCCAAGCTTTCAGACAAAGCTTTAATCTTCTGAGCTTATACCAGAAGATATGACTAGGATCCCCCTGAATAGGTCTTGACCAATCCTGCTAAAAAATACTCATGAACATTTCATCATTAGTCCAGGCATTTTGAAATCTAAAAGATTTTATTTTGTGAGTTAAACAATTAGTGTTTGAATGATAAGCTGTTATTAAAAGGGGAGCATGGTCAGAGCAAGTTCTGACCATGTGAAAAACCTGTGTTTTGTTGAAAAGCTTTAACCACATGTCATTAATAAGGACCCGGTCGAATCTCTTCCACTTGTTGCTTTTTTACCATGTATATTTAGACCCTCAATAACCAGCATCCTCCATGTTGCATTCTTTAATGGTCTCATTGAAGTTATCCATGCTAGTCTGAAAATTTGAAGTACAACCAATATGCTCATCATGAGAGGATATAATGTTGTAGTCACCAACACACATCCAAGCTTTGTTTGTGTTTTTAAAAGACAGCAAGTTATCCCAAAGGCTAATTCTTTGAATACGCTGGCATTTTGTATAGATAGAGGTAAAAAGAAAACTATCCTCCATACCAGGATAAGTAACCTCCATATGAAGACACTGATCCAAGTTATGAATGACATGTATATTGATATCGTCCATCCAAAAGTTCTAAATCTTGTTTGAAATATTTGAATTGTGAAAACTGAATCCAAGAGATTTAGAAATCTCTTCAATCTTTTCAATCTTAGTCATAGGCTCCTGGATTGTAAGAATCTTAATGTGCTCATTCTTGACCATAGAAACAAGTCTCCTCCTGGTTGGCTTGTTGTTGAGTCCCCTTGCGTTCCAACTAAGTATTCTGATCATTATCAGAATGGTATGTTTGCAGTTTTTCCCCCAAGTTTAGGGACTTAATTTTCAGTTTACTTACAGATCTATTCCTTCTTTTTGCAGTCTTTAACTTACTATATATTATTTCATTAAAAGTATGGCCAGTTGAAGAGGCTGGAGATACAGAACAACTGCTAATATTTTCTGGGCCAGGAGACGAATTATCCATATCAGAATTACTTTGGTGAATGCACTCATTTTCAAGTCTTTTCAAGGCCTCAATGTACTCAGAACTGTCTTTAGTAGGAGAATTTCTGCTGGTTGATTGATATGTCTCTACATATGATTGTTTAAGTTTTTCCTTAACTTGTTCGTGAAAGGACTGTTGTTGATTACATTCCTTAACAGTTTGGTTGTTACTTTCTTCCTGAGAATCTAGATCTTTCTGCGTTACAATAAATTTGATTTTCCTTGTGTAAACTTTGATAGTGCTGTTTCTTGAATCATGATTGACTATTTTAGTATTCTTTTCAGATTCTTTTTCCAAATCCTTTTCCGATTCTTTATCCTGAGCAGGATTGTTTTCCATATTCTCAATCTCTTCTGTCTTCTCTTTTCTTTCCTCAAAAATATTTGACAATTTCTTGCACTCAGCCCGGTTGTGCCCAATGTGAAAACAAAACCCACAATATGAAGGTATATTCTTATAACTGATAGAAATCCAGTGCCTATCATTTTTACCAAACCCAATCCACATTATCCTCTTCAGTTGTTTGGAGATATCAATTGCAATCTAAGCATAACAAGCATTCCCATGAGCTCTATTTTCTTCAGGAACAACTATTCTATATGTAGTTCCTAGATTTTTGGCAAGACCATTCACCATTTTCTCATTATAAAGGTACTCTAGCAGGTTTTCGAATCTAACCCATGATAGAACAGTTGGGTTTTCACGATTTTTACTGAAATCAGGATTCCATCTAAGGATCCTCATTACAAAATCATCAAGCCTCCACACATTCTTCGACCAGATAAGACACACATCTTCTTTCAAATTGAATTCCAGGAATATATGATGCGAATCCCAAACCTTAACTTCCTCTGAACTTCAGCGAGTTCAAGAAACTGTCGAGCTTGATTTTCTTTGGTACTCCATTGCTAAATTTTCCAATCAAAGTGGTTTTTGATTGTTCTAGAAAATGGGTTTTAACCTCTTTAAAATTGGATCGAGAAATGATCTTCAGATTCCTTGATCCATTCTGGATTCAAAGAAACAGAGCCATTTTTTGGTTTAAAAAGATCAGCAAAACTTCTTGTATTCTCCTTCTCCTGAATTTGTTTTTGAAGAACAAGGAAATTCTTCAGTATATTGTTGGTTACTTTGGGTTTCCATGAGAAGAGAATAGCAGAGATTAGTTGAAGAAGATGAGTTCTTCAAGAACATAGGGTCGTTTTTCTTGGAGCATTTTCATTTTCTTGGGTGTTTCATAAAATTCCTTTAAAAAAAAAAATCATGTTGGTCCTAAAAAGAATGGTGTATTATATACTTATTTTTAAATAATAATAAAATCAGCGGATGTAAGGTTTTTTTTGTATTAATTATATTTATAAAAAATAAGTCAAAATTATCTTGCTTAGATCATGTTGGTCCTAAAAAGAATTGTGTGTTATTTTTTAATACAGATTTTTTATTTTGACACGTCCATAGTTTAGATATACATTAAATAAAATTTCATTTTAATTCAGAAGTTTTTTTGAAAATTATTCTGGAAGTAATATTGTGAAAAAGAAAATAGTGTCAGGGAATCCTACGAGGAGGCTGGGTTTAATTTAAAGCCCTTTTTAGCTCACGTTCTCCCGTATAAATAGATAGTAGATTTTGAGTTCATCGTTTTTTCCAGAAAAGCTAGTCTCTTTTTCATTGTCCAAGACACTCGCTCTAGCTTTGAAGAAAGCGCTGCTATTCATCTACCGGTAGGTATATCTAGGGTTTATATCTAGGGTTTGGAGAGGAAGCAATAGACTAGGGTTTGGAGAGGAAGCGATAGACCAGCAATGACTATGCATCTATCAGAAGAAATTTGGGTCGAGATATTGTCATGGTTACCAGTTAAATCTCTGCTGCGATTTAGGTCAGTCTCTAAATCATGGTTTTCTCTTATTTCTCGTACTGATTTTATCAAGTTGCAGTTTAAACGAACGTCGGGTTTCCCCAAAGTCATTGTTCCAGGCGATGGTAACCACATCCGATCTATAGACTGCGAGTCATCGAGTAGTTTTGATGATCTATCTGCCTCTAAATTGCTTAAATTGCCATTTTTTATGTGTTTAGGGTTTATATTTTTAGGTTCTAGCAATGGCCTGATCTGTGTTTGCACTCGTAGATATAAGAAGTTCCATTTATGGAACCCCTGTATTAATGAGTACAAGAAAATACGGGCTCTTGAATATCCCCAAAATATGGAAGTAGCTAAATACGGATTTGGGTATGATTCGACCACGGATGATTACAAGCTTTTAATTGCCACCCTTCCTAAAAATAGTAGGAATGATTGGTATCATAGTGGGACATATAGTGAGACTACTATCAACCTTTTCTCACTCAAAAGAGGTACCTGGAGAAGCTTTCTAGATACCAAATACCTTAGTAAATTTTTCTATTTTTCTACGGGTATTACTGGGGTTTATTCCAGGGTTATGGGGATTTTTTTTAATAATACTATTCATTGGACTGATGATATGGAGAATATCAATACGAATAGGACTTCAGCAAATGTGATAGTGTCTTTTGGGTTAGCCGAAGAGAGTTTTAGTATACTCCATTTTCCAGATGGTTCTTCAACGAAAATAATGGGCAATTCTCTGAGTGTTCTAAATGGTTGTCTCTGTTTAACAACTACTAATGATCCTAGTCTTTGTTGTACTTACACTATATGGTTGATGAAGGAATACGGAGTAACTTCCTCTTGGACCAAATTTATCAGTATTGGGGTTTTTTATCCTACTAACAATTACATTCTTTTTAAGTGTTCTCCACTGTGTCTCACAAGAGGGGGCGAAATCATATTAAAAACTAGTACTGATTTGGCATCTTTTGATATTGAAACTAAGTCTCTGAAGGCACTTGCTACTGGCCATTCTAATCCACTCGTTCATGCGGAAAGTTTGATCTCTCCATATGCCTCAACTGAGACTACAAACAAAAGAAGAAGAAAAAACTCGTTTGGCATGGCTAAGCCCTAGGAACTAGGATAGGAAATGAGTGAGTAGAGGATGTAATATTTTTTGTTTGTTTATGTTAATTTTTCAATAAACTTTTGCTGACATCTAATATAAAGTTTTGAGAAAGCTCTCTGGCTTTTCCTTTAGTCAATTTTATTTTGTGATAACCAACAGTTATAGACATTGTTTTTAGTTCTGTATTTCCATAACGTACCACTACTAGAAATAGTAGTTTTTACGACGAATTTTTTTTGTCGTAAAAGCTATTAATTTGTCTCAGCAAGTTTGTTCAGACAAAAAATTTGTCGCAAACAATTCGCTGCAACAGCACCCTCGCAGTAGGTGTTATGCGACAAATTTATTATTTCGACGCTACAGAAGTTATTTAAAGTGATGAACTATATTTTTCACAAAATGTACTATAAGGCGACCAACGTTGTTCGTCGCTAAATTTTTTTTGTCGCAACTGACTTGTTTTTTGAGAAACAAAATTTGTCGCACAAAAATACTTTTTGTTACAAAATCATTTTTTCGCAACTGATTTTTTCTAGTGACAGAATTATTTTTTCACAACTGACTTTGTTTTTGTGACAAAATCGTTTTTTCGCAACTGGTTTTTTTTTGTGACGAAATCATTTTCTCACAATTGAATTTTTTTGTGACGAAAACATTTTTCCGCAACTGAATTTTTTTGTGATGAAATCATTTTTTCCCAATTGATATTTTTTGTGACGAAATCATTTTCTCACAACTGTATTTTTTTGTGACAACATCATTTTTCACAATAAATTCTAAACTTTTTTGTGAGGAAATCATTTTTACACCGTTGAACTTTTTTGTAACGAAATTATTTTTACGCAACTGAATTTTTATTTGTGACAAAATCATGTTTTCACATTTTTTCGCTACTCTAAATTTTTAGAATCAATTTTTAATTTTGTCAAATAAATGTGGGATCCTATTTTTTTCCGAAAATCATACCAAATTTTATAAATAAATACATATATCATATTAATTTAATTAATTAAAATAAATTGAATAAATATGCTCAAAAACATAATATAGAATATATTATAAATTAAAAACAATAACAATTAAAATCAAATACAAACCAAATCAAGACATAAATAATAGTAGTTTTAAACAAATTTAAAATTTGAGTCTAAATATTTCTAGAAGGGAAATGCAACATAAGATAATCTATTTTTTCTGCATAAATAGCATCTCGTTTGCATTGATCTTCGCGAGCTTCTTTTAATTGGACTTCCAAACTATGCACTTTATCATTCCAATATTCAGCTTCTAAAACTGATGCTTGAGCGGATAAACCATCTTGAGAACCACAATGACGCTCGTACGCTCTTCCCAATCCTCACATTTTTGTTGTTTTTAACATCCGGTGTTTCCCTCTTCTTTTTTTACCTGTATTAAATATTAAAAATTACAAGCATGACGGTGCTTAAAATATAATAATAAGAATAAAATATTAACTAAATATTTTAATATTTTTTTTTCTTTTCTTCATATAATATGCCTATTTTAAAACCAAAAGACTGAAAATAATACAGACCACTCCCAATAAACAATTAATTAAGTTTTTTTAAAAAAATTGAAAAAAAACAGAATACATATTGAAAAACAGAATTTTGTTTTCCAATTTTAACCCGATTAAACAATTACTTAATTTTTTTTAATTTGAAAAGATGAATATATACCATTGACAAATCTCCTTAAACCTTATAAGATTGTTTACTGGTATCAAAAGTGATAAAGTTTGTTTTACTCCGAAAATCATTATTTTCCGAAAAAATGACGAAACATAATTTGCTAAAGGACAAAGATAGAATTGAACATAAAGAAAACTATTTGACTATTATACGTACCGCTTTCTTCTTTTCGCAAAGGAGACCTTCTTCTTTTTTTCTTTCTTGCACTCATAGGTGGAAAAATTCTGATTTTTGAACCATCTCCATTATTTGCAGGAGCTTCGTGCGATGGAAATAAAATATTTGGTGGATTTGGAATTGAAGTAGAAGGATAAACTACGAATTGATATTTATACGTTTTTCTACTTAATCCTCTAGTTTTTCTACTTAATCCGCTGTCTGACTTATTTCTAGAAGTCACTGATAAGAATAGATGCGGAGGCCATAACTTCCATCTATAACCATACTCCCTTAAAACGTGGTTGATGGAAGTTATGACTTAATAAATATAAATATTTATCCATCAATAATTATATCACCAATATCACCGTCCCAATTTACTTTTGGCGGTATCAAACATTTGCCACTCTTAATTTACTTTTGGCGGTATCAAATATTTGTCACTCTTAATTTACTTTTGGCGGTATCAAATATTTGCCACTCTTAATGTAGTGTATCACGAATTTTACCGTCCCAAAGTTTACATTTTTACTTAATAAAATAAAATACCTATTTATATAAATACTTTTATAAATTTATAAATATTTTTAAATTATTTTAAAAAAATTATAAAATTTCACGATATTTTAATTCTTATCCATTTTAAAATGTGATTTTATATATATTTTCTACATTAGTTGTTAACAATTTGGTAAATTAGTGGTTGTATCTAATAAAAGATAATGTTAAATTTATTTTAAAAAATATCATAAAATTTCAAGATATTTTAAATCTTATCTATTTTAAAATATGCGTTTAAAGATATTTTTTTTATGTTAGTTGTTAATAATTTGCTAAATTAGTGGTTTTATCGATAATGTTAAATTTATTTTTTAAAAAATCATAAAATTTAAGCACATTTTAAATCTTATCCATTTTAAAATATGATTTTAAATATATTTTCTACATTATTTAGTTGTTAACAATTTGGTAAATTAGTGGTTGTATCTAATAAAAGATAATGTTAAATTTATTTTAAAAAAATATCATAAAGTTTCAAGATATTTTAAATCTTATATATTTTAAAATATGAGTTTAAAGATATATTTTTTTATGTTAGTTGTGAATAATTTACTAAATTAGTGGTTTTAATGTAATATTTTTTTTAAATATCATAAAATTTAAAGATATTTTAAATCTTATCTATTTTAGAATATGATTTTAAAGATATTTTTTTTACGTTGTTAATAATTTGCTAAATTAGTGGTTTTATCTAATAAAATTTCGAAATATTTTAAATCTTTATCTATTTTAGAATATGAGTTTAAAGATATTTTATAAGTTAGTTGTTAATAATTGGCTAAATTAGTCGCGGTATCCAATAAAATATTTTAATTTCTAAAGGTATGGAATAAGGGCCTACAAAATATTTAATAAATTTATATATAAAATAATCGTAAAGTATAAAAAAACTATTAATTCGATTTTTATATTTTAAATAATTTATTATATATTTAAGTGAATAGTTTAGATCCGGTTAACTAATTTAAATTGTTAAAAAATATTTAAATATTTTTTAATATTATATATTTATAAAATTTTATCAGATTTCTCAAATAATATCCCTACTTGTATTAAAAAAAATCAATTAAATTCAAAGAAATTATTGTTCTGATAATATATATATATATATATATATATATATATATATACTTTTTCTTACAAATAACTCATTTATATATTTGTATTAGATAATTATAAACAGGAATTTAGTTAATTTAAAAGCAATTATAAAAATTACTTAAATATAATATTAAATATGATTTTAGTATTTTTATAATTTTATATTAATTTGTTATTATTATAATATATATTAATTTGAACAAAAAGAAAGAGAATTAATCATAACTCATATTATAGATTTAAATTATAATATGATTTAAAAAATTAAGTAATTATATAAATTTAATATGTTAATGCATTAATTAAAGTATTAAAATAATAACAAATAAAAACTAGTATATTATTCATGTTTCAATCACTAAATATTATTAATTGATATTAAAATTTTAATAATGATATTAGGGTCAAAGAAAAATTCGATTGGTAAGGTTAAAATAGCTCAACTGATATTGAGCTAAATCCCTAAATACAAAGCTTAGATTTTTGCAAAAATATTTGGTTTTACCTTTTCTCTATAACAACTTATTCATTAAATACTTATAAATAATGTCCTATACTTAGTTGATTTGATGAGTTCCATTTAAATGGTATTTTTCTTTAAGCCTCTTTCTATCTTTTTCATATCCCTTTTCTAACTTTTTTTATCCAGACCCTCAAATCTTCCTCTCTAACGAAAGTTCACATATCCATCGAATCAAAGTTTTTCCTTCGTGCTTGTACTTATTTACTCCATTTAATTCCATTTTTTCAAGAATCAACTCCAAGAGGTACGTTCAAATTTTTAACTTTTTATAATCAATATATCTTTGTTTAACTTCTTATAATCAATATATCTTTGTTTTTCTAGTCGTAATTATTGGATTATGTTACAAATTAAATAATAAAAGTTTAAATTTTTAACTTTTTATAATCAATATATCTTTGTTTTTCTAGTCGAGTTGCTGGATTATGTTACAAATTATTCAATGATAATTTAAAATTGGTAATATTTCACTTTGTGTGGCAAATTTCAAGTTCATGTTAAATTTGTTAAATTTGTGAAATAATGATGAAATAAATATATATTTTTACGACTCAAATATATTTTTTTACGATTGATTTTTGTGTTTGTTTTCTTTTATAGGTGATTTGGAAAATGAACAAAGATTGGATCAAACTTTCAAACCATTGCACTAATATTTACATTAAAGGGATTTTTGAGTTTATCGAATTTGCTTCGAAAAATGCTCCGAGAGGTACAACAAGTATTAGATGTCCATGTCGTAATTGCAATAACTTTATTAGTCATTCTTTTGATGTCGTTGAATCTCATCTAATGACATATGGTATGAGTTTTACATATGAAAAATGGATATATCATGGTGAATTAGAAGATAATGTTTCAAGCTCAATACATATTGATCATACACAACATCGCGATAATATAATAGATGAGAATGATGTGGTTAGAGATATTATAGATGATGTTTATCTATATCCAAACACAGATGAATTAGAAGAAAATATAAGCATCCAAATGGATGATGGATATAACAAAAAATACAAGAAGCTTTATATCTAGGGCATGAAGAGTTTTCTATTCTTACTGCAATTGTGAAGTTAATGCATGGCAAAGTAAAATTTCATATGTCAAATAGTTGATTTGATTATTTCATTGGAGTATTTAAAAAAATGCTTCCTAAAGGGAACTTATTGCCTGAAAATCATTATAGAGCCCAAAAGATACTTAAAGATATAGGATTGGATTATGAAAAAATCGATGCATGTCAATACAATTGTTGTTTGTTTTATAAAGAAAATGAAAAATTAGAAGAATGTCATGTATGTGAGACCCCAATATATAAAGCTGCAACTGGAAAGAATAAGAAAAAATACCAAATAAAGTGTTGCGCTATTTTCCAATAAATCAAAAACTTATGCGTCTTTACATGTCACGACACACTGCGGAAGAAATAAGATGGCATAAAGAAAAAAATGATATAATGACGGTGTTATGAGACATCCGGCAGATGGAGAAGCATGGGCCTCATTTGATAAGTTATATCCTGATTTTTCAATTGATCCACGAAATTTTAGATTAGGAATTGCAACAGATGGATTTAATCCATTCGGAAACCAAAACCTATCTTATAGTACTTGGCCGGTTGTTGTTGTTCCATGTAACTTGCCACCTTGGTTGTGTATGAACAAAGAATTCACTATGTTGAGTTTACTCATTCCGGGGCCATATTTTCCAGGGAAAGACATCAATATATATCTCAAACCTTTAATTGATGACCTCAATGACCTATGGAAGATAGGTGTTGAAACTTATGATCGTTATACAGGAACAATATTCAACATGTGCGCTGCTGTTTTGTGGACTATAAGTGATTTTCCAGCCTATGGAATGGTGTCGTCGTGGTCCACGAAAGGATATCAAGCTTGTCCAGTATGTTTTGATGATGTAAATTCTAGCTGGCACAATGGAAAAGTTTGTTATTTAGGTCATCGTCGATGGCTACCATTAGATCATAATTGGCGGAAAGATAAAAAAGCTTTTGATGGTCATGAAGAAAGTGGAATAAAACCTAAAAAATGGTCAAGAGAAGAGATACTTGCTTATTTAGATAAGTTAGAATTTGGACAAGTCGGGAATCATCCTGCTAATAAAGATCGAAAAATGCGTAGGTCATCTACACATCTTAATTGGACGGGTAAAAATGTATTTTTTGAGCTTGAATATTGGTCAAAATTGAAATTACGTCACAACCTAGATGTAATGCATGTTGAGAAAAATGTTTGTGATAGTGTAGTTGGGACCGTGTTAAATATTGATGGTAAATCAAAAGATACTTGGAAAGCCCGGGAAAAGATTTAGAAGCTATGGGCATAAGAAAAAATTTATGGCTGAAAAAAAAGGCGACAAATTTCATATGGGACATCCTTCGTACACAGTCAAACCAATGGATAAAAAATTATTTTTAACATGGCTTACATCTATGAGATATCCACAAGGATATGCAGCAAATATATCCAAATGTGTAAAATTGGATGGTGGTAAAATTTCTGGTTTGAAAAGTCATAATTGTCATGTGTTGCTCCAACGTCTACTTCCTATCGGAATTAGACCTTACTTAGGGCGCGATGTTGTAGAAACGATTATAATGTTGTCCAAATTTTTCTCTCAACTTTGCGCAAAAGAATTAAAAAAAGAAGATATCGTCCAACTTAAAGAAGACATTGTATACATTCTTTGTAGACTCGAGCGAATATTTCCTCCATCCTTTTTTGATATTATGATACATCTTATGATACATTTGCCAGACGAGGCACTCCTTGGTGGTCCCGTTCAGTTTCGTTGGATGTATCTAATTGAAAGGTGATTAAATTTTTGTAACAAATTGTTTTGTTTTGTTTTATTTTTAATCAACATGTTTTTAAAATATAATCTCTCATATGCAGGATACTTGGAACGTACAAAAAATATGTAACTAACAGAGCACGTCCAGAAGGATCTATTGCTAAAGCTTACATATCAAATGAGTCTCTTACCTTTTGTGCAATGTATTTGAATACCGCATCTAATGTATCCAATGAAGAGAAGTTTCAAAATTTTGAAAGTGATAGTTCACCAAATAAATTATCGGTATTTAACCAAGATGTTAAACCATTTGGCGTCCATCCAACCCGTGAACAACTAAATAGTGAGAAGTTAATGCTGGCACATTGGTGTGTATTGTAAAATTGTGAAGAGATTACAAATTTAGTTCAAGGACATCTTGAAGATATTAAAAAAAACATCCTCATAATTATTTGCAAAAACATCGTAAGGAGTTCCCAAATTGGTTCAGGACTTATGTAAGTATTTTTATTCTTTACATTTTTTTATATTGGATTATATTATATTTAATATTAATTTAAATAAAAAATGTTCGTTGTGTAGATTGAGAATCTTAGAGATGCTCAACATCCTGATTTCAGTGAAGATCTATATGCAGTAGCCAGAGGTCCTTTATACCGGATGCATTATTAATGGTGCAATAAAATATTTGGCTGCTCGGCGAGATGATAATTTGACCACACAAAATAGTGGTGTAATGGTGGTTGGGGATGGTAATGGCACTCATTATTACGGAAAACTTTTAAATGTTATCACGTTGTTTTACTTAGAGGGAAAACCAGTGGTTTTGTTTGAATGCCACTGGTATGACATATAAATTCGACAAGATTATGGTTTTAGTTCGATAAACACGGTAACATTTTGTTATGCTGATGACCCCTATGTTTTGGCAACAACGGCAACACAAGTACTTTTTTTAGATGATCCCAAATTGGGTAGTGATTGGAAAATTGTTCAACGTTTGAACCACAGGAATATATGGAAGATGCCTACAGAAGGAAGTTACGTAAGTAACGAAAGTGAGTCGGCGTACCAAGAAGATTCATCTAGTTCTACCCAACTAACTAATTTTGTTAGATCGACTAATAATGTTGAAGAGTCGTTCGAGATAGATGATGTTTCTACAATAACATTTCCTATAAACGTTATAAATACACGACAATCAGAAACACGAAAGGATTTCATTGACGATTTTGAAGAATCAAATTGTGAAGTAGAGTCAGAGCCAGAAAATAAAAGCAGTAGCAATTACGAAGACGAGTCAACATATGATAACAATGATCATACTAGTTCAGATGATATTTAAAACAAACTCGGTTGTAATTCCATTGACATTTTTTCTTATATTTGACGTTTGATGCTTATTTACCTAAGCTACAAGTGGTTTTGTTTAATCGCTTATCATTAGCATATTTAGCATTATTATTTTTCCAACTATTTTATCTATAAATACCTTGCCTCATCTTCACTTATCTCTCAAATTACATCTCAAATTACATCTCAAGCAAATATCTAGTTATTAAATCTCTCAAATCATATATCATACTCACACAAATATCTAGTTCCTAAATCCCTGAAATCACAGATCTATTTTTACATATCTAGTTCTCAAATCTCTCACACAAATATCTAATTCTTCAAATATTATGTTTCTGTTTTTTGTTAATTTAATTTTTTTAAACAATTAAAGATATTAATTGAGAAATCCTATAAAATTATAAAAATACATAACATTTGAAAATATCTTCTAACAATTTAAAAGATATATTATTTTAACTGTTAATTTAAATATCTAATAAACTATATAAAATATAAAAACTGGATTAATTTTTGTTTCCAATTATTTTATCTATAAATATATTAAATACCGACTTGCCCAATGGTTGTTAGTCACACATAGGATATCCGATATTCTAAATAAGATATCCGATTTGCCAAATAGGATATCTTATTTAGTATTATTTTTTTCCAACTATTTTATCTATAAATGCATTACCTAATCTTCACTTATCTCTCAAATCATATCTCACACAAATATCTACAAATTTCTAGTTCTTAAATCTCTTGAATCATACATCTTTCACACAAATATCTAGTTCTTAAATCTCTCAACTCACAAATCTATTTCTCAAATCTCTCACACAAATATATAATATCTAGTTCTCCAAATATTATGTTTCCATTTTTTTTTTATTTAATAAGTTTTTTTAAACGTTTAAAAATATTAATTGAGAAATCCGTTTAAAAATATTAATTGAGAAATCCAATAAAATTATAAAAATATATAATATTTGAAAATATATTCTAATAATTTAAAAGATATATTCTAAATATCTATTAATAAACTTATTAGTTGCAAGATTTTAATTATTAATTTGAATATCTAGTAAAATATTTAAAATATAAAATTCAATTTTTTTTATAATTGTTTCGATTATTTTATTTAGAAATATATTAAATACCGATTTAATATTAAATATTAAATAATTATAAATATTAAATAATCTTTTTTTCTTTTAGTTTTAACAATTAGTTTCTAAATATTAAATAATTATTTTACTAATTATTTTACTAGCCATAAACAACCACTAGAGAAAAAATAGGAATAATAGAAAATATAGGAATAAAATTTTCAACTGTTATAAATATTAAAAAAAATTAAGGGTAAGATTTTTTTAAAATTGGCAATAATCTTTTTTCTTTTACAAAATTAAAGAAGTTACAGATTTTTATATTTTTAAAGATAAGATTTTGAAACAAAATTTTATAGATAATATTTTGTTAAATTTTTTTTAATAGCGGATAATATCTTATTTTTATATTTTTAAAGATAAGATTTTGAAACAGAATTATATAGATAATATTTTGTAACAGTTTTTTTTTTAAATAGAGGATAATATCTTTTTTTTAAACTGCCGAAAAAACAGCGGAAAGTGTTTTTTAAAATATAAAAAAAGTTACGTATTTTTTTTTACTTCAAAATTCATATCGATTTTAATTAAAATTATTATTGATATATATATATATATATATTTAAATGAATATTTATAATTTTCTTAGTTAATTAAAAAGTTTGGACAATTCAGTGTCTAAAATAATCATGTTCTAAAATATGGTTTTTATAAAAAATTAAATAAATAATTGTAAGATGAATGAAATTTAATATAATTTTTTTGGACCAACTATATATTATAGTGAAAAATTATGAACAAATTTCACTTCATTATAGCAACAAAGATTTGTAACAAAAAATTACCTATTTCGTGACAAAAATTACTTTTTTAGACGAATTATAATTTTATTGCAATAGATACACTTGTTCTCACAAGTGTATAAACTCTTGAGATAAACTATATTTTATCGTAAAAAGTAATAAAAATTCTTCACTACAAATAAATGTTTGGAGACACTTTAAAATGTGTCATAATACTAATTAAAATTTTGTCACAATAAATACATATGTTCTTACGATTTTTTCGTCACAACAAGTTTGGTGTAGATTTGTGACAATTTTTTTATTTTGTCACTAAATAAGTTATGTTGCTACAAAATCACGTGGTCGCTAAAATAATCCTCACAACATATATAACTTTTGTGATAGACTATATTTCATCACAAAAAGTCATAGAAATTCGTCACTGGAGAAAAACTTTTAGAGACATTTTAAAATTTGTCACAATAAACTGTTTTAGCGACAAACATTTCGTGACAATTGTTACATCCCATTTTTTTGTGACAAGTTATAATTTTGTCGCAATAAATATATCTCTTCTTACGAAATTTTTGTCACAACAAGTTTAGCGTATATGTTGTGACAATCCTTTTATTTTGTCACTATATAAAACATGTTGCTACAAAATCTGGTTGTCGCTAAAATATTTCTCACAAGAACTATATTTTTTAGTAGTGTACTTTACAGTTCAATTTCACTTGATAAGGCATGCAGTGTAATATGGTTTTTTAGAAAGATGCAAAATCAACCTCAGCTGAGAGACTTGCTCACGAAGCTTATTTAGCAGTTGAAAATATTTGGTTTTCACTTGCAACATCTAAGACAGCAGATAATGACGGTAAAACAAAAGCCAGAAGTAGAGGAGTCTAAAGGCAAATGGTCAGGCACCAACTTTGTTTCCCAAATTGGCAGAAGAAAATGAGTAAGGAAAAAATATCTCCAGCAATGATAGAGTTTCAAGGTAAATGTCGAACCATGTCGTTGGGGCTTTGATGTGGAATATCAAGGCTTATTTTTACATCCTCCATGTTTTAGCATGCCGAGTGGTATTGGGATGTCAGTGAATAGAGACACTGGAGTTGAGCCTATCAAGACGGACTTCCGAAGCTTAACAATATCTTTAAAAAAAGTTAGGATGACAAGGAATCCGTGTTAGCTAGCTTGTTTACTAGCTCTAAAATACAAAAAATCCCAACATCTTCAGGTTATCAGTCTGTTTTTTCAAATAGTCACAGTCAATGATCCTAAAACTTCAACAAATCACCTTCATCCCTTTTAAGAAGTTTTTAACGACTTCAGATAATCATTTGAAACATCTACAAAATTACTAACGATGTTTTGTGACCACGACCAACGAATTCTCGTACAGCCTTACGTCGATCCTCTTAATGTAAAACCCTATAAGTATCCATATTATCATAAAATTGAGATATAAAAAATGATGAAAGAGATTATAAATGGATTGAACTGTATTGGCCTCAGCCAAGTATTGTTAAAGATGTATGAGAATCTTAAACCTAGCCTGTTATTACATGAAGTTCATCAAAGGGTTTGTAGTATACTAGCCCTGTTAAATCACCTATTAACTAAAGACGGTTTCACCTGGTCATTGGAAGTAGCCAAAGCATTTGATCAGTCCAAAAGAAAGCTTAGTCTTAGGCACTGTTGTGAATGAGTCGTAACAATTTTTAGCGAGGCATCAAAATGAACAATTTTTAAGAGTTTATAAAATTACACCGCCCAATTTAAGGTCTTATATTTCGATAAAAACTAAAGTACAAGTCATTCAGTAATATTTACAGGACAGATCAACTATTGTACGTGAGTTACAATATGATTTGAACATGGCTCGAAATCGTTTAAAGACCCGGACAGACCAACTTCAGTGTGAGGTTCATTTTCGAGTTAGAGACTATATTTATTTAAAGCTTGATCCATATCGGAAAACCTCGGTCAGTGACATTGCACCGCGTTATTTTGGTCCATATGCAATCTTTGTTAAGTTTGGCCCGTGTCATATCATCTTTCCTTGCCCTTGTGTTCATAAATACTCGATGTATTTTACGTAGTTAGGCTTTTGCGGCAATATTTGGACACTACTCGCAGGCTACACTGTCGCTACCACCGATCTCTGTAGTTCCAATAGTCTTACCTACGTATGAGCTTATTTTAGATCGTCTACATTGTCACGAAATCGAAGTCTCTATCAAGTGGTATTGAGCTGCTGCTGAAGACACAATTTCTTAAAATATTCTAAATCTATATTTAGGAACAAAGATAATCTAAACGGAGGAAAATGATAGAATAGTTAGGGACAGTTATTCATGCTTATCTTTAAGAAGTGTATGGAAATAAGTCTCATTAATGTTTATCTTTTAAGAACAGCTCTTACTAATCTGTTTAGGTTTATTTAGTTTATCAATAGTCAGAGCCAGGATAACAATGAATATTACCGGTCATCAACAAAACTCGTCTCTTTTTATCCCTTCTTCTAGACAAAATTCATATCATGATGCCTATTGAAGGATATAAAACAGTACTGGCAGTCAGAGAACAAGAGGAGAAGACAATAGAGGCTGCTATGTCGGACTATGCTATGGATTTGGGTCAAGTTTGGACCAGACACTAGACTATGGGATTAATGAATTGGGCTGGATACTTGTGTGAAAATCTATCCTAAAGATCCATTTCACTAAACAAAATTCTGTTTTATATACATAACAGAATGTAACAAATGTAACAATATATTGTTACATGAATAGGTGTATAGCTTAGTATATAAAGCTATAGTAAATGTAAACAATTCAAGGGGTACAAAAATTAATTCTGATTCTTTGTTATTGCTCTCCCTCTCTCCTGGCTCACTCTCACTTGGTATCGGAGCAGCTCCTTCAATGGTAGAATCTCCTTCCTTGAGTTCCGGTTCAGCTGAGCAAACTTGTTCTCCATTGGACAACCTTGACGAACAAGAGCACGCAAATGAATCTAGATAAGTACCTTCAATAGTTTAAGGCTTGACAGACACAATTTTCAGTTATGGAAAACAATGATGTTGCCTATATTAAGGGGAAACAAGCTTGGAGGTTTTACCAATGGCGATAAACCTTGTCCTCCTAAGCTTTTGAGCACTTCTGATGGCTCACTAATTGATAATGTTGAGTTTGAAAACTGGACAGAAAAGGACCAGTTGCTAATGGGATGGCTCTATAACACTATGAGTCCCGAGGTTGCATCCCAAGTAATGGAGGAAGAAACCTCCAAAGGTTTGTGGGATGCTATAGTTAGGTTGTCTGGCTCCCAAACAAAGTCTAGAGTGACTTTTTTCAAAGCAGAATTTCAGAGGACCAGGAAGGGAAACCTCTCTATGGAAGACTATTTGGCTAGGATGAAAAACATATCTGATAACCTAGCTCTAGTAGGTTCCCTAGTGTCTTTGGATGATCTGGTGTCTCAGGTATTGGCTGGCCTGGACACAGAATACACTCCTATTGATGTGCATCTAGCAGATAAAGAGGTACAAAATTGGCTTGATTTACAAGCAACTCTGCTAACCTATGAAAACAGACTGGATCAACTCAACAAAGTACAGCTATCCCTGGAAAATGTTAATCTTACCTCTGCTAACAAGACTGAATCTAGGTCCTTTGGTAACAATAATATCAATTCACTGGGTGGAAACAGAGGACAGGGAAGAGGTGCCTACAAGGGGAGATACTCACCTAACTTCTCTACCAATAGTAGAGGCAGAGGTTTCTACAGGGGCAGATGAGGCAGGTTCAATAACAACAACAAGCCTATCTGCCAGATCTGTAGAAATTTTGGTCATGGTGGGGCTTACTGCTACTTCAAAGATGATCCCAATGTTATGGGATAACTACCAGCTGATCAGAATAAAGCTAGTCAAGATTCAAGTGCACCGACTGTCTCTCAAGAGTCTGGAGTTGGAGGTGATGAAGTCTGGTATGTTGACAGTGGTACTAGTCACCATGTCACCAATTCAACTAAGATGATTTCTCAGAAATCTGAATATTCAGGTACTAAGTCTATGGCTGTGGGCAATGGTAGTAAACTCAACATTAAACATCTAGGTGAGACTACTCTTTCTACCAAAACCAATCAACATTTACACCTAAATAATATCCTACATGTCCCTCAAATTAACAACAATCTCTTATCTGTTTCTCAATTGACTTCACATAACAATATTTTTCTTGAATTTCATAGTTGTAATTGTTTTGTGAAGGACAAGATCACAGGAAGGGTGTTAGTTTAAGGCTGTTGGTTTAAAAGGGTTTCCTAGTATGTCAAATATATCTGTTTCTTCTGTTTCCACTAAGTGTCTAAAGGAAGGGTGTCATAGGAAGTTAGGTCATGCTTCCACCAGGGTTCTATCTCTTGTTCTAAAGCTTTGTAATGTGCCAGTTGGCCATTCTAATGAAAAAATCTTTTGTGATGATTGCCAGTTAGGAAAATCACATTCACTTCCTTATTCTAGGTCTTTGTCTCAATCTGCTAATCTTCTGGATTTGATTCACTCAGACCTATGGGGACCCTCTCCTATTGTGTCTAAAAGTGGTTTCAGGTTCCATATTCTTTTTGTGGATGTTTTCTCTAGGTTCACTTGGTTGTATCCTCTCAGAAACTAAAATTGAGGCTCTACAAGCTTTCAAAGACTTCAAAAATTTGGTAGAAAACCAATTTGAGAGAAAAATAAAATGCTTTCAATCAGATAGTGGAGGAGAGTTTAAGGCCTTTGCATCTTTGGCAAGGGAGTCAGGAATCCAACTCAGTACATCCTGTCCTTACTCTTTTGCTCAGAATGGGAGAGCAGAGAGGAAGCACAGACATGTCACTGAGACTGGTCTGACTCTCCTTGCTCAATCTAATCTACATTTTAAATATTGGCCTGATGATTTTCTCATAGTTGTGTACCTCATCAATAGACTCCCTACAGTCATTCTTAAGGATAAGTCTCCTTTTGAGAAATTATTCAATACTAAACTTGATTACAACTTTCTAAGGGTGCTTGGTTGCTTTTGCTTTCCTTGTCTCAGACCTTATCAGGTTGCTAAGTTTCAGTATCATTCTACTAAGTGGGTTTACTGATGCTGATTGGGCAGGGTCTATAGACGATCGACGCTCGGTTGGAGGTTACTGTGTTTTTCTAGTTGGCTCGTTGGTCTCATGGTCTTCTAAGAATCAAGGTGTTGTCTCTCGATCTAGTACTGAATCGGACTATAGGTCCCTTGTCAATCTCTCATCTGAATTAATCTGGCTTCGTTCTGTGTTGGATGAACTTAGTCTTCCTCTTCATCGAGCTCCAGTTATCTCGTGCGAAAATCTTGGAGCTAGTTCATTGGCCTCAAACCTGGTTTTTCACGCTCACACTAAGCATGTTGAAATCGATTTACACTTCGTCAGGGATTAGGTAATCCAAGGTTCTCTGGATATTCGTTACGTTCCAACCCACGATCAAGTAGTGCATCTTCTCACCAAACCACTGCCTCACTCTCGGTTCTCTTTTCTACAGGACAAACTCAGTCTTGGAATTCCTTCTCTTCGTTTGAGGGGGGAAGTCAGATAACAAGAGGAGAAGACAGAGGAGAAGAAAATGGAGGCTGCTATCGATTAGGGTTAGAACTGAATTGGGAAAGAGAAGTCTTTTATATGTCGGGCTATGTTATGGATTTGGGTCAAGCTTGGACCAGACACTAGACTATGGGACTAATGGCTTGGGCTGGATACTTGTGTGAAAATCTATCCTAAAGGTCCATTTCACTAAACATAATTCTGTTTTATATACATAACCGAAAGTAACAAATGTAACAATATATTGTTACATGAATATGTGTATAGCTTAGTATATAAAGCTATAGTAAATTTAACAACTCAAGGGGTACAAAAATTAATTCTGATTCTTTGTGATTGCTCTCCCTCTCTCTCTCCTGGCTCACTCTCACTCTGGCTGCTCAAAAATATACACTTATTAAGAGGTAATAGACAATTTTGAAACATTTTACAAATTCCTAAGCTTCCTCCACTCAAGCGTTTCATAGCTTTAGCTCCTCTTAAAAATGGTCTCCGACTCAACTCGTCTCTGACTCAACCCAATACTAATAATGTGGTGATGATGAGAGAATTTATATAAAACTTCTTTTTGGAATCTTTTAAGTGGAGTTCTCTTCTTTTGTTTGTTAGTTGCATGCATCAATATATCTATTTAGATAAGTTTTTCGGTAATTTTGTTTAGATTTAATGTTTTTTATGAGTCTTCAGTTATAGATTAAATGGGAGATCACAAAAAATTATAGACAACAAAATATAGAATTTTTAAGAAAATAATTGAATAAATATCATGTTGAATTTGGATTATGTGAATGATTGAATTTAAGTATGGATAACTTAAGACTAAATTCTAATTTATAGACTAGTTCGTAAGAAACGACAAATACTGAAGGTTATGTGTCCATAACCACAACAACGTAACATAAAAGTAGACTACAATTTGCGGATATATTATATTAATATGAAATGAAAAAAGAACTTAGGAGAAAGCTATCAATTTGACCTAATTATAAAATGTGATTTGTGTTTTTTTTTTGCTTCTAAATATATAAGAACAATTAGAAAAAATATTTTGTATTCACCTCTGACTTTAATCCCAATTAATCTGATGGTTGTATTCCTTCTTTCATAATACAACTAAAATAAAATATTAGATCAATGTTGGTTTGAAGATCATGTTATGTTATGTATTTTATGAATTGAGGATGGTTTCCGGGCTAATTTAGGCTTAATTAGCTATTATTTTGGGATGAGAACGACATGGTTACTATAGAGATAATCACTTTACAACATTACACAACATGAACTGCTATAATTCCCAATATGATTGTGCGGCGACATCGTGGTTGATGCAGCAATAAGGAACTTACTACAACCTTATGATACTAATGTCTAGTGCATCGATAAAATCCTCGTCTCAAGCGTGCACAATAGGAAGGCACACCAATGTTTTACATGACATTGCGATGATACTGTGGTTGTTGTAGTGATAAACACCTCATTGTAGGCTTATGATCGCCATGGTTGCTACAATGATAAGTACCTCCCTACATCATTAAATGGCATGGAGAGTCGTAACATCTATTGTGGATACTTTGGTGATGTCATGCTTGTTACAACAAGAAACAGCTTGGTGTAGCCTTACGTAGTGTGTGCATTTTGAGGGTCACTCATTATAACCTGGACCATGTTTTAGCTTTGAACTTGTGTATGTGTTTCTGACTATTTTGTATTTATGTATTTTTCATATATCATGTCATCTTCTTAATTTTGATAACTAGGTCATGAAGCTATCATATCGTCTAAGTGTTTATTGTTGTGAATAAATTGATTTAAAATTTTGACGGGTTTGTGATTGATGATATTATGTGCATTACGAGGCCCGACAAAGCTTAATCATTCGCATAATTTATCATAAATAAAATAATGTCAATTGTAAATTGATCACTAAGTATCTGATCCA
Source organism: Limnanthes douglasii subsp. nivea (assembly GCA_036936605.1). Taxonomy (NCBI): domain Eukaryota; kingdom Viridiplantae; phylum Streptophyta; class Magnoliopsida; order Brassicales; family Limnanthaceae; genus Limnanthes; species Limnanthes douglasii. The sequence goes on along the minus strand of JAUPFV010000004.1, from coordinate 154,014,629 downwards.
AATAAGAAAACCAACCCATATGAGCGCTTTATTCAATTAAGTTAACTGAAATGGGATCAAAATTGATTTTTCTCAAACTCATACAAATGTATGTTACTATGTTTGTCGTAATGTATTTATTAAGGATATAAATTTATATTTTACGTGTTGAATCCATAATTAAATATTGTCCTAATTTATACATCAGTGATAGTTATGCTTATGTGTTGTTGTTGTTAGTCTAACAAAATGAATACATTTAACCCATTGGATAGTAGACCTCTCATTTTATATGTGTCATATTGTTTTTCAGTAGAAATAAAAATGAAATTATATTTAAATTATTGTGATCATGGAATGACATTAAACACTAAAGAGTTCATGTCCCCAACTAAAGATAGTTCCCTCAGATAAAAAAGAATTAGAGGTTTGGAAAAATTCAAACAGGTTATGTTTGGCAATCATGAAACGTGGAATGCATTTGGCATTTTGTGAGGCTGTCACAACTTAGATCAGTCATGTAATCGAGTTTCTCACAGAGTGAGAAAATATTTTTTCATAATAATAAGGTGGGAATTCAGATGTTGTATCTTCTGATTACATAGCGTATCATTAAGAACATGAAGATCTATACGGTGTAACAATATAAAAAAATGACGTGTTTTTGTAAAGCCATTATAAGCCATGGTTTTTAGTTATGGATTAATATTATGAAAGAAAAACATAAATCGATGCAAGATAACGTAATTTGAAACCTTGTCCCAGTATTTAAAAGAAAGAAGTCGATCAGTTGTAAATAGAATTTAAAAACCAAACAGGATTTCAAGGATAATATAGAGAGACATAAAGTGTGACTTGTGATTTTAGCTTAAACTCAACATGAATGAATTGACTTTAAAAATACATTCTCTCTGTTTTTATTACAGGATTATTTTAGGATAATCATGATACTAGTTATGGATTTTGGCATAGATCTTCATTGAATGGATATTAAAATCGATTTTATTAATGATGATATTAAGTATATTATCTATATGGTGTAACCTGAGATATTTGTAATCGATAAGTCAAAATTAATGTATACAAACTTTAGGAATCCATATACAAGCTCAAATACGCTTCTCGATTGTGGTACCATAAAGTCTTAGAATTAATAATATTATTTGGTTTCAAGATGAATTCGATTGAAAACTATGCATATACATAACTCATATTTTGGTTTTATATATCTATAAAATACTGATGGCCGCAAATGAAAAGGAATTGTCACATACAACCAACCATGTTTTGTTAGAGATATCCAAAATTAAATATTTTGGTGATGTGATTTTTGAGTTAGGAATCTATATACAACGGGGTCGTTCTCGTATGTTCCAACGTTACAGTTAAAAAATAGCAAGACATTAAATACCTCTACTGAAAAAATAAAAATTAAGTTTAAATCAATAATCCAAAGATAAATTTTGAGATTAAGAAAATAGAAAAGATTCCATATATAAAACATATGTTGCAACATTACAAATGATAAATTACACGAACTTAGATACCTCTATTTCCAAAATATATTCAAGTCTAAATCAATTTCCAAAGATAAAGTTTGAGATTGAGAAAAAGGAAAAGATCTCATGTAGGTCAACAGCCGGAAGTTGGGAGTTTGATGTGTGCTCAAATTTTTACAATGTCAGAGAATGCCTTTGTTTTTAGTTTGTTTTTAAGATATATATAAATAATCCAAGGATGGATCATTGGAAAATATTCAAAATGGCTCTCCAATATTTATAACGAACAAAAAGATATATGTTTCCATATAAGAAGTCGGATAATCTGGAGATCAATTCATTATTGCGAATCAAATTTTGGTGGTTGTATACATACACTTCGTAGTATTTTGGGTAGTACAGTTTTATTAGTTTCCGGTGCAATATCATTAAAATGTTTAAATCAAATACTAGTTGCATCTTACATTATGGTATCATAATGTGGTGCATGCTTTGAGACGTCCAAACGGGTACCATGGTTGTTGAATTTTATTACGGGGTTGTGCATTATAAAAGAGATATAAAATACCTTAAGGTTATATTATGACTACCAATTATATAGTCCAATATTCAAACAATAACAAGAGCTCCTGCAAATCCAAACATATAGATATCAAGATTGTATTTTAAAAAGAGAGTGTCGAATCATCAAATCAAAATAAATCATATTTAGACAAACTCTACAGTGGAAGATCATCTTACTAAAGCATTAATATTAATAGCTTTTCAAGAACACACCATTATGATGAGCGTTATTTATGTAAAGGATCATCGATTTTAGTGGAGTTTGTAGGTTTGAGATATTTTCGATTTTAGTTGTATACATTTGAGCTTTGGATGCAAATATAGATATTGTATGCTCATTGATTTTTATGATTTCTCTTGCTCATTAAGTGTGTATTCACTTAAGTAATGACAAGTTAAGAATTGATATGTGCAATTATATTTCATATATTCTCTTTCTAGACACCATATTATATATTGGTGTGTCCATTTACATATATTAATACAATAAAAATATGTTTAGTCATTTTTTGTTAATAGTAATATACGAGACTGTTCAGGTTACCTATGTGACGATAAAATTAAATAAGCTTCATTACGTGGATACATCAGGTAGTTCCATATGATGATCAAAATGGTAGATCATTAGAATTTCTATATTGTGATGGATCATCATATGCTTAATGATACATTCCTTATTATTGATAATAGTCTGATTAACAAGTAATTTAATAAATAAATATCATACTAATAGATAAATCCATTCATGAAGTTGATTGTGTAGATATTGGATCGAATTTGGATTATGTGAAGAATTAAATTCAAATATTGACAATTTAAGACTAAACTATAAATTTATAAACTAATTTGTGAAGAAATAAATATTCAAAGATTATGCGTGCTGACCATAACAATTTCACATAAATGAATTTTAATTAACAAATATGTATAGTATAAATAATATAGTAAAAAACTTAACAGCAAGCTATCAATTAAATCTAATTTCAAAAGTGATATATCACCCCCCATAAAAAGAGAAATACATAAAAGAAAAAACGGTTTTATGTAATTCTAACTACAATTCAATTAAACATATAGTTGTATTTATTCTTTCATAATACAACTAAATAAAATTAAAAAACGTTGATGGTTGGATGATCGGGAATAACAAAATTAATAAAAAAAAGGACAATGAACAAGAGAATCAATAGCTTCTCTGTATAAGTAAAGTTTGTTTAGTTTAAATAGTTTTTAAATGGATCGAATCCAACAAAAATATTTAAAAATTAAAATTTTCAAATATTTATAAAATTTTAAAATAAAAGAATAAGAAAATAAAAAATTTAAAATTTTATAAATTTAATAATTTTTTATATTATTTATTTTTCAATCTTAAATATATTTCACATTAACTTTTTGTTTATATATTTTCATAGGATTTGTTTATATTTAATATTCATAACGAATGTAATATAATTTATATTAGTATTCTAATTAAATACTTAAATACTAATAATCTAGAAATTAAAATCGATTCGCAGATTTTGGTTGATATGATAAGTAATGGTAGATCTTCAAGGTTTTTTAAACAACTAGTCGCATGTTGTACGAAACTAATTACCTCAAATATAAGCATTACACATATTTATAGGGACCAAAACAAGGGAGCTAAGTGGCTACCTGTTAGAGTGTCAACGTTAGAATCATTAATATATATGGGCAGTGTTAAAATGTATATGGGCTATTTAATATTAGTCTGTATATGGGCTAGGGTTTCTAGGGTTTATTTTCTACCACACTATATATATATACACTACTATTGTAATTATAGGAGGGGGATTTGGTATTAACACAGTTCTTGATCCTACCCGCTCAAATCAAGTTATGTACTATTTTTGTTTCATATACATTCACAATTCTCTTATCATGGTATCAGAGCCATAACCTTAAAAAACCCTAGCCTTCATCAGCCGGTGTGTTTCCAGCGTAGCCTTTATCAGCCGGCGTATTTCCGGTGTACCCTCCATCAGCCGGTGTGTTTCCGGTGTACCCTCCATCAGTTGGCGTGTTTCCGGCGTAGCCTTTATCAGCCGGCGTGTTTCCGGCGTACCTTCCATCAGCCGGTGTGATTCCGGCGTACCCTTCATCAGCCAGCATATTTCCGGCGTACCGTCCATCAGTCAGTGTGTTTCCGGCGTAGCCTTTATCAGCCGGCGTGTTTCCGGCGTACCTCCATCATCCGGTGTGTTTCCGGCGTAGCCTTTATCAGCCGGTGTGTTTTCGGCGTACCCTCCATCAGCCGATGCGTTTCCGGCGTAGCCTTTATCAGCCGGCGTGTTTCCGGCATACCCTCCATCAGCCGGTGTGTTTCCGGCGTAGCCTTTATCAGCCGGTGTGTTTCCAGCGTACCCTCCATCAGCCGGTGTGTTTCCGGCGTAACCTCCGTCAGCCGGGGTGTTTTCGGTAGTTTTTATGGCAGACGAATCACATTCTACAATGGACCAGACAACCTCTCCTACGTCACGTAATGCGGTAGTGGGGTTCCGGAAGATTGATCCGACTTCTCCCTATTATCTTGGTTCCAATGATAATCCTGGTAATATTATTTCCACTGTTAAATTTGACGGCACTATTTATCAGGCTTGGTCTCGTTCTCTTCTTTTATCGATGAAAGGTAGGAGAAAGCTTGGTTTTTTGGATGAAAGTATTGTGAAACCAGTTGATCCGAAGTCTCTAGAGGATTGGGATATTGTTCAAACCACACTCGTTCAGTGGATTCTGAACACTATTGATGAGTTGCAGCGCAAATATGTTCCGTATTTTGAGGAGGTTAAACCTCTGTGGGATGTTCTGCAGCGTCGTTTTGCTGTTAGCAATATTCAGCGCAAACATGAGTTGAAGAGGGAGTTGGCTGCTTGTAAACAGACCTCTACTATGTCGGTTTCTGAATACTTTGGGAAACTCGAGAAAATCTGGGATGAGTTGAGTGTATATTCGTTTACTCCTACTTGTGTTTGTGGTGGGATGGCTGAAGCATATCAGTAGAGTCAGGATGAAGAAAAGCTGCATGTGTTTCTTTCTGGTCTCCATTAGGAGCGCTTTGGTGCTATTCGCTCTCAGTTACTTGCTCAGGATCAGACTCCTACTCTGGATAGAGCATTCAATAAGGTGCGTGGTGAGGAGCGGTTACATGCTAGTGCACCTGTGGAGAAGCCTATCTGAGAGGCTCCGATGGCATTTGCAGTTCAGTCTACTCCTCGAGGTACTTCTTTGTCTGCCCCACGTTATTCTCAGCGTTTTTGTACCTATTGTCACAAAAATGGTCATGAAGAATCCAATTGCTACACCAAACATGGGTATCCTAGAAAGCAGACCACCGCCTTACGTCCGAGTACTACACTATCTTATGACCGGGGAGAAGAGGGTCCATGCGGACCGCCACGCAGTGGCGTTGCTCCAAGGCCACGCAACGCAACAGCACAGACAGCCACAGTGGGTCCATCGACTGCAACTATTGCCAAGTTGCCTGTTGGTGAGGCTTCTCGTCTTTCTGGTCAGTTGCAGCAATTGCTTTCCCTTTTTTCAACAGACAAAGTTTCCTAGAATGATGAGCTTCTAAGTGGTGAGTTGTTCAGTACCCCTTGGATTATTGATACTGGAGCTTCTAATCACATGACAGGTGACATCTCTTTATTGCACAATGTTACTGTTATGCCAACCTGTTATTGACATCTCAGGTTACTGCTACACATGGTGGTAGTGTGTGCTTGTCTTGTCAGTTGTCTTTGTAGAATATATTTTTGGTTCCCAAGCTTACATGTAATCTGTTTTCAGTATCCCACTTGACTGATGATCTAAACTGTATTGTCTACTGTGTTAAGTTTGGTTGTCTTATTAAGGATCGACGATCAGGGACGGTGATTGGACTGGGTGAGCGGAGAGGTGGAATGTACTATTTCAGCAGTGTTGTGAAGACCAAAGTTTGTAGTGCTACAGTGGTTGATAGTGATGCTGAGTTGTGGTATCGTAGGTTGGGACATCCCTCAGCTAAGATACTTCAATCTTTACCTTTTGTTTCTATTACTCGTGATATGAGTGTAGCTCATCCGTATGATATTTGTTTTCGAGCTAAACAGACTCGTGAATGCTTTTCTGTCAGTGATTCCAAAACGGCTGCTTGTTTTGAATTAATTTATTGTAATTTGTGGGGACCTTATCATACTTTGTCTTCTTGTGGTGTGCGATATTTTCTCACTATTGTTGATGATTACTCCCGTGCTGTATGGATTTATTTGTTGGCTGAGAAATCAGAAGTAACTTCCATGTTTTTACATTTTCTTGCAATGGCTAAGAAACAATTTAATGGAGTTGTTAAGACAGTACGCAGTGACAATGGCACTGAATTTTTCTCTGTACGTCGTATTTTTGATGAGTTGGGTATTATTTTTCAATCTTAATGCGTGGGTACTCCTCAGCAGAATGGTATGGTCGAACGGAAACATAGACATATTTTGAATGTTGCCCGTGCTCTCAGGTTTCAGGGTAACTTACCTGTTAAATTTGGGGGGAGTGTATTTTGACTGCCGGCTATTTGATTAATAGAACTCCTTCTCAATTTTTGGGTTCTAAGACTCCATTTGAGATACTTTTTGGTGTGCCTCCCGTCTTCTCTGAGCTTCGTGTATTTGGGTCTCTATGTTATGTGTATGATCAGAGGTCTAAGGGTGACAAGTTTTCGAGTCGTAGTCGTCGATGTGTTTTTGTGGGCTACCCATATGGAAAGAAAGGCTGGAAAGTATATGATTTGGAGAGTCAAGATTATTTTGTTTCCCGAGATGTGAAATATTTTGAACATATATTTCCATTTGCATCTACTATTATGTTCTCTGAGTTGGGTTGTCATGAGACTGAAGTCGCTGCACCTCCTCCTAATGATTCTGATTTTTGGGAGAAGGTTGAAAAGATCTCGACGATTGACGATGAAGTGTCACCAGATAGCGGCGTCCCTTTGGTAGCACCACTCGCGGAGGTTGCCGAGGTTGGTGATGTGCAACCTCCGCCTCAGGTTGGTGACAACGGTGTCGCAAATTTGCCAATAGTTTCTGATGTTATTTCAGATACTTCGGGTATTTATTCAGACCTTGGACGGGGAAAGCGTGGTAAAATTCCTTCTACTCGTTTGGCGGATTTTGTGATGACTACAGTAGTACATTCAGCACCATCTGTTTCTCCTACTCCTAGTCCTAGTCCATCTCCTGATCACGATATGCCTTATCCTCTCACTCATTATATAGATAGTTCTCGTTTTTCTTTGGCACACCGCTCTTTTCTTGCGGCTATTACCTCTGGGGATGAACCTAAGTCATTCCAAGAGGCTATGCGACATCCTGGTTGGAGAGAGGCAATGCAACAGAAGATTCAGGCACTAGAGGATAATCATACTTGGACCTTGGCACATCTACCTCCAGGGAAGAAAGCTTTAGGGAGTCAGTGGATTTATAAAATTAAATATCATGCGGATGGGAGAGTAGAGCGCCTCAAAGCTCGTTTGGTCGTGTTTGGTAATCATCAAGTAGAAGGGTTGATTATACAGATACTTTTGCCCCGGTTGCAAAGATGGTTACTGTACGTCTTTTCTTAGTAGTTGCAACAGCTCGGAATTGGGAACTACATCAGATGGATGTACACAATTCTTTTCCGCATGGTGAGCTAGATGAGGAGGTTTACATGAAAATTCCTCCAGGCTTTGATAGAGGGCATGAAGGACACGTCTGTCGCCTTCGCAAATCGTTGTATGGGCTGAAGCAGGCACCTCGGTGTTGGTTTGCCAAGTTAGTGGCTACACTGAAGAGGTATGGGTTTGTTCAGTCCTATTCAGATTATTCTTTATTCTCTTATTCCACGAGTGGTTGTCGTATGCATGTTTTGGTGTACGTTGATGATTTCATTCTATCCGGGAATGACCCTGGTGCATTGGTGGAGTTTAAGGAATACTTGAGCACTTGCTTTCATATGAAGGACTTAGGTCGTCTCAAATATTTTCTTCGAGTTAAAGTAGCACGGAGTCCCACGAGTATCTTTCTCTGCCAATGTAAATATACTCTGGATATTATTTCTGAGACAGGTTTACTTGGCAGCAAGCCTGCACAGTTTCCCATGGAGCAAAATCAGCAGCTCGGCAAAAGCGAGTCGACGGTACTAATTGACGGGTCTGCGTACCGCAGGTTGGTGGGAAGACTGATTTATCTGGCATTTACACGTCGAGATATCTTTTTTTCGGTACATATTTTATCTCAGTTTCTTCAGAAACCACAAGAGGATCACTGGCAGGCTGCATTGCGAGTTCTTCGTTATCTAAAAGGAAGCCTGGGTCAGGGAATTCTTCTGCTAAGTAGTTGTAATCTCACTCTGACAGGATGGTGTGACTTTGATTGGGCTGGCTGTCCTAAGACTCGGCATAGTGTGAGTGGTTGGATGGTGTTCTTGGGTGATTCTCCTGTTTCATGGAAGATTAAGAAACAAGGTGTTGTTGTATTATCTTCCGCTGAAGCAGAGTACCGGTCTATGGCAGGATTGACCTGTGAGTTGAAGTGGTTGCACGGCTTGCTCAAAGATTTTGGGGTCTCACACTCAGCGGCTATGCAAGTTTTCTGTGATAGTCAGTCGGCTTTACATCTTGCCCATAATCCTGTGTTCCATGAGCGTTCAAAGAATATTGAAGTAGATTGTCACTTTCTACGAGATGCGATACTTGATGAGGTTATTTGCACATCTCATGTGCCCACTAAGTTCCAACTTGCAGATATTTTTACCAAAGCACTAGGCAAGCAGCAGTTTGAGTTTTTGCTTGGCAAGTTGGGCATTCGTAATCTTCATGCTCCAACTTGAGGGAGGGTGTTAGAGTGTCAACGTTAGAATCAATAATATATGGGCAGTGTTAAAATGTATATGGGCTATTTTATATTAGTCTCTATATGGGCTAGGGTTTCTAGGCTTTATTTTCTGCCACACTATATATATACACTATTATTGTAATTATAAGAGGGGGATTTGGTATTAACACAGTTCTTGATTCTACCTGCTCAAATCAAGTTGTGTACTGTTTCTGTTTCATATACATTCACCATTCTCTTATCACTATCCAAATGGACACAAAAATGTAAGATGAAAATTGACTTCAATCACGATGACTAGATTGTAGTAGGATAGATGACCAAGTAACCTGCGTATAATCTTTAAGAAATACAATTGTATATATATATATATATGAATGAAATGAAGGATTTTAATCTAAAATAAAAAAAAAACAAATGAAATGGAATGAATTCTCAACTCATAACGAGATATATTACTCAATATTAAACTATACATCAGATTAGTACCATTTACTATTTTAATTGGTCTATAGATGGGTCTAATATAACTTTTGGACCTGCACTCAATCAACTTCTGAGTTAAGATGCAATGTTCTAACTTTATCTGGAATCGCAAAGAAATCAACTGGGAAATAATTATTCTTCAAGTTTTGAATTATACATCAGATTCGAACATCTTCCTTGTTACTAGCTTTGTACTATTGAACCACTGGACCCGACCTCACTTAATTTCTGATCTATGAATAATAATCCAAAGTATATAAAAGAAAGAGAGAAAAAATATGATATGTCTAGTGTAACTCAAATGATTTGAAAGTTTGAGTATCTCTACTTCTTTTCAAAATTTATATCATCAACAACTAAAATATCTCTCTACTTATCCAATTTGAAATTCAATTGTATTACTCTTAACCCGATTTGGCTAAATAAGTTGCTTCAATAGACTTAGTAGCTACCTTTCAAACTAAAAAAAAATTAATCAATTGAAGTAAGTAAGTTGAAAAAAATAAAAATAAAAATTCAATACTCTGGCCGCCAAATATTAAGTCATTTGATCTCTTTTAAGTCCAACTATTATAAACTGTAACATCGATAAATTCCCAACTCTATTGGGTTGGCATGTTGTACAATTCTTTTAATATTAATGCAATTATTGCAATTATTGTTTTGATAAAAGAAATGGTATTCTAACTATTTATTTTCTTTTTTCTTTTTTTTTTCCGGAGGGAACCCGCAGCCGCTACTTAGAGTGCGCACAGAAAATCAACGTCAAAAGATAAACCACACAAGGTGATAGGCTCAGCCGAAAAAGCGTATGTTGAAGGACTCGAATTCATGACATTTTGGTCATAAGAATGTCATACTCAACCAACTCGGCTACCCCTTGAGAGCAACCATCTATTTCTTACCTATTAAAAAATTGAGATAAAAAATAATAATCAAAACCTTATCGGATTGTTTAATATTCTATCAACTCCGACTTCATAAAGTCGGATTTCGCTTAGCCCCTAAAGTGGTATTAAAGCAACCTTATATTACCCAATTATATAAACTAATAACATAAGATGAAAGGCAAATAGTAATAGTACAAGTGAGGTGGATCGTTACACATTAATTTGTGTGGGCATATAAATAGATATATGTAATAGGACCGAAAGTAATAATGATAGGAGATGGAGTTCCTACAAACCCACACAATAATATTTATTCTTCGTTGGGTGGTTCGCTAAGTGCCTTCTAACTTTTAAATCGAAAAAGAAATATGAAATAAAACTTATATAAAAATAATTGAGAAAATATATATAAATATCGATGATAAATTATACGCCACAAAAATCATTCTCACCATCTCTTTCACATATTCATTATCAATATAGTTGTGCCTATCCTATCTTCATCCAAACAATTTCAATTCAATTTATAAAGTTCTATAACATGTTTTCATTCTGCTGGACCAGTTTGTAGGGACTTTTATGTTAATATATGAGCACTACCCTTCACAAGTTATTATCAAGCTAAAGAGTCCTCTACGTTAGGCAGAAATAATAATTTCAGCTGTTTTTCGAGTAATTTATTCAAGGAGATTGGTTTGTCCCTCCTAAAAAACAAAGCTATATTGAATATTGATTATCACTTTAGGCCGACATATGATTCATGAAGAGGAGACCACGCATTTATTGCTGTTTTCTTATTATGCACAGACAATCGATCTTCATTGCCAGAAATGCGATGTGATTTTGGAGAGGTAGTTGGTTTCATTAACAAAAACGAAAGGTAACGATGAAGCCAAGTACAATCATTGTTTTTTTCCCGATTCTTCCCGCCCGATGTGATATGGTATTGGTTGGAAGTGATATTTATGGGAGAATGACTTTTCAAATATTTAAATGAATTGAATTATATTGAAACATATAGTTTACTGAAATTAAATTAAATTGTTTAAACAAATTTTTAAAAAAAAGTATGGACAACTAGATAAAATTGGATAGACCGAAATCAAATTTGACTATCCTTTATTATCCAAAATACATAAGTTATCAATATATATTTGAGTCACAATCTATTTGTTAGGTGTAGATTAGAAGTAACTAGTTAACTGAAGTATTGTCAAAGTCTATATGGGTGTTGGATGTACATTTACGTGTATAGGCAAGAACTGTTGAAACTCTCTTGTGTTTGAGCTGTGATTTAGTTGTAGAGATATATACTGATCCCAAGGCCTAATACAAGTTGTAGAAGACTAATGACCATTGAGTCAAAGAATATATGTCTTGAGTCGAGGCAAGACTGGTCGAAACAAGCTGGTTGAAGCAGAGTGTTCGACCACTGATTAGAAGCACCACTCTAATCCGAAGTGCGTTGGATTGTAGCACAGGCCAAAGCAAAATATTCTATTTACTAGGTCTCTTATGTTAATTGTGTCTTCCTATATTAGTGGAGTATGAGGTATTTCAGTCGTTGATTAATGAGCTTTAATTCACAGCGTCTGTTGAAGAATTAAGGTTTTTCCTGAGCCTATAAATAGAAGAATATATTGCTATGCAATGTGTGATGTGACTGTGATGGGATGTGACTGTAATTATACAGAGACAATTACGTTAGAAGATAGTTCCTAAGAGACTGAAATAACTTTAAGTCTTTTTAGAAATAAGTGAGGTGAGAGATAAACATTAAAGAGAGGGTTCTATGAATCATGTCATATTTTGTAACAAAAAGTGATTAAGTCATTTGTGTTTGGAGAGTCTTTATGTAATCTTGTTAGAATATTCAGTGTATTAAGTTTCCTTGTATAGGCCTCTAACTTCTCTATATATTGAGAGCCTTACTTGGGTTTGCATTATAAAAAAACAGGTCAATACAAAAAGGAACATTTTCTAATAAACACAAAACCCTAGCCGCCTCGTGCGGCTACTTCTCTTTTTTTTAACATGGTATCAAAGCACGTGTGATTCTGTGAATTCTGAACATCCTCAACAAAGATGGCTGCCAATGAAGTCGTGGTTAGTCAAATCCCTGATGAATTAACAATGCAGATTGCTGCAATTCTGAGAAATGGTCTCGGAACACAATAACAAACAACTAACCTCGAGAATTTATCCCCATGAATTAACCTTGGTGGTGACAACTATGCCCTATGGGGAAACCTGATAAAGAAAGCAATTGGGGGAAGGGGGAGAGGTTCTCACATTACAGGGGAGCCAACACCTCCATCCAAAACTGACAACACATATACAAGGTGGGAACAAGATGATCAATGTGTTTTCACATGGATTATCCATAATCTTGAATCCAGCTTGGTGAATAATGTCTCGCAATATCCCACTGCAAAATCCCTCTAGGATGGGTTAGCCACCACATACGGTTCTGGTACAAATTCGTTACATGTGTTTGACCTTCATAAGAGGGCTAATTCATTAAGGCAAGGGTCCGGTACACTAGAAGACTTGTGGAACAAACTGCAGAACATCTGGATGTCTATAGATAGGCGAGATCCGAACCCTATGAAAGCCCTAGAAGATATTCAGATCTACAATAAGAAGACTCAAGAACAAAGGCTCTATCAATTGCTAATAGCGATTAATGACAAGCTAGAACCAGTCAAAAGAGATATCCTGAAAAAGGATCATCTTCCTTCCGTGGAAACAGCATATGCTACAATACGAAGGGAAGTGGCCAGGCTTAATATACTAAAATCAAGTTCTTCTGATAGTGGCTCAATTGAAATTGGAATGGGTTTGGCTGCTAAATAGATTCTGCACAGAGGTTTAAATTCTGATCCAAAGATAAAGAAGATAAATCCAAGTTACAATTATGATTGAATCGTACTTTACTTGAAAAAACTCGTGCTATTATGATTGAATCTAGAGTTCTTCATTCTCTTTGGCCAAAAGCTCATGCTACAGCCACGTATCTTGCAAATCGTCTACCAACCCGATGTCTAGGAAATAAAACTCCATTACAAGTTCTTGCCACCCAAGTTACAATTCCATCTGTTATGACCTTACCACCTCGTGTCTTTGGTTCTTCGGTGTTTGTTCATATCCCTAAAACTAGTCGAAACAAACTTAATCCGTGTGCTGAAAAGTGTGTATTCGTTGGGTATGGTGTCCATCAAATGGGCTATCGGTGTTACAATCCGGTTACTTGTCGAATTCATGTCACCATGGACTGTGACTTCTTAGAATCCGATTATTTTTTTGATCACCAATATCGTGCTCAGGGGGAGAAAGTAAGTGAATCACTCGACTGGTTGCTATATGAAAGTTACTTTGAGGATGTGCCAAAAACGTTGGTAGATGGCGCCACCGAACACACCTCTTCCAACATAAAGGAGACTGACGAGGCAGTTCTTACCACCAATGATTCTCCCGAAGACAATGTCCAACAAGAAATAAATGCCATGGATACTACCAGCGAATCAGCCGAAGAAAATGTCCATCAAGAGGTAAACAATTTACAATGTCATAACTCACAAAATGCTACTGATCATGACATTTAAAGAAGTTTATTTGTTGAAACTCAAACTCTAGTTCTTCCCCCAAGAAAAATAGAGGGGTTCCTCCTGACCGGTATTCACCGGAACACGTTCCTCGTGCTTCTACATATCCGGTAAAAAAGGACAAGAAAGAAGATTGCAAAGGCGTTTTCATCTACTATTCTCTCTAAACAAATCCCTAAAACAGCTCAAGAAGCTAAGAAGATGACTGAATGACATGAGGCAATGAATACCGAAATGAAAGCTATAAAAAGGAATGGTACATGGGAGAATTGTGTGTTACCACAAGGGAATAAAGCAGTTGGGTATAGATGGGTGTTTAATATAAAATATAAATCGAATGGCACCATTGAGCGACACAAGGAAATATTGGTTGCCAAAGGATATACAAAAACATATGGTATAGACTACTCTGAAACGTTCTCTCCGGTTGCAAAGATTGACACTATTAGAGTTTTACTTTCAATAGCCGCGAATAAAGATTGGCCTCTTCATCAATTTGATGTAAAAAATGCTTTCTTACATGGAGGCTTGGAAGAAGAGGTATATATGGAACCCCCACCACGGTTCTCTGATGGTTTTCAAGAAAATGAGGTAAGTAAACTGAAAAAGGTATTATATGGGCTCAAACAGTCTCTTCGTGCTTGGTTTGGGAGATTTACAATGGCAATGAAGTAGTATAGCTACAAACAGAGTAATGGGGATCATACCTTGTTTTACAAAAAGAGACGAGAATTAGTCACTTGTCTTATAATATATGTCGACGATATGATTATAACGGGGAATGACGAAGAAGAAATTAACTCTCTTAGGAAAAACCTCTTCAAGGAGTTCGAAATGAAAGACCTTGGAGGATTGAAGTATTTCCTAGGAATCGAGGTTCTTAGGTCAAGATGAGGGATTTATATCTCCCAACAGAAATATATATTGGATTTATTAGCTGAAGTTAGCGTGGTGGATTGCAAACCAAATGACACTCTTATGGTTGTGAATCACAAACTAAAGATAATTGAAGGGGCCAAATCAGCGAGTAAAGAAAGGTACCAAATATTGGTGGGAAAATTGATTTACCTGGCTCACACTCGACCCGACATTGCGTACACGGTGGGAGTAGTTAGCCAGTTCATACATCATCCTCAGGAACACCATATGGAAGCAGTAATGAGGATTATTCGATATCTCAAAGGCACACCAGGAAGAGGCATAATTTTTAAGAAAAATGGACACCTTGATGTTGAAGTATTCACAGATGTTGATTGGGGATGGAATCCTAACGACAAGTGATCAACTGTTGGCTACTTTACTCTTCCTGGAGGTAACTTAGTGACTTGGAGGAGTAAGAAACAGAAAGTAGTTTCACTGTTAAGTGCTGAATCAGAATTTAGAGGAATCGTTAAGGGGATTACCGAGATACTTTGGTTAAAGAAGATAATGAAAGAAATCGGATCCCGCCTGAAGTGTCCAACTCAGTTAATGTGCGATAATAAAGTTGCGATTAAGATTTCAGAGAACCCGGTACAACACGATAGAACAAAGCACGTTGAAATAGATAGGCACTTCATAAAAGAAAAGATTGAAGATGGGACAGTCGAACTTCCGTTTGTTAGATCCGAAGACCAACTGGCAGACATCCTGACAAAATCGGTTGCTGCAAGAACATTTGAATCAGTTCTATCCAAGTTGGGTATTGGTGATCCCACTACACAACTTGAGGGGGAGTGTTAGAATATTCAGTTTATTAAGTTTCCTTGTATAGGCCTCTAAGTTCTCTATATATTGAGAGCCTTACTTGGGTTTGCATTATATAAAAAAACAGTTCAATACAAAAGGGAACATTTCCTAATAAACAAAAAACCCTAGCCGCCTCATGCGGCTACTTCTCTTTTTGTTTTTTAAAAAATCTACTTATATATATATATAAGATCGTATGTTGTCCATGGATTTAAGATTTCTTCATGATCAAAACCACTTTATATACGATATTGTGTACTTGGTTTTATTACTTTTTTATTTGGCGCTTGTTTTGTACATGGAAATTAGAGTGTTCTTTCATAAGGGCATTTAATCGTATAGCGGTTCTTACTATGATTGATCGGTGTACTGGTTAAACCCCCAACAAGTGGTGTGATTAGCGTAGAAAAAAAGTAGAATGAGTAGATTGATCATGATTTGTAGGTTGGAGAATGGAAAATCGGAAAGCCACAAAAGATAAGTTCCATGAAGATTAGCTTAAAAATATTCGATAGATCTAATGATTTCAATCTCTAGAGAATTAAGGTTAAGGTTTACCTGGTATAAATAGGTTTGGTGGCTGCTATCAACAATAAATCTACACACGTTGATGTCGTGGTAATATCTAAAGCTCATAGTGCTCTCATATTGATCTTTAGAGATGAACTGTTACGAGACGTATCTGAAATCCTATGATAATAGGGATATGAGATATCTGAAGAAGATTTAAATGAAGAAATCTTTGGCGAACAGATTGCATCTGATGAAGCAATTTTACACGGTGTTAATAGATAATACCTAAAGATCTAAAGGCACATATATTACTACAACTGAATCGTACACGACTTGAATACGGTTTGTGTGAAAGTAGAGGAAAGGGATCAAACAATCATCCTCTTGAGTTCTCTACCAAAGGAGTATGAACACTTTGTGGAAACCATGCTTTATGGAAAGGACTCTCTACAATGGCGAAGTCAAGAGCGCCTTGAACTCGAAAGAACTTTTAAACAAAAGTGTTCAGAAGAGTGACTTTGACGGGCACGAGCTAAGTGTGATGCGTCGTATTGGAAAACTATATTCGAGTAATAGGAGATGAAACGCTTGAAACCAATCTAAAACAGGATGGTCAAAGCAGGCTGGCTGAAGTAGAGTGGTCGAACAAAACTTATCAGAAGTTTTACTATTATCTTAAGCGTGTTGGATTATAGCACCATTAGGCCAAATCATAATATTATATTTACTAAAAATCTTATATTAATTGTGCCTTCCTATATTAATAGATTATGAGTTATTTTAGTCGTTGATTAATGAGTTTCAATCTAGAGCATCTGATGAAGAATAAGGTTTTCCATAACCTATATATAGAAGAATATACTATTATCAAATGTGTGATATGACTGTGATGTGATGCAGCCGTAATATTATAGAGACAATTACGTGAAAAGATATTTCCTAGTTTTAAGTCTTTTAAAAAATAAGTAAGATGAGAGATAAACATTGAAGAGAGGGTTTGGGGAATTATGTCATCTTTTCTTAGAAAAAATGATTGACTCATTTGTGTTGGGGAGTCCTAATGTAACCTACGTATATATAAAAGACTGTATGGTTTTTGTGGATGTATGATTTATTTATGATCTAAACCATGTTAAATGTCGTACTATGTGCTTGGTTTTATTACACTTTCTTTTATTTTTTGCTCGTCTTGTACATGTAAATTATAGCGTTCTTCCGTAGGTTTGTTTAATCGTATATTGGTTGTTACTACGATCCATTGGGGTACTGATTTAACCCTAAAAAGTAGTGTAATAAGTATATAACAATAGTAGAATGAGTAGATCGATCATGATCTGTAGGTTGGAGAAGTAGATCTCGCTTGGATAACCGAAAATCCACGAAAGACAAGTTCCATGAAAATTAGGTTAGAAACATTCGAGGGATCTAATGATTTCAATGTTTAGAAAATTAAGGCTAAGCCTTACCTAGTAAAAAAAGGGTTGGTGGCTGATATGGATCATAAATCTATACAGGTTGATGTATTTGTATTGTCTAAATCTCATAATGTCCTTATATTAAGCTTTGGATATGAAGTGCTACGAGATTTATCCGAAGATCCTACGATGTTAGGGATATGGAATCATCATGAGAAGATTTAAATGAAAAGTTTCTTGGAAAACAGATTATATCTGATGAAACACATTTACACACTGTCAATGGATAATAGCATAGAGAGCTGAAAGAACCTAGATAATTGCAATCGAATCGTACATGACTTAAATGCAGTTTGTGTGCACTGGAAGAAGAGGATCACAAATCATCCTCTTGATTTCTCTACTTAAATAGTATGAAAAATTCGTGGAAACAATGATCTATTAGAAAGAATCCCTATGATGGAAAAATTTAATAGCGTCTTGAACTCCAAAGATCTTCAAAAGAAGAGTGTTCTGAAGGGTGAGTTTGAAGGGTACCCATTGAAATTTTGAGACACACGGTCCTCCACTAAGTTTATCTCAAAACCAAATGAGATATTAACATTTAGAAATTTATGATACCATTTTTGAGACACTTGCTTAAGTACATAAGTAGATCTCGTTATTTTACATACCATCGACTTTGAATCATCAGAGACAAAAAAAAAATTCAAGTTTAATTATGTAAAATTTTTACTCAATGTCTCCATTATAATAGCAGTTTTTATATTTATGTTATGAAGCTTAAGATCAACATATGCCACTAATATTATGATTTTCTGAAAAGAATCCTTTGATAAAACAGGAGAGAAGGTTTTTATAACGACAATCCCTTCACATTGAGTAAAACCATTAGCCACAAGTAGTGCTTTATGCCTTTCTATATTATCTTTCAAATTATAGTTGGTTTTCTAATTAAAGCCAATTATTTTATATTCTTAAAGTAATGGGACAAGGTCCAACATTGTGTTATATTGTATTGATTTAAATATTTCGTTCACTCGATTAATTCACAAATGGGAATAATAACTTTTCATGGCTTCACACAAACTTAAAGGATCGTTTTCTGTTGTACCATAAAATGAATCATATTCTTAAATATACAGTACATAATCAAAAGATATAGTGCTCTTTTGTTCTCTAGTAGAGCTCCGCAAATGCATAATATCTTTAGTTTGTACTACCATTTCTTAAAGATATAGAGTTTGATTTTATTGAACAACTTCATTTTGTTCTATTAGAACCACTTCATTTTATTTATTTTGGACAATTCCCGACGGTGTATTATTAATATTCTCTTCAGTATCGTCTTGAGTATCTATATACTTTAATGATTCTGAAATGGTGATTGGTTTAAATTCCAAATCATTAGAAATCATAGTATCATTGTTAAAACATTCATGATTGTCTACACATTGGTAGGAAAAATCTCAAGTGTACGATTTCTTTTGTAGTTTTAGAGTATTTAAAACTCAAATATCGAACCCAAGGGAATATATCTATTTCCAAATCTACAATCTAATATAAAAATATACTAATTAATAAACAAAAATAAAAGTTTATATTTAAATTTAAAAATAAAATGAAATTAATAAATATTAAAAATTATTCAAGAGTTAATAAACATCTATGAACAAATTATAATGTATTTTATATAATCAAATTAATAACTTTTGTAATTATTCTTTAAAGCCAGGTTCTCTTTGAGAGTGTGTTGTGGTCATCTCTCGATCTCACACAACTAACCTCCTTATATGACTGGTTATATCTCTAGTCTCCTACTTCCTACAATTAGGTTATGCAACCTAAGAACCTAGTTTAGACTTCAATTGGTCAATGCCGTAGTAAACTACTCATTCAGTCTGATGGTATTGATATAGTCCGGAAGCGGATATTACCTCTCGGTCTCAATCTAAATATATGACCAATCAATTAATCTCGTAGGAAATTGATAGCATTAGGATTAATATCAATACTAAAAAATAAAATAATAAATAAAATATACTACTAGTGAGCATAACCCTAATAAGAAAAACAAAATAAGAAGAAAGAAAGAAGAGTGTATTGTTTACGTTCGCCTAGATCTCAGTTTTATTTATAGGAAGAGTTATGGACTTTTTTTATCCACTCTAATCTTCTAAAAATAAACCACATCGAGTATAATTATAATATTAAATAAAATAAAATAATTAATTTATTCTTTTAAATTATATAATATTATATTATAATTTAGACCAAATATTTTATTCTTTTAAAAATAAAATCATAATTTTTATCAAATAAAATAAAAGAATTGTATTATTATTTTAAATTAAATAATGTATATTATAATTTATTCTTAGGAAACTAAATTATTTAGATAGGGATCTTGAATTAATTTCTTATCTTTAACCTTTCTTTCTTTTAGTCTTTCTCTAATTATCTTCAAGTCGTTGGCTTTTATCTTCTTATTTAATTATAGCTTCTATATACTATCTTAACTCCTTTTTTGCTCATTTTTCTCTAATTTCACTAATAAATAAAAAATAACCAAATATGAGTATTTTTATTCATAATTAATTAAAATTAACAATTAAAGTAATATAAAGTAATATAAAATCAAGAATAAATATCCTTTGATCATACATTCTTCCTCAAAATAAATGTTTGTTCTTAAATTTTATGTCCTAAATTGAATATCAGCAAAGACTTTCGTTGTTCCCATCTAAAACATATTCATGTTGGAAAGATCATAAACTTAAAATTCCTACTATAGTAAGGATATCTAATTAAATAACTTCTAACTATGTTGAATTCTAATTTATTTTCAATCGGTCTATAAATATTCGTTTTAGCTTAACATCCTCAAACATGTACATGCTTTAGACTAGTTTTACGACAAGTCTAAAATTCATACGGTGTTTTATTAGTTATTTTCGTCGGAACTCTATTAAAAAGGTAGGCCACCCATTTTATTGTTTATCCCTAGAGTGATATAGATAAGTTGAACTAATCATACTTCTTACCATATCCTTTAATGTACAGTTTTGTCTCTAAGATACTAAACAACTATCGGATACTAAACAACTATCTCACACTCCTCTAAAGACTTTGCAAACGTACATAATGTTGTTCACCTGAACTTGCATATCTCTTGTAGTATTCAACACCACAGTCTTATATGACACACTTAGCGTCTCTACCAAGTTATTTTTCAACCTTGTTCTTAATTACTTTGAATTGTTCAATGATCTCTAATTTATCTTGAATAAAATATAGATGTTTGTAATGTAAAAAAATAATCAATGAACAATATGAAATATCAGTGTTCGTTCGATGATGCCGTAAAGAACGGTCCACATATGTTTGTATGTATCAACTTTAAGCCGTTTTTACTCTATATGCATCTAATATTTTCACTTTGGTATGTCTTCCTTTTATACTTTTATACGTTCAATATAAAAAATGAAGTCTGAAAAATCCAGCGGTCTTACAATAACAAGATTTTTAATTTTATTTAGAGAAATATGACCTAATTTTTTGGGCTAAAGTTTCATTGAATTTTTAGTTTTATAATTTAGTTTTCTGGTTACATTTATATTAATTAATTTATATAATTTTTATAGTATTTAACAAATAAAAATCATCATTCGATGTTAATTTTCCAGATCCAACAACATTATCATGTAAATAAAGACATAACCCAAAAATTTAAAATAGACAACTGATACAGCCAGAAATATTCGAGGGCGATCTCTTTGGTAGGGTACGAAATCTTTAAGGGTCAATTTTAACCAAAGGCAAACACCTCACTTTTACCATTTGACTTAATCGTTATGACAATGATATATTTACAAGTTTATACTTTATTTGTTGCTTAAAAATATAATATTTAATAGGCTTTTCGGTCTTTAGGCTTGACCCAAGACTATGATCCGGTTCATGAGGCTCATAAGGCTAAAATCAACTGGTAAATACTCTTTCAAATTGTATTTGATATGGATAGACTTTTATCTCTCTAAACAATAACTAAAGTAGCTGAATTATCTCACTACTTTTAATCATATATTTATTACACCACCACCATATTACTTAAATACCCTCTAAACCAAATTTATCCTTATCAGATTGGTGACCATAAAGGCAGTTGTCGAGTAAGGTACCCGGATGGAAACATCCAATACATGACATACAAGATTTTCCTTTAAAGTTCTTTAGAAAATGGATCAAAAAATGAAGATAGACCCTCATCTCAAAAATGAGAGAGTTATAATTAAAGAGGAGCATGTACACACATCTCATGTAAATAATGAATCAGTAGAAAGGCTTCTCATGCAAGAGGAGAAAGATAAATTGCAAGGAGAATTTTGAGGCTTTGAGAGCTCAAAGATATGCTGAGAAGGATCTTATGGGGAAGATTCTATCACAATATCAAATAACTGATGATCTATATGATAATCCACAACATAATCTGAAGCGGTGCCAAGATGACCACTACCCTAAAACATCAAGATTCTAAAAAAGAGCATCGAGCCAAACATTATTCTAGCGCTTTTGAGTCTACTGATGGCTCTACAACATAGTAAAAAAAATTATTATCCTCTTCGAGTAGTGATTATTTTCATAAGGAAAGGAAACAAACCCACCGAGAAAAAGTCGATCTAAGAAACATTCGAATAAACACCATAACTAAAGTAAACATGATTATTCGGGAAAGAAAATGAATTAAAAGGGTGAAGAGAAAAAGACATAATATCAGAGAAACATGAAGGGGCCAACTGATCATAGCATAAATCGCTTATTGAATGATCAATTCGATGTTCAATCCAAGCATGGGATTTTTTTCACCTCTGATGAGGATCACATGTTCAGTAAGGGACACAATTGGAAGTAGTCTCCTTTATCTGCGAAAATAATTTTGGACATTTATATAGGCGCTTTCATACCTTATAAATGAAAAATATGATGGGAACCAAGATCCAAATAACCATATTGAGCAGTTCAAGAATTTTATGATGATTTTTTATGATGATGACAAGTTACTGTGTAGAGATTTTTCTCAAACCTTCAAGGATAGCGCCTTGAAGTTATATAATATATTATCGTAAGGGTCGATCAAGAACTATAACATATTCTGGATGTCATTCAGAAGATAAGTTTTGGAGAGCAAAGAGCGTAGATGAAATAGGGACACTATAATTTATTCTTGGCAGCACCCCGCTGAATATTTGAAAGATTATACCCACCATTTTTTGAATATGAAAGATGATTTGGCATACTACTTCAAACAAGTAGTTATAGGTGTATTTAGATAACGACTATTAGCTTGTGAGTTAGCTGATGGAGTTACCCGCAAAAAGTATTGACTTAGGGTGTTTTGTTGAACCAAGTAGAAAATCAAATCACAATAGAAGAAAATAAAAGATTGAGAAAGCCTCGGCAACTTAGACTTGCATTTTCAAACTCTATTCAGAAAAGTGGATAATCCTAAACAACTGTTAGCAATCGTCTCAAGAATTTTGGACAATGTTCTTATCGAACCAGGTCAAATCATCTATACAAGTGCCACAATTCAGACCTATAAGAAATCAATGGATTCAACCTAGTCATTTCGAGAGCTAAGTGAAAATGTTGCGACAATTTATGACAGATGAAAGAGATATATAAAGTTTAGAAGGCCCCCACCTATCCAGACTCCAAGAAAAAAATTAAAATACGTAGTTTTGCAAGTATCACAATGATTTGGGGCATGATACTAAGGATTGTATTGTCATGAAGAAAGAAATACAATCATTACTTGAAAATGGGAATTTAACTACTTTTGTGAAATCACAAGTGGGTAATAGGTCACTGCAAAGTACAAGTGGAGTGCAAGCAGTTTTACCAGCTGCTCAGAGGCAAGCTATATAAATTCCCAAATAGAAAAGTACTATGTTGATTATTAACCAATTTAATTATTTACCAATTTGATGTAGACTTAGAGTATTCGGATCCCAACCCGGATCGTGATCGGGTGAACATGGTATGTGAAAAAGAAGGAATAGTTTCTAAATTGTGTAAGTTCTTTGAGTCACTGACCATCTTCGGATGAGACATTGTGATAGCTCTCTCAAACCGCTATAGGAAAAAAAGATGGTTAGTCTGAACACACAATTAGAAGGAAAAATGTATGCTCATTTGTATAAAAATCTAGCTCTCTTCATAGTTTTTGATGTAGATATTTTAAGAAATGTTTTTGGGCCACATAAGGTTGGTATGGTGATCAGATCACATATTCAGGGAACATAAATCTGAAATTTTTTTATTGACACTTGTAGCTCAGCTAATATCTTATTTTTGGCCACCTATAAATTAATGAAGAATCCATATCTTATTCTCCAATTAGACAGAACCATAGTAAGATTTATGGGCAAGTCTGTTGATGTTATTTGAGAGTTCGAAAGGGAAACAATTGATGGCAAAGGACCACGTAAGAAACCGGTAAGAGTTTTATATATAGTGGTAGATTCTTCAACTTCTTATAATCTCATTTTTGGCAGATCTTGGCTACCTAAGATGCACGATGTTGCATCAACAGTTCACTAATGCTTAAAGTATGCAGTTGGAGCCCAGGTTGGTATTGTTCGAAGCAATTGAAAAATGGACATGATTTTACTAGATTATTACTTCCCATCACTCGGATAGATCAATTGATAGATTCCACTTATTGCAATAAGTTATTATCATTTATGGATGCGGTTGCTGGATACATTCTGATACATATGGATATGAAGGACCAGGATCATACTACATTTATCACTAACAGGGGTTGCATTGTTATAAGGTAATACATTTTGGTTTAAAGAACGTTGGGGCTACTTACAAGTATTTAGTAAATAGATAATTTGCCAGACATATTTGGAGAAATATAGAGGTTTATATTGACTATATGATGGTAAAAATTCAAAAATAGGAGGATTACTTGCTTGATCTCAAAAAAACTTTCTCCACCTGGAAGCGATCAATTTAAAGCTAATTCCGGAAAAAGTGAACTTTTGGTGTACGATCCAAAATGTTTTTAGGGTATGTGATTAATAACAAAAAGATTCAAGTTGACCCATCACAAGTAGATGCATTGGTAGTTATGGTCTATCCCATATGCACAGAATAGGTCTAGGTGTTGACAGGAAGGCTGGCAGCGGTAAACAGGTTCATATCAAGGTCATTGGATAAGTGTGCACACTTCTTCCAAATTGGTCCCCAAATTGTGATGAGGCTTTCCTAAAAATCGAGAGGAATTTAACTTCAGCCAAAAATTTATCTAAACTAGTGATGGGAGAAAGACTCTATGTTAATTTGGCAGTATCGAACTATGCAGTAAGTGCAGTGCTAGTTCGGGAAGTTGATAATTGCCCTCTCCAATGTTTACTATATTAGAAAGAGTCTATATGATCAATAAAAGAGATATTTAAAGTTAGAGAAATTACGTTTATCCTTGGTAACATTAGCAAGAAATATGAGACCCTAATTTCAAGCACATTCTATCACTGTTCGAACTTCTTTTCCACTCAAAATAGTGCTGCAAAATCCCGATGTATTAGGTCGAATGGCCAAGTAGTTTGTAGAATTTGGGGATTATGATATTGATTTCGCTCCTCGAACTATAATCAAGGCACAAGCTATGGTAGACTTCCTGGTTGAGTTTCATTCGGAATGATCTGATGTGGAATCCTTTATAAATAAGCATGCAAAAGAATGGGTAGTTCGAACAGATGGAGGGTCCAATATAATGGTTTGTGGTGCCAAAAATTCTTCAGTTTCCCCCTTTGGAAACTTAATATAAGGGATATCTAAAGTTGAAGAAATTAGGTTTAGCCTTGGTAACAGTAGCAAGAAATATGAGACCCTAATTTCAAGAACATTCTATCATTGTTCAAACTTATTTTCCACTTAAAAGTGTGCTGCAAAAACCCGATGTATCATGTCGAATGACCAAATGGTCTGTAAAATTAGGGGATTATGATATCAATTTCGATCCTCGAACTGCAATCAAGGCACAAGTTGTGGCAAACTTCCTAGTTGAGTTTCATTCGGAACGATGTTATGTGAAATCCTCTATAGACTAGCCGACAAAAAATGGGTAGTTCGAACAGATGGAGGGTCTATTATAATGGTTTGTGGGGTAGAATGTTTTTACTTCCCCCCTTTGGAAACTTAATATACCAATCAATGCATTTTGGTTACTAGGCATTAAACAACGAGGTAAAATACAAAGCGAAAATACTTGGGCTAAGACTTGCCTAAATATATAGTGTCAAAATATTACAATTAATAAGTGACTCCCAACAACTCATACACCAAGCTGAGGGATAATTTGAAACAAGAAAAAAACAATTAGTAGAATATTTGCAAGTATTAAGATTTTGTTTTTCATTCTTTAAATGTGTAAAGTATGAGCATGTTCCAAGGGCTGAAAATTTGATGGCTAATTCCTTAACCACTATTGCGTACACAGAGACATATCCTTGGATTTAAGTACACAAGTGGCATTTCATAACAACAACCATAGAAATGAGATTTAGAATAGAGAAAAGTTTTCAAGTATCTACAATAATAAGTCAATATTGGAAGCATTAAATCCAATAATGTATTACTAAAAGAAGTCTTCATGAGGACAAACGCCTAGCTAAGAAATTGAATTTTAAATCATATGTTTTTTTTGGGTTTAAGGGATATCCTCTATAAATTATATTTTCTCAAGCTTCTATTACGCTGCCTTGGATTTGATGAGTCCAAAATAATCTTATCTGAATTACACGATGGACAAGACTCTGCCCATTGTGGCCACAAAGATTTGACTATAAGGATCTTGTTAGCAGGACATTATTGGTCATCCATCATGATGGATGTTAAATAGCTAGTTAAAAGGTGTTATTCATGCCAAAGATTCGGAAATGTGATATATGTACCAGCAATCCATATGTAATCAATATCTGAAGCAATGTCATTTGATAGATGGGGGCTTGATCTGGTGGGACCTCAGCCAATGACATCCAGTGGGTGTCGAACAATTATATTAACACTATATTAAATGGGTGGAAGTTGGGCCTCTATGAAACTACCTCTAAATCAGTACTCAAGTTTATCATTTCCAACATATGTTTTAAATTTGAAATTCGTAGAAATATTAAAACATATAATGGTCCTCAATTTGAAAATTAGGCATGGAAATTTTGTATACTTGTAGAGGTATTCGGTATTTTTTCTCTTCATCTTTTCATCCCTAAGCTAACGATAAAATAGAGGTTGTGAACATAACTATTTTTGATGCGTCTCTAGAAGAACTTAGAAGGTGCATTAAGAAAATGGTTGGATTATTTACAAGAAGAGTTATGGTCCCATCGAACTACTCCTCATATTGCCACTCAAGAATCCCCGTTTGATTTAGTGTATGGGATGGATGTAATAACACCAATATAATCTAATTTTCCTTCTTTTAGATTTCAAAATTATTACGAAAAGGATAATGAGACAACATTAAGAGCTCAACTAGACTTAATTAAAGAAAAAAGAATGAAAGATCACTTATGAATGGTGCATTATCAAGGTTTAATGAGAAACATATGCATCCAAAATTCGAAGAAGAGAATTCAAAATATGGGATAGAGTTCTCAGAAAAGTATTTTTATACACCAAAGACAGGAAATTCGAAAATCTGGTACCAAATTAGGAAGGACCATATACTGTGAGTGAAAAGATTAAGCGGGAAACGTATTGATTGGTTGATCAAGAAGGCAGTCCTTTGAGGCATCCATGGAACATCAAACCCTTAAGGCTTTATCTTGAGTAAATGTGTAAAATATTTACTTTATTTTTGTTTAATGTAAATATTTGGGGGCATAAGTTTTCTGACCCTGCTAGCTCGGGGAGGTTTTAACGAGGTGTTTGAATCGTTACTAATCTATCATATTTTCCTTAAAAAATCTCATAAGTACATTGATGTACTAAATTTGTGTGCTTTTGAATGGATGAATGGCTTATGTATAAAATCAGTGTTGCTTCGAATGAATTACCTTCGAATGGTTTATGTATTAAATTTGTGTGCCTTCGAATAGATTACCTTCGAATGGATTATGTATTACATTCGTGTGCCTTTGAATAGATTACCTTCGAACGACTTATGTATTACATTTGTTTGTCTTTAAATGGATTAATTTCGAATGGCTTATGTGTTAAATTTGTGTTTCTTTGAAGGGATTACCTTCAAATGGCTTATGTATTATTTTTGTGTGCTTTCGAATGGATTATGTATTAAATTTCGGACTGGCCTGAGTTAGACACAATCCTACTAAGTTAACTGAAGGCCCCAATTGAGCACATCCGGATAAACAATTAACTCTTTAGAACCACAACTCATCGGACTTATTTTTCGTTCAAATAATCACAAAACTTAATGTTTTGTTGAAGTTGTTTATTTATGAATCTTATCTTTCATAGTATTTGAATAAATATCGTATATATACAATTACCGGCTTGATATATGTTTTCATTTATTAGTTCGTCACTTCATATACGATTATTTTTATTGGATTAATATTAACAATAGTTAAATATATTGATATAAACATGTGATGGTCTATCTAATACAAGAAATTCTAACAAAAATATCTCCAACAATACTTTGTAGGGAAATTGCACCTAAAGTATCCACTCAACTATTATATGGTCATTTAGTACATAAGTTTCGTTTCATTACCTCTTAATATCCATCTAAACTATTAAACTTCCGCTTAATACCTAACATTATTTTAATATCCACATTACCCTCTACCCACTATAAAAGCATAATTTTATGTTTTCTTCCTCCTTTTCTAGCTTTTAAAGATTTTAAATTGTGAAGGCGCTCTAACCACCTAACCCTACAAACCACCGTGAACCACCAAGAAACCACAATTTTCAGGTATTCGAGGAGTTTAAGGTGTGCATATTTATGTAAGCTTGGTATAAGATGCATCTAACTATTGCTTTCTACGTACAGGAGCTGATCACACATTCTTCGAGTTTCTGCAACCTCTGTTCTTTTCATCTTACCTGTTGCTTTTAGGTAATGCTGTTTAAGTACTGATTTCGAGGTTATTTCTTGATTTTATGAGTTGAGGTATGTGTTATTCTACTGTTTTGTGTGTTAGTAAATCTACTTCGAGTGTTTTCTCTTTTTTTTTTCTTTTTTTTTGTTCGAGTGATTGTTTGTTATTATGGTAATTTATGTCGTTAATCATTGTTTAGCTAGTTATATACTGATTTTTAGTGTATTAAATACTAATTTTGAACGTGAAACATATATAGACTATTAGTTTTAGGTGTCCAGGCATTCCCCACAAAGATGCGAGTTGTTTTATGTTTTTTAATGTAGAAGATATGAATTGTTTGATATTTTCTAATGAAGAAGACGCGAATTGTGTTATAATAAGCTGCAAATTGTGTACGTTTTTCTTACTCCCTGAGAGTTGTCTTGATAACAATTGGAATGGCGAATTGTAAACAAAACTTAGACTATTAAGTTGCAACCAACTCTCAGGATCTGATATAATAGAGCATCAAACAACTCTCAGGGATATTTTTCATCCAACTCGAGTGTAGTAGAGTTACATACAACTCTCAGGGAATGAAACTGCAAACAACTCTCAACTTATAGATTTGTATACAACTCTCAGGATATAAAATTGCAAACAACTCCTAACTTATAAAGTTGCATACAACTCTCAGGATATCAAACTGCAAACAACTCGCGACTTATAGTTGCACACAAATCTCAAGAGAGGATGCGAGTAGTTTGGTTTATTTGTGATAATTAAAATTGTATGGAACTAATAACTTGCAATTGTTGAATTGTGCTGGGTAAGGTATGTCTAAATCACGAGTTTGTATTTTTAAGCATGGTCACCAAACTGCAATTGTGACTTTCACGCGGTTTGAAAGCTTTCAAAGTATCCAAGAGTATATAGAGAGAACATGGGAGGATTTGGTCACAGGTGACTACCTAATTACCTACTCCTGCGGGGATCACAAGAATTGTTTCTTTAATAACCAATAAAGATTTTGTTGGTTTAGTATTATATCTTGATTTGGAGCGTTTAAAACGGGTTAGCTTTCTCATAGAACAACAAGTGTTTGATAAAGGTTTTGGTGATAAGTGTTCTGGTGATAAGAGTTCTGGTGATAAGGGTTCTGGTCAAAAGTTTAAACAGCCTAGTATAAGTTTAGGCGAACCTTCTCATAATCAACTAATTAGCGGGGTGAGTAGTAATGGGTTTGGTTTATTTTTGGCTGAGGATAAACTGGTAAAATGTTTCGAGAGTGTTTTGATAATTTTGTGATGTTTTGTGTTTAGTGTGTAGAGTAATGAGATAATTAAGATGCCTACTAGTATTAAATTCTGATCACCCTCATTAATGAGAGTGGTTGGGGTTGTTATACCTTAATTAGTGACCCATGGGCTTATTGGGTCGGGTCATGAAACCGATTCGAATTTAAAGACCCATTAGTTATATAGTTTTAAGTTGATTAGCAACCAGTTTAGTCAAAAGTTAATATATTTGTCATGTTCGGATATTTGGTGGTGTGATATAGTCTGAATTATCCCTGTTTGGATACGTGGATTTACTCATGGTATAGTAACCAAAAACTCCGAACTCATCATTAGCCCATTTTTAGGTCTTTCAAAAAATCTTTGTAAGGGTTAAATTCACAAAACTAACATCAATCTTGTCTGATCAGCCTATGTTGTTCGAACTAAAGAATTTCTCTTCACAAGTGACCCTGTGCGAACTTTATCAGAACTGATTTCTCTTCTTAGAATTCTAAGAGTTTTTCTTGAATCGTGGGACACGTGTCAAGATCTAGTTCGACCTCATAACCGTTTTTTCTCCTAGATTATCGCACCCACTTGGTGTAGAAAGTTACCTAGGTTTCAATTTTTCACATGTTGTGTAGTCTTTAATCATTGCGAAAATTCTATTCATCTTCTCCTTGGTAACTGCTACTTTTACTGTTATATATAAACCTTTTTACTGCTTCATTGTCTTCCACACTCAAATATTCTTAGAGAGAAAACTTTTTTCACCTTTAACTTGTTCTTGAGACGTATATGTTCACAACCAGAAACGTTTTAGTTAAAAGAGGTTGGTTAAACTTATCTGAATTAGAGAGAGCACATAAAGTAGCGAGATATAAACGTATTGATGCCGGTCTTCCCGCTTCTCCAAACGAGAAAAGTAACCAACCAAATTAGAATGCGGATCAAGGGTCATCTTCTTCAAAAAGAAACGTAGAACTAGAAAACTTCCATTCACAACAAAATTTTCACCTCTCCCATCCAGTTCTTCAATCTAAGAATCTTAAAACCCTATTCCCAAACAAAAAGTCGTTTCTAATGTTAGGAAACCCTCACCGTTTATTGCAATGGGCTCGGACACAGAAAAATCACCAGATAAGCTAAATCCTCGCCGGATTACACGTCAATCAAAAACCAAATCCACACCCACATCTTCAAAACCCTCTGGTTCGGAGGTAACAAAGGCTGTTCCACAAGCTAAATCCTCCAGACAACAGCCTCTACCAGATACACCTTAGAAATATGATATGCACAAGCTTCTAAACAACCAACTATACAACCACCATTAAAGGAGCCAGAGCAGCCTCCCTTAAAAACAGTTGAACAACCTTCCACAACGGTGGAAGAGAACATGGAGGAAAGCATAGAGGAAGCCCCTTTCGAGACGGAGACGTCCGGTCAAACAGGGGATACAACCTCAGATCAGAAAGGTAAAACCAAGGTGGGCATTACTCATCCGGACGCTTTTCCGGAGAGTTTAGAGGGCAATGTAGGTCCCTGTTTTAAAAAAGTTAGTGTCAAGTACCTGTTGGCTTTTCAGAACATCAGTTATATCTACACTGAAACAGCTAAGTTGGGTCGGATCCGAACTAAATGGTGGATCCTAGAATCTATAAAGATGAGGATCCCTGTTACTCTAGAGACCCACATGGATTGTAACTTTAATGAGATGGTGGTCTACATCGAAGTACTGAACTGGGGAATTCGGTTCCCCTTAGACATACAGATTCCCCTTTATTAGTGAGACTTGGGAGAATGCTAGAAAAATCAAAGATGCCACAAACTATAGCCTTCTGACCAAAGGATGGAAGAACACTAGTAATTTCTTATCTCTTTTTCTATTCATCTTTTAAGTTACAATTTTCCCATTTTTACTAACTGATATCTCTCCTTAGTTCTACCGAAGGAGTTTTTGGGCCATCTAGAGGCAGGTCTAAACACTTGTGTGAAGCTCAAAGCTTGGGCTTTGGAGAACTAGGGGAACGCATTTCCTAATTGCTTCAAGTTAGTTAATTTCGCAAGGTCTCATCTGTGGAACACCACAGGCAGAAGAGATCTTTCATGTAAAGATTTAACCACCCCTCCTCCTACTGACGTGATCCTGAAGAGGACAGAAGCTAACGATGCTAAGTTGTGTCTGCCTTCCAGGGCCAAAGCCCCTAGCAAAATGAAGAACAAGAAAAGAAAGGCCAGAACAGACCAAACTCAAACAGCTACAGAGGGGACTGTTTCGGAGAATCGGGGTGGCATCAATGTGGCCTTGCTAAAAGCAGTGGAAGTTACTGTAAAGGAAGCCAGAGGGTCAAAGAACCCACCAAGGCCTACTAAGAAAGACAAGAAGCGCAAAGCCAGCAGTGATGAGAAGGCTGCCAAGAAAAAGAAGGTCACTCTGGGAGCAGAGATAATCCTTCGTCCAACAAAAATTCCACCCCTAGCTGCCGACCCCACCTTGCAAGAGGAAATTCTAACAGATCTCCAGTCCGGACAGATTGCTGGTGGAGGCAATAACGAAGTGGACCTTGAAACCTGTCAAGACATTAGTATTTACTTTAATAATCTAAGAAAAATGATTTTGCAGGTCCTTACCGTCCTTCTAGATCCTCTAACATGGTCACTTATAATAGGAAGTCCTACTTTATATCCAGGGAGTTAGACACCTTGAGCCATGTCCTCCTCGGTTACATCCGACCAGTACTTGCTCTGGAGAGGCAGGTAAAAACCCAAACTGGCACCATCAATTCTCCAACCACGGACAAGCAAACTTTGTCAGATAATCTTCTAAGTGCTCAGGAAAGGATATAGGTGCTGAAGAAGGATAAAGAAGATTTGGAAGCCAAGCTGATCGCATCGGAGGCGGCCAATACTGAGCTCCAAACCAAATACTCCACCCTGGAGACATCTTCTTCACATAATCTCACAACTTTGGAGGAGTAATTGAACATTAAGGATGGTGTTATCCAAACTTGATCCGATGAGAAGACCAAGTTGTAAAGCACTGTTCAAGATAAGATTAAAGAGAATGAGGCCCTGGAATGCCAACATGAATAAGATATTATCGCAGGTATAGAGAAGTATGCCAATGGGATAATGGATTTCCTAAAGAAAGAGATGATGGGTTCAAATCTGGCATGGTGTTATTGTTCCATGAGACTTTTCCTAAGAGGACTCTTGGTCCCTTATGGAAATGTGTAGAGTATGAGGACATCCCATTCCATACTCTAGCAGATGGTAACAAGCGCAACTACTCCAGTGGAATAGATTCCACAACTGATGATGATGAATAAACAGGTGAGAGTTCAAGTGCCGAACTCAAGAGTCCCAAGAAGGATTGTAGTGAAGAAAAATCTGAAACTTTTACTTTTGAAAAACTAAAGTCCTTGGATAACCATGGCATTTTTTGTACTATTGGTTGGTTTGTTTGACCAGGTTTAATTATTCAATTTCCATTCTATTTAATACTTTGTTTTAAATCTTTCATGGCTAATGTTTAAATAGCCCCTAGAATTTCAGAAGTGTTGAATCAAAAGTATTCAATATCTCTGATCACATGTGTTCAATAGTTGTGATCAAACATTAAACATATCTGATCTACTCAAGAAAACTTGAGAGTCGGGTGTTGAATAAGTAATTTATATTCGAATGGAATTGAAACAAAATCACACCAGACTTTTGAAGAAAGAATCATGTATTATTGAAAATAGCGGGACAACTCATTAAAACCTCCCCGCGCCACCAGGGTAGGAAAGAGTATGGCCCCTAATATTTACATTGGTATTTAACAAGTAAATATTAACATAATTTTTTTATTCTAGATATAACCTGAGATTCTCAATATTCCATTGATGCTTTAAAGCTCTTCCTTCTTTGTCTTGAAGCCTGTATGTCCCTAATTTGACCTTTCCACAAACCACATAAGGGCCTTCCCATTTTAGAGACATTTTACCGAACTTCTTTTCTTTAGTATGCAAAAAACCTTTCCTTAAAACTTTGTCTCCGATTTGAAAATATCTTCTTTTGACTTTGGAAGCAAACGTGCTCCTCATCAAGCCTTGGTAGTGTGCTGTTCTCAAATGTGCTTTAACCCTTTTTCCTATATTAAGTCTAACTAACTCCTAACTG
Organism: Limnanthes douglasii subsp. nivea; assembly: GCA_036936605.1. Lineage (NCBI taxonomy): Eukaryota > Viridiplantae > Streptophyta > Magnoliopsida > Brassicales > Limnanthaceae > Limnanthes > Limnanthes douglasii. The sequence continues at coordinate 153,980,568 of JAUPFV010000004.1, read as the reverse complement.
TTACATCATTAGTCTGTTCGGAATATTTTTAGACCCTGTGTGATAGTAAATTAGCTTCGATGGGAGTAATTGCATCCATCCCATATACCAAAGCAAAATGAGATATTTGTGTGGCAGCTCGAGGAGTAGTTCAGTAGGCCCACAATACTTCTTGTAAATAACTTGGCCATTTTCCTGCAGCTCATTCCAAATTCTTCTTTAAACCTTGACAAGATGGTTCTATTCGCAACCTCAACTTGGCCATTTTCTTGCGGGTGGAAATGAGAGGAAAAAAAATGTTGAATGCCTCTAGATGTACAGAAGGCTTCCATATCTTTGTTATCAAACTGTGGCCCATTGTTTGTAGTAATCTTCTGGGGAAATCCAAACCTACAACATATATTGGATATGATGAACTTAATAATAATTTTTAATTTGGTCCCAGCAAAAGGAGTTGCCTCTATCTATTTAGAGAAGTAGTCAATGGCGACTATGATAGTTCTGCACCCCCCGGATGCCATGGAAAGAGGTGCAACTAAATCCATCCCCTATCTAGCAAAAGGTATTGGCTCAGAAATAGACTCCATAGGTACTACTGACACATGAATTTCATTCCCATACCTTTGACATAAATCGCATTTCTTCACCATTTCTGTAGCATCTGCCATTATGGTTGGCCAATAGTATTCGGCTAACAAGACTCTTCGGGTCAGTGCCCTGTATCCACAATTTTTCTAAGCCTTCCCCATCGTGTAATTCAGATAAGACAACGTGGGATTCTTCAAACCCCAAACAGCGTATCAGAGGCCTATTGAAAGACTTTTTGGAGAGAACTTCTCTTATTATCAAACAACCACGAGCTTTGTATTTAATTTTTTTGCCACAACTTTATCTAAAGGCAATGTCCCATTGTAAATGTATGGAAGGAGTTTGTATCTTCAATCTTTAGGTTGGATAACAAGTATGCTCATATTTTCTTAATCTTATTTCTTCTGATCAAACTGTATGGATGGACATTCCTGTACAAGAATCCATGGGTAGGATTCAAAATAAGCTATAGTTGCTATTGAGTTTACAAACGTATTCTCCGATCTAAGAATATGCTCATAACAAATATTTTAAAAATTGGTTGCCACTTCTTTCAATATGAGCAAGTACTTGACCAGTTGTTCCTTCTTGGCCTCAAAATTGTCCTTGAGCATGGTGGATGAGCAATTGAGAGTCACTCATTAACCATAATTTCTTAGCCTCACATAGGAGAGCTAGCTTAAGACCAGCTATAGCTGCCTCATACTCAGACTCATTGTTAGAGGCCCTGAATCCAAAACATATAGCTTGATACATTTTATCACCATATGGGGAGGTTAAGAAAATCCCAGCTCCACAACCCATAATACTTGATCCACCATCAGTTCACACCACCCATTCCGTTTTGAAATTATTTTCTGAATCTTGTCCAGCATGAAATTCTACCAAGAAGTCAGCCACCAATTGAGTTTTAATTGTCATTCGAGGGGAAAAATCAATGTCGCAGCCACCAAATTCCACTGGCTACTTCGTTATTCTACTTGATATATCAGTCGTTTGGAGAATATTTTTTAATGGGAAAAACGTTTGAACAACAATAGAATGAGCTTGAAAATACGGCCTCATCTTATAGCACATTCTTATACAGTTAGGTATACATAAAGCTTTACTCCCCGAACAGGTTTGAAAAGAGTTTTGGGTGAAGATAAGTGTTTCTTTATTTCAATAAAGGCTTGGTCACGTGCGGGGACCAATTGAAGTCTTTAGCATTTCTCAATATTTGGAAAAACAGAGTGCACTTGACCGATGACCTTAAAATAAATCTATTCAAAGCAGCAACCTACCGGTGAGCCTTTGAACTTATTTAATATTACGAGGAGAATCCATTGCTACTAAGGCATTAAGCTGATCCGGATCAGGCTAGATTCCTTTCTCACTTATTATGTAGCCCAGAAATTTCTCAGATCGGACCCCAAACCCATATTTCTCTGGATTTAACTTTAAATTCGCAATATCTAAGTTGGAAAAAGTTTCTCGAAGATCAGATATGTGTACATCCTCCTCCAAACCTTTAACCATCATGTCATCTATATATACTTCCATGTTTCTGCCAATCTGATTAACATATTGTTTGTTCACCAGCCTCTGATAAGTAGCCCCAGCATTTTTCAATCCGAAGGGCATCACCTTGTAACAGTGGAGACCTCTATCTGTGATAAAAGTTCTATGATCTTGATCCTTCGGATCTACTTGTATCTGATTATACCCTGAAAAGGCATCCATGAAGGACAGCAATTTATTTCCAGATGTAGAATTCACCAACTGATCTATTTGAGGAACATGATAGAGATCCTTAGGGCAAACCCTATTGAGGTCACTGAAATCAATACACATACGCCATTTACCGTTCTTTTTATTGAGTAACACCGGATTGGAAGTCCACAAAGGATACTGGGATTCTTTAATATGTCCCATCTTAGTCAGCCGATCAACTTCTTGAACAATTACAACTTATTTTTCCTTGGAAAAAACTCTTCTTTTTTGTACAACAGGGGCAACATCACACCAGATAGATAACTTGTGTGAAATAACATCTGCTGGTACTCTAGCAAAAAAGACCACAATTTCTTATTTAATTCTGGTGCCAATTTAGAACCAATCTTGACATTCTTTCCCTCTGCAAGGGAATGAGTTTCAACTTCCTCAATAGGTATTATGAAACTTTGAGCCTCTGGGATTATCAATCTTACCCTCCTCAGTAGAAGGCTCCAGTAGCCGCTAATCTTTATTAATCCGCAGTGTCCCCAATATTTTAGGAGCAAAATGTGTAGCACTGATGGACTTTGGAGGCCACAACATGCATTCTGGACAGCCAAGACCTTCCAAAAATCGCCTTATATGATGTGGGGAAATCTACCACAACAAATAGTACTCTTACCATCTTTTTAAAGGCCCCCTTGCCCAACAACACTTCTTCTTCGAATTCGTCAATTACATCTGCAGAACTCCCCGTGAAGCCTATAATTGTTATGTTCGAATGCTGAATAAATGTCGGATTCCTCATTTACTTGTAGGAGCTCAAAAATATTATATTTGCTGAACTGCCCGTATCAATCAAAATTCAGCGTATATCATTTCCCCATATATAAGGTCCTATAACTACTGCATCCTCACGAGGCCCTGCAATATCCTTCAAGTCGTCTTCATCAAAGACTATGAATGGGAATGGGGATGGGAAGTGATGGGAAGACATTCCACCTTCTAACTGAGTAGCCAAATTATGGACATGCCTCTTTTTTATGAAAGGGTAGTTGTAGTCACAGTATCTCCTCCACAAATAGTTTATGATTCAAAGAAGCTGATCAGTCCGGAAACTGTCTTAGTTTTTTCTGTTATCGCCCACACCTTATTTCGAGTTGGATCTGGATCCAGATACTCAGATTCTGCATCAAATATTTCAAGGATCACCATTACACCCTCTTGAGCAAATGTTCTAGGATTGTTTGAATGACCTGTCCGGGAAGCATTAATTTGTGCATTGTCCAGTCTGTTTCCACTTCGCATTTTAACATATGCTCCCAACTCGCCCCTCTCAATAAGGTTTTGGACCTCTGGTTTCAATGTTATGCAGTCCTGAGTATTATGGCATATATCATTGTGATATTGGCAAAAACAAGTGTTCCGGTTTTCTCTGGAGGACTGCAATGCCGTCGGCTTTCGAAGTGTACTTCATCCTTGGTTTTATCATAGATTATGGCTACATTTTCCCTCAATTCAGCAAACCATTCAGGTTGAACCCAAGGACCCCTTTTACTTCTGGTTTGTTGGCTCTGGGTCTGGTTGGATTGACTTTGCTTGGACCGGTTAGACCCTTGTTCGGTCTCATTTTCTTGTAGAAGGATTGGTTAGTGGTTGGAGGAGTTGTTGTAGTGTGGGACCTCACATGAAGGTGCACCCTCGTTTTTTTTTGTTTCTTCCACATTAATCTATTTTCCCACTTGGTTTAATAAACCACCCCAGGTCATAGCCTTCTTTCGGGTCACGAAATCAGCTAAGTTTCCAGGATTCAATCCTTGTCTGAGAGAAGCAATTGCCACTTACTCAAAGCAATCTGCTAGCCCATTCTTTGTATTCACAAAACGAATTATGTAATATTTTAAGGACTCATTCGGTTCCTGCGCACAATGGATAATGGTGTCCCCATTACCCTTCAATTACTTACTCCAAACAAATTCCCTCCGGAAGGCAACCCAAAATGTATCATAGTTTCTAATACATCCCGGAGGAAAACTGTTATACCATTTAAGAGCACTCCTATGAAAATATGGGAGAAAGCTCTGCACAAAAGTTTATCATCGTCATCAAAATTCATTATAAAGTTTTTAAATTTCTCCAGATGGTTGTCAGGATCCCAACTTCCATCGTATTTATCCATCTTAGAGCTATCAAACCTTTTAGGAAGATGTCCGAACAATATTTTGCGGACAAAGACGACTACTTCCAGTTTTTATTGCGGCTAAAAACAGTATCTTCATTAGGATTTGCAAAAATACCTGGTTCAGATTGAAAAAGAAAGAGATCAATCAATAATTGATCAACATGTTTGTGGGATGATCCTTTGCCTTGGTGTCTTTTGAGCCTACCATGTATGTCCCTCTTTCTTGAGTATTTTTTGGTTAACCTCGTCTTTTTTCTACATTTCCCCTCATCACTGGTCGAGGAAAACGATTCTTCAAGCTTTGCCTCATTTGAAGAGTTGCTGGAGGATTCAGATCCATAACTTTCAACAGGCTTAGACCAGTTTCTTTTCTTTGAACTAAGGTGAGTCTTTAAAGATGGCTCATTTTCCCCAGGGTTGTCAGTGTGGTGAAGCATCGATGCTCCAGATTTCTACTTAATACCTTTCTCTGCTTGTTTTATTGCTCTTAACGCCTCTTTTTCAGCCCTCAGCTGGTGTCACTCATCGATGGTGTACTCCTTATTTTCCTTCGCACCTTCCACCTCGGGGGGTGGAGTATTTTGGCCTTTCAGATCCATCTGAACATCTTTCCTTACTTGTTTTGAATGTAAAATTCAGGCATCGTCGCCTCCCACTGGGGTGACCAATTTGGTTTGGTTTATTTTTGGATGAGGGTAAACTGGTAAAATGTTTAGACAGTGTGTAGAGTAGAGAGATAATTAAGCTGCATACTAGTATTAAATTCTGATCACCCTCATTAATGAGAGTAGTTGGGGTATTTATACCTTAATTAATAACCCATGGGCTTATTGGGTCGGGTCATGAAACCGGGTCGAATTTAAAGACCCGTTATTTATATAGTTTTAAGTTGATTAACAACCAGCTTAGTCAAAAGTTAATACATTTGTCTTGTTCGGATATTTTGTGGTGTGATATAGTCCGAAATATCCCTGTTCTAATAAGTGGATTTACTCATGGTATAGTAACCAAAAACTCTGAACTTATCAGTAATGGTTTAGTTAATTTTGATCAGAGAAAAAAACAACTTGCTACTAGTGGTTGGGCAAATGCTATTACAAGAGTTGGTCAAGCTTTCGAAGAAGGTGCTACAACTCTAAGGTTATATTTGTGCTGATATGCTTGAGAGCATGGTTTTTATTTCAAATCATGCACAACACAGTAAACAAAATCAGTATAGTAACCAAAAACTCTGAACTCATTAGTAATGGTTTAGTTAATTTTGATTAGAGAAAAAAACAACTTGCTACTACTCGTTGGGCAAATGCTATTACAAGAGTTGGTCAAGCTTTCGAAGAAGGTGCTACAACTATAAGGTTATCTTTGTGTCGATATGCTTTAGAGCATGGTTTTTCTTTCCTATCATATACAACACAGCAAACAAAATCACTACTTATTATGAAAATAAATTCACAAGCGGATGCAAATGGATACTTTATGCATATATTGATTCCAGGATCGGCTTAATGATGATCAAGAAGTATGTTTTGCACCATACTTACAGTCCCGTTTTCTACCAAAAACATAAGCGGCATAGGCATTTGACATGGGATTTGATTGCGGATAAAATTTATAATTCTAGCCGGACCTTCCATTTGTTGACAGCGAAAAATATACAGTCGGTTGTCAAACAAAATTACGGTCTATATATCTCATACCGTTTGTCATGGAATGCTTTAGATAGGGAATGAGGGGAGTTTTTGGAGATAGTTTAAGTTCTTTTAGTTTACTAAGCGGGTTCTTCAAACGATTGAAGAGCCGTGATATTACTACGGACTGCCGATTGGAGTTATCAGCTGGAAACCTTTTCAAGCGTTGTTTTATAGCATTCGGTTAATCCCTTGAGGGTTTCCATTCATGTCGTCCAATGTTGTTTGTCGATGGAACATTCTTATATGGAAAGTATAAGGGTGTATTTCTTACTGCAGTAGGAAAGGACAACAACAATGGTTAGTTTCATATATTTTTTAATCTGATGGGTTAGGATGTTTTGTGCAAAACGTGTAAACAACTCGCAGCCTATATTTGCTAACAACTCTCGGGTAATATAAGTGTTGCAAATAACTCTCAGCATTGTTTGAGAATTGCAACAAACTCTTTGTAAATATAAGAGTTGCAAACAACTCTCAGGGAATCCAAGAGTTGTAAACAACTCTCAGAGTACACAAACAGCTCTTAGAGTACATGATACTTGGAAAGAATCTCAGGTTATCTAAAACTTGGGAACAACTCTCAGGCACTACTGCGAGTTGTTGCATAAATGTTCATGCTTGAGTGCTATATTTAACCATGTATTGTGTCTTGTTTTAGGACTATTCCCTGTTGTAATTGGTATCGTCAGCATTGAGGATTGTGACAATTGGATGCGGTTTTTGAGGTGTTTGAAACCTCATTTGTTAGAGCGCAAAAGCACATTTATTTCGGACCATCCTTCTGGTATCATTAATGATGTTGTTGTCTTGTATCCAAACTGCTATCATGCGTACTTTTATTTCCATCTCATGCAGAATTTGAGAACCAAATTGGAACACACTAACAGAGACTATAAGTCTAGGATGTTGTGTTTCTTCCATCATCTTGCTTATGCTCCCACTCGAGAATTTTTTTAAAATATACTAATAGAATTTATATGTGAAGGTGGTGACATAATTATCGATTTTCATGGAAATTTGCCTTCGGATAAGTATGCTCGGGCTTATGTTAAATGGAAACGATACGGTTCTACGGCTTCTATTGCGGCCGAATCTTTTAACAATCAGATCAAAAAATATTGTGGCCTACCCATTGTTGAGTTTATTGACTGGATTAGAATCTTTCTTATGACTCAAGTTTCACAAAGATACCAGAAGGGGTTAAGCTGGAGAACTAATTTAGTCCCCTAGTATGAGAAGAAGCTAAAGCATAATGTTTACATGTGCCGAACTTGAGTAGTAGGTAAGTCTTCTGCAACCATGTTCAAAGTCTATTCAGATCCTATGACGATTGTTAATTTGTTGGATTTTAAATGTTATTGCGGGGCATGGCAACAAAAGGGTTTTCCATGTCCTCACGTTTTAGAGACAATATAGTCTACTGACCAAGATCCTTTTACAATAATAGAGTCGTTCTTCACGGTTAAGAATTACGCAGAAAGTTACTCTTTCAGCATACCAGCGATCACCGATTTCGGCGAAGGATCAAGCTCTAACGATCCGCCGAAGGTGGAAATTCTGCCTTCCAACGTGACAAGACGCCTCGGAAGGCCTAAGAAAAAACAAATCCCCTCTAAAGGAGAAGCCAAAACCAAGCAGTTGAGGTGTGGCCGTTGTTTGAAATCATGTCATAACAGGAGGACCTGTGAGGTTCCATTTTAAAGACAATTTTTGTTGTGAAAAATTCTTGTTGGGTACATTGATTTGTAATATTTTGCTTCTTGTGGACAATACACTAAACATTTTTAGAGTCTATTGTTCATTTAAACATATTTCTCTTGTTTGTATTACAGTAATGAAATGCGAGGTGTTTGGTTAATATAGTTATTTTTTCCAACCAACTGTCAGGAGCATAGTTTCAAACAACTCTCAGCAAAGTCTGAGAGTTGCAACAATTTGCATGTACTACTCGGATTTGTTTGCAACTATTTGGATATAATATTGCAAACAACTCTTAGGTATTATTGAGAATTGTTTACAACTACTAAAGTGCGAATTGTTTCAGATACATAAATGAGGATGTGAATTGTTTGCATGTCCTTCCCAACTTATAGAGTTGCATACAACTCTTAGGGTATAAAATTTCAAACAACTTGCGGCTTATACTACTGAGAATTGTTTGCAACTATCTGGGTATAATATTGCAAACAACTCTCATGTATTAGTGAGAGTTGTTTGCAACTACTAGGGTGCGAATTGTTTCACATACATATATGAGGATGTGAATTGTTTTCATGTCCTTCCCCCGAGTCTGTATAATAGAGGAATGCGAATTTTTTGTATATTAGTTCCTGATAGTTGTTTGAAAATAGAAGAAGAAATTTCTTTGTCAAGGTGGCCTGAGATTTGTTTGCAAAATAAAAATACTTCATAAACTTTTTACACTGATTAAAAATTTATACAAAAAAGATATTACATAGCCATAACAGTCTTCATGCACTAACAACTTAGAAATAAACACTACCGTCTTTAGTGTTTGTTAGTTTGCATTAAAAATACAAAAAACGGAAGCAATTTCTATCAGTCATCACTAGAGGATTCTTCTCCTTCTTCCTCCTCTTCATGCTCATCATCAGCATCTCCATTATGCTCTTCCTCCTTGTTATCTACCTCTATCTGATGGCCCTCCCCTGATGGACCAGTATCTTCTTCATATTCCTCCTCTGTGTCCTCCCTCTTCCTTTTCCTGTTTGGAACCTCTGCTGGTTGAGATGCAACCACTAGGGGAAACACTTCAACTGGTTCAGAGTCATCAAAAACGTAATCCTCGATATCAAAGTTCATCACAGAGAATGGTTGTTTGGTGGTGCCGCCGGAGTGATTAAGCCGGAGCTTTTGTTGGTGGTTATGGAAGACCAGGAGTCACCTAAAGAACCAGAGCTAGACTTGGTGATTGGAAGTTGAAGATGTCATGAGTTTTTGAAATATAGAGTTTTTTTAAAATTAGCCTCTGGTTACTATTATTTATAGGCAGGAGGGAGTCTTAGTGAGGTGGTGGTTATATTAATCATTACATAGCCACTATTTTACAAGCGAGTTCGAAAATGTCATACATTGCACATTTCTGAAACAAAAAACTCTATATATACACCAAACAATTACAAGGAATATATGTACACCAAAAAAAATTGGTAGTGTTTATATAAAAAAGGCTCCCTCCACAGTTGTTTACATAAAAAAGATTACTACTACCAGTGTCGGTTATTGTTTGGATCGTTTAGGAAATAATAAAAAAATTCCTCTGTTACAAATTCTTCACGGTACGTCTCCTGCACGTATCCTTTTTTGATAATATCTATGGAGTGTTGACAGATGAAAATACCACAGTCGAGGGTGCCTCGTTTTTGTTATGGAATATTTCTTCCATTATTCACCTTGTACCCGATCCTTCAATGAGGTAACTATCTTTTCTCGACACAATATTCCAACTGGTTATAATAATTTGTGTTAGGGGTAAGTACAAACAAATACTCAGTTAATTAATAGAGTTGCACAAAACTCTCATACGCTAGTCCTAAAAGAGTTTCAAACAACTCTCAGGATAGTCTGCGAGTTGTTTACAACTCCAAGGTATGAGAGTTGCAAACAACTCCCATAATATTTTGAGTTTTAATCAACTCTCAGGTTATACTGAGAGTTTTTTGCAAGTCTCATACGTAGAGAGTTGCAAACATCTGCCAGATTGTTCTGAGAGTTGTTTGCAATTAGAGACGAATAGAGTTGCGAACAATTTGCAGACTATTATGAGAGTTGTTTTGTAAATATGTTTGGTATTCCACGTACCCCAAGAGTCTAGTAGTAGTTAGGTGTTTTACGAGCGGTTAAAGTGTCCTTGTTGTGTAGTCAGTTGCTTGGATTTTAAATGGTAGGAGTGGGTTGTAGTTTGTTGTCGTCCTGGCGTCTATATCAATGACAAGAAACGTACAATGGTTGATTGTATCCTTTGTCTTGCTGCATCCTAGAATGAGCACAAGGTTCACTTCTTTAGACGAATTTCTAAAAACATCATCGACTACATTTGTTATTGCCTATCCTTTTTCCATTTGATGTTGCATTCAAGAAGAGTACATTACAACGAGACCATGTGAGATTTTTGTAGTTTATAGCTAAACTTACCATAGTCATGCTAGAAATTTGTATGCAGTCAAATTTCACTTGAGGGAAAGTTTTGCATGGAACTTTCCATTTTACTTCTTTAAGCATCTTTAGAATCCAAGCGTCCATAATATATGAAAAAGTAGTGGGAAACGAGTTGTTTATTTACGTCAAATATATAAGAGTTGTTGAAACATATATGAGAGTTGTTTGAAAAACGGATACCTTGTAGTTCAGGTCATCTTCGGAAGGTAGCGCCAACATATCACTCATTTGTGCTTGAAGTCTGTAGGAAAACTGAGACGTTGGTAAATGCCATACATTTGAATCAGATGAGTCTTCGTTGGCTTTAATTAACGTCAATCAGATCAATTGTTGGTGTTCTCTTTGGCTAGTTGGTGAGAGTTACCGGTGCATTTGAAGCTTCTACCACACTTACCTCTGCATCCGGCTACTGTGTCGGTGTCAGTCGATTAAAATTAAGCAGCAGGTCATCCTCCTTCACTGTCTCTTCCCTTCACTTGAACATATAAAATACAAAATTAAAAAGAATTTGTGTCAGGTATCATGATATTATCAGTTGCAAACAACTCTCAGGATAATCTGAGAGTTGTTTGGTACACCAATCTAATAGAGTATCAAACAACCTTTTCATAATATGCTGAGAGTCATTTCTAACTATGAATAATAGATATCCAAACAACTCTCAGGATATGCTGAGAGTTGCTATCAAATTATTTTACAAATATCCAAACACTCATAAAATCCTAAATACACACGTTGGAAACGATTTAAAAATCCGCTTACCCCACGATCGGCGAAAACCAATGTCGGTGACTGCTCCGACATACTCTTTAGCTACTGTCGACAAAAGTCATTTATCACGTCCTCCGACATATTCTCAAAAGACCTTTGTATAATAATTTCGTACTCAATATTATCATTTCATTTAAAAATGACCATGAAACTTGAGTGGAAAAACCATATATAAATATATTTGGTAAACATACTGTATTATCGTGCATATCGGATGAGTTTGGAGCTTGGCCTTCTATGTTTTGCGGTTGATTCAAGACTGGTCCTACAACTTCTACTTGGTTCAGTGATTCTGACTTAGCATAGGCCATTTTTTGTTTTGCAGGTACGTCTCTGTCTCGTTGTTGGTCTTCTATCAGTGCTTCTTCTTGGCTGAGTAGTTCTGACATCTTACAGGGATGGACAGACTCTGAATCTTCTGGAGTTACGTCTTGTGCATCTCTGGTCTGTGTTAGCCTTCCACACTTTTCCTAGAATGTTTGTTGTTGTTGTTGTTGTTGTTGTTCTCCTTCATTTTGTTGTTATTATTGTGGCTGTTGTCGGTCGGCATGTTGTTTCATATCAAACCTGAGTTAGTTGGACTAACATAATAATCTCTGAGATTTCTTTGAAAATGAACATGTTGCGAATTGTGTGAAAATAGAGCAAAATAGTTTATGAATTATTACTACGAGACAAACGAGAATTGTTTGAAATACATACCCTGAGAATTGTTTGAATAGATAACGCACATTAAGATGGGAATTGTTGTCAACCAAAACAGATCTCACTGTTCATAATATAAATTAGGATACAATTTCATCACAACAATATATAAAAATATTTGAATTTTAGTGTACTTCATATCCACTTACATCTTCACGCATTTCTCCGTCTGTAACTCAAGATTCTTCCGCTGTCACTCCTTTCTCAAAACCTTCTACCTCCGTAGCCTACTTCCTCTGGCATGTAAGGTACCAGTTGTCGGTCATTTGTAAAAGACTCATGTCTTTTTGTCTCATTTGGACGACTCAGACCTGCCGATGCCTCCTCAGTAATAGGAAACTTATTTGTTTCTCTCTCCGCGGTGTTTGTCTCTATGGTGACCAATAACTCTTACGGTCATTGTTCAGATGCCTCGTCTACCTCTTGACAATTAGTTGTATCTTCCTTTTCGGGTACTCCATCATAATTTTCAAATGGCACAAGTTCCTGTAATTCACTAGACGCCGCTGATGGTGGCTATGTTGGTTGCTCCAGTTCCTTCTCTTTTGCAGCCCTTCCTATGGAACAAATTAGCAACCGAAGAGCATTGTGAAGTTGCTCTTCTTCAAGTATTTCTACCTTTAACCTCAACTCTTCAAGCTGCGATAAGAAAACCATAAGAATTATATATATATATATATATATATATATATATATATATATATATATATATATATATATATATATAATCTTGCGTTGATACTCATTCTTATCGGTATACATCTTCAATCGCTTTGATCTTGCTTAATTTCCAGACTTCTTTGGAGTTTGTCTGTGTTTGAGGACAAAATTACCGATCGTATCACTCATACTACTGTCTTCCTCATCCTCGGCCTCCTGCTAGACTGTCTCGATTGGCGTTGGCAGAATCACTGTTCTAGGGACTTTTTGTGGTTGGATTCTGATTGGGATGTCCAGATTAGAGTCTTTCTGTTTCCGTGTCACCCTTTTCTTATTTTTCATTGGTTTTTCTTTCGGTAAAACCGGTGCAGCATCTGGATCTCCATTTCCTACTTCTCTTCCGAATGCTTTTCTTTCAGCCTCTGTCAAACATAGTTGAGCTTCCAAAACCTACAAAGGAAATAAAATCAAATTAAATAGCTACACGCGGTTTGTTTGGAAAATATAAGGTTATAGGCTGAGATTTTTTTGCAACCATAGTATGAGAGTTGTTCATAACTCTCAGATTATGATGCGAGTTGTTTGCAAACTATAACTCTTGAGAGTTGTTTGGAACTGTATCATGTTGGAGTTGTAAACAACTTTCAAAATATCCTGAGAGTTGTTTGCAACTGTAGTCATGCTAGAGATGTATGCAACTCTCAGACTAGTCTAGAGTTTTTGCAATATAACTATATTTTTCATACCTCATCATCATCCAGCAAAGGTAGTCTTCCAAGCAGTTGCACGGTCGATACTTGGGACTCTAATCCCTACCATTTGAAGAACCTTGAGATCGTGTATGGCTTTACGAGCTCTAGCCCAATTGTTGAGTGCTCCATGATGAAGGGTTGCATCGGGAAAATTATTATCATCAAAGCTCTGTGTTAACTAATATTTGGACTAAGTAAAACAATCTTACGGTTAGAAGTGCGACGCAGCCAATAACTCTATCGGGTTTGCCCTCTTCTAAACATATCCTGATAGAATGGAGAAGATTCAACAGAATTGATCCGGACCATTCGTAATCGTTTATTTTATTGAGGTCTTCGACAAAATAAAGCACACTTCAACCCATTACATCTCCAGAAAACGAGTAAAATAGGGTTGCGCACAAAAACAATATCAATAGTCGCGCAACATTCTCCAACTCGTGTTTTCCCCTTCGCTGATGGCTCTTGTTATACCTGCCTGCAAAACCCACCACAACATGCTATGTTAGTGTAGCTCAACATCTTTCTTATAACAGAAACTAGATTTACAGGTACCTTTAAGATGGTGTTCGTGATCGTTTTAGTATTCTTCGATCCTATCGTCCTCGACGTTTCACCCATGAAGTATGTTCTCATCATTCTTAAATCGTTCTCATCCCATTTACGTATCTGTTGTGGAATGCGTCGGCTTTTGTTAAAGCCATTTCCTATGTCTCGTGATTCAGCTTGAAAATGACATTCACATCATTCGTCGTTAGCTTCACAAACTTTAGCCCAAAACGGAAGGGGTCTTGATCGAGCGAGAACATCTCCATAATCCACCGAATGTTCGAATAAAAATTCTTCTTCGACAGCTCACCACATTCCGCAGGTCGAATGTCGCCTTCAAAAGCGTGTAGAAGGGTGTGTTTCTTGTAGCTTCGATGTGGGCAGCAGTAATACGGTACTCCCTCAGGAGTTTCAAAAGGCTCACCAATCTTGACCTGTAAAATCTTGGTTTTTTTGTCATACTTCTTATAAAAACATAAATCAACAGTTGCATTTCTGAACAAACTCCAATAAGTGAACAACAACACAACCACCATATAGTTGCAAACAACTCTCATGGTTTAGTTGCAAGCAACTCTTAAGTATGTTTCTAAAAAAACTCTCAGGTAAAAATAAAACTTGCAAACAACTCTTAGGATTGGGTTTTTTGAACTCATGATTCCATGCGAATTATTTGCAACAACTCCGATAATAATAGGCTGTGAATTGTTTGCACATATATACGTAAGGCTATGCTGCGGTTGTTTGCATTCATACATGATGAAGATGCGAATTGTACTATACTACACATGTAGCGAGCTGTGAATTTTTCTATGTTTTACATGCACGTTGCAGGAATCTGGGAAATATGGAAACAACACCAAAACCAACAAACAACCACCTAAAACACATCTAATATACATCACAACACGCACAAAACAATTAAGAGTATATGCAACCTAAGATACTGTTATGTATGACATTAAACCCAAAACTAAAATTCCAACTACCGGTCCTAACCACTTGATTTTGGTAGAAATAAGAAACTTAAATCGTCAAATAACAACAACAAGTGCTACAAAGTCACCATTAACGCAAAAACGACACTTTCTAAAATCTAGACGTACTTGGTTATTGTAACTGCTTCTTGCTTCACCGGTTGGCGTATACTAAACGGTAAGTTGTCGAACGGTTGTTGGTCACTTGTTTGAAGGATTAGACGACGGTAAACGGTCAAAATCAGGCGAAGAGGGGCTGAATTTAGGATTGATGTCACTCAGGGTTTCTCTCGTAATGAATTGATGAAGTTGAAAGGTTGGGTGGTTGTTTCTAAAAAAAAGCCTTCTTTTGTTGGTGTAGGGGGTGCATGAGGGGGAAAACGGGTTTGAAGAGAAATATGGGTATATATATTCAGGGGTATTTTTGTCTATTTCTTAGGTGGAGGTACCATGTGACATTATCCTAATTTTGGGTACTAGTGGGTAATTAGGTAGTTGAGTGGGCATTTACTGGTACTTTTCTCTACTTTATAATATATTTATTTCTTATTCATTAATAAAATTCTTTACGATAATTAATATAAAAAACTTTATTCTCTCTACCTTTTTTCAACGGTAATATTTCTACAGATTTTCACCGGAGATTGCTTCAAAACTTGGTTCTCTAAGTGGTTTCAGGCTGATTGGACTGAATACCAAAACAATTTTTGAGGCTATAGATCTAATATATCTTCCTATCCTTCCTCTCACATTCTCGATGATGTTCACATCGTCTTCATAGGTACAGAGCATTGACGGTGCTCCGTTCCCAACGATGGCTCGTCTCTTTTGTTTCAAAGGTTCAGCTGCTTTCTTTTATGAAACTGTCGTTTGGTCTCTTTCGTCGACCTCTCCTTTGAAAGGCTTCCCAATCGCCATCAACAGGGTGCAGAGTTTGGTTTCCGAAAGTTCATAGGAGGAAGATTCGCACCAGAATAAGACTGTCAATCTCAAAACAACTTTCACTAGTTTTACAAATATTGGTAAGAGTAAGGGTGAAGATGCTTGGGTGCTTCTCGATTGGGTTTCACCGAAAGAGGTCAGATCCATTTGGAGTTTTTTGATAGCAAATCATTTGCCTCTTTGGAGTTATTAATGTTGTCCTGCTCACTGATGTCTTTCCTCCATCAAGATTTCGTTGAACCTGATAAATCGATGCCCTGTCATCTGTTGCATTTCACCATTTCCCTGTTCAATTAGTTTTCGTAGGGAGAATAAAAATGACTCACCTTTTAAAATGATTTGCTCTTTTAGCATCATCGTGTATGGTAATATGGATTTTTCCTCTGACATGACCATCGTTTGATGCACTGTAAGTGTTTTTCCTTATGAATATTACTTTTTGGAATGTGTGGGGTCTTAATGATCCTATGAGGCAAAAAGATGTTACTCATTTCATAATCAGTAATAGTATCTCATTGTTAATTTTAGTTGAAATAAAAGTCAAAAATTTTAAAGTCGACTATATTTTTAGGTATATGGTTCCTTTTTTACATGTTATTACCAATCACTCCTCTCATCCTCTTGGTAGCATTTGGATTATCTGGAACCCTAGTGTTATCACTGTTTCTAGGTTATCCCAATTCTCTCAGTACATTCATTGCATGGCCAAGTTCCATAATTTTAATGCCTCATTCAGATTCATTGTTATCTATGCTTTTAATGACCCTCATGATCGTACTCATATTTGGAATGATTTAATAATCATTTCCAAGCAAGATTTGGGCATCCCATGGGTCTCCCTGGAGGTTTCAATGCCATCCGTCATCTGGATGAGCGATTAGGCTCTTTTGAAAATTGGTCATCTGCAATTGATGAATTTAATAATTGCTGCTACCTCAGTGGGCTCAGTGATCTCCAATCCAATGGATTCCACTTCTCTTGAATTAATAAACAACCTACTCATCCCATCATCTCCAAAATAGAATATGTTCTAGTCAACTTTGATTGGGACGATATTTTTCCTATGTCTTTCGCTCACTTTGGTTTTCTCCGTTCTTCCGACCACACCATTATCACTCTCAATCTTAGGTTCCCCGTCAAATACATAAGAAACCATTCAAATTCTTTAATATGTGGCAATCCCATCCTCAGTTCAAAAACATTGTTTCCAAAAGCTGGAATCTTCCTATCTCTTCCTCTGGTATGAGTCTTGTCACTGATAAAATCAATCGTCTTCACCATGAGATTGCTTGCCTCAATCGTAAGGAGTTTAGCAACATTAATTCTAAGGTTTCTAATGCTCAAAACATTTTCTTTCAAGCTCAATCTAATCTCTCCCATGAACTCTGCAACCCTATCCTTATCACCGAAGAAGTTTAGGCTTCCACGACTTTCATCTTTATTACTCGTGCTGGAGAATCCTTCCTCAAGTAAAAATGTAGAGAAAACTCGATCAAGCTTGGTGATAAAAACACTAAATTTTTCCACAACATCATAAAAACTCGTCTTTTCCGTAACAAAATTATTTCTATCAATCATGACCAGTGTAACTTGTTTCAACTCTCGCTAGTGTTTCTAAGGTCATTGTGAGTTACATAGAGGACTCCATTAGTTGTAGGAATCTTGCTGGTTATCCGGGGTTGGAGAAAGTTTTCTCTATTCTTGCCTCTAAAGTCAACGATACTAACAAGGCCTCAATGATACGTGAGATCACTAGGGAGGAGATTAAGTCTGCCATTTCAGTATTGATAGTAATAAATCGCCAGGTCCTGATGCTTTTAATTCCACTTTCTTCAAATACACCTGGAATATTATTGGGCAAGACATCTGTAATGGTGTCCTTGAGGTTTTCCAAACCGGAATTCTCGATTCTCCTTGGAACTCCACTTCCATTTCTCTCATTCCCAAAAAGCTTTCCCTTTATGTGGCTGCAGATTTTAGACCTATTACTCTTTGTAATGTTGTTTACAAGACTATCTCTAAAATCTTAGCTAATACAATTAAAGATTTCTTCCTCTATCTGATTGATGATTCACAATCGGCTTTCGTCTTAGGTAGGAACATCTCGGATAACATCTTTCTTTCCCAAGAACTTCTAAGAGGCTATCATACTAACTGTAGAGGTAAAAGGGTAGCCCTTAAAATTTATCTTATGAAAGCTTTTGATAATTTCCGCTGGCATCTCATCCTTGACATTCTTGTGGAGATGAACTTCCCGGAAAAGATGATCACTTGGATCATCAACTGCATCTCCTCCCCCTCTTAGTTCATCAATATTAATGGAGATCCTTACGGTAACTTCAAAGGTAGAAAGGGTCTCAGGCGAAGGGGTCCGCTTTCTCCTTTTCTCTTTGTCATTGTCACGCAAGTTCTTTTCATTACCCTCAAAGAGAAGAGTAATGACAAAAACTTCTGATTTCATTGGAAGTGCTACAAACTCAAAATTACAAATCTCTGTTTTGCAAACGATCTTATGATTTTTTGTCATGGTGATGTCAACTCTCTTTTCCTCATGAAAGAGGCTTTGGATGATTTCTACTCCTTTTCAGGTATAAAACTCAAGCCCTCTAAAAGTCATATCTTTATGTCGAGTATTAACAACCCTCTTCGCACTGAGCTTCTGTTTATTATGGGGTTATTTGGAAGGTTCTCTTCTAGTAAAATATCTGGAAGTCCTTCTTCTTCATAAAATTATCGCCATGATTGATTCTTAGACCTCCAAGCATCTGTCTTATGCGGGTAGACTGCGACTTATCAAATCTGTCTTATTTGTTGGTCAAGTTTACTAGTCCTTCATCTTCATCCTCCCCTCTAGGATCATTAAAGAACTGACCCAGAACCTTCGTCATTTAATCTGGTCGGGTTCCGCTATGAAAATCCATGGGTCCAAAGTGGCCTGGTCTAATATTAACTCTCCCACAAAATAGGGCGGCCTTGGGATCATGGATCTAAAAATCACGAATCATACGGTTTTTCTTAAGCATCTCTATTCTATTATTAGTAATAACAATCACTCTATCTGATGTGATTGGATAAAAATAGAAAAAATCAAAAATAAACATTTATAGGATCTTTCTATTGGTTCATCCCCTTCTTGTATTTGGAGGAAAATTATTTGTCTTTGCCTGTTGGATAGTAATTTGTACATGGTGGTTGTTGGAAATGGTTCAAGTACTTCCTTCTAGTATGACCCATGGCTCCTCCCTACCTCGATGATCATTAAAATTGGCCTCCAAATATCCGATCGGCTAGAGCTAGAAGTCATTCTAATATTCTGGAGATTAACAATCTCATCCTCGCCCTGCCCCCTCCTAACATTAATTCTTATGATATTCCTTTTTGGATTGTGAAGGCTGGCTGTAACAACCTCACAAATCAAGGACACCTATAATGTTATTTCTATGTCTGCCCCTATTGTGGGGTAGACCGGGTTAGTATGGAATAAATTCAATATTCTGCATCAGTCCTTTATCTTATGGCTCACTATCCTGGGCAAACTTTCAACCAAAGATAAGCTTCTCACTTGGGGTTTCAATACCCCACCTGATTGTCCCTTATGCAACTCTGCTTCCGCAACTATTGTTCATCTCCTCTTTCACTGTAGTTTCACTCAGAGTATTTGGACCTTTGCTAGTTTAAAACTAGGTTTCCCTTTTTCCACTTCATGCTGGTAGTCTTAGGTCTGATTGGTCTCACTCTCGAAACCGTCATATTTGGCGCTCTTGTTTTTGTGTGGTTATTTATCATGTCTGGAAGGAGAGGAACTCAAGAATTTTTTGTTCCTTTCCGGCCAATGTCTCCTTGGTTTCTCACTGGATTTTCTCTTATCTTCGGTTTAGATTCAACAGCACCAATATTTGCTAGCCTATGTAACTACTTTTAAGTTAATTTCTTTCTTTATTCTTCTACTTATTTTCAGGTCCTCTCCTCCTCGTTCTCATCTGTTGCCTGCCATTGTTGCGGACTTCTCTGGAGTTACTATATGTCAACTCGATTGGCCCTTGTTACGTTACCTCAATTGCTCTAGTTTATCTCTAATGTTTAGTCATTCCTATTATGTTTGTTTTAGTAGTCCTGTCTATCAACCTCCTTATGTTGATTATATCTCCCCGGGGTATGTCATAGGTACTTCTATGAACACATTTTATTTATTTAATATTTTTTCATACCAAAAAAATTATTTATTTAAATTCTTTAATATAATATATATATATTTATTAAAATGGTTATGGTCAATTTATATTTACTTTTTCTTTCTATCTTTTTTCTCTTTTGGAAACAGTAACTTCCATTGATATAGCCTTATAGGCAAAAAAGGTTACAACATGAGTCAAATTATTTGACCCAAATTTATTTTGTTACAAAATGTAGCAATTTGTCTAAATAGAATTTTTGTTCTAGTTGGCCAAGTACTTTGCTTTTTTCTTCTTGCTTTATTTCTTGAATTCCTTGAAATTGGTATTTCTGGCATTCTTGATGTTCCCAAGCTTGAGTTTAGATTGAGAGCAAAAGTTGTATCCCCATTTCCACCATTAAGATTGATGTCATTGACTTGCAAAACTATAAATAAAACTATTTTGATCTACATGTCAGGTTTTATCCTGCCTTGTAGAGATTAGTAGCATACAAAAATGATTGATCAAATTATCCTAAATTAGCAACCATTAATCATCTCTCAAGTCTTAGATAACCTATATTGGGACAGAATAGCCCTAAATGGAGATGGGAATAGATTTATTCAAAAAGTCACAATTTGATTTGTTTTTAAGGATTCATTTTCAAACCCAATCTGCTGAAAAATTCTATTCTCAGTGAATATGATTAATAGTCATTTGATATGTTATTAGGTTTCTCTAGCACTTGGTTATTGGTTTGAGGTACCAAGAGGCATGGCCAGAGCTTAACATTTCAATCAAAACAAAGAATATGTTTCTATATCATATTGAAGTAGTTGATCTTTAAGTCGGTTAAGGTTTCATGACCCATTTGACCAAAAGTCAGAGATCTTGTCTCTTTTAAGCCAATTGTTATTGTTATTACTTGATAGAATTATAGGAGGATTAATGTGGCTAAATCTTTCAAGCCAGAAATCAATGTGTCATTTACCAACTTTCGGGAATATAAATTTCTAAACAATATCTCTAAATTTTATTAGTCTTTCCATATTTTAAAGTCTCTTATTTTAACATTAATTTGTAGTGGGTGGGTTGTTGGGCAGTATAATGTGTGCATTAGATTGGTCCAAAGGGATTTATGCTCTCTGAAAATCATTTAGAGCTTGCATGAGAAAGAGTTTTGATCAATTAATTTTCTTAAATTAAGATCATCCTCATCAAATGGTTTACAAAGAGTAGACCATTTGGACTATATTATGATTTTATTATTTTCTTTGAAGCTTTATAGAAACTTATTTAATAAGTTATCGATTCGTTTAATCACAGTTTTTGGGATAATACAACTTTGAGTGTAATATGTTAGAATTGCAAGAAGTACTGATTGTATCAGAATCAATCTTCCCCCAAATGAAAGGGTTTTACTGTTCCAATCCAGAATTTTGTTTCTATTTTTAGTTACCAATCCATCAAAGTAATATAACTTGTTACTTGGTTGAATGGTAATACGAATATACTTCAAAGGAAGGTAACAATGTTTAAAGGAAGTTTTTTGTTCTATTGTTTTGATTCTGTCTCTCTTCATGTTATTTAGGGATATAAAAATTATTTTTAGTTTATTTATTATATGACAGAGACGGGTTGGTAATGATAAAAAAGCAACAAGTTTTCTTGATATTATATAAGGAGCCATTCATAAATATGATCACATCATATGCAAAAGCAAGAAAAATGGTGTTGATTGAATCTCTTGAGTTGTAATTCATTAAATTTTAAGAGAGAAATAATTTTTTGATAAGTATTAAGAGTTATTCCTCAATAATGATGAAAGTGTTGGATGATAAAGGGTCACCCTGCCTTACTCCATTTCTGAATTTAAAGTATCCATATGATGTACCATTTATTAATATTAAGAAGTTGACAGTAGCTATCCTTGTTTTAATTAATTTTTATGAATTAATGATTGAATCCAAGAAACTTCATTATAGAGAAAATTAAGTTGAATTAAATTTTATCAAAGGCTTCTGCCATATCCAATTTTAGAATTATGTTTTCACCTCTTGTTTTCTTGTTAATGTCATGAGTTAACTCATGATAAATTAGAGTGTTTTCATGAATGTTTCTATTTTCTAAAAACCCACCCGACTCCTTTGAGATTATCTTAGGGATAATTTTTGCAAGCCTATTATTTATAATCTTAGATAGGATCCTGGTGAAAATTGTATAGAGAATTATTGAGCTACAATTTTGTCAGAGATTAGGTGATTCTATTTTTAGTAGTAAGCATATTGTAGTAGCATATATGCTAGTGGGAGATGTGTAACCATTAAAATAGGCCCTTATTGCATCACATAAATCTGTTTTGACGATTGGTCATTATGTTTGATAAAATTTGGAGTTGAACTCATCAACTCCAGAAACAGTATTTGGATAGAGGGAGTTGATTGAGATCAAAATTTCCTCAACATTGGGTAATGCTAAGAGATTATAATTGTCATGAGTAGTGATTGACTCAGGGATTATATCTTGAATATAATCCATGTTTGAAGTACTTACTTGGAAAGTTAAAATAGATTTGAAATGGTCAATGGTGGAGGCACCAATTAGAGATTGGTTTTGAACCCATGTGTTGTCAATCTTTATGCAATTACTTCTATTTTTAAGTCTTTTCTTGATATAGTTGGGAAAAAAGTTTGTATTTTTGTCACCATTTTTGAACCAGTTAGAAGTATTCTTCTGTTCCCATTGTACTTCCTCTCTGGCTAATAGGTTTAGATGTATTTCTCTAGCCTTAGATAGTTTAATTGTGTTTTTTTAACTTTTTTAGTTTTCTAAACAAGATTGAGCGAATTTGACATTGTCTTCTTGCTTGAGCTGTACTATCAAATATACTTCTAAAAACCTATTTGTTCCATATTTTAATTTGTGTTTTAATCTTTTCAGTTTAGAACAAAACACAATTATGGGATGGCCAGAAATGTTATTTTTCCAGTTATTTCCCACTGTTTTAAGAAAGCCATTATGAAGAGTCTACATGTTTTGGAATTTGAAATGAGGTTTAAGATTGTTTGTCAATGATGACATTAAGATACACAATAGTGAGTGCTCTGAGCCAATTATGGCTAGGTGCTTCACCTTTTTTATATCAAATTAATCTTTTCATACAACATGATAGAATGCTTTGTCTAGCCACTTCCATTTTTTATTATTTGACAAAGTGAATTTGGATCCAGAAAATCATAGATTCTCCAAATGGAACTCAAGAATCATATTATTTAAATTATTTATAGTTCTTAAACATGAAAAGGAGCATGCTAGTTGCTCAGTTACATTTGGTATTACATTGAAGTCTTCAGAAATTAACCATTTTTGATTTGTTTCAAAAACATTATGAGTTGGTCCCAACGGACTTGTCTTTGGGATTTTAAATATATTGCATAAATGATGGTGATTATAAACTCTTTTTTTCAAGAGAAGAGAGTCACCATTATGTGGAGGAATTGATCATGATTTACGAGAGTCTAAGCCTAGAAATTATTTTTCAAAAGGATTCAGATTTTGTTACTCGTATTTGAAATTTTATAGTTGAAGCCTAACGTTTGTAATTATACCCCTAATTTATCATTTGATAACATTGGCTCGTAGAGCAATGAAGTTTGATTTTTAAGACTTAGGGGTATTGATTTAATTCTTCGAATTAATATTTAATTGTCAATGAGACTGGCATTCCATTTAGACTGAAATTGTGATTTAAATCGAGAGTTTAAGGATCCAGTAGATCCTTTAGAATGGACTGACCTGAAGATTATAGGGCCCTTGTAATTTTTTCTTTTAGATTTGTTTAATCTTTTTCTTTTTCTTTTGCTTCTGGTAGATAACCTTTTCATTACTTGTAGTAAAGGTAGGTTGCCAGATGTAGCAATTTTTGAAGAAACTTGTTCGTTTTCTAAGTTTTCAGCTTTGTAAAAAGGGTACAAGTATTTCCTAAATCTATGGTGTGAAATTCAAAATTTGTAGTTAAATTCAAGTGTTTGTCTTATATAATATAATTTTGGTCATTTTCTGATTTAACAATCTTGTTATTTTCTTTAATATTTTGACTTGTGTTATTGTAGGAAGAAGAACATTTAGAATTTGTTATGGATTCAGAATTGTCTTCTGAGTGTTGAGGGTCATAATAGGTTAGAGTTTTCAGTTATCTGATGTGTATTATTGTTAAGTATTACTGATTTAAGTTTTTGTACCCACATTCTTTTAAGGAAGTGGGTGCAAACTTGGAATTGAGTTTGAGTGAGAGTAAGTTGCTTATCATTAGCGACTGACATTACTTTATTGTTTAGACCCTTATTATATATAGATTCCTTGTGTCCCAAGTGTTTATAAGAAAATAAATATGTTGGCATATCACCATAAGTGACATCTTTCTAGAAACCATCTTTTTTCAAAAAGCTATCTACAGTTTTTGGAGAAATAATTTTGATATATCAATTATAAGCAGAGCTTTACAACAATTAAAGTTTGCTCAGTTTTTTTAGGGGATGAAAATTGACCGAGACATTCCAATTTAGATAATTTAGTCATGATTGTAAACAATTCTAGAATTTTAGGAAATGAAATCCAGACTTGAGTACGAGGGGATTCTTTTCGGGAATTGAAATCGGGATTCTATTTTGATAACTTAAGAGAATATTTACCTACTTTACAAACGTTTCTTTTCCGATGATTTTTAATATCTTGAAGATTTTAACTCTATTAGTATATATATCTGTAATCCCATACATATATAGAATGTTTGGGTTGATATATAGAAACTTGATTTCGCTTGGGTTTGTGTTTGTGGATCGAGATTGCATTTGAGATAGTCTTTCTCAAATCCTGGTTTGACAAACAATCAATCTTGAGATAAAGTTGATGAACTGGTTCCGCCATAAATTCCGAGATGGTTAGACCTCAAAAGTAAAATCTCCCACTTTGTCCAAAACCTATGGTTTCTTTCTATTTTAAAATAAAATAATTATCAAAATATATTATTTGCTAAAATATAATAATGATTTAAATCATATATATATATATATATACGAGGAATTGCTTTTGTTGAAAAAATTTAAAATTTAAAATTAAATATTACTGAAATCTTATATATGTCTTTCAAAATTATAAATAAAAACGGTTGGGAGATGCTCTAGATTACTCAATATATAAAGACATAGCATAAAATGAAAGGCAAATAATTGTAGCAGAGATGAGGCGGATAGTCACACATATTAATCTGTGTGGGCATAGAAATAGATATCTGTAATAGGACCAAACAAAATAGAACATGGAGTTCCTACAGGCCCACGCAATAATATTAATCTTCATCTGGTGGTTTGTTAAGTGCCTATCCCACTTTAAATTTGAAAAAGAAATATCAACTCAAACTTACTAACAATAATTGGCAAAAAGGTTATATAAATACCAATAATAAAATTATAAGCCACAAAAATTATTTCCACTATCTCTTTCACATCCTTGTTATCAATATAGATAGTTGTGCCTATCCTATCTTTATCCAGACATTTTAATTCAATATACATTTCTGTTTCACTGGTCCAATTTGTAGGGAAATGTTATTTTTCTACATTAAAAATAATATCTATATTAAAAATAATCCGTTTATAATAAATTAGGAAACATCAGGTGTTTCCTTTTTTTTCTTGGAAATATCATTTTCCAGTTCGATTTGGAATAATAGTAGCCTATATAACATGTCTGTATAAACTCAAATTCTTAAAATTTATTTGTTTATTTTTTAATAAAAATTTAAAAATAATTTAATGAATTTTTAAACTTAAAAGAATACTAATAAATTTCAAACGGTAGTATATACGACATTTGGTATAGAACTCTAATATTATATAAAACATAAGTCACGCGTTAAATATAATATGGATAGCCCAAAATGCTATATTTGAAACAAGAATTTAATTTAGGTAAATTAATAATAACAGATTAAGAATCTTCTTTAGACTTAGTTATAAAATCGATATCTTATTCTTCTCCTACTTATTACGAATAATATCTATATTAAAAATATAATGCGCTTACCATAAATTGAAACATACGGAGTTCTTGCTATTTTAGAAAATATTATATTCTTGCTCGAATTGAGATTTAGAATAACAAATTCTTATTCTTCTCTTGTCTGAATTCTCTATTTGTTCCACGAGCTATGAATGCTTATCTTTATGAATGCTTATCTTTGAGAATATATATTGATTGAGATACTGTCGAGGTTACCAATTCAATCATTTTTTCGGTTCCGGTCGGTCTCTAAATCATGGTGTTCTCTCATATTTTCCACTGAATTTGCTAAGTTACAGTTTCATAGAGCCTCTTCAAACTCTGAAATCGGTTTTCATAGAGTGATTCTTCCAGACAAAGACAACAACATCATATCAGTAGACTGCGAATCATCAAGTAGTTTTGATGATCTATCTTCTTGTAGATTGTTTAAATTGCCATTTTTTACAGGCTTAGGGTTTAGAGTCTTAGGTTCTGCCAATGGCCTGATCTGTGTTTGTAGTGGTAGATATAAGATGTTCCATTTATGGAATCCATGTACTAATGACTACGGAAAAATACATCCTCTTAAATATCCTCAAAATATAGAAATAGCTAAATATGGATTTGGGTACCACTCGACCACAGAGGATTACAAGCTTTTGATTGCCACCATTCCTAAAAATGGTAGGAGTAATTGGTATCTCAGTGCATCAACATTTTCTCACTCACAAGAGGTACTTGGCGAAGCTTTCAAGATAAAAAAATACCTTAGTAAATGCGTTTGTCTATTTCTCTACGGGTATTTCTGGGGTTTATTCTAGTGTTTCTGGGATTTTTTCGAATAATTCTATTCATTGGACTGATGAGATGGAGAATATGAATAGAAATAAGACTTCGGCAAATGTAATAGTGTCTTTTCTGTTAGCTGAAGAGAATTTTAGTATACTCCCTTTTCCAGATGTTTCTCCAATGAGATTGATGGGCAATTCTCTGAGTGTTCTACATGGCTGCCTCTGTTTAACTACTACTACTAATGATCCTTGTCTTTGTTGTAATGACACTATATGGATGATGAAGCAATTCAGAGTACATTCCTCTTCGACCAATTTTATCAGTATTGGGGAGTTTTACCCTACTAAAATTCACATCGTTTTTAAGTGTTATCCCTTGTGCTTAACAAGACGTGGTGAAATCTTATTAACAAACAGTACTAATTTGGCATCTTATGATACTGCCTATACTAATCTGCCCTGTTCTAAACCAATCGTTTATGTGGAAACTCTCATCTCTCCAAATGTTTCAACTAAGACTACAAACAAAAGGAAAAGAAGCGGCATAGCTAAGTTATCCTAGAAGTTAGGAATGAAAATGAGTGACTAGAAATTTTAATACTTTTTATTTGTTTTATGTTAATTTTTCTATAAACTTTTGCTGAAATCTAATATAGAGTTTTGATCTATACTGTTTATGAATTCAAATGGTTATATACTATATTTTTTAAAAAGTTGTCTCGCTTTTCCTTTAGTCAATTTTGTTTTTGTTTATGGCCTAATATCGTTAATATCGTTTTTATTCGGATGCATAAGAGATATAATTGGTTGGATAAATGAATAACCCAAATCTGACGATGGAAAATGGTTCAAATTGATTATCGCTTCTCTCAACAAATTCATCCTTGGTTTCATCCTGTGGACTCATAAAAAATTATTATAACCATTAAATATTATAAAAACTAAAACAATTTTTTTGAAAAAAATAAATAAATTTAGGGAGGTTAGTTTAAAAAAAATTAAAGACTTAATTATAAAAAAATATTAAGGATTAAAAAAAACACCATTGGTGCAGGTCTTGCGTACCATGTTGCGTTGCGTTGGGCCAATACAACACCATCATAGAACAAACATAACATAACAAAATCATAGAAATTAAGTCTAAACAATAAAAAAATATTTAATCAAACAAAAATTCAAATCTAAAAAATACTTACTTCGCCGGAAAAATTAGAGAGAAATAAGATATATGTTAGATAGAAGTAAGAGTGAATATGGAATGTTAGAGAAAAAATGAAGTGGAAGGATTTAGTAAAAAAGAAAAGAGCTTGTATACCTCTAAAATGGTATTTTTGTCAAAAAAAAATTGGATATACTTATACCACTTTTGGGTAAACTCAAAATTGGGTATACTTAAACCACATTTGAGTATATATATATATATATATATATATATATATATATATATATATAGCTTGACCCAATTAATAATGACCATTAAACAAATCTTAAAATCTTACTCCTTTTATAACAGTAGTCTATGTAACCCGATATTGACTAAGTAATAAACTCAAAATCTTTTTTTTTTCCTATTTATTAAAAATAATATCTATATTTAAAATAATCCGCTTATAATAAATTAGGAAACATCATGGGGCAAATCTATTATTTCCTCCATTTCAAATTTTTAATAAAACACTAAACACTTGTTTTTACCTTCTTACCCTTTATTTACTTTCTAATTTATAATTTGATGCCACTATCCACTATTAAACCCTTATTACAACAAACACATCATTAAGATAAATTACAGCCAGCATATATGATTTAACTTCTAAAAGTAAACCCTAAAAAATATAAAAACTCAATTATTTTTAAGATTAGTCACAAAATTACATGTTTTTCAAAAAGAAAACATGTAGTTTCGAGACGACCACTCCGAATAACATTTTTTTAAAGCATGTGATTCTAAGTTAGGAACTCAAAATCACATGTAATATTTTAAAAAAGAACCCAATCAACAGACACTAATGAAACCACAACAAAAATTATATTTTGATCTCAATATACACGAAAGAAACAATTGAACCAGAAATTGATATTAAAAACGATTAAACTAGTAACTCGATATGCAAGAACTCTATCTATAACTCATTATGAAAAAAATCATAGATTTAAAAATGTATTTTATTCGATATGTCAACCCATATATTTAAAATAAAAATAAGATTAATGATAGATTTTTAGCTGGAGAAATTTGGGTTTTTGGTGTAAAATTAAAAGAAGGATAAATTAGAATTTTCCATTATTAAGGAAATAACAAGATGTGTTTTTTATGAATGATGGAGAAAATAATAAATTTTATGGGGAAATAGCTTCACCCAAGATCATGTGTTTCCTTTTTTTCTTGAAAATATCATTGTCCGGCTCGATTTGGAATAACAATAGCATATATAAGAGTAGTCTATATAACACTTATATATAAACTCAAATTCTTAAAATTATTTGTTTATTTTTTAACGGTAAAAATTTAAAAGTAATTTAATGAATTTTTAAACTTAAAAGAATACTAATAAATTTCAAAAAGTTGTATATACGACATTTGGTATAGAATTCTAATATTATATAAAATATAAGTCACGCTTTAAATATAATATGGATAGCCCAAAACGCTATATTTGAAACCAGAATTTAATTTAGGTAAATTAATAATAACAAATTAAGAATCTTTTTTAGACTTAGTCATAAAATCCATATCTTATTCTTCTCCTACTTATTAGAAATAATATCTATATTAAAAAGATAATGCGCTTACCATAAATTGAAACATACCGAGTTTCCTCTTTTGTTATCTGTAAAATATTATATTCTTGCTCCAATGGAGATTTAGAATAACAGTAGCATATAGACGAAGGGATAATCTCAAATTCTTATTCTTCTCCTACCTGAAAATCTTACTCTTTTTTTCTATTTTAACAATAATAACCATTGAATACTCCTTTCCCAGTGTATTTCTTTCTGAATTCTCTATTTGTTCAACGAGCCATGACAACTTATCTTTCAGAAGATATATTGATTGAGATACTGTCGAGGTTACCAGTTCAATCACTCTTGTGGTTCCGGTCAGTCTCTAAATCATGGCGTTCTCTCATATTTTCCACTGAATTTGCTAAGTTACAGTCTCATAGAGTCTCTTCAAACTCTGAAATCGGTTTTCATAGAGTCATTCTTCCAGATAAAGACAACAGCATCATATCCGTAGATTGTGAATCATCAAGTAGTTTTGATGATCTATCTTCTTGTAGATTGTTTAAATTGTCATTTTTTACAGGCTTAGGGTTTAGAGTCTTAGGTTCTGCTAATGGCCTGATCTGTGTTTGTAGTGGTAGATATAAGATGTTCCATTTATGGAATCCATGTACTAATGACTACAGAAAAATACCTCCCCTTAAATATCCTCAAAATATAGAAATAGCTAAATATGGATTTGGGTACGACTCGACCACAGACGATTACAAGCTTTTGATTGCCACCATTCCTAAAAATGCCACGTGAGATGTATAGTGAGACCACTATCAACATTTTCTCACTCAAAAGAGGTACTTGGAGAAGCTTTCAAGATAACAAATACTTTAGTAAATGCGTCTATTTCTCTACGCGTATTTCCGGGGCTTATTCCAGTCTTTCCGGGATTTTTTCGAATAATTCTATTCATTGGACTGATGATATGGAGAATATGAATAGGAATAATACTTCTGCAAATGTAATAGTGTCTTTTCTGTTAGCTGAAGAGAATTTTAGTATACTCTATTTTCCAGATGTTTCTCCAATGAGATTGACGGGCAATTCTCTGAGTGTTCTACATGGCTGCCTCTGTTTAACTACTACTACTAATGATCCTAGTCGTTGTTGTAACGACACTATATGGATGATGAAGCAATTCGGAGTGCATTCCTCTTGGATGAAATTTATCATTATTGGGGAGTTTTACCCTACTAACTATCACATCTTTTTTAAGTGTTATCCATTGTGCTTAACAAGACGGGGTGAAATCTTATTAACAAACAGTATTGATTTGGCATCTTATGATACTGAAACTAAGTCTTTCAAGGTACTTCCTAGTACTGCCTATACTAATCTGCACGATACTAATCTGCACGTTTATGTAGAAACTCTCATCTCTCCAAATATTTCAACTAAGACTACAAACAAAAGGAAAAGAAGCGGCATGGCTAAGTTATCCTAGAAGTTAGGAAAGAAAAGAAAATGAGTGACTAGAAATTTTAATACTTTTTATTTGTTTTATGTTAATTTTTTATAAACTTTTCCTGAAATCTAATATAAAGTGTTGATCTATACTGTTTATGAATTCAAATGGTTATATAAAATATTTTTAAGACAAAAGTTGTCTGGCTTTTCCTTTAGTCAATTTTGTTTTTGTTTATGGTGATAACCAACAATTATATAGATTGATTCACTTGATAAGGCATGCAGTGTAATGATGATGGAAAATGTTGGTTCATGTGCACTTTGAACCAGTAGTAATTGTTTTTTCCTTTTTGGTCATCCAAACTCCTATTTTAACTTTTTAAGTAAAAAACGAATGATATTGAGTGATATGCTTAAGATTTTGTTTGTATTCATCGATTTTTTTATTGGATTTAAAAAATTAAGACTAATTTTTTTTGAAAAATATACTAACATTGTTGTTTTTATTAATTAAATTTTGATATATATATATATATACCAATATATAAAGTTTAAATATAATTATATTTTAAATATTGTTTATATATACAATATTTTAATCAAATTTTATTAATTAAGGTTTAAATATAATTATATTTTAGATATTACATATACAATATTTATTCAATTTAAATGAGATTTTATTAATTAAAGTTTTTATATAATTATATTTTAGATATTATATAGATATACAAAACTAAATCTTACCAAAATCTTATATATGTCTATCAAAAATATTAAAAAAACAGTTAGGAAATGCTCTTACATTACTCAATATATAAAGAAATAGCATAAAATGAAAGGCAAATGATTGTAGCAGAGATGAGATGAGGTAGATAGTGTGGGCATAGAAATAGATATCTGTAATAGGACCAAACAAAATAGAACATGGAGTTCCTACAAGCCCACGCAATAATATTTATTCTTCATCTGGTGGTTTGTTAAGTGCCTATCCCACTTTAAATTTGAAAAAGAAATATCAACTCAAACTTACTAACAATAATTGGAAGAAAAATATAGAAATACCGATAATAAAATTATAAGCCACAAAAATCATTTCCACCATCTCTTTCACATACTCCTTATCAATATACATAGTTGTGCCTATCCTATCTTTATCCAAGACATTTTAATTCAATTTATAAAGGTCTATAACATGTTATAGGGAATCTTTATTATTAATATATTGACATGATTCTTTCTTTAATGTGTATATATTTACATCACTTTCAGAATATCAACATAAATAAATAAATGAGAACAACATAAAATGCTCATCATAAGAGTATATTGTTATTAACCATCACAGACTTACAGATACTATCAATATTTGAATCAAATCCTAAAAATAGAGGCCGATGTTAGAGTATTTTGAATCAAAACGTAAACAAAATGTTTTTGAAATTAGGGTTTTTCACTAGTTCTTATAAATGTTTGATTTGAATAAAATTTTAAATTTTAAATTTCTTCGATAAATTTTATAAATACAAAATAAATATTTTTATGATAGTAAAAGAAAAATGTTTTTGGATTATTTAATTTTGATTCTTCAGTGAATAATTTGATATTTAGATTTTTATCAAAAATATTTAAAAAGATTGTAGTTTAGATATTTTTTAATTAATAAAACGATGGATTTAATTAGGAAGTTACATTTAAATTTTAATTATTTAAAAAAATTATATTCTTTTACGCTTAACACTCAACAACGATAACTAAATAAATTATTTTCTTTCAAATTAATTTTTAAATTTTAAGTTTACCTTTAATTGTTTTTTTTTTCTTTTTTTTTCGGAGGAAACCCGCAGCCGCTACTCAGAGTGTAATGAGTGCGCACAGGGTAAACCCTCCGTCTGACGCGATAGCCTGCAAACGAACTCCAGAAGGTAAACCACATAAGGTGACAGACTCAGCCGAAAAAGCATATGTAGAGAGACTCGAACTCATGACCTTTGGTCACAAGCACACCTTATTCAACCAACTCGTCTACCCCATTGAGGGCAATTGTTATCAATTCAGTTCAATGCCTTACAAACTCCGAATATGAACATGTAACCATGTAATTATCTCTAGTTTTGTGTTATTAGTCCGATCTTTAATTATTTTATTTATCTAATAATTAATATCAGTAATAACCAAATATATAATTAATTATGGGATGATAAAATCTGATTTGATATTATTTAATTTCTTATGGTATAGTGCTTTGGTTACATTAAGAAATTCGATTTATCTATTTTGTCGATGTTTTTCTTTTACAAGCCTTTTCGTTCGATCTCTCTTTAAATATAACTCTTTTTTGTATTTTAACTCATTTTTTATCTTTTATTTTTCAATTTACTAATAAACATAAAAACAAACAAAGGATAATATTTTATTTATTATTAACTTAAACTAACAACTAAATTAGTATCAAAATAAAATAAAATCGAGGATAAATATCTTTTGATCAATCACTTCACAACCGAGATCAAATGGACTAACATGGCAATAACATAGACGGCTTGGACATTTAAAAGTTGGCTCAATGAATCTCATGGCAAGTAATTTTCTGGTGATAGGGGTGTCGTATATAGAGGATGAGATCTATGTGTGTGATTGGTTTTTGGCATAAAATATACGAAGCTACATTTTCCAAAGGCTACAATTTTCTGAGTTGCAAAGCTCTTGAAATCGATTCATGGTGACATATGTGGACTTATCTCGCCCTCAACAATTTCCAAAAGTTAGTATATTCGTTTTAATAGCCGGTTTATTATGTTACAGGTTAACAATGTTATATAAGGAGAAATTTGATGCATTTGAGAAATTCAAAATTTTAAAATAATGATAGAAAAATAAATTAGTCGTAACATAAAAGCATTCATAACTTAAAAGATAAGATAATTTGCATTTGTCAAGTTCAATATATTTTGTAAAGATCATGGTATTTCCAAACATATTAATGCAACCTATACCTCGTAGTAGTACAGTATAGTATAAAGTAGAATTAGAACATTGATAGAGATGGCGAGATGTATGTTGAAAACTATAGATGTTCCAAAAAAAATGGAGAGAAACAATGTCACATGCGCGTATGCAATCAACTCAGTCTTTAAAAAAGCCTTGGTTCATCATACATCGCATGAATAGTTTATTGGAAAGAATCTAATCATTTCCATTTGAGATTTATTGGATGTTTAGCCTACACCAAAAACGATAAAGCATAATTGAAGAACTTAGATATTAGATCTACATCACTTGTGTATCTTGGGATCGAGCAGAGTTCAAAATTCTATCGTCTATATAATGAAGATAAATGATGGTGATGAAATTCGGTCATGCAATGTGTCAAACCATCAAAATATTTATCTTTTCCATGTGACAAAATCGGTTGCATTACATGATTCGAAAACATGAGCATGTAATTGAGAATTGTGGCAATATTTATGGTCCAATTGTTGTTAAGATTTTTCAAAATTTTGTGTAGTTTCAACCAGTTTAGACGAGAAATCCAATGTGCATGAATCTGAGGATGAAGAGAAGAGAAACACTCGGTAACCACCCATCTCTGTAAGCAAGTCCATCATGCAGTCCATCATGTACAAGAAGTTTGATGATTATGTACTTTCGACAGAACAGTAAGTTTATTCTCTATTATTAAACATGGAATTAAAATTCATGAGTTATATGAAAGAAATTTAAAAGTTGTTACGACAATCTATGTTAGAAATTGACTCAATAAATAAGAATGAAAATTGGGTGTTGACTATTAAACCCTATGATACAAGACCAATCGATTTAACGTGGGTATTCAAGTTTAATAGGAATGCATATGGTACTCTTAACACAAATTAAGATGGTGAAGAAGGATTATTTTCAACAACACAACATAGATTATGAAGAAGTATTTGCTCCAGTTGCAAATAAAGGTTGAGAAATTCACCTTCCATACATAAATATTATATTATTAGGTGAATATTTGAAAGAGGTAGTCTATGTTACAAAACTGTAAAATTTTGTAAGGAATTGCGATGAGGAAAAGTTTTACAAACCATCTAAAGCGATATGCGTTGGAGCAAGCTCCCAAATCTTGGAACATTAAACTTGATTTTACTATCAAAATTTTAAAGTTCCAACGATGCTCGAAAGGAACAACCTGTATATTGCTAGTATGGTGGGGAGATGCATTTTATGGTTTTGGTTTATGTAAATGATCTTCTTGTTATAGGCTCTACTCTACATATCATATTTTAGTAAGGTTACGTACACTACATTTGAGATGAACAATTTGGGGGAGTTGGCATACTATCTCGGTATAGAGGTAGAAAACCGAGCGAGGAAATTATGGATTAAGCAAATTGGTTATGTTGGCTAAATTTTGGTTAATAAAGGAATATACACTTACAACACGTACAATTTCAACCTGGGTCCAATAATAAAGTTGAGCAAGACACGTGATGATATGAGTATTGAGTCATGACTTACAAGAACCAATTGAAAAAAACCTCCTCTGTTACGTAAAGGAAACAACCAACTATGGATTGAGATATATATAGAATGGATGGATCAAATTCTGGGTTATAAAAACAGTAGTCATAATATTGATGCTGATGATGGTAGGAATACTGCATGATATATATTTTACAATGGTTCATCGCTAATTACCTCGATCTCACAAAATTTTAAAATCGTGTTTTTTCCTCTTGTGGAGCCAAATTCATGGTTGGTACAACAGTAACATATGAGGCAATTTTCTTGCACAAAGTTCTTGGCGAGATTGTGGGGGTAAGTATTCAAAGTGTGATGTTGCACATGGATAACCAATCGATTATCGTATAAACCAAGGATCCATTTTCCATGAAAGAAGTAAGCACATTACCTCTTGCTATCATTTTCCAGAACTCTAGCAGAAAGCTTATATTTTTACAAAACCTTTAGGAAGGATAAAATTTGAAGTTATGTCTGATGAGTTATTGTTTTGCCTTAGTTAATTGTCAAGATTGTATTCTAGAGAGAGAAAGAGCTAGAGAGTTTTTAGAGAGAGAAAATGCAAGTACAAATGAGTTTCAAAGTAAAAAAATGTTCAACCTCTTTATTAGAGTAGTCTGGTCCTTTATATAAAGGAGACAAGACTTAGTCTCAAACTGATATCTGTTACAAAAAGTGGGCTAATTGTTGTTAAATCCTTACTAATTACACATAGTTACAAATATCCTTTAAAACTTACATCAGTCACGAATTAAGGACAAAACCTACATTTCTTACAATTAAATCCTTAAATTTACATTATTTACAATTTAGTCCTTAAAATTATATTTCCATATCAGAAGCTCCCCTAGTTTTCATGTCAGTAAATGGATGAGAACTAAAACATCTTCAAATCCGTTTTGTCTTCGAATCTTAACATCTTCGAAAACTCTCACATGCTATGTAACTTGTGATAAACTTAAAAACAATCATCTGAAGCGGTTATCTTAAATGGTTATTCGAAGCACTTACGTAATTTAACATCTCAAAAAGTTATTCAAATAAAAAAATAAAAACAAAATGGCTTCGAAATCCCTTGACAGGAAAATGTTGGCTTGAAATTGTCTTCGAAGTATTACTTACGTAAATCTTTCGAAGTATTACATAAGCAGATCGTCTTCGAATATAACTGTTACATATGTAACTATTAAATTCATCATAACCCTAGAAGTCTAGCCTGACAGATGTCGAGCATCTAATTAATTCACTGATTCATATTCCAACATATCATCAGAAAGGTCTTTCCACCTTCACACACCTTCACTCGCTTTAGTATAAATACAACCTTCCTTTCATTTCCACTCTCCTCACACAAAAACCTTTTTAGAGAGAAGTCAGAGTTTTTGGCTACCTTCATCGTGTTCCTCCCCTTTTCTCATGATTTTCGCCAGAAAACTTAAGATTTCTGACCAATCTTCATCATCTCTGATCAACCCTTATTTTCTTTATGAGAAAGAAACCAAGAACCAAAAAATCAAAGGCCATTCTACCTAAAACACCAGAATCTTCTGACATTGACAGCAATTTAGTGTTCGGATTTTATGATTACTTTTGTATTACACAAAGGGCCGAATAATATCGAGGAGCATGATTAATTCGAGGAGGTCCAATCGGAACTACTACTGAAACATTATTTTACGGTAACTTCGATCCTACTAAAGTTCCAACTCTTTTGCCTTCCCCCACTGTCGAAAAACAATCATTATTTAAAATCTCAGGGCCTAAAACACCTCGAGTCTCCTCATCTCAGAGTAGAATTTCTCCTTTAATTACTGAAAAATCTCATCCAAAACCAAAAACAAATAACCCCTCTTCGGAACACTCTTCACTAACCAGAAAAATAAAAACTTTCATAGCCATGGGAGATGAATCAACAATTATCCATACTCATTCCCCTCCAAATCCAAATTCTGAAAATCCTCCTAAAAAATAAGCAGTAGAAGAAGCTCCTCGAATTACTAACCCTTCTTCAGAAACTATTATCCAAACTTCTCAAAACCCTCGAGAAGAAACTTCGAAAGCCAACGAAGTTGATTCAGAAGCTACAAGAACCGATCTCGAGGTTATGACGATGCTTGCTCCATTTCTGAAGAAAAAAAGGCAAAATATTAGGAGGAACCTAAGGAACCTTGAAAGCAAATACATTGTTGCTTTGAAAAACGTCTGCTACATATACTATAGGGATAGCCAGGCTCCGGCTCTTAAAAAACAATAGGGAATGAGACAAAACATAACTCTTCGTCTGCCAAAAGAAGGAGAAACCCCATTGGACTGCAAAGATAATGAATTGGTAGTTTACCCTGAAATCATCCACTGGGTCTTCGGTTTCCACTAGATCCAATGATCGTGGAATACTTCAAACTCCTTAGCCTATGCCCTACCCAGGTGACACCGAATCAGTAGTTCACCCTTATGTCAGTGATCATGGCGTCTCGTCTGTCCAAAATTCCTATCATCATCAAAGATTTCATCTCACTGACCCAATTGTCGAAAGGTCTGAAGCTTCCATTTTACTACCTCACCTTGATGGATGACCTCAAAATCATTGATGATCTCTTCGAGGCTGACAAATTATGGAAACAGAAATTCATCTTCATATCAGGAGCGTGGGAAAATGGTAAAGTGATTTCCAAAGCCAACCCTTTCAAAACTAACTCTCGTCTGGAGAAGCAATTGTAACTTCTTCGAATTTTTTATGTTCTGATATAAAATTTACCTTTCCTTTTTCCCTTAACATTTTGTTTTACTAATTTATATAAGAAATTTCGAAGCGTTACTCAACATGTCGAGAAGTTGCTAAAGAAATTTTCCAACAACTCGTTGCTTGGGCTGAGAAGGAATGGAATGATGTATTTCATACTATCTTTCAGCCCATCAATTTCCTCCATAGCCACATGTTTCCAATCGTTGAAGGTGGCTTGCCTCCTCAAGATCTATCATCATAACCATATCTGAAGCTTATGTGCCAACGAATACCTCAACCTGACTGCAAAGTCTTTCTTCCCATTC
This sequence comes from Limnanthes douglasii subsp. nivea, assembly GCA_036936605.1. Classification (NCBI taxonomy): domain Eukaryota; kingdom Viridiplantae; phylum Streptophyta; class Magnoliopsida; order Brassicales; family Limnanthaceae; genus Limnanthes; species Limnanthes douglasii. The sequence continues at coordinate 153,942,166 of JAUPFV010000004.1, read as the reverse complement.
GTAACAGATCGGATAGCCATTTGCCAAAAAAGAAGAAAGAAAAAACTTCCAAAGAAAATAAAGGTAAAAAGGCAGCTAGCACTACTAGTGCTATCCCTTCCACACCATCAAAGCCAAAGTATCGAATACGCAAAACTGCAGAACAATCTCTCTCACCCATCGAAGAGGGAAGAGACCAAGAACCGTCATCAAAGAAAAATAAAGTTTCCTCTGGTTCCCAATGAAAGAAAAAGAAACAGATGAGAATCACTTCGTACGCTTTGGTTGATGAGGACGAAGTCACTGTTGCTGAAAACCCACAAAACCCTTTAATAAAAAAATTAATCAAACAAAGACAACCCTATGATAGTCATTGAAGATAATACCTCCAACGAGAATCAAGCCACTGCAGCCTTCGATCCTGACATGTTTATCAACTTTGAAAATACCGAAGCACTTACTGGTGAGGAAGACCTTGTTCTTCAAGTAATCTAAAATCAAATGCTCAACTTTGGGAGACCACCACCAATCGAAGCTTCTCTAGAAGCTATCCGCTCTCTTGATACTGCCGAAAAGAAACATGTTTCTCAAGTTGAAGCTTCTCAGAGCCATCTAAAGCAACTGGCAAAAGATATGGTTTACTACAAAGAAGCTTACGAGGCTGAGAAATGTTTTAGAGAAACTTTGCACGGCAAAGTAATCGATCAATTTTACGGTTATGAAATGGCATAGTCCGAACTTATAAAGGGTTCCCTCTGCATAAAGAATCATCTGCGAATCACCCACATTGTGGATACTGAATTGCTGACAAACGCTCATGAAGCAGAGTTGAATAAACTCAAAGCTAGCCATGCTACTGAACTAGCCACTGAAAAATCCAATTCAAGTAAGCTTCAAAATTCTCTCACTCTTTGTGAGACAAAAAACAAAGAGCTAACCGATGACTTGGCTAAATTGAAGAAGGATTTTGAAGCTGAAAAAGTTGTTGTTGTAGTTCTCGCTGAAGCTGATCTTTCACAAAATATGCAAACAACTATTAACGTCGGAGAAGAAGATGCAACAATTCTCATTCTTCGACAGCTTCACGCTGCTTACCCAAAAATAGACCTTACAAGTTTTTCGGAATGACATCCCTGAAGAAAAGCGCCCCAATGAAGCTTTCGACCCTGTTCCTGAGACATCGTCCTCTGAAGACGAATCATCCGAAGATTTTTTTGATTAATCCTATCACTTTTTGGCTTATCACTTCTTGTCTTTGTGAGATTAAAAACAATTCCTTGTACCTTAACGAATTAATCTAAATGACAAATGGTTTTCTATATTTTATCATTCTCTTTACATATTATTCGATGTTAAATTTCAAAAATACAATAATTACAAAATATATACTTACTACCTTGAATACCTTAACGAAATTGATAAATATAGTAGTTATTCGACAAATTCTAAATGTGTTGTTAAACTTTAACGGCTCTTCGAAAAATTCTCAGTGTGCTATTAAGCGTTCACTTTGAAATAAAAATGTAATATGATTATGAAACATGGTTGTTTCTTCGAAAAGTGTCATAAACACTTTGGAACATTCTACTTTTAACTAATCTCAAAGGTGATCAGTCTTTGATGATTTATTAAGATAGTATTCAAACATACGTAAACAACCATTGGCCAAAAAACAAACTTCATTTATAATATTGAATATGTACACGACGCCTCGTAAAAACTTTCTTAGGCCAATGGGAGAGGAAAGAATGCGCCATTCAAAACAAAAAAATTCCAAAGCATAAAAACATGTATAATCCCAATAAAGCTTCAAGTGCTGGATATTCCACAGATGTTGGAGCATTTTTCCTTCGAAATCAAAAAGTCGATAGTACCCCGGCTTAGTTCTTTCAACAAGTGTATAAGGCCCTTCCCAATTCAGAGCCATTTTTCCAAGGTTCTTCTCTTTTATATGCAAGAAAACGTTTTGCAACACCTTATCACCTTCCTTAAACTCTATTATCTTCAGCTTCGAATCGTATCTACTTCTCATACGAGTTTGATAATGAATTATATTCAAATGAGCTCAAACTCTTTTTACTTCAATCAAATCGAAATTAGCCCTTCGAACTTCATCATCAGACCTTTCAGAATATTAAGATATTCTAAAAGATGACATCGTAGATTCAATGGGGCTGACTGCATCCAGAACATACACCAAAGAAAACGGAGTCTCTTTTGTAGCATCTCTTGGAGTTGTTCAATAAGCCCAAAGCACCTCTTACAAATAGTTTGGCCATTTTCCAGCTGCTCCCGATAAATTCTTCTTCAAGCCATCTAAAATCGTTCTATTTGTCACCTCCACTTGTCCATTGGCTTGAGGATGAAAAGGTGTTGAAAAGCATTGCTAAATTCCTTTAGAGATACAAAATGCAGCCATTTCCTTGCTATTAAACTAAGGGCTGTTATCTGTCGTAATCCTCCGAGGAACCCCAAAATGACAACAGATATCGTTTATGATAAATTTGATGACATCTTTTGCTTTTATTCCTGATAACGGTTCTGCCTCTGCCCATTTTGTAAAATGATCAACCGCTACAATTATCATCTGTCTTCCCCCTAGAAGTCGTCGGCAAAGGTCCCACCAGATCAATTCCCCACCTATCAAATGGTATTGCCTCAGATATAGACATAAGCGGTACTGCTGGTCTGTGAATAGAGTTGGAAAATATCTGACAAGTATCACAACCTCGGACTAAATTCCTAGCATCGTTCATGATTGTAGGCCAATAAAACCCTGCAAGAAAACTCGACGTGATAAAGCTTTGAACCCACAATGAGCCGACCTGTCACCATCATGCAACTCTGACAATACTTGTTGTGATTCTTGTTTGCTTAAGCGTCGTAATAATGGCCTGCTCAATGCCTTTTGATATAAAATCCCATCCAGTACTATATATCTGAAGGCTTTGCCCCTTAACGTTTTGGCCAATTGTGAATCATCTGGCAGTATTCCTTGAGTAAAAAAATTCAGAATATTTGATCGCCAATCGCGTCAGCTTTCATCCGTGGTAAAAAAACTCTTCTATGCATTCACATTGGTTAGGTTGAGTAACAACCGAAATATTTTCTTGTAGCAAAATCCAAGGATATTATTCTTTGTAAGCAACATTTGCTAAAGAATCAGCCACCATGTTACTGCCTCTCCCAATATATTCCACAAAATCGTTGTCAAACATAAGTATTATGAAGTTCCCGAAGATATAAAATCAAACGATCCTTCCTTGCTTCAGAAAATCCAGATACCTGATTTGCCAATAACTGAGAATCCGTTTCTAAACGTACTGAAGTTGCCTCGCAAATTTTTGCCAATCTCAAACCTACCAAAGCAGCTTTGTATTTAGCTTTGTTGTTGAAGCATGAAAACCAAATTTAAAAGATTAAATCATTGTTTCTTCATCGGAGCTATTAACTGAACCCAGCACTACATCCTGAAACACTAGATCCCCCATCTGTTCGAACAACCCACCTCGAATCAACAGGTATGACTTTTTCAGTTTCTTCCTCATATGATCGGCTTGAGTGGAATTCAACAAAAAAGTCTGCAAGTGCTTGCGCCTTTATTGCTGTTCGAGGTGTAAACAAAATATCATAGTCCCCCAACTCCACTGACCATTTGGTCATCCTTCCCGAAATATCAGGTCGCTGTAAAACATTTTTCAAGGGGAATGAAGTTTGGAATTCAACAGTATGAGCTTGAAATACGGACGCATCTTTCTAGCAGCAATCGCCAATCCTAATGCCAATTTCTCTAATTTCATATACCTTTTTTTTTTCCGCTACCAAACTTTTACTAATGTAATACACCGGCTTCGGAACTCCTGAATCCTCACTAATTAACACTGCGCTTAGTGCAAAATTCAATACCACGATATACAAAAATAATTTCTCCCATTTCGAGGCTTTGATAAAATCTATAGTGATGACAACAAATTTTTTATGTTTGTGAAAGCTGCTTCACATTCCGATGTCCATTCAAACCTACCGGGGCCTCGTAATACTTGAAAGAAAGGAAAGCATTTAGCAGAAAATCTTGAAATAAATCGATTAAGTCTGCTAACCTTCTTGTCAAAATTTGCACTTCTTTAATTAACCGAGGAGAATTCATTGTTATTAAAGCTTTTAATTGTTCTGGGTCACCTTATATTCCTTTTTCACTTATGATAAAACCTAAAAACTTCCCCGATCGAACTCCGAAGGTGCACTTCTCAAGATTTAATTTCAACCTGATCGCTCTTAAATTCAAAAGATTTTCCTCTAAATCATCAAGATGCACTTCATCCTTTGAGCTCTTTACTACCATTTCGTCTATATATACCTCCATATTTCTTCCGATCTGAGTAGCAAAATCTTTATTCATTAATCTCTGATAAGTGCCTCCAGCATTCTTCAATCCTAAAGGCATCACTCTATAACAATGCAAGCCCCTATCAGTTATGAAAGTTTTAAATTCTTGATCTTTTGGATCCATTTGGATCTGATTATACCCTGCAAAAACATCCATAAAATTTCAAATTTTGTTGCGTGAAGTAGAATCAATCAATCGATCTATTCGAGGAACAGGAAACGGATCTTTGGGACAAGCTCTATTTAAATCCATAAAATCCACACACACCCTCCATTTCCCATTCTTCTTTGTTACTACCACCGGATACGCCGTCCATAAAGGATATTGTGACTCCCTTATGTGTTTGACCTTAGACAATCGATCCACTTCAGCAACAATCGCTTCTTCTTTTTTCGAGGAAAACGCTCTTCTTTTCTGAATTACCGGCTTAACCTTCGGATCTATGGACAAGTTGTGTTGAATTACCTCAATAGGAACTCCTGTAACATCTTATGTCCTTCAAGCGAAGATATCCAAATTTTGAGATAAAAAATCAAGAAATTATTGAAGTAGAAAATAGGTCAATAAAGTTCTGATTTGAAGTACCTTTCCTTCCGAAAAATTAACCTCCTCTATCTCTTCACTCACCGTTAAAGACCCCGCGGTTTCCCTCAGATCGTCAACCCTTTTCATCCAAATCTGAGGGTTCCCCCTTCTAATCGTTATTCTCGCGTTAAATCTCCAATGCCAGATCCTCGAATCCAAAGTATAGTGGCATAACATTCCTTGGTAACCTTTTGATCGCCTCGAACAGCTCCAACTCTGTCTCCAACCACATACTTAAAGCACTGATGAACTGTAGACACCATGCCATACATTTTTGAAAGCCACGATCTTCCAAAAATAGCATTATAACTTGTGGGACAGTCCACCACCACAAAGAGTACTTGGACCTTTTTCTTAAATGGTCCTTTTCCCAAACTCACCTCACCTTTGAATTCTCCAACAAAACGAGTTGTTACACCGGTGAATCCAATAATCGTTCAATCCGATTGAGAAATCTGAGGTGGATTTGTCATTCTATCATAGCTGGATTTAAAAAGAACATTGGCAGAACTGCCAGTATCAATCAACACCCGTCGAATTTCGACGCCAGCCACCTCAGCTCCAATCACCACAGCATCTTCGTGTGGTCCTGCAATACCTCTCAGATCATCTTCATCAAACAAAGTGAGAGGAATATCTTTCTTCCCATACAAGTGCGTAAACATCCTTCCTTCAATTTGAGTTGTAAAATTGACAACATGCCTTTTCCTTGATCTATCCGAATTCCTAGTCATTGAATCCCCTCCAAAAATAGCGAACGATTCAAAAAACTTTCACAGCTCCCGAACACGTCCCTTTTCTACAGATTCTTCCACTGTCATCAAAATCAATCTGTTCGGATCCTTTTCAATATACTCAGAAGAAGCATCAGACAATTTAGCTTGTGAATCCATAATCATCAAATTCTCAGTTGGCGGTGCAGCCTTGGAAGTCGATGCACCATTATTTTTTGATGCACTCCCATGCGACTTCACATAAGTCAAGAGCTTTCTATTCTCAATCAAATATTGGATTTATTTCTTCAAAACAATACAATCATTTGTATCATGTCCAATATCATCATGATATCTATAAATTTATTATTTCTCTCCTCCCTTGGTCTACTTATAGGAGCCGACTTCCTGAAATTTACAGAACTCTTGGTCTTATCCCAGATGATAGATACATTCTCTGTCAGATCGACATAGTACTCATGTGACCCATGTATTTGGTCATGGCCTATTGTAAGTGTTAGATAGAGCGTGATTCAAATAACCACCACTCTGAGGAGGCAAATTGTTGTTCTTCTGCCTCGACTGTTAATTTCCATTGCCATTATTTTTATCATTTGAGGGTTGCCCCTGATTATGGGCTGCCTGTCCCAAATTTTTCGGACTGCTCACTGATCCTCCTCGGATTCTACTCGACTCCTTCACTTTGATCTGATCCTCAACTTGAGCTATCAAAGCTTCAAAAGTCAAGGCCCTTCTCTTTGCCGTCTCGTTAGCTAAATCCCAAGGCAAAAACCTTTGGCGAAAAGCTGTCATTGCCATATTTTCCTCACAGTTGTCCAAACTAGCCTTGGTCAACACAAATCTCTTCGTATAATCTTTCAACTTTTCTCATGGTGCATGCTTGCATTGAATAATAGTATCACCATTTTCTGTCATCTCTTTGCTTCCCACAAACTGCCTTCGAAAAGCAGTATAAAAATCTCTGAAATTTGATATGGACCCCCTCGGAATCCTGTTAAACCACTTAAGAGTTGTTCCCTTAAAAGTCTGTGAGTATGCACGACACACAAGTCGGTCATCATCTTTTATATTCATCATATAATTCTTGCATTGTTCGATGTGATCGTCAGGATCCTGCATCCCATCGAACTTCTCCACCTTCGAAATGTCGAAACGCTTCGGAAGCGCCATGGATCGAATTTCATTTATCAACGAAGAATTTCTCCAATCAATACCTTGAACGAACTAATCATCAGTTCCCATTGTAACATATAAATTCATATCAGTTTCAGCATACTGATTCGAATGATTTCCTTCATGCCAATATGAACGAGGAGCATTCTTAGATTTACTGTCATTTTTATACTTCCTTGAATAATCGTAACTTCGATTCCCCTTTTGAATAACCTCTATGCCTCTTAAAACCCGAGGCTGAGTTTTCGACCTCCTCGTCACTAGAAGTCACAAATTTATGTTTATCATTTTTCTCATTTCGAGACAAATATTGCTCTTTAGGAGCCACAAAACGTCCTTTTTGTGTTCGGACTTAGCGCGTCGATCATCCAAAGATCGATCTGACTGACCTTCCACCTCGGTCTTTTCTACTTCTTGTCTAACCTCGGATCTGAGCCTTGATGAGAGTATCTCTTGCTCCCTTCGTTCATATTTCTCATTCAAAGTATTAATTTTATCTAAAAGCTGATTCATTCGCTCTTCGATTTCATATTGAGCTCGGATCAGAGATGATCCATTAGTTCTATTTCCATCAGTTCTATTTCCATCGGTTTTCTCAGCATCCATCGCTAACTCGAGCGTAAGATTGTTTTCAAGATTCATCGTATGAATTTTAATCAAGGAATACAACTAGATTGTATCAATATTTTGAACAAAATAAGAGCACTGATTTTACGTCTCCAGTGGAGTCGCCAATTTGATGAGTTATTGTTTTGCCTTAGTTAATTGTCAAGAGTGTGTTCTAGAGAGAGAAAGAGATAGAGAGTTTTTAGAGAGAGAAAACGCAAGTACAAATGAGTTTCAAAGTAAAAAATGTTCAACCTCTTTATTAGAGTAGTCTGGTTCGTTATATAGAGGAGCTAAGACTTAGTCTCAAACTAAAATCTGGTACAAAAGTGGGCTAATTGTTGTTTAGTCCTTACTAATTACACATAGTTACAAATATCCTCTAAAACTTACATCAGTCACGAATTAAGAACAAAACTTACATTTCTTAAAATTAAATCTTTAAATTTACATTATTTACAATTTAGTCCTTAAAATCCTATTTCTATATCAATGTTGAGCTTGATTTTCGGGTTGAATGTCTTCTTAATTTTGAAATTTGAATTAAAGGAACCCTGTTGCACAATGTTTGGATCTCTTACGTCACCTAACCTCTGGCACATTTCCTAATACTTCGACAAACGTGAATTTTACTCCACGTGTGATTTTTCTATTTACCTCACCTCGTATTTATTTATGCTTTTCATTAACCCCATGATATGCATGGGCCTATAAAATGACTAGAGGAGCCTTGATAAGGCGGTACCTTTCTGATAAGGCAAGACCTGAGGAGACGGCGAGGTCAGTAGGGGACTACAACCATATACCCTTGTAACCCCCGTATTTCCCCAACAAATTAGAAAAATCAATGTAGAGAAATGAATTAAAATAGATTATATTTTTTAAGAGATGGTGTGATGTTACGAGCGGTGGTGACGACGGTGTTAGATGCGTAGAGATCGTTGTTACGATTGATCAGCAATGTACAAGAAGCACAAAGCAATAAAATTCCTTTAGTCTATAATTTTAGTGTTTCAAACCCCTTCATGTGCAAGAAATCTCGTCAACTCATTCTAATCGAGATCAACGGTGGGTATCCATCATTGTATTTTACTCAGCACCCTAACGGTCTTTTTTTGTTAAATTAATGTCAGCTCGGGTGCTCCCCAAGTGGAAGAGCCCGTATATGTGTCTGAAGTATGACGCGACGGGCATTGTGTTTTCACTATGTATCGAACGAACTCTATTGCACCTTGTTTGGATCCTCCACGCCACCCAACCTCTAGCAAATTTCCTAACACTTCGACAAACGTGAGTTTTACTCCACGTGTAATTTTTCTATTTACCTCACCTCGTATTTATTTAATTATTTACCCCATCTGTGCATGGGCCTATTGAAATGAATAGTGGGAAGGTATTGTAAGATGGTACCCCTCGCATAGGACAAAAACTCGGTATACGGCAAGGTAATACTGCGCAGCATGAAAGGTAGTAACCGGTCCCAAGAATTATAAAAGCATTTACCGGTTATTTATTGAAACCATGCCTCCTTGTAAGCGACCTTCGTTGCCCGTGCCAGGGCGTAAGCTTACTAAGAGAAAAGAAAAAGGATTTCACCCTGCGACTGGACTTTAGTAAGATAAAACAACAGCAGATCGACAGGGTAGTAGAAGATAACATCCCAATGTGAGGCATCGATAAAAGAACGCTTATTACGATCGATCCCACTAACAAATGTTGTGGGCTACATGGGCATCAATGACCTCATAAGTGATCTTTGCTTTAAATGTCATTAAGATATTATGTAATTTAATAGTATAAATCATGGTAGGAAGACTTGCATAAATAGATCTCAAAAGATAGGGAAATGGACACTTGATTAAGAAATATACCATTTTGATTCCACATCACTCAAGTTATCATTTTGGCATTACTTTGTGATGGTTTACCCTACCACCGATTACAACATAACTTTGCATCCTAATCAGACTTCTAATTTTTTCACAACAAATTTATTTTTCCGTAACCAAAATGAATGTAACTTCGTATCCCAGTTACATTTTTTTCATAAAAAATAGTATTTTGACGCAATAAAAATGTTATTACACAACCAATAATAGCATAATTTTGTAATATATTAGAACATAATTTTACACCAAAATCATACTAGCATTTTTTATAACAACTCTATTTTTCTACAACAAAATTGAACGTAATTTCGTACCCAACTAACAATGGTTACTTTCATAACTAAAAAATTCAAATTCAATTGTTTTAAAATAAAAATAATACAAATGGAATAAAATAACATATCTAATTAAAAAGATACATTATTTTACATGTTTCATTTGCATGCACTTGTATTATGACCACGTTTTTTATAACGTCGACACTATACTTTATGAATCAACTCTTCACCTTTGGATATAATATGTTTCCTTTTAGGTCTTCCAGTTCTCTGATTCAAGCTACGTGGAGGAACATTAGGAGATGGATTTGAACTACAAGCTTCACAAACAGTTGATAAAGCTGGTATGCACCCACAATAAAAAATATTATAAGAACTTGTATCATATGATTATTAGCATCTCAGCAAGAGAAACATTCAATTTTCCAAATACCATAAGAACATGTGTAGTTTAAAATATCAACAGTCATAACCTGTTTCGATTGAGCTTCAAATAATTTTTTGGTATACGATCGAACAATTTGCATAAGACATTCTTCAACGTTGCTTTAATCTTCTTCTTAATATCTTGGCAAACAATTCATTATTTTAAAGTATAAAATCAGAGCAACACTTTGAAATTTGGATCATAAGAGTAATCCTAATTTTCTATAGAAGGTTATGAATATTTTTAATGTGATTATTAAAAATAAAAACAGATGCACTAGAAGCCATAACATTATAACATTTACTTATAAAGTATGCACATGAGGACGGTTTTCTGTGAAAATAACTGCTCTTTGACCACCTTCTTTAAAAAGATCACACAAGTGTAAATTTAATAAACTCACACTCAGTGCATAAGCATAATGTTTCAAAACCTTGACCATCTTTTTTTGGTGAATATCTCAATGAATGCTTCATATTCGTGATAAGATGATAAGGACATTATGCATGGTAGCAATCAGGGAAATAGTTTAGACAACATTAACTATACTAGTGTGACGATTAGATAGAAAAGTGATTTGACAACAAAGTAAATGAAGCTTTAATGTTTCCAAAAACCATTACTAATTATCACCATTATCCTATATAAGGGAACATAATGGATCCACCGTTTTTACCTCTAGCAATGCTAACATCCTTGAACTACCACCATATGGCGGATACAGATGAAGTTCTTGCTACAAGCTCGTGATATATGGGAGATGTAATCTCCAGAGGAGGCGATAAGTATCAATATATATATATTGAAATATATTTTTGCATCAAGAAATACCATATCCTCGAGTTGGTTGACATTAAGACATCCAAGGAACTATAGAAACCAATGTAAACAAGAAATCAGGGCGATGAGCATGTAAGAGAGGCACGATTGATGATGATGATAGCTACTGAGTTTGATTATTTGGTGATGCAAGATTCCAAAACAATGGATGATTTCTACGTAAAGTTATCATCAATAAAAAAATATTCAAATTTTTAGTGCAAAAGGTTGATAAAGCTAAACTCGTGGAGAGATTGTTAAAAAGTTTACCAGATAGATAAATCTCACTTATGGAAGAAGGTCGATTATTCTTGAGCTTATTCTATCATTTTGATCTTTCGAGTATGAACTTTAAAAATCCAATCAATATTTATGAGTATTTAAAACCAAACTCAATTACCATACATCATAACAAAATGAAATCTTACAACTAATGATAATTTTGTAACGTGGTTTTGGTTACATTAAAAAAATATTTATCTATTTTGTTGATACTTTTTTGTCTTTTTATATTTTTGTCAAGTCCCTCATTTTTATCTTTATGTTTAATTTTATTTTTATTTGAACTTATTTTTTGGCTTTTTATTTCTCAATTTACTAATAAACACAAAAATAAATAAAAATAATTGTATTTTATTTATTATTAAATTAAACTAACGATCAAATTAGTATTAAAGTAAAATAATATCAAGGATAAATATATTTTGATCAATCAATTTATAAGCGAGATCGGATAGACTAACATGGCAATGGTATATACGATTTGAACATTTGAAAGTTGAGTCGATAAAGCTAATGGCAAGTAATACCATGGATATAGGAGTGTTGTATATAGAGGATGTGATTTATGTGTGTGCGGGGTGTTTGACCAGAAAAATATACGAAGCTACATTTCCTAAAGGCCGCAATTTTCCGAGCTTCAAGGCTCTTAGAATCAATTAACGGTGACTTTTGTAGACCTATCTCGCCATCAACAATTGTTTAAACCATTATGTATTCATTTTAATCTTTGATTTATCACATTACACGTGGACGATGTTATGTAAGGAGAAACCGGATGCATTTGAGAGATTCAAAAATCTCAAAATAATGATGGAAAAACAAACTGGCTTTAGCATAAAAACATTCAAAAGTGAAAAGAGCGAAAAGTTCATATTTGTCAAGTTCAATATATTTTTTAAATATCGTGGTATTTCTGAACATCTTAATGCGACATACAAAGAGAAATAGAACCTTGATGAAGATGGCGAGATGTATGCTGAAAACTATGGATGTTCCAAATTTTATTTGGGGAGAAACAATGTGACATCTAACGTATATGATCAATCGAGACTTCCAAATTTTATTTGGGGAGAAACAATGTGACATGTAACGTATATGATCAACCGAGTCTCTACAAATCTTTGGTTCTTTAGATCCCGCATCATTATTTTATAGGAAAGAAGTCAAACACTTCATATTTGAGATTTTTTGGATGTGTAGCATACGCTAAAAACAATGGAGCACAATTGAAGAAGCTAGATAAGAGATCTACATCACTTGTATATCTTGGGACTGAGTCGAGTTCGAAATCATATCGTCTATATAATCCAACATTTATGAAGGTAGTCGTTAGCCGTGATGTTATATTTAATGATGATAATAGATGGTGATGGAATTCGGTCACACAAGGTGTTGAAACTTCAATAGATTTTTCTTTTCCAAGGGATGAATCGGTGGCATTACAAGAACTGAAAACCTGAGCATATAGTCGAGAACTCTTGTGACATTTCTGGTCTAGTGGCTGCCGAGATTATGTAAAATTTTGTGCAGTTTCAACCAGTTCTAAATGAGGGTTATGATGTGCATGAATTGGAGGATGAAGAGAAGAGTAACACTTGGTAACCACCCATCTTTGTGTGCAAGTCCAAAAGGCAACCTAAAAGGCAGTCCAAAATGCCCAAGAAGTTTGATGATCATGTATTTTCAGCCGAAGAATACGTTGGTTCTCTATTTTTTAACATGGAATAAAAATCTATGAGCTATATGGAATCAAGTTCAAAGGTGTTGCGAGAACCTATGAAAGCTGGGATTAACTCGATAAATAAGAGTTAAAATTTGGTGCTAAGTAATAAAACTTTTGATACAAAACCAATTAATTTGAAGTGGGTATTCGAGTTTAAGAGGAATGCACATGGCACTCTTAACAAGTACAAAAAAATATTTTTGGCGAAGGGCTATGTTCAGCCGTATGACATAGATTTTAAGGAATTATTTGTTCAAGTTGCACATTTAGAGACTATTCATTTGCTCATTGCGTTGGATGCAAAGAAAAGGTGAGAATTTCACCGTCCAGACATATATATTGTATTCTTAAATTGATATTTGAAAGAGATAGTCTATGTTACACAACCTGAAAAATTGGTAAAGAACAAAAACACTACCATGGGAAATATTAAAACACATCCTTTATTACGTGAAGTGAACAACCCACTATGGATTGAGATCCATATATGATGGGATGAATCGAATTCTGGGTTATAGTAATAGTAGTCACGATATTGATGATGATCGGAGTCTTGCATGATATGTATATTACTACGGTTCATCACCAATTATATGGATCTCACATAATCTTAAAATCGTGGCATTTTCCTCATGTGAAGCCAAATTCATGGTTACCAAAGCTGCGACATGTCAGACAATTTGGTTGCACAAAGTTATCAATGAGATTGTGGGGGTAAGTAGTCAAACTGTGATGTTGCGCATAAATAACCAATCGATCATCATTTTAACTAAGAATCTAGTTTTCCATGGAAGAAGTAATCACATCATCTCTCGTTGTCATTTTATTCATGAGTATATTGAGAATGGTCAAATAAAAGTCGAACATGTTCTAGGACTCAAGTAGAGATCTGAGATTCTTACAAAACATTTAGGAAATATAATATTGAGCTTGATTTTGGGGTTGAAGATCTTCTTAATTCTAACATTATAATTACATAGGTGAATGTTGGATAAATAATTCCATGATCATAGTCAAACACTTATATAAACGTGGAGGTTTAGGCTTGATAGAGTCGGTCAATAGGGATTATTCCATATCATATCTCATATTTATGCTAGTTAATTTTATATGAAAAAATAAGTTTTATATTAGGATTTAATCGGTTCTCTATGCATAAGGCATAAGCATAATGTCGTATGTTTATCATACATATAAGAGTATTAATAGGTTTTTGTGAAAAAATTGCCAATAAAAAAATAATCTTTTAACTTCGTTTGTAAATTTACTTGAACTAACATGTGTATGTAACCGTCAAATTCAGTTTGTTATAATTAGTTTTCGAGACTCAAATAATAAGTTAACCAGATGTAAAAAAAAATTGGTAATATTTTTATGGGAGACTTACCAATAACCAGCGAGCTAAAAATAAAAGTACGTGATACCGAATCGGTTTTCCCAGTTAACTAAAAAGCACAGGCAACACAAAATCTTCCAACAATACATTTCGGGTAGAAAAAACACACAAAAAACACGAGCTTTCGCTTTCTTCTTCACGCTTGCGAACCCTATCTCTCTCTCTCGCAAATTTAAACTCTCAAATCTCTCAAGTCAAAGATTCTTTAAACAAAATTTAGTAAATTCTTAAGCATTTCAACACGCAACAAAGAAATTGCTATATTTCGTCTTAAAGTTTTACTCGTTTTATTCGTATATAACATGCATGATCTAAGACTTGTTCGTGTTTATTTTTGATGATTCATACATATTTTACGCAACCAAAAGTATAATTAGTAACCTAGAAACAACTTATATATTTGTGTAAATGTTATTGATGATTTTGTTTCTCTTTTTATGCAACCAATTTTAACTTATTTATGGACCCAAAATACATTTAGATTCTAGACCTAGTTTATATTATTTTTTTCAAAACCAAAATACATTTTTCACAATAAACAAAAAATTATTTACCCACCCAACTAGTGTAGCTTCCATATCTACTTTGCATATCTACTTTCAAACATAAATAATCTTTTTAAAACTAAATTCCTCATATTTACGCATCCAACTTACATTCAGTTTCCAGACCAACTTTCTATTATGTTTTTCAAACACATAAGAAATTTTTCTCAACCAAATCAAACCTATTTATACACCCAACTAACAATTAGATTACATATCCATTTTTTATTTATTTTTCAAATATTAAAAAAATCGCAACCTAATTTATGCACCCAAAGAACAGTTAGTGTTAATATTATTCTACATCTATTTTAACTTTGTAATATAGATAAAAAAAATGTAAAAAAAAACAGTATTCTTCATATAAAAAATTCCCAATACATCTGAAGCCATATAATATTTAAAGAATCTTCACGAAGAAATCAACAATTTGATGAATCAATATCAACATCTAACTTCACTCTTTTTCCACAACAAAAAAAAATCCGCAACCAATTGACTCATAACTACGCAACAGATTAACACGTAATTACCTAATAAAATTTTAACACATCTAAAAATGTATTTTCACAACACCGTTGCACAAATTATGCAACCAAAATTTGATATAAAAAACTTTTATTTCTCTGTCAGAATATATGGGTCTAAAGGAAAATCTTTAGAAAATTAAAGAACTGAATATGGGAAACAATGACCATAATAAATAGATTGAAGAACTGCAAGACTTAAAAATTAGTCTTAAAGATCATGTTGAAAATCTAGAAAAGGATAATCAATATATTTCTACAAACATTTGTAATGAGATCTTGCGTCAAACCAAAGAAGATATTGCATCACACAAAATAGTGTAAAATGTTTGGTTTTTTCAACCATGAACGTACAATAAGATATTTGTAGATGTTCGTCTGTTAAAGTTAAAAATACGTTTTTTTGTAAAAGTTGTATATAGTTGGACTATATTTTTTGTTTGGATTACTAATTTTCTTTCATCATTTATTTATATATCTTTGTTTCACAAATCCATCCATTTATAATGTATTTATGCAACATATACTAATGCCATCCCACAACCGCTACAACATAACTTGCATCCTAATCAAACTTGTATTTTCTCAAAACAATTCTCTTTTTCTGCAATAAAAATAAATGTAACTTTGCATCCTAATTACACTTTTATTTTCATAAAGATCAGTCTTTTTTACGCAATAAATGTTTTAGTACGCAACCAATAATAGCGTAATTCCACAATCGATTACAACATAATTTTGCACCCAAATGAGACTAGTATTTTTGCATAATAACTCTCTTTTTATACAACCAAAATGAACCCAGTATTGTACCCAACTAAGAATGTTTATTTTCATAACTAAAAATTTCAAATTCAAAATTGTTTTAGAAAAATAATACATATGGAATAAAAGAACGTATCTAATTAAAAAAATATTATTTTTTTATATGTTTTCTTCATATGTACTTTTATTAAGACCATATTTTTTACAACGTCCACGCTTTACTTTATAAAGCAAGTCTTAGTTTTTAGATATAATACGTTTCCTTTTAGGTCTTCCAATTCTTATTTTCAAGTTAGGTGGAAGTACAGCGGGAGATAGATTTGAACTGGAAGCTTAACTAAAAGTAAATAAATCTGGTATGCCCCAAGAATAAGTTTCCTTATAAAAACTTGTATAATAGCATGACTTCATATATGTCCGAAGATTCACATGAATGCTAAATATAGCAGCACAAACATGTGAGCAAGGTAGACATCCAATTTTCCAAATACCATAAGAACATTTGTAGTTCAAAATATCAACAGTCATAACCGGTTATGATTGAGCTTTAAACAATACTTTGGTAGACGAACGAAAAATCTACGTACAACATTATTCAATGTTGCTTAAATCTTATTCTCAATATTTAGAAACACAGTTATTCTAACGTAAACAATTAGAGTAGCACTTTAACACTTGGATCATATGAGTAATCCTAATTTTCTCCAATAATTTCGAAATAGACAAGCTATGGATTTTTTAAAATTTAATTATTAGAAAATGTAGGTGCACTATAAGGCATAACACCATAACATTTGGCTATAAAATACGCACATACATACCTTTTAGAGGGAGGTTTACCATGAAGGTAACTACACTTTGACCACATTATTTAAGAAATTCGTGCAAATGTAAATTGAATAAACTCTCACTCGGTGCATGAGCATATTTTTTGAAAATCTTGACAATATTCATTTTCAAATCCTTTGGTGAATGTCTTAATGAATGCTTCATATTCCTAATAAGATGATAAAGATAGTATGCATGATAGCAATCAGGGAAAACCGTTGAAACAACATTAACTATAGTCTGGTTTGGTTTATTTTGGGCTGGGGGTAGTTTTGTAAAGTATTTTAGTAAGCTTGGGGTATTTTGTGTTTAGTGTGAGGAGTAGTGAGATAATTAAGCATCCTGCTTATTTTAAATTATGATCACCCTCATTAATGAGAGTGGTTGGGGTATTTAAACTTTAATTAATGACCCATGGGCTTACCGGGTCAAGTTGTGAAACTGGGTCGAGTTCAAAGACCCATTAGTTTTTTAGTAGATTAGCAAATAGCTTAGTCAAAAGTTGTTTACATTTGTCCTGTTCGGATTTATAGTGGTGTGCTATGGTCTGAATTACCCCTGTTCGGATTAGTGGGTAGGTTGGGTCTGCAAGATCCGAACTCATTAGTAGCCTCTTTTTTAGGCCTTGCAAAGTATCTTTGGAAGGGTTAAAAAATTTACCAAGTCAACATTAATCGCGTTCGATCTGCTTGTGTTGTATGAACTGAAAAACATTTCTCTCACAAACAACTCAGTTCGAATTTCATCAGGACTGGTTTTTCTTTCCAGAATTCTAAAAGTTTTTTCATGAATCATGGGACACGTGTCAATATCTGGTTTGACCTCCCAGCTGTTATTTTTCCTAGATCGTGGCACCCACTAGGTATAGAAAGTTACCTAGGTTTTGATTTTTCACACGTTGTGCAACCCTTAATCATTGCAAAAACCTTTTATCAACTTCTCCTAGGTAACTGTTGCTTTTAATTGTTATATATATATATATATATATATATATATATATATATATCCATTGTCTTTCACACTCAAAAATTTCTTAGAGTGAAAATCATCTTCATCTTCAAACTGTTCTTGAAAGATTATATGTTCACAACCAGAAACACTTTAGTTAAAGGTGGCTGGTTGAATTTATCGGAGTTAGAAAGAGCAAGAAAAATAGAGAGAGAAAACCGTATCGCCGCCAGTCTTCCCGTTTATCCATGCGAGAAAAACAGTCAGCCAAACCAGGACGCCGATCAGGGGTCATCTTCCTCAAGAAACCCTAGACCTAGGATGCTCTCATTTAGACCAAACCTTTCACCCATACTTTTTTGTTCTTCCATACAAGAATCTCAACACCTTGTTTCTAAGGAAAACGTTGTTTCAAGAATCAGAAAGCCCTCACCATTCATAGCAATGAGCTCTAGCACAAAAAAAGTCACCGGAGAAGATAACTCCTCGCCGGACAACTCGCCAAACCAAAACTCAGTCCACACCATCAACTTCAAAACCCTCCGGATTGGAGGTAGCTAAAGCGGCTTCGCAGGCCAAGCCATTTGGATCACAACCTTTACCAGATATCAGGCCCTCAGAGGCAATAAGTGCACAACCACCAGAATAACTTCCAACGAAAGAAAAGGAGCAACCTTCTTCAAAGACAACTGAAAAACCTTCCACAATGATGGAAGATAACATGGAGGACAGCATCGAAGAGGCTCCTTTTGAGACCGAAGCGTCCGGTCAGACAGGGGATGTTGCTTAGACAAAAAAGGTAAAAGTAAAGTGAAAATTTGCATGACTCATTTGGACTCTCTTCGAGAGTATGTAGAGGGTAAAGTAGGCCATTGTCTTAAACATATCAGCGTTAAGTATCCGTTGGCTTTGCAAAATATCAACTACGTCTATACTCACACTGCTGAGTTAGGTCGAATCCGGACCAAAAGGGGGATTCCGGAGTCGGTTAAAATGAAGATACCAATTACTCCGGAGACCCTCATGGACTGCAAATTGAATGAGGTGGTGGTATACACCGAAATGTTCAACTGGGGACTTTGGTTCCCTTTAGACCCAGAGATTGTCAAGTACTTCCATTTGGTCAAACTGTGTCCCAGTCAGCTAAGCCCCAATGCCTGGTACACACTCATCGTTTGTATCATGGCATCTAGATTTTCAAAGATCCCTCTTCCAATGGAGCAGTTTACTGTTGTAGCAAGCTTATGAAAGAACCATCAGATTCCCTTCTACCACTACAACGTGGGGAATGATTTCAAGGTTGTGGACGACCTGTTAGAGTCCGAAAAACCTTGGAGGACACAGTTTCTTTTTGTTAGTGGAACATGGGAAAATGGAAAGAAGATAAAGGCCAACACCAACCTTAGTTTGCTGACCAGCAGGTGGAAAAACACTGGTAAGTCTCTCCTTCTTTTTCTTTTTTACTTCTTAAACTACAAGTTTTCTTATTCTGACTAATTTGTTATTTCTCTTTAGTTCTGCCGAAGGAGTTCACCAGCCACTTGGAAGAAGGGAAAAAGACTTGTGCAAAGCTCAATGCATGGGCCTCGGAAAACTGGAGGAATGTCTTCCACAATTGCTTCAAGTCGGGCAATTTTGTGAGGTCTCACCTATGGAACACCACAGGCCGGAGAGACCTTTCATGGAAATAGCTAACCACCCTTCCACCTGCTGACGTGATTTTGGAAAGGACGGAAGCCAAAGATGCCAAACTATTCCTGCCATCCAGGACTAAGGCTCCCAGCAAAATGAAGAACAAGAAGAGGAAGGCTATGATAGATCTGGCTCAAACAACTACAGAAAAGACTAGTTCGGGGAACCAGTGTCGTATTGATGTGGCTTTGCTCAAGGAAGTAGAGGTAGAGACAATGAGGGAAGCTGGATGGTCAAAGAACCCACCAAGGCTTCCTAAAAAGGACAAGAAGCGCAGGGCCAGCAGTGATAAAAAAGATTCCAAGAAGAAGAAGGTCCACTTAGGGGAAGAAATAATCCTTCGCCCTTCCGAAATCTCACCACCAGATCATGTCGATGCTACGTTACAAGAGAAAATCCCTCAGACCTTCAGTCCGGACAGATTGCTGGTGGAGGGAACGATGAAGTGGACCTCTCTGACCTTCAAGACATTGGTTTGTACTTTAATGACTTTGAGAAAGATGATTTTGCAGGCCCTTATCATCCCTCCAGTTCCTCCAACATGGTGACTTACAATGGGAAATCGTTTTCCATATCCGGTGAGCAGGATACCTTAAGTCATGCTCTCCTTGGTTACATCCAGTCAGTACTCGATCTGGAGAGGCAGGTAAAGAATCAAGCCAACATTATCAACTCTCTAACTTCTGACAAGCGATCTCTGTCAGACAGTTTTATAAGTTCTCAGCAAAGCATAGAGTTGTTGAGGAAGGAAAATGAGGATTTTTCAACCAAGCTAATCGCATCAGAAGCAGCCAAAACTGAGCTCCAAACTAAACACTCCAACTTGGAGAATTCTTCTTCAGAAAAACTCAAAGCTGTATAGGAGCTTCTGAAGACTAAATATGGTGCTATCCAAACCATAACCAACGAGAAGACTACGTTGGAAGGCACTGTTTCAGAGATGACCAAGGAAAAAGAGGCCCTGAAGAGTCAGCAAGAGAAAGCTATCAAGGCAGGTATTGAAGAATATGCCAATGGAATGGTAGACTCCTTAGATAAAAGAGATGATGGGATCGAATTCGACATGGTGTTGTTGTTCCATGAGACCTTCCCTAAGAGGACCCTTGGTCCCTTATTAAAATATGTAGAGTACGAAGACCTTCCATTTCATACTATGGGAGATGGCGACAAGCACAACTACTCTAGTGGAATTGATTCCACTGATGATGAAGAAGGTACGGGTGAGAGTTCAAGTATTGAACTCAAAAGTCCCAAAAAAGGTGGTGGTAAAGGAACATCCGAAGGGAACAAGCCCTAAGGTTTTTATCATATATTTTTCTTAGTTTTTTTAACAATCAAAGTCCTTGAATGGCCAAGGAACATTTTGTATTACTGTTCGGTTGAAGTATGAATTAGTCTTTCGAACAACCAAAGTCCTTGGGTGGCCAAGGCATGTTTTGTATTATTGTTCGTTTTAAGTCCGGACATGTTTAATTTACCTAATTTCCTTTTTGTTTAATACTTTACTTTAAATCTTCCATGGCTGATGTTTAAGTAGCCCCTAGAATTTTAGAAGTATTGAATTTAAAGAGTTTAATATCTCCAATGATATGTATTTAATAGTCATGACCAACCACCAAGTTTATCCGATCTACTAGAGATCTGGGGTATTGAATAAGTGATTTATACTTGAATTGAATTGAAGTAAAAAATCACACCAAATTTTTGAAGAAGGCATTATGTATTATTGAAGAGAAAACAGGACACCTCATTAAAACCTCCCCGCGCCACCAGGGTAGGAAAGAGTATGCCCTATAATATTTACATTGATATTTAACATGTAAATATTTACATTAAAAGTTTACTCGAAATATAAGCTGAGATGCTCAACATTCCATGGATGCTTCAAAGCTCTCCCTATTTTGTCTTGAAGCCTATATGTCTCAAGTTTGAGCTTCTCATTGACCTTATAGGGGCCTTCCCAGTTTGGAGCCAACTTACCGAACTGCTTCTCAATGGTATGTAAGAAAAATTTCCTTAATACCTTATCCCCTGGTTGAAAATCTCTTCTTTTGACCTTGGAGGAAAAACTACTCCTCATCAAACCTTGATAGTGTGTTGTTCTTAAGTGTGCTTTAACCCTTCTTTCTTCAACTAAATCCAGCTGATTCCTCATTGCTATCTCAATAGCCTGTTCATAATAGTTATGGACTCTGTGTGATGGTAAGGTAGCTTTATGGGGGTAATTGCATCCATCTCATACACCAAGGAAAAAGAAGACTCTTGTGTAGCATCCCGAGGAGTAGTTCGGTAGGCCCACAATACTTCTTGTAAATAGCTTGGCCACTTCCCCGTAGCACCTTCTAAATTATTTTTTAATCCAGACAAAATGTTCATGCTTGCAACTTCAACTTAGTCGTTCGCTTGTGGATGGAAAGGAGAAGAAAAACAATGCTGAATACCTCTAGAGGCACAGAAATCCTCTATATCTTTGTTATCAAATTATGGCCCATTGTCTGTAGTAATATTTTGGAGGACTCCAAATCTGCAGCATATATTGGACAGGATAAATTTAATGACATCCTTTGATGTGTTCCCTGCCAAGGGATTTGCCTCTATCCATTTTGAGAAGTAGTCAATAGCAACTATAATAGTTCTGCACCTCCAGGATGCCATAGGTAGAGGTCCAACTAAATCCATCCCCCATCAGGCAAAAGGTATTGGCTCAGAAATAGACTCCATAAGTATTGCTGGCACATGAATTTCATTCCAATAACTTTGACATGGATCACAGTTCTTCACCATTTCTTTAGCATCTGCCATTATGGATGGCCAATAGTATACATCTAATAAGACTCTTTGGTTCAGTGCCCTATACCCACAATGTGCTGAGCGCTCCCCATCATGCAGTTCAGACAAAACAACTTAAGATTCTTCAAACTCCAAATAACTGAAAGATTTCTTATAGAGAATTCCCCTTATCATCAAAAACCACGTGCCTTGTATTTAATCTTTTTTGCCACAGCTTTGTCTGAAGGCAAAGCCCCATCAGAAGTATATTGAAGGAGGGTATATCTCTAATCTTTAGGTAGAATCACATGTATGCTCATACTTTCCCCATATTCTTTGTATTGACTTAGCTGTATAGACGGGCATTCTTGTATGTGAATCCAAAGCATATACTTGATACATTTTATCACCATACGGAGAGGTTAAGAAAACTTCAGCTCCACAACCCATAGTGCTTGATCCACCATCAGTTAGGACCACTCACTCTTTCTTGGTTTTACCTTCTGAAGTTTGTTTAGAGTACATGTTCGCATGGTTTTCCACTAAGAAATCAGCCACTGATTGAGCTTTAATGGTTGTTCGGGGGCCAAAATCAATATCGTAATCGCCCAATTCTACTGACTAGTTGATCATCCTGGTTGATATATTTGCCTTTTGAAGAACATTTTTTAACGGGAACGATGTCCGGACAATGATAGAATGAGATTGAAAATACGACCTCATCTTTCTTGCCGTAATCACTAAGGACAGTGCTAACTTTTCTAATTTCAAATACCTATTTTCAGCATCTAATAAACTTTTACTGATATAGTACACCGGACGAGGATATTTGTCCACTTCTCTTACCAGAACAGCACTTATAGCACACTCTGATACAGCTATGTATACATAGAGATTTTCTCATTGAATGGGCTTGAAAAGATTCTTTGGTGAGGATAAGTGTTTCTTTATCTCCACAAAGGCCTGGTTGCACTGTGGGGACCAGTTGAAGTCTTTAGAATTTTTCAAGGTTTGAAAAAACGGAGCACACTTGTCTGATGACCTTGAAATAAACCTGTTTAAGGCAGCCAACCTTTCGGTAAGCCTTTGGACTTCGTTAATGTTTCGAAGAGGGTCCATTTCTAATAACGCATTAGTTAATCCGAATTAGGTTGGATACCTCTCTCACTTATTATGTAGCCCATAAAAACTTCTCATATCGAACCCCAAACACACATTTCTCTGGATTCAATATCAAATTCACAGCAGCTAAATTAGCAAATGTTTCTTGAAGATCAGTTATGTGCAAATCTTCCTCCAGGATTTTGACCATAATGTCATCTATGTATACTTTCATATTTCTGCCAATCTGATTAGCAAAGGTTTTGTTCACCAACCTCTGATAAGTAGCCTCAACATTCTTTAACCCAACGTCCATCACCTTGTAGCAATGGAGACCTCTGTCTTTTATAAAGGTAGTGTGATCTTGATCCTTCTGATCCACCTGTATCTGATTATACCCGGAGAAGGCATCCATGAAGGACAGCAACTTGTTTCCAGACGTAGAGTCTACCAACTTATCTATCCGGGGGACAGGATAGAGATCCTTAGGGCAAGCTCTGTTAATGTCAGTGAAATTAATGCACATACGTCATTTCCCGTTTTTTTTTTCTTGAATAACACCGGATTGACAGTCCATAAATGATATTGGGATTCTTTAATGTGTCCCATCTTGCTCAGCCGATCAACCTCTTGAACTATCACATCTGTTTTTTCCTTAGAAAAAGCTCTTCTTTTCTGTACAGTAGGTGCAACATCATTCCGAACAGATTAATTATGTGATATAACGCTTGCGGGTATTCCGGTTACATCAATATTGCACCAAGCAAACACATGCTGATTTTTAAGCAAAAAAGACAACAACTTCTTTTTTAACTCTGGTCCAATCTTAGAACCAATCTTGATATTCTTACCCTCTGCAAAGGAGTGAGTTTCAACTTCATCAATGGGTATTATAACACTGGAAGCCTCTCTGGGTTCATCAATCTCACTTTCCCCAGCAGAAGGCTCTAGTAATTTTTAATCTTCATTAATCCGAACTGCCCCCAGAGTCTTAAGAGCAAGAGCTATTGCATAGCACTCTCTAGCTATCTTCTGACTACTTCGGACAGCACCTACTTGTTCTTGAACTGCATACTTTAAACACTGATGGATTGTTAAAGCCACAACATGAATTCTGGAAAGCCAAAACCTCCCAAAAATTGCATTGTATGATGTGGGACAGTCTACCACAATAAATAGCACCCTCACCATATTTTTAAAAGGCCCCTTGCCTAACAACACTTCTTTTTCAAATTCCCCAATTACATCCGCAGAGCTCCCTATGAAGCCCAAACGTTCGGTTCGAGTGTTGAATAACAGGTGGATTCCTTATCTGTTTGTAGGAGCTTAAGAATAGGATGTTTGCCGAACTTCCTGTATCGATCAAAATTCGGCGTATATCGTTTCCCTCTATAGAAGCTCCTATAACCACTGCATCTTCGTGAGGCCCAACAATATTCCTCAAATCATCTTCATCAAAGACTATAAATGGGAATGAGGACTGACACTGATAGGAAGACATTCCCCTTTCTAATTGAGTAGCCAGACTGTGGGCATGCCTCTTCCTTGAGGAAGGGGTAGGTGCATTTACAATATCCCCTCCAAAGATAGTTAATGACTCAAAGAAATTGATCAGTCCAGATACCATCTTGGTTTGTTCTATTATTACTCCCACCTTATTCCGAGTTGGATTAGGATCTAGATACTCAGAGTCTACGTCGAACCTTTCAAGAATGACCATTGCCCCTTCTTGAGCAGATGTTCCCCGATTGTTTGTAGGACCTATCCGAGGAGCATTGTCAGGTCTGTTTCCACTTCTTTTAACATATGCTCCCAGATTGCCTCTCTCAATAAGGTTCTAAACTTCCTGTTTTAATGATATGCAGTCTTGAGTGTTATGGCCTATATCATTGTGATACTTTCAAAACAAGTATTTTGGTTTTCTTTGGGGGACTGCAATACCACCAGCTTTCGAAAATGGACTTCCTCCTTATTCTTGTCATATATTGTGGCTACATTTCCCTTAACTCTCCAAACCACTCAGGCTGAACCCAAAGACCCCTTTTACCTCTTGATTGTTGGCTCTAGGTCTGGTTCTGGTCGGATTGAGTTTCTTTGGACCGTTGGACCCTTGTCTGGTCTCCATAGCCTTGTAACCAGACTGTCTAGCGGCTAGAGGAGCTGTTATGGTGGACCTCACCTGATGGTGCACCCTGGTTTTCTTTGTTTCCTCCATATTAATCTACTTTCACACTTGATTTAACAATCCACCTCAGGTCATAGCTTTCTTCCTGGTTATAGAATCAGCTAGGTTCCCAAGATTCAACACATGTCTCAGAGAAGCAATAGTCACTTGTTTAAATCAATCTGCTAATCTGTTCTTTGTATTCACAAACCAACTTATGCAGTCTTTCAAAGACTCATTCGGCTCTTGGGCACAATGGATAATGGTAACCCCATTACCCTTCATTTCTTTACTTCCAACGAATTGGCTTCGGAAGGCAACCCAGAATGTATCAAAGTTTATAATACACCCCTGAGGTAAGCTATTATACCATTTAAGAGCAATCCACGTAAAAGTTTGGGAGAAGGCTTTGCACAAGAGTTTGCCATCGTCATCAAAATTCATCATGAAGTCTTGAATTGCTCCAGATGGTTATCCGGATCTCGACATCCATCATACTTTTCCATTTTGGAGCTATCAAATCTTTTGGGTAGATTTCCAGACAGTATTTTTGCAGACAAATATGACTGCCTCCAGTTTTTACTATGACTAAAGACTATATCTTCATTAGGTGTTGTAAAAATACATGGTTCAATCTGAAAAACAAAATGATCTATCAGCAATTGATCAGCATGCATGTCGGATGACCCTCTGCCCAGATGTCTTTTAAGCCTACCATGCATATCCCTCTTTCTTGAATGCTTTTTGGTCAACTTTATCTTTTTTCTAGATCTCCCCTCTTTACTGCTTGATGACAAAGATTCATCAAGCTCAGCCTCATTCGAAGAGCTACAGGAAGACTCAGACGCTGAACTTTCAACAGGCTTGGACCGATGTGTCTTCTTAGAGCTGAGATGAGTCTTTTTTTTAACTAAGATGAGTATTTAACAATGGCTCATACTCCCTAGGATTATCAGTATGGTGAATAGCTAACGCCCCCGATTTATCCCTGATACCTTTCGCTGCTTATTTTATGGCCCTTAGTGCCTCCATTTCTTTTCTCAGTTGATCTCGCTCCTCAACAGTGTATTCCTTATTCTCCCTCACCGTTTCCACCACCGGAGGTCGAGTACCTTGCTCGTTTGGATCTATCCGAAATTGTTTTCTTACTGGTTTTGAATGTAAAATCCAGGCACCTTCATGCTCTCACTGTGGTCCCTAATTTGGTTTGGTTTATTTTGGGCTAGGGGTAGTTTTGTAAATTGTTTTAGTAAGTTTGGGTTATTTTGTGTTTAGTGTGAGGAGTAGTGAGATAATTAAGCAGCCTGCTTGTTTTAAATATTGATCACCCTCATTAATGAGAGTGATTGGGGTATTTATACTCTAATTAATTACTCATGGGCTTACCGGATCAAGTTGTGAAACCGGTTCGAGTTCAAAGACCCATAAGTTTTTAAGTAGATTAGCAAATAGCTTAGTTAAAAGTTGTTTACATTTGTCGTGTTCGGATTTATAGTAGTGTGCTATGGTCCGAATTACCCCTGTTCGGATTAGTGGGTAGGCTGTGTCTGCAAGATCCGAACTCATCATAGTCTATACCAATGTGACGATTATATATAAGAGTGAATTGACAATCAAGTAAATGTAGCTTTACTGTCTCAAAAAATCATTCATAATTATCACCATCTTCATGTACAACAATAGAAAATGCTACTAGAAAAAGACGTATATAAGATATAAGGGTACTAAGTATCTACTAAATAAAGTAAGGTACCAAATAATTATATCATTTGTAATTCCGTAATAAAAACATAATTTCGTATCCAATTTACATGTAATTATGAAATAGGTTAACACATAATTACGCAAACAAAATAGAATTCTTGATTTTCACAACATCATACTAATTTCGTAACATAGACATAATTTGGTAACCAATTTGTACGTCATTACATAATATATTTACACGTAATTAATCAACCATAATATAATTCTATATTTTCACATAATTCTTTAAAAACAAAAACAAACTT
The DNA here is from genome assembly GCA_036936605.1 of Limnanthes douglasii subsp. nivea. Classification (NCBI taxonomy): domain Eukaryota; kingdom Viridiplantae; phylum Streptophyta; class Magnoliopsida; order Brassicales; family Limnanthaceae; genus Limnanthes; species Limnanthes douglasii. The sequence continues at coordinate 153,914,537 of JAUPFV010000004.1, read as the reverse complement.
ACAACTTTTAGCTACATAAAGTAAAACCCCTCGATAAATTGCCGTAAAAAATGTATCATCGATTAAGAGAATGAGATGTCAAGAGTGAAAACCTTAAAGACAAGTTCCATAAGCCATAAAAATATCATTCAAAAAGGTGGTTGTCTCAATTATACTCCAACACATAATTACTTATGATTTCCATACTTTTTAATGACTTAAGATAATATTCTATTATGCAAAAAGAAGTAGAACTATCTCCTAAAATTCTGTTCTAGTTTTCTCCAAAGCAAGGATGTTTAACGACAGAAAATATCTAAACCATAATCGGATTTTTTTTAATTGACAACTTTTTTACTAATAACATCGCATATCTTGTTTGATATCGAATCAGACGTTGAATAATTTTTTATTTATGTTGAGAAACCAATATAACACTTATAATCTTCAACATATATATTGTTTTAATCATATTTCAATTCAACTAATTAATTGAAGCATGAGGCCTCCATGTACATCATTGATATCTTTCATCGAACAATAAATACTATTTTTTTTCTTTCTCATTATGAATGAATTTATGATTAAATCCATGTTCGATAGCAAGACGAGATAAAACAAGACGCATAAGAGTAACACCATCTTCAAATACTTGCATTACATATTGAATACCATCAACCTAAATTCTAGTAGTAATATATTTTTCTTATGTAAAAAACTGAATACCCAAACTACGTTCTTCAATTCATAGATTAGCCTTAACCATCGAAACAATATTTTGTAATGATACTCTATCCATAATACCTAAAAGTTTAGCTTTAACAATTTCAACAGTATCAGTAATCTCAGTATCAATATCTTGACATGTACAATGGCGAGCCACTGCAACCAATGGTATAAAATCATCTTCATAGCATAAAAAGTATTTTTATTCACCAAGTGAATGATTTAGGCTAAAACAATCCCTGGCCATCCAATCTCATTTGTTTATTATGAAATCGACCATACTTTCATAATTTTGGTCTCACATGTTTTTATATCTTGTCTCGCATGTTTGGTTATGTCTGGTCTCGCATATGTATTTATATTTGGTCTCACTTAGTGGCGGATCCAGGACTAAAATTTAGGGTATGTCGAAAAAATATTATGTAAAAAACTTTAATAAAAGATAAGTATTTAAATATTGCATGATAAAAATATGTAAATATTTCGATTACAACTTAAAATGAAAAGAAGCGTAAATGCATTCTTCTCTTACTCGTGCCTTGAAAGCGTTCGATAATATCTAGATCATCAACCATAGAGAACACTTCTATCTTCACAAATGTCACTAACACAATCATTAAGTTATATATTAGTCATTCTATTTGTCAATTCATTCCTCACATATTTCATAAAAGAAAATACTCGCTCATCACTTGCAATAGCAACCGGTAATGACAAAGCTAGATTCAAAAATCTGTACACAAATCCAAATATCTTGTCTTTTTTTATGAACGAGAGTCTTACGAACAAGACAGTAATTTGCTTAAAAAGAATCAGTACAATAATTTGGTTAAATATAAAATATTATTTCCATACAAAATTTTACAAAATATGCTAAAGAATCATAAATCAATTAATAAAAAATATTACAAATTTAACAATTAATAAAATATTTTTTCCATACAAAATACTACTAATAAATCGATACAAAATATCCTAAAATACACTAACGACAGCAATTTGCACAATCAAACCCTTTAAATTAGTCTTGGTAAAATAATATTACTGATTTTCTGAAGAAAAAAAATTATAAGATGAATGATGAATCGAGTTATAGTTTTCCTTTTGACTTACTAGTAGGTATAGAACTCATGACATTAACTATATTAGTAGACTTCTATACCACTATATTAAATTCATTGTGCTAGTTTAGCGTTGTCCTGGGCATTTCCATATCCTATCTAAATCTGCCCCAGTCTCACATGTTTATTTATGTCTGATCTCGCATGTTTTTAAAATTTGGTCTCGCCTGTTTGGTTATGCGGAGTCTCGCATGTTACTGGCAAAAAAAAATTATGTCATCTATGGATCTAGTTTTGTTCGTTTTTAAAAAGTAAATCTGATGATACTTTCAGGTTATTATTTTTCTCGGCTATAGTTTTTGAAAGATGTGAATTTTGAAAAAAAACAAAAACAAAAAATAAATTAAATTTGATTTTAAAAAATTGTTACTTTGGATTTTTCATTCTGAATGTGATGGTTCCCAAAAAAAACATGTACTAAATGGTAATAAATTAATTAAATTGGTATTCATGAATATTTTATTTTTTAAAATATTTATATGGTTGTCGATATTTTTAATTCAAATTCAAATAGTATCGGTATTTTATCACATTTTAAGTAATTATTAATAAATAAACTCGACGTGGAATATTTATCGATAAATTATCCGATTTTTATAGGCCATAAGTTTTATACGCCTTATTTGAAGTGTAGAAAACAGTTTTTTATAATTCCTATCATTGATTATGAAAATCAAATAACAAGTTTATCCGATGTAAACCTAGGCTAATATTTTTATATGTTACAGTATATATATTTGAAGGGTGTATTATGTTTTTGAAGTGTAGACAACATGATTGTTGTAAAGTGGACTTTATTAAGTGTGTTCCAAATCATTATAAATTGTAAGTAGTTTTAATTTGTAATTCAACTAATTATTGTTTTTAAGACTAGAAAGGAGAGGAAGTTAGGGTTTTGTTCCCTTATAGTGTAACCTCATGTTGGGATTGATAGAGACCCCCATATTTTAGGGTTCTTTTATTTTTCCATGTTTGCGTCTAGTTTTAGATAAAATCATTTGAAACAATAAATATTACAATCAATTATCATAATAAACCATATTTTGTATTTACAAATCTAGTGATATGGAGAAATTGTGAGTACTGAATCAATAATAATGTAATTGTTAAAATTATTTTTCTACAAAATTGAGTAAAATAAAAGTATAGCGATTCCATAGGCTTCAGATTTATGTTTTTATTTAACCATTTTTTATTTTGGACCAATTCAGCAGTTAGGTTTTTAGTTTGTTGGTTCAATTGGTTGCATCTTTTATTTATTTAAATCAACTAATTATTTAGTTAGTGACTCCCAATCCAACCTTTTAGCTAGACCAACCAGAGTTTTGGATGTAGAATACTTTTGGGCTATTTCAAAGTGTTTCCGTATGGTTTGGGAATTTTTCAATGCCTTTTGAGCCTGCTTTGGAGTAGCTAATTAATCAAGTCTTGATTGTAAACTTTTTTTAATTTATGAATATCTATTAAATTTATTTTGTTGTATGTAGTGTTGGTATCAATGCAAAGCGATCTATAAAATCCGATTATGTAGTGTTAATGTTTGGATTTGGTATCAATGCAAACCGATCTATAAAATCCGACTATCAATGTGGGTCGTACATAGATGGTGTTGATTATTTAAACTATTGAAGTTATAAAAAAAAACAATTTCAGCTTCCGGTAATATTATTTTCTAATCAATACAAAGAGAGAGTCAATTACAGTTTTGAATGATGTTTATTGTTTTATGGAATATTTGTAGTGTGAATGACCAAATACGATAAAAATACGCCACTACTTTACTATCATGAATAGTATTTTGATTACGATCTTTGCGGAGACTATAGTCTGTTTGATTAATGGTAATTCTATTATTAGAAAAATGTTTACGTCTTGGAGTTATACCATTAACCATTCCTCTCATAACTTGGAAAAGATATGAGTTATCTGGATCCAAGTTTCTTTTCTGTTTTTATCATTTTTTTAATTCTCGCAACTTATTAACTCCAAAGTTTGTAGTCTCGGTTCTTATGTTCTTTTCTTTTAAACGGTTATCTACACTTCAATGATGGACCTTAGTGACTTCCTATGTGGGGATCATCTAGAGGTTTTTTGGCAATATGTCACGATTACCCATGGGTCGCGTTCATATATTAATGTTATCCGTAAGCCCTAGAATGTACCAGTGTGAGTTGAGTGATCTTAGATCTTCGAGATTCCAATTTACATAGGTCAACAAACAGCCTCTAAATCCAATACCTTTAAAATTGGTCGCATGTTAGTTAATAGTGATTGCTTATTTATTCCTCATGTCATGTGTCTGTTTTGGGTGGGCCAGCCCGTACTTCACATCGCACCTCTATTACATTATATCTAGGTACATCTTTTCAATATCTGAGAGACACATCCCTCTTACAACGAGTTAGTGTCTAATAGTTAAAACTTCCAATCTCAACTCATGGTATGAGTCTTGCTACCCATAAACTCACTCTTCTTCAGCATCCTTGTTGCGACCTAAATCGTATGAAGTATATCGATCTATCCTCCAAGGTTATTAACACCCAAAATGAGCTTTGTTCAACTAAATTTATTATGGATGTTGATCTCTTGAATCCCACTTGGGTCTCTAATGATATTTCAGCCTCTTACATTTTTATTTTTATAGTCGTATTAAGAAATTTACCTCAAACAAAAATCTAGAGATATTTTGTTCAAGCTTGGGGATCGAAACATAAAATTCTTTCATAAAATTATCAAAAATCATATTTTGAGAAATAAAAGTATCTTCATCTCCAATAGTAATGGAGATCTCGTCACTACCCCTAACGGGGTAGCCAGTGTCTTAATCAATTATTTCTCCAAACTTTAGGAATCTAGTTTTTCCCCAAGATACCATTGGCTCACTAGAGTTTCTTCATTTAATTTTTCAAAAGTTAACACCATGACATGACTATAGTGGTTTTTTTATTTTACTTGTGCAAAAATTTAAAACGTTTTTTTTTAAATATTGATAGTGATAAGACTTCAAGACCTAATACTTTCAATGCATGTTTTTTCAAGCAAACCTAGAACATTATAGAAAATTATATATGTACTAGGATCTTAATGTTCTTAACAATAATGGTCTTGAGTTGTCTTAAAATGCAATCACTAATGCTCTTATCCCTAATAAGGATTCTCCATCTTACGGCGAGGATTTCAGACCAATTATTCTTTGTAGTATGTTCAATAAAATTATCTTTAAGAACCTACCCAGCATGATAAATTATTCTTATCCCTACCTCATTGATAACTCTCAATCATATTTTATGACTAGTTGTAATATTATTGACAAAATCCTCATATATCGAGAGCTTCTGTCGGGTTATCAAACTAATAGTAAAGTCACATTGATCGCTATTAAAATCGACCTGATGAAAGCCTTTGACAGTATTTGATGGTACCTTATTATCGTTATTATGGTGGTCATGAACTTCATAAACCAGATGGCCACTTTGATTATTCAATGTATGCCAAATTCATCCTACAAGTTCTTTCCAGTATCATTAAATAGAACAACATTGATTCAAACTTCAAATTCCCGTATAAGCGTCATATGCTTAAGATTTTTACTTTGCACATAATCTGATGATTTTTTGTCATGGTGATATTAACTCCATCAACCTTATTAAGAAGGGTCTCAATGAATTAGACTCAAAGTCTTCTTTGATGTATTTGGCCTTATAGTAATCCCTGAGAAGAGCCGTGTATGCTTCTCTAGGGTTAGCACCTCTCTAAAAGTTGAATTGATTAATATCATTATGTTTAATATTGGTGATCTCCCGGTTAAATACCTTGAAGTCCCACTTCTCACCGGTATCGATAGTCACCTCTTGTTGGACAATAAAACTGCATGTTCTACCTCTTGGACTTCTAAACATCTTTCTTATACGTGCAGGCGTTGACTCATTAAATTATTCCTCTTCACGGGGCTGGTTTATTGCTCTTATATCTTCATCCTCCCCTCAAGAGTTCTTAAAGAACTTTTCCAGTCTCTCAATTCTTTCATCTGGTCAGGCCACGAGATGCAGGTTTTGGGTGCAAAAGTAGCTTACTTAATTGTAACCGTCCCTTGATAGAGAGAGCGAATTTAGGATTTTAGACCTAACAACATGGAATCAGACTGCTGTTTTTGAATATTTATGGTTCATAGTTAGTAAAAATGATAACTCAATCTGATGTGACTAGAATAATTCTAAAAATATTAAAGATTAAAAATAGTCTTTAAAGCTAGAACATTTTCCTCCTAGACTTGGAGAAAAGTTTTACGTCTGAAGCCTCTATCATAAGTACAATTCTAAGTATTATATTTTCGGCATTCTTTATTATTTGGCTTGTCATCTATGGAAAGTTGTCTATCTGGTACAAGCTTATTAGTTGGGGATTAAACTCCCTACCTGATTGTGTGTTGTTTTATTCATGTATTGAATTCATCAGTTATATCACCTATGAGTATGTTTTTTCTCAGGGTATATGGAATGTTGGCAGCACCAAGCTTGGATTAACTTTCAACGGTGATGGTTGGCTATCTTGGATAAGGGTTCCTTCAAATTGGCAACCCTCTAGTTACCACCATATTTGGTGTTCATACTTCAGCGCGGTCATTTACCACGTCTGACGGGAGAGAAACTCAAGAATTTTGACTTTTTTCTCGTTATGGCCTCCACGGTTTCTCATTGTATGTTAGCTAACCTCTAGTTTAGATTTTTTTTTATCTAAATTTTCTGACCGATGTAATTTAGTGTTTTGGTTCTAACTTACCTTTGTGCAGTTATCTTCCCATTTTATGTGGAATTTGTAGTTGACTTTTGGACATGAAAATATAGGCTTACATCGCTCATGAATATTTGCCAAGTTACTTGGTTTATAATCTTCTTTGCTAGTTTCAGCCTAGTTTCGTAAACCATTATATTTCTAATTTAATATATTTGGATTGAGACTATTTTTTTGTTTTTATTTACTTTGGTCCAACCTGTTTGTAAATTTTGTATTGTTATTATAGGATTAATGTCATTATCTGAAATATACCTCAAATTTATGTGCTAATTAACATTTTATTTTAACGTTCTATTATTTTTTAAATGTTATTTGATTCTTTTATTAATTATTTGACAATTATATTATTTAAATATATAATTTAAATAGTTGATCATCGTAATATTCAACAATTGATCTAATTTCGAATTCAATAGTTGACCAAATCAAAAATTAAATGACAATAATGTTTTAAAATATTATTATATAATATATTTAATCAATTTTGAAAGTGTATTTTTTATTTAATTTTGTTATTATAAATATAATAAGACTATATTTTTGTGTTATATATATATTTAAAAATAATAATTAACTGTAACCATGTTATGGATTAATATTTTATTTATTATAATTGAATCAACTTTTTTTTGAAAAGTATAAACTATTTTGAATCAGATTATATAGTAAGAGTAATTTTTCTTAGTACTTAAATCAAGATTGATAAGTAAAAGATGAAAAAACCATAAGCCTCTATCAAAACCCTAGAGTCACGGCCATCCATCGTCATTTGATAAGTAAAAGACGGAGAACCAAAAGCTTCCATCGAAAACGTAGATGCACGACCAGCCCCTTCCCATAAAAAATATAAATTGTCTTATATAGCAGCAATAATGGACCTGATCGGCCTAATGGGCTTGTTAGGCCTGTTGGACCTAGACAATTAGTCCACCGGTTTGACTCGCAGGTCGAATAAATTATATTATCATCAAAGATAATTAAAGAAACTTGTAGTACAAGTAATGAGATGGAGAACCAAATTCTGAAAATTGATATTCAATATCAGCATCAAAATAGTGTCTTCAACATCATGCACCATCACAGAGTTACCAGGGACAACAATTTCAAACTCCAAGCAATCTTTAACTTTCTTCAAGATATATCAAATTGATGAAAATTGATTAAATTAAACTATTTGTCAAATGAATAATAAACAAGATTAGAGATTGAAATTGAAATTGTGATTATACATTATGATTTAAGTAACATAATCCTAAACTTTCTAATAGCACAATGGCTCTTAGAGGGTTTATGGTTTTAATTATGTCATGATCGAGTTTGATCTTGCATTTAAGAGTCTATCGGGCCAACCAATCAGCTGCCTGATTTTGAACTTTTTATATATACTTGATTGTCATAGTGGGGAATATAAGGTTTCTACAACATTGAACAGTGGGTTGTAAGTACGAGGGGGCTAATCACTTAGCCAACATATCAATTATCATCATAGAAGCAGATTCAACATCTTACTATTGCGCATAATGAGACCATCTTAAAGGCCAAAGCTTCAACAATGAAGGGATCAACCTTGCCAAAAATCCTACCATATGAGTAAATCACATTACCATTATTATCTCTAAGCAATCTAGCACTACTGTATTCCCCATTATTTAAACTGGAACCATTGCACTTGAGTTTGATTCTGTTTTCATTTGAGGCATTCCATTTCAAAGTTTGAATTATATTAGAATTTTCAGGTGAAAAGAATATATCAAAATTACTAGCAATGTTAATGTTACCAGATGAATTATATTAGAATTTTCAGGTAAAAAGAATATATCAAAATTACTAGCAATGCTAATGTCACCAGACCATAATTTTTTGGAGTTTATATTATTATAACAAGAAAGGGTATGAATGGTTTTAGTATAGTAATTATCAATTGAAATTTTAATATCACTATACTTCTTTTTGTTTCTATAAAACCAAATAGTCGAGGCAATTACAGTTGGAATGATTGTTCTAATATGGATACTTTTGGTGATAGACCAATGTCAACACCTACCTATATGATTTGAAGATATGTCTCCACTGATTTGTATCCCAAAGAACGCAAAAAAGTAACACCAAATATCCCATGATATATGACAACTTACAAAAAGATTATTAACATACTCAATATTATTACAAGATAGATATTTGGAAGCTAAGCTAAAATGCTTCTTTTAAAAGTTGGTATCAACTAATATCCAACCTTTTAATTCTTTCCATATCAAAAATGAAACTTTAGTGGCCAAATTTTAGTAAAAAGAACATAAGTTGAGGTTTTTTTTTCTAATGTGGTTCCAAGTGGACTTGGTTCAATGCTGCTAGAATTGCATAAAGCCAAAATGATTTTATCATCTTTGTCATTATTAATGTTTAGGGTTATAATTTTGTTATATCTAAAGAGGTAATGTAAGCTTTCATTTCATTTATATTCCAATAATTAGTTTCTCAAAAACTACCCACACTTTGAGAGTTATACTAGTTATTATCTTGAGAGTATGTTAATTGGATTAAAGATGTCTTTTCAAACCATTTATTTAACGCAGAGGCAATTTTTCCCTTCCAAAAATCCATAATATATTAGGTTCAACAATATTTTTTTATTTTTGATAGTTTTCTCCATGTTGACGATCTTTTTGTAAAGCGGCCAATCTATAAAATATGTTTGGTTTTATAGTAAATTGAATTCATATATTTAGTCCAAAAACAAATATTTTTTCTAAAAGTAGACTATATATAGAAATAAGTGTTATGTAGATCACTAATTTTATTTACATTAAGATCATTTTGGATATAATTTAATCAATTTAAAAATTCGATTCTTTAATATTATAAATTATTTTTAAAATATTAATACTTTTTTTTAACGCTAACATTAATGTTAAGTGCATTCCTAATTTTAGTAAAAAGCACTTTAAACATGTTTAATTAAACTTGAAAAAACATCAAATTTAGGACGATATAATTAGGCAATATATTTGGACAGCTTCAGCATTAAAAAAACAAAAACAAAAAGGCAATATGATTAAGAAGGAAATTTAACTTTTAAGTAATTGCGTTTTCCAATGATAATTAGATTTCAACATTGGACAAACTCACGATAATCTTTTAAATAGGTGTTGTTTATGATCGCTTTGATTACCCTATAGAAAAACTAGAAATCTAAGGAGTCCTACCGTAGGTAGAAATAATAATTGCAACTCTTTTTTCTAGTAGTACTAATTTATTGAAGGAAATTGGTTATCACTTTAGGCCGACAGATGATTTACGAAAGAGGAGACCACGCATTTATGGCTGTTTTCACATTTCGCAAACACAATCGAGCTTTATTGGCTAGAAAATATTATTCTGGGGAGGTGGTTGGTCTCATTCACAAAACAACGAAAGCCAACGACGAAGGCAAGTACAATCATTTTTCTTTTTCGTATTCATTACACATCCGTGGAGGCCTGCCAGTGCCAGATACGATATGCTATTCGAACTCAATCTTATTCTTTTTAAAATGCATTTTGACATGAAATCAGAATTTGAATAGCTGAATTCAAATTATATTGTTGTTATGTAAGATTTCGTTGTGTTCCAAATTATCGTCTTAGAAATTTTGTATAAAAGAAATTTCGAATCAACAATTTTTGTAATTTAAAATTTTCGTCATACAGTGATAAAGGATCCGGATAATTTTAAAGGAGTATAAGTAAGAGTAGTTAAAGTCACTAAATTTGAGTCTCCTTAGAAGAAAATTATGGGTAGTCTAATCTAAATAAAATTTAAGCGTGTGTATATATAAAAAGTAGTTATATTTGAAATCCTAAAATTCAAAATAATTGAAATCATTAAAATATTTGGTTTTAGGTTCGAAGTTCGTAGTAAGTAGTAGTAGTACTTCGTGTTTAAAATATGGTCTATAAATACAAAACATATTTTTATTGTTGAATATTTTTTATTAATTTGAATTTTTAAGAAAAGTTTATTTAGATAATATTATTTTATTTTCACTTTCAACACGTCTAATATTTTTAGTTCTTTATTATTTTTAATTTCCAACTCAGTTTTCTTAACCGCGTTCTTTTACTTCTTTCGTAATACGGTATCACTATTTTTCAGTTCTTCTTCGATCTTTTTTCATCCCCTCAACCACTTGTACCATTGCGAGTCAGATATTTAACGATTTCCAACATTATTTTAGTGAATTTTATCACTCCAACCACCACTATCTAACTAGAGTAGACCCTTCTATAAAATACATTATCAAACTGACATTGTATGTGAGAAATTGCAGTTCTAGTAAAAGAAAGTTCTTCAAAACTTTCTTAGAAACACTTTCACATCCTCTACCCATTTACCAAAAAACTCAAAGGATAAAAAGAAACAAATGTCTCTCACCTTTATGAGCTTGAAAATGGTCAATATAGCGGATGATCATGTTGTCCCTACTGCTGACCTCTAATAACAATTAGAAAATATATGAGAGTTTTAGTTGAGAGATCAAGATGTTCCACGATATGGTAGTAGATATATGATCGGCACGCCAATAGACTCTACATTTTGTTTACTTATCGCCTCGGAAAGACCGACAACTCCAAGTTATTCATTATTCTTGTGTTGATCATTCAAAGGCGAAAGACTCCTAATAACACTCTCATCATGAGTTTGGTAGCAGATCATGAAATACCGCTCACGTCCTAAACGTTAGTGATCGGGAAGAAGGAGCATAAAACCTTATTCTCATTGATATAGAGAGGATAAGATGGGATCGCACGTCTCTGAACCTGACGCAACAAAATGAGCCCAACCACCCTAATTGGTGGATGCGATATAGGAGAGAGAATATATGGCTGCAAATTACAAGAAAGAAGAACACAAAGCAGAGGATAAATAAACTCTAACCCTAGGTTAGAGTATAAGAGACTCGTAGAAAATTCTCAATTTTATTCATCAAAATCTAACGGAAAAATAAGGTGTAAGATGCTTTATATAGCACTACCCTAAAGTTTAATTCCAAAAATCGGAAATTACGTAAATGTCTCAAAATAAAAACAAATAAATTTAAATAACGCGTAAATATTAAACCTGGTTTTTGAAGGCTTTACGGTTCGAATTTTGTGACAAGTCACAGTTTTGAAATCCGATAGGCTCGTCGAAAACTTCGATTAGAGTACCTGTCAATTCAATTCTGATACCTGAGCGAGAAACCAGTTTATCTGCATTCTTCAGTATATCATCCTTCTCTGGCTGGGAAAAATTTGACCTCAACGAAAAAATATTTAAAGAACTGCCTCCTCAAAATTTAATTTCACTTGTCTTTCAGCCTCACCAACCCATTTATTAAGCACAACAGCACCCTTACGCGTGTAAAAAGTTCATGTATTCCCAGTTCCAGACTGCGCTTGCTGTATCACATCAAGATCCTTGCAGAAAGGAACAATTTCTCTTTGTTAAATAGTAGGTTGCTTCTCAAGTTCATGTCATGCATATATTCCATCTTCATAAGGTCCAATAATCCTTCACACGCGGGTGAAACACCAGTAACCGTAAATACATCAGGTACCAATCTGTTTGTTCTCAACTGGAAATACACTTTCAAAGCTTCCTCCCAATACCCATTTGAACTACACCCAAAAATCAAACTATTGGACGACGCAACATCTCTGTGAAGAATTTCATCAAACACCTCACGCGCTATACCTAACCAACCAAATATGGTATACATATCTATCAAAGCATTGTTATCATACAAATTCGATATAAAACTATCTCCAAAAGACGTTCATATAAAATTTTACCCATTTTGAAATCAAACATGTACGTATCTGGTAAAACTTGGATCTTTTGAATTTTTGTGGCTACCCAAACAAAAAAAAAATTGTTTAGTTTCCTCCACGATATCAGCTTTCTTAGAGTCTTCATCATAAAAAATTCCTCTGGGTTCTAATTGAAAATCATAATTTTCATTAATTAAAACACTACTCTCTTATTCTTTGTTTTTATTTTATTTTTGATAGTTTGGTTTTTATTTGTATTCTTAATCCTAGATCATATTTTGTTCTTATAGTCAGATAAAGAATTATCGACAAAATATATAACAGCATCTTCAGTAGAAATTGAAACATAGGAGTTTTTGTTATTGTTTAACTTATTAAAATAACGAGAGAAGTTTTTTTTGGTGTTATCCAGTCGTCTTCATCTTTAACACTGATTTCACCTTCATCACCGTATACATCATAAATTGTATCTCCCAACCGGCCAAATTTAATCAGAAATATCACCATGGTAGTCATCCTCATACTCATCAAAGAGTGGATGGTTGAGTATCGGTGAACCCTCCATGTCACCCACAATTACTTGATGGATCTCCTTCCCCTTTGGTTTTTCCAAATTGTAGCTATGGTTGTGGCTGGATTCTGTGAAAAAACATTTTGCCTTTGAATTTCCGATTGGAGTTTAAAATTCAGTTGTGGTCATCCTCCCAATATATTCTATTGTTTTCTCCATTTGAAGTGGTAGCGAATTCATTTGTTCACATATCTAGCCAAATCGATATTTCATCTCCTCCCGACTGAATGGTTCTGCAATTGGAAGAGTGGACTACCCGTGATCGGTTCTCTTAGGTGGTATATCTCCTTAACCCAAGTCGTAGGAGCTTTGTTGCTGATACTAATATGGTGGAGGCGATATACAAGTGAGAACACATGGCTGCAAAACACAAGAAAGAAGAACACAAAACAGAGGATAACTCTAACCCTAGGTTAGAGTATAAGAGACTCAGTAAAATTCTTAATTTTATTCATCAAATGCTAACGAAAAATAAGGTATATAACGTTTTATATAGCACTACCCAAAACCCTAATTCTAAAAAAGAGGAATTACATAAATGTGTTAAAATAAAACAAATAAATTAAAATAATGCGTAAATATTAAAACGGGTTTTTGAAGGCTTTAGGGGTCGAATTTGGGTATCAAACTTTGTGACAATTCACAGTTTTGAAATCTGAAGGGCTCATCGAAATCTTCGATTAGAGTACAATGTTTGATCTAATTCTGATACGTGAACGAGAAACTCGTATGTCTGTATTCTTTGTTACATCACTAATCCTCCTCATGCTCCAACTATGAATTAACAAAACACTTAAAATCATCACCTCGCTCCAGAAGCGGGTCCTCCGAGCCATCCAAAATGCTTTTACAATTTTATCCAATAGGACATCGTAACCCATGGCACATATCTTCAGTTCAGTTCAGTTTAGATTCATTTCAACTTCGTTCGTCCAATCCCATCTCAAATAAATTTTGTCTCAACTCAGTTCAGCTTGGTCGTAGATTGGCCTCAATTCAGTACTGCATTGAGTTTGTCTAGGCTCTCTCATCCATATAACATGAAAATTCCCAACGACCCTCATTTGTCTCATGTTGAACGAGACAAAATTTATCATTTCATTTCTCTGAATGACAACCTGGGCTCTTAATGCATTAATACTCGTATAGCTCAAAAGGTCTTCATCCAAAGAAATCAGCAATATATTGATAATAATTCCCTATGAGGAGAACCCAAGCTCGTAATGAAGTAAGACTCCCACAAATCTAAAACAATTCATCCAAACAGTTGATAGTATATTGTTAATCTTCTCTTCTCAGGATTCAATGTAGTAATACACTACGACTATTTCTCTCATAATATATTTATTCAAAACATTCGACAATACATTATCAATCTTCCTCGCTGAGGATATCTCAAAATTTTATTGCACTAACTTTTACGGCTCAAAAGTTTTCATCTGAAACAATCGATAATACATTGCCAAACTGCCTTATTGAGGATATTCATAGCTATTAATGCACTAAGATTCCCACGACTTGAAAAAGTTTTCATCTGAAGCAATCAACATTGCATTCTTAATCGTCTGTATTGGTAATATATAAATATTTTAATACATTAAGACTCTTATGGATAAATAAATATTTGTTTGAAGCAATCGATCATTTATAATTATCATCCCCGTCGAGTATTGCCCAAACTCTTAATACATTAAGAGTCTTATGGCTCAATAAGTCTTCATCTGAAGTAACCATAGTGTATTTACAATCTTCATTGTTGAAAATATTTCAAGTTTTACTATAATAAAAATCCTAAAGCTAAAAAATATTACTAGAAACAACAAAGTTTTGATTTGGTTCAAAAATCTAAAATACTTTATGAGGTAAGTTAGTTTTTAACTTTTTATTGATTTACTAACAAAATATTTATGTTATTTATGTACAATATCAATTATCTGCATCTAAATTTCACACTTGAACAAATTTTGAATGTTCGGCCTTCATGTATCACTGCGGACATCAGATATTCGACTTGTTAAAGGTTCATATGACTAGTCACTAAAACTTTGGCCTCCAATCAGTTCGCCCATTTATAACTTTTGCTACAATTAGTCATGCTTCAGAATATGCATTACCAAAATGTTTTTTGTTTAAGTGCAGCCAAGTCACATATCAACACCTTGATAGAATTTTGAGCTTTGGTATTTCTATTAGTACGGATTCATGCTTAAGTCCTCCATTCTTCTAAATGACTAAGGAGACTACTTTCATACCTCCATAAACCAGATGAAACTACTTTCAATCCTAACATTTTTATTTCTTACAAATTAAGACCGGTTGTAAATCTTGTCTATGAGATGAGAAACTACCAGCAAATCAAATGATATAAGAAATGCTACTCATGTTTAAAAAAAATTCTCGTTCGAAAAATAATTTACTTTCTTCAATAGAGGTTTTGGCTTGTGATTTATTTAACACGACAAATATAAGGTCGTTAAACCTCAAGACATTCAGGAGTCTATCCAGAATCGGCTCGGCAGACAACCAGTGTGGCAAGTACAATTCACATCATGGTAACACCTCGTTTAAGCTTCAACAATGATGATCAAACACGAATATCAATGGCTCATACCCAACGTTGGTTTGGCCAATGTAGACTAACTCAAAGATATAGTAATCTATTAACCCTCTTCTAATTTCTAAATGTGGGAGGCTATTAATAATTTCATAAGTTGTAAGAGTTTAGCTCATTAAGTATAAGCCTATAAAATAAGGTTTTAGGTGTAATATAGTCTAAATAAGGCTTTAAAAAGTTCTATAGAAGTTGTAAGTCGAAAAGACCTTAGGGCCAAAGTTTTTTTCCTATAAAATTTAAATTTATGAATTAGATTACCAAAGCATTAGACCTTAGGTCTGAGATCCATAAAGAATTTTGGCCTAAGAAATTACCTCAAAATACAAAGCATACCTTCAGTGATGAAAGTACTCGACCAGCGACTTGTATCTCTAAATTTTCTAGTAAAAACTTTTATCTCATGTTATTATGTCACTTATATCTCCAATGTGCCTCATACTTTATAAGTCATATTCTCCATTACTCATCAATTCTCTCACTCATTTGACTCGGTACTAGGAGTGAGTAAAACCCAAAAAATAACTGAGCCGACCGACTGAACAAAATCGAAATAAATCGATATGATCGGTTGGTCGTAACCAAAACGAATCAAACTGACCGAATATATATATATATATATATATATATATATATATATATATATATATATATTGTAATGAGTTTGTATTGTACTAAGAATAACGTTTATCCAAGTGGTTAGAATAGAATACTTGACATCCTACTTGTGTATGTGTGGTCGGGTTTGACTTCACAACGTTATTGTTATTAGGTTTAAGAACCATGAATTTAGGATATGGATTTTTTTTCAAAATAATTTTTTTTCTAAGTAACTCTTTAATTGTACAACATTTTAAATACAAATTTTTATTTTTTAAGTAATTTATCAAAGAGCTAAAGTGTTTAATAGCTTACTTGAAAAATCTTTGCTTTTTAAATTACTTTAAGAATAATATTTTCATAAACATAAAAAAAACAAATAAAACAAAGAATTTTTTTTAATTTTATTATATCATTATATTAAAATTATGAGAGTAATTTTTACTATTAATTTGTTTTTACAACTCTAAAAATCAATAATTGGTTATAGTTTTTTATTTTGATTTTTGATAAAATAAATCTATAAAAAATCGAACGGTATCAAACCGCACTGATATTCAAACCTAAAAAACGAACCGAAATCGTAAAAAGCAAAATAAAAAAATCATTTTTTAAATAAATAGGTTTAATAATTTATAACCCGAATTATTTTGCTTAGGTTTAAATAAAAAACTGACGAAATTGACCGAATCCCACCCATTCTCAGTACCTATAATTATATTTTTCTACTCTTCCACAATCGCTATCACTTCAGTATATTGTATATTGTCTCACTGCCTCTCAACTCTTCTTCCACTTTTTTTCACCAGCTCGATCACTCGTTCCATAACAATCCATGTGCTCCAAACTAAATCCAACCTTATTCAAATGATTTTTATCACTTCGACCATCATTATGCAACTTGGACAAACCCTTCACAAAAACATGTCAACATAATTAATTGAAGATTATATTTTTTTTTATAAAATATACTTTATTTTGTGAAAATTCATATAGTTTAGTATTGAAAATTATTAGTTTGATAGTTTTAAGAAAAAACCGGCTCTTACACTGATCATGTTTATAGTTTAAATTACTGAACGAACGTGAAAATAAATGTTAATTTTACATTTTCAAACTAAAGAAAAAACTTGAAAATTTCAAAAACTAAAATATTAAAAATCTGAATTTCATATTAAAAATTGAACAAAATTTTATTGATCTTCTTATATGATTTGTGAAGATATACTTTACGAATTATCTTTTGGAATATTATAGGTCTTATGTTTTTGTGTCTTATCTGTATCACTGTACACCTCATATTGTCGAATTATTTTTGAAATAAGAAGAATGAGTTGGTCTAATCTAATTGATAAATTACTTTTTCTAATAAAAATTATATCATACTGAAATTATACTTAACTAGTTATATTAAAATTTAGTCTTTGTTTTTTCTATAAATATATTTATAATCTATGTAAGTAAACAAAAATACAAAAAAACATATAATGAAATTTGTATCTAGGCAAATCATAGAATTTATAACTTAAATCGTGAATTTATTATTATTGTTCTAAGTTTTTGAGAAAAAATATTATATACTATTTTAAAAAAAGTTAATTTTAAAGATCAAATATTAGTTCACTACATATAGATATAAAAAAATCATTATTTTTGTCGATTTTCTGATTTTGTAGAATTGGATAGAACCATCCAATATTGAATGTTGAGTTCCGCATGAATTTTTAGTTTCATAATTATATCATACTCAAGTGTTCAACGGTTACACATGCAAACATAATATTCATTTGGGTTAGCTTATATAAATAGTCAGCTGCATAGTAAATACTCATAAGTTTTAATGAATAAAATGTCAATAAAAACCATTTATCAATTGATTTAGTTATATATCTGAAGAGATATATAACTATTTATAATATGTATTACAATTATCTTCCACTACTCAATTGTTTTTTCCACTACTGGTCCATTTTAACCATGTATACATAATGGACACGGGATTAAGGGAAACGTGGTCTTCAACGGTTATTCTGGATGTTAAATCATATTTGCTTGTTCGTCGTCATTATTTCTACGATTCAACTCAGCCTCACTCCAATTCTGCTCAACTTCTGTCTGAACTTAGTCGTAATCCTGTTTTTTTGCTATGATTATATTCTACCGAGCTCATCCTACAACATTCTGGTCTTCTACTCGGCATTTGCTCTGCTCAGCTTTCAACAGCCTCAACTTGATTATTCTCTGCGCAGTTTCATATCGTCGATCTCTTGTTCGATCAAACATACTATGATCGGTTTAAATTTTGAGCGTCTCTTTCTGGTTGAGTTCGAGTTCAGCCTCATTTCCTTTTTCTCAGATTTCCCCTCTGCTCTGCAATATTTCTGCTCAGCCCTTTCGCCTCAACTTGATTATTCTCTGCGCATTTTCATATCGTCGATCTTTTGTTTGACCATACATGTTCTGATGGGTAAAAGTTCTACGCGTCTCTCTCTGGCTGAGCTTGAGTTCAGAATTATCGCCTTCTGCTCAGCTTTCCCCTCTGCTCGACAATACTTCTGCTCAACTCTTTCTCTATATCTGGTCGTTTATTTGACTATCTTGTCATTGCTTTGTCTTCCATTCCCTGATCAGCTCGGCTGATATGTCGACTGATCTCTTTTTACCACCATTATGGTGTTATTCATCCTCTGCTCGGACACACTCCTTTATTTTCTTTATATGGTGATTACTCCCTCGTCAATTGATACATTTATCATATTGATATCTAAGATATATGTAAGGAGATATAATGAAAATAAATTTGTAAATCGTATATTATACATTTAAAACATGGAACACATAACAATTATTTTAAAATTTGTATATTCATCAAACTTTTTTGTTTAAATTGCATGACAAGATTCTAAAATTTAAAATAAAAATAAAAGATTAAATGTTAGAAATGCGTGTCATGATACTAAAAGTTATCGTCGTGGAAAAAATTAGTATTATACTAAATAAATAACTCTTATAAGGCAAACGTTTTTGTCCTTCAAGAAATGTTTGGTGTTGTTAAGGGCACAATATAACACTCTGGGACGATGTGATAATAGATTTACCTATTGTATATTAAGTTATGGTCATCATGACAAGTAGGTGTAACTCAATAATAATGTGAGTGTAATAGTCTAATTCCTTAAAACAATTGACAGTTATATATATTTTAACTCTAAAAACTTGCATTAAACATCTAGGAACATTTCGAGATCAAAAATCTAAAAAGGATCAAATTTCAGATATGTTTATAAAATTATATATCATTGATATATGAAGCAATATAACATAAAATAAATTTATAAACCATATTACATACAATTTAAATGAGAAACATGTAACATTCGTTCATTTTAAAGTTTGTATATTATGGCATCGAAGTTATTATTTTAAATCGAATGATAAAATTTTAAAATGATCTTATTAATCAACAGTGTTTGTCATAATACTAAAATGTTCTCGTTGCAAAAAAATTGATAGCAACCCATATTATATGGAAACCATTTTTATCGTTGAATAAAAGTTTGGTGCTTTTCTGAAGACAATATAAATCTCTATGGTGATGCAATAAAGCATTTGTTTGCGTATCATAACTTATGGTCGTCGTGGTGGATAAATATATCACCATGGAAATGTGAGTGTAATTGTTTGATTTTAAAAAATATAAGGATTTATATACTTAAATTCTAAAAAATTATATCAACATCTAAAAAACAGATATGGAATCAATACTCTACAAGTGACCATTCTAATGATATGTTACTACCTTTATATCTCATTGATATCTAAGGTATATAATGCAAAAGAAATTCGTAAACCATATCTTATAAATTTCAAACATGGAATATATGCCATATGACATTCATTATTAATGTTGTATATTATCGCATCAGAGTTATTCGTTTAAATCGCACAATAAAGGTCTACATTTTTTAAACAATCCTATAAAATGAAAAAAAAAATCAACACTGGTTGTCATGATAAATAAAATTATTCATCATAGTTAAAATCGGTATTACCTTACATAGACATCCCTTATTATGGAATAAAACTATCTTTTAAAAAAAACTTTGTATTGTCATGATGATATATAAATCTCTATGGTGATGCAATAATATATTTTTTGCGTATCGCAAGTTATGATCGTCATGGTAATGGAAGTGTGATTGTCTGATTCTCTAAAAATACTTAACAACTTATAAAACTAAAACCTAAAACTTAGGTTAAAAATATATTGTTTAACTCAAAACAATTTCATAAAATGTTTGAAACTTTAAACATCAATTGGGACATAAGCAGAATAATTAATTAAAAAAATATTAAACATGTATTTGTTTGATTAAATATAATACACAGAAAATAATCTAACTTATACTACCTATAATAAGAACTTTTAATTTTTCTGTATTTTAAATCCATAAATTCTAGGAGTTTGAAAAAACTATTATCTTGTATTCGATAACTTTCATACAATTTATAATATTTATATCGAACAAGTCGTGGTTAAATTTATAATGCTCATCATGAATAATTATCTTATATTATATAGATAGAATAATGTGGAAATTTACTAGCAAGTTTTTATTGGAAAAATACACAACTATCCTGTAATCAGATTAGCAAAAGATAAAGAATAACAATAAAATAACATAAAATATTAACAAAGTTCAACAAATTATACCTACATTTCCGGACCTACTGCAGATCAATTTTATTAGAAAGGATTTTGTGAGTCTTAATGTTTGATACACTCACAAAAACTAGTTATGGGTTTTATATAGACTTCAACACACAAAGGAAAAAAGAATTATTACAAGGGTTATTAACTCTGATTATTAAGCTATTAATAACTCACTACATAACTTCACCGGTATCTCGGAATTCAAAACATCTTCAGGCCCCTCGCATCGAAACCCTTACCTAACAATCCCCCACTTGAAGACTAGTTTCAATCTGTTTTTACGTCTTGATATTTCTTGTCTTGTTACTTTTGCAGATCAACTAAAGCTGAACACAACTTTAGTTTTTCAATAGCTACTGGTTTTGTCAACATATCAGTTGGTTCTTTCTTCTTTTGAACTTTTCCAGTATTGGAACCTCATCTTTCAATAAAGACTTATTGAAATGATGATAAAGAATGATATGAAGAATGAAATATTGAATTCTTCGCCAAGTGAATTGCACTCTGACTAACATTATGCATAACATTCTTCTTCTGTTTAAATTCCAGCTGAACTAACATACCTTGAATCCATATCATCTTTTTACCTACTTTGATCATTGATACATACTCAGCCTTTGTAGTGCATAGAATGATAATCTTCTGTCACTTTGACATCCAACTAATAGTTGTAGTTCCATTAGTGAATATATAACCGGTGGTTCTTTCTGGTAATCGACTTCACCTCAAATATATGCATCTATATAGCCTTGTACCTTAACTCACCCTTACAACGTACAAACACGTTTTTTTGTGCCTAGTAGGTACCTCAAAATCCATTTTACTGCTTCTCAATGAGTTTTCTATGAGTTACTCACAAATTCTACAGCATGGCCAATGTGTGGTCTCGTATAGATCATCGCATACATCAAACACCCAATAGTTTAGACGTAAGAAACCTAAGTCATGAAGTATTTCTCTTATTCTGTCTGAGGGGATTGATCATTGAATAAAAGAAAGTGACATGTCAAGGGTGTATTAACTGACTTGCATCACCTATGTTATATCTCTGCAAAACACGATTGATGTAATCTGATTAAGATAACGCCTAAGATCTTCTATGCTTATCTCTTTTAATTTGTATTATAAAGATATTCTTCGCTAGGCCCAAGTTCTTCATGTCAAATTCTTTTGATAATTGTTGCTTCAATCTTCCAATATCATCTATATTTGAACCTGGTGCTAATATATCATCAACATAGAGTAACAAAATGATATAACTGGACTTACATGTTTTAAAATAGCAACAGTAGCTAGTATTGCACTTATTGAAACTCTCATAACCTACTATGGTTAGCTACAGTGTGTTGGACTGATGTGTATTGATTTGTTCAATTGGCTCTCCTTATTGAGGGCTTGATCGTATCGTATTTATTCCTTGACTATTTAGGACATCCTCAACATTTGCAAACACTGGCTCACTCGATCCTGAGTCGTTTGCGTCATTTTTATGCTTATCCTTGTATATCAATGTTTCGTTGAAGAATGCATCATTTCTTCAGATTATCTTTATTTTTTTCTCATCCTAAATGCGGTAGCCAAACTCGTCTTGTCATAGCCGAACATGGTGCATTTTTTTTATTTGAGATCAAGTTTATTCCTACCTTGATCACTAATATAAACTTATACACTATAACCAAAAACTTTTAGATACGATAGTGTTACTTCTTTACCTCCATAACATAACACAAATTGTTAGCGGAGTTCAGCAAATTATGCATACATCTCGAAACCTATTGTATATCGATTTTATTAGAAAAGACTCTGTGACTTTTTATTTTTGACACACTAAGAAAAGTATGTTTTATATAGACATAAACGCAAAGAAGAAGAAGAAATTATTTTAATGGTTATTAAATATGATTATTAAGCCATTAATAACTCACTAAATAGCTTCACCTTAGTCTTCAAAACATCTTCAGACACCTCGTCTAAACACCTTTATCTATACATTTTTATTTCTCTGAAAAAATGATATATGATTTGCGACTAAAGTCTTCCGGAAAACATACAACTAATCATTTTTATCCTCTAACCGAAAATTTTACATAAAATGAGATTTCAATTTTTGTGACTTTATAACCCTAAGTCTCTAGTGAAATAAGAGATAGAAAAATATAAATATGATATTGTGTCCATATAAATAAAAAACTTGTTATTAAACTATCTTATCTATAAATATAGTTTAAAATATATGGAAACCATAACTTATTGAACTCACATAACTCTAATAATACAATAACTAAAATTATTCTTATATTGTTCAATTTTATAGGGAACAAAAAAAACTAGCCTGATATTTACACTAATATATTATTATCAACATAATTATAAATTTATTTATTTATTACATTATATATCATATCAATTACTTAATATAGATAAGTATATCAAGATAGATCCCCTGATCTATATAAATATTATTTTAAAAACTGATTTTATAATAAAATAATTAGAATAATTTGTATATTTAAACTAAGATAAAATATTTTTTATTTTTTTTATAGAGAATTAGTTATTTTTAAAATAAATTTCTTTCTAAAATCATTATATTCATGAAAATAATAAGTAATATATATATATATATGAGTCTTTTTAGTTCAACAAGGTTTGGTTTTATGATTTTTATTTCAACGAATTCTTTCAATAATCATATCAAACAGTACTGTAATTTATGTATGTTAGAGTTAGTTGACAAGATTAGATTATTAATTAAGAGTAAACGCTCAAGACGTTATGTTGAGGTTGGATGGTGGAATAATAATTTATATCCTCAATTTGAAAAAGAAGTTTAAAGCAGTATAATAACTTGAGTGTTTCCCATGATCTTATTAGGATGGTATATTTTATATGATGAAAATCTTATGAAATATGTACAGTAATAATATTTCGTAAGCTTCTATAAGGCAACAAATTCATATGGTATATCAACATTTACTACTTTTCGTCAAACATCTACTTCAAAACTTCTCATGATATACTTCCTCCAACTTTGAAAAGGAGATGTGGAAGATCTAAAAAGAAACATATTATATCTAGAGGAGAAATAAGTACCTGAAAGATAAACTGTAGTCGTTGTTCGAAATTCAGTCATAAAGACAATCATGTCTAGATGTTTTGTAAGATCAATGTAATTTTGATACTTTTAGTTATTAAGACTTCCATATTTTTTTTATTGTATTAATATTTGTTTCGTTAGTGTATTTCAGACGTTTTCTTAAATGTAAAACTAACAAAATTGTGAGAAAAGTCATAACCAACTGAATGCTCAATACAAGATAAGGCATAACCATATGCATGATAGATGCGGGACAAGTACAAGGGAGATAATAGATTCGAGACTTGTTCATTATAGTCTCATATGAGACAGAATATTACAAGATAATTAGGTCCAAAAAATACAAAAGAAAAAAGATATGTAAAAAAAATTACACTAATACATATGTTTTTAAAATAATTTATCAATATTGAAGAATCGAGATCAACTCCTTGTCAACATTCTTCACATCAAAATTCTCCTTATTAATATTATCCACAAAAAAATCTCTATATTAACATTCTCCACAGAAACATCAATAGGCTTCTCCTGGTTTGGTACTTTTCCACAACAATGTCAATAGGGTTTTCCTACTTAGCAACCATATCATGTATCACTTATTTCTTCTAGAACATCTTTATGGCATGAGGGTCCTATTTTTTCATTTTTAAGAAGGGTCTTGTACAATCATTTATTGATCATGAGATTTTTACATATTTGTAAGATTATGTAATTTTTTCTTATCTCGAAAGGTTATTCCTGATTATCCCCTATTTTCATTAGGAGAACCCTCAATACGTGTTTTTCGTTAGGTGGTTCTTCCACTTTTATCTTATCATGTGTTTGTTTTCTCATTTCATACATTTTAGATTTATTTTAAAAAGTTTTTTCTACCTCTCTGTTTACTTTCAACATAGTCAGATGAAGTCTGTTTTCAATTTCCACATCCCTCTCTACTTCGTCTCTTCATTTAACTCCTCCAATACTCTTTTCCAACTCCGATACGAGCTTTTTTTTTCTGTGAGTAACCATTTAAGCTGTTTAATCTCATCTTCATAGTTTTTAAGAAAAAATTCATTTTCTCTATTTTTTAATTTTTGTTAGGTTAATGCTTTAGCTAGATACAACCTCGGTTTTTGTTAGGGATTTTATACTAATCATATGTAAAACAAATGATCGTGAATTTAAAAACTAGCCAAGGGAAATACAAAAAAAATGATAGATGTGACGCCACCCAATGATGATCGATATAGTATAATACAATAATTATAGGCCATAGATGATAATGGATGCGAGATAATTCAATACATACGAGGCCATATAATGATGATAAATACGTGCGAAGCCAAGAAAGAATGATATATATGAGGCCAGGCAATGATGATTTATGTGAGGTAAGGTAATTATAATAGATGTGAAACCATGCAATGATGATAGATGAAAGACTACAAAAATGATAGATGAAATATTTTTATCTTTTGTTTCTACGGTAATTACTTTAGTCGTCTATTATCTACTTTTAAATTGTAGTTTGTGTCAGTTAATTTCTTCAAAAATTTATTCTTTAGCAACTTTCAGGCCTCTTTATACTCATAAAAAATTGAGATACTGAATTTTGTCTATCTAAACTAGAAACAGTTTTTTGTGTACCAACTTTATTGCATATTGAGAATATTTTCTTGGTCGTGCAACATTTAATTGACGTGCAATTTTGTTAGTATGTTATTTAATTTTGTACTTGCACATTTTTGAACAATGAATACATTTAATGTTTCATCTACATGAGTAGAATCATTCTCATTTCTCTCTTTTTGTGTATCCTATTTTGCACCTCCATCATCATTGTTAAAATTAATTTCATCTTCTTTCTCCATGACAACCTCCTCTTGTTCTTTCTACTCCACAACAACCTTATTTTCTTATTTTTCTTTCGCAACAATATCTTTTTCTTGTTTTTATTCTTTCCCACTCGATGCATATTCTTCTTCATTTGTTAGGGTAAATTCTCCTTTCAAACTTTACAAAAAATTTAGATACTAAAGTAAATGATAGATGTGAAACTTTTATAATATACACAATAATGCAGGACAATGTGATACACGATAGATACGGAAAAATGTATTGCATGATAGATGCAAGACATTAAAATACATTGTAGATGTAGGTCATTATAATACACGATAGATGATAGATGTTGGACAAGTAATATATGAAAGATGTAAGATATGTAATACATGAAAGATATTGGACAATATATAAATGATATATGTACTACACCATATAGATGATAGATCTGAGACGTTGTAATAGATGATAAATGTAGGAGAGTATAATATATGGTGGACCATGTATTACAAAAAAGATATAATAGATTATGGATTAAATATAATAAACATACTTATCCATCTGTCATATCATTTAGAGTTTTAATTAAATTTTAAAAAATTGTCATTTCATACCCCAACCATTTATAGCATTTTAGTATATTGCCTCCATCTACTTTTGATTGACAAATAGTTGTGTGTTCCATGATGAATGACTATATTTTATTGATGCTTTAGAGATAATAATTTACATTTTTAATTATTTTTTAAAATAGAGTAAAAATACTAACTAATAAGAAAGCAACGCATCTAGTTATTTTATCAAGTTTTGTTTTGTGACAAAGCTTTACTTAATTCATCATTTTTTCTTGATTACTCCAGCTCATTCATAGTTATTTACTTTTCAAGGTATTCTATATAATAAATTTATAGAAGCTAATACATCCGAGGATTATAAAATAACAGTGTGGAGTAGACTCACATGATGAATATTATTACAATAACGTTTTTTACTAGCTTGATCTCCTTGCATTCTAACTGCTTTGGTATTCTATCCTATAAACATGTGAAACCTTAGTTAATAAAATTAATTGATACATGTTAGATGAAGTTAATATGCGAGGTCACGCAAAGATCATCCATATGAGTCCATGCAATCCATGTGAGGTTATGAAAAGATGATCCATGCGAGGCTAGGAAAAAATTATTCATGTTGGACCATGAAAAGATGATACATGAAAGGTCAATAAAAAATGATAGATGAGAGACCATTCAATAATGATCCATACGAGACCAACATAAAGTTATTTGTAATTCGTTGTATTTGGCTTATTTTGACTTTTCTTGTCCTATCATCATAACCATACGTCTTTATAATCCTCGATTCTCGTTCTTCTCATTCATAATATTTTGATTCGATATTCATTTTGTTTAACGGCATGTATTAATTTATATGATTCAAATTAAAGATAGTATTCACATCTTTGGTTGCAAGTGGTACCAACTTTGTCCTCGATATCAAGGCTTCTTGTTCAGCATCATATATTTTTATTATTTCAACGATAAACTCCCAGTTTTTCTTTGTAGGATTATTTTATTTCCCCATATTATTAATACCTTTAAGAATAGAATAAAATGGTGTTTTCTTCAATATTGTAGGTGAATTATTTTTATTATATATTCTTTCATCTGGTTAATAATTGTAAATAAGCCTCATCTGGAAAAAAAAAACTATTGAAGGTATGTTTCTTGTAATAATTGCAACATTAGTGTTAATTAAATAATGATAAACAATGAACAATATAAAATATGATATATGTGGGGCAATACATCACGTGATATAGTAGTTGCGAGATAGTACACCACATGGTATATGAAGGACAATTATCATATGGTAGATGCGTGACTATACACCACATAATAGATGGGTGACTGTAAACCACATGATAGATGAGGGACAGTACACAAGATGATGAACCAAATATTGAAAATAAAATTATTTCGAAGCCATGTAGATAATAAAGATGTAAGGTCATGAGAATATGATTCATGCAAGGGACTACTTACAAAAGAGATGATTCATGAAAATTAATGAGGGGTTATTTACAAAAGAGTAATACATGTCTCATTTCTCACTTTGCGAGACATGAGAAAACTAACAATGAGAAACTAATAATCAACAACACTAAAAACTAATAACCAAAAATTATGAATGATGCAAGACAAGTGTTTATACATGACGATAGATGAGATATCATAGTATTTAACTACTCCAAACCTAATAACCAACAACACAAAAAACATATGCAGTTTGATTTCTTAGTGTATTTTACAATCATTAGTACTAACTAGGAATCAAGAAATCGCAAATGGTCTGTTTTTTCATACTTTAAAATCCTGGTCATATTAAAATTGAAAAATCGAACTGCAAATGGAAAATATGATGCTCAAAACTTTATTTCTTAATGTTTTAATGAAGACGGCGATCGGAAGTTGATTTGAACTTGATTATGTTACTTTTTAGATAATAATATGGATGAATTTCTTTAATTTTATAAATGGAATTAAAAAGATAGGAAGTGAAGTAGAGGTAAAATAGTTCAATACTGGACGAAATAAAAAATGAAACATTATTTTTTTTAATTAATTGTTAAACCTTGTTG
This sequence comes from Limnanthes douglasii subsp. nivea, assembly GCA_036936605.1. Lineage (NCBI taxonomy): Eukaryota > Viridiplantae > Streptophyta > Magnoliopsida > Brassicales > Limnanthaceae > Limnanthes > Limnanthes douglasii. The sequence goes on along the minus strand of JAUPFV010000004.1, from coordinate 153,886,070 downwards.
TCCTATTATGTTATTTTGGGTGGAGAATAAATTTCAAATTTTAGATATTAGGCCGTAATATATTAGTTTGTATATTATACTGTAGCTAGCTTTTAAATAAAAATAATAACTAAAAAGTTTAACATCACTTTTTTACCATCTAATAATATAAGTTTTATTTTATTTTATTTTATTTTATTACGTGTATTACATATAGATTTTTAAGATATAAACTTTAATTAGTGTGCTTTCGTTTATTTATAGGATCAAGCTATATGTACCCAAATGTGGTTTAAGTATATCCAATTTTGAGTTTACCCAAAGGTGGTATAAGTTTACCCAAATTTTGACAAAAATATCCTTTTATGGGTATATAAGGTTTTTTTACTAACTTTCATCCACCTCATTTTTTCTTTTACACTCTCTAACTTCTCTCTAAAACCTCCAAGTTCTCTCTAATTTATCTGGTGAACTAAAATCTGGCGAAGTAAAATATGAAAACTTAGTGTTAGTATCAAAATTAGGGTTATGGTTGAATTAGGTAAAAAAATCATAATTTTAGGGTGTTTGGAGGCCATTTTTCAGTGGGAATTCGGCCGGCAAATGGCTGATAGCGAAGGCTGAGCGCACCATAGGTACAGGGGGTCTACCGGCTGGTACAGGGGGTGTGTACCAGCCGGTACGCCCCCTTGTACCTATGGTGCGCTCAGCGTTCGCTGCCGACCATTTTCCAAACACCCTAAAATTATAAAAAAATTAATAATTAAATCCTTATTTTAAAAAAACTGAAAAAAAACAAGTTTTTACCTTAATTTCGGTTGATTCATGTTTACTTTTGTGTTTTTATTAGAAGTAGTTTAAAATGAATTGAAAAAAGTTTGAATGTTCTTGAGGCAACTTTGAATGTTCAAGTACTTCACAAAATTGTAGTAATATGGGGTTTGATCTAGTACTGAGTTGTGTTTTTTTGGGTATACATAGCCAAATAGATTGTTTTGTGAATTGGGTATATCTAGGATATACTTAGTGTTTTTTTTACTTAGTGGCAATTCGGATATTAAATAAAAGTTTAAGAGTTTTTTTATCCTAAAAAAATCAAACAAAAACCAACTGCGTTTTTTGGATAAACTTAAACCACGTTTGGATATATATAACCATACCCTATTTATATCAATCAATTTGTAACTTGTTTAAATAATATATATTTTAATTGTTTACCATCCTTTATTAAGTTTTAAAAAGTTGTTTAAATAATATATATTTTAATTGTTTACCATCCTTTATTAAGTTTTAAAAAGTTACATAAACAAATACAAACATTATAGTGTATCTTGAAGTAACATAAATATAATATCTAAAAGTAATAACAAAAAATTATTTCAATAGTATATAAATAAACAATATTAATTTAGAATATGTGTTTAAAAAGTTAAGTTAGAAAAAGTACAAAAGATAACATGATTTATTCTTCAAATAAAGGGAAGGCATAGCTAAACCTGATTCCAAAAACATAACTATTTTTAATTTTTTATTAAATTTAAAAGTTTATCAAAAATATTTTTAGAGGAAGCTACCCATAAATACCTAGTTAACTTTCAAATATCAAAATGGTACCCACTTTTAGACTAGTTCCATAAAATACCTAAAACTACGTTTTGGACAAAAATACCCTCTAGGGTATAAAAGGGGATTTTTTGGTTGAAACCCACTTTTTTCACCTTCTAATCTGACTTTTGGGTTCTAATTCCCTCCACTTTCACATTTTTAAATTTGAGGAGAGAGAAACACGGAAAACGAGAGCGAACCCAAAAGACGATTTTGAACCAAAACGAAACTTCTACGACTCAACCGTCTTCGTTAACCGTTCCGGCCACCGTAACTGTTGACCCGAAACCGAACTTTCTGGCCACCGTAACTGCATCGACAGTCCATCATCCTCCGTCTCCGTCGAACAGGTACGTTTTTGTCGCCGTCTTCCCTACTCTCTGTGTTTGTGAATGTAAGTAACCAGTGAGCATTAGGCTAGATTGTATAGAATCGTCGGAGTCCTGACTGTCGATGCAGTTAGGTATTAAACACTTCTCCCTTCTCCGGCGAGCTTTTGTCGTTTCGTTTAACGTACGGATTTAGTGTTAATCGTTGGGGTTGAAATCTAGTTGTAGTACGTAGTGTCGTCGACCGTAAGTAGTTAGACATGGCTCGATGTCGCTGTTAGTTGTTATTAGTGTCGATAGTGCCGTCCGACAATATCGACGACAACTGGTTAGAGGCTGTGTTGCCTGAAATCGCAATGTGTAGCATCGTCTAGCAACGTACAGAGTTGAGGTCGTTTTGTGTGATTATGCAGATATGTTGTACTGATCTAGCAATGTTGACTGTATTTTTTTCCGTATCTAGCAATGTCTGCAACTGGTTTACTGTCAGCAATACGTGTCTAGCAATGTAGTAGATGAATTTGGTCACGTCTAGCAATGTAGATGTTGTGGAGTTAGTTGGACCAGTGTTGTCTTCGATTATTAATGTATATGTTGGCTGCTTAGTTTTATTGTTTAATTGTTTGATGGGTGAAATAGATATTACTATGGGATGATCTTGTTATTACTAAGTAGTTTTGAAATCGGAATGTTTGCAGGCGAAGATGACTAAGTTATGAGTATTTTGTAGGAAGCAATCGAGAAAGAAATAAGGGAAGGAGGGGAGGACGAAGTGAAGGATGTTGCTCGGCTGTTGATACTTTTCATATGCTCGACACTGTTCTTTTCAGTGTCAGGCGATGTCGTTGGGTGGACAACAGTATTCTACGTGGAGAATCTAGAAAAAATAAACGACTATGACTGGTCTGGAGCCATCGTGGAGAAGCTGCATAAATCACTGGACAAATGTATTAAGGCAGGGAAGCCCGGAAGAGTGATCACTAGACATGGCACGATTGCACTGATTAGTTGTTATTAGTGTCGATAGTGTCGTCCGACAACATCGATGGCACTGGTTAGATTCTGTTTAGCCTACAATCGCAATGTCGGCTGGTGGAAGTACGAACGTCTAGCAACGTATAGAGTTGAGGTAGTTTTTTGTGTATATGGAGATATTTTGTACTGATCTAGCAATGTGGACAATATTTTTTGCCGTATCTAGCAATGCCTGCGACTAGTTTACTGTCAGCACTGTACGTCTAGCAATGTAGTAGTTGAACTTGGTAACGTCTAGCAATGTAGCATTGGAGTGAGTTCGATGTGTTTGTCAAGTTAGTTGAACTTGGTATAAAATTGAATGTTAATAATATATTGAAAGTGTTTGTGGCCATATCTAGCAATCTCATAGTAACGTATCTAGCAATGTGTTATTAGAGTTGCTCATAAGCTCTTGGTTCGCCCATCTAGCAATCTGGCATACTGTATCTAATGATATAGCATCGTAAATCGCAATGTAACGATAAATTACTTGATTTTGAAGTTGGCATATTGCATGAAGAAAAAATATATCCGTCATGTAAAAGGTGGATACAAAATAAAGACAATGAGAAATATCCCACAGCAGGATAATGGGAACCTTGACTGCGGTGTTTTTGTTTGTAAGTACGCTAAAGACATCATTCAGAAAGGGTATGTTCCTCTGCAATATGGAAAGGAAATGCTCGCCGAAACAAGAGCTGAAATATTTAAGCATTTCCTGAATGATCGAAACACAAACAGACGATGGTAGTATGTAATTCATTTTTTTGGAGCAGGATGTATGATTCATTTAACAAAGGATGGGCGTATTAGACAATTAATCTGAACTTATTAACAAACTTTTGTTTTACTAGCAATTTTAATAGTATTTCTACCAAGGGAAATGTTTTTCTACTCAGGTATCTGGCAATGTCTATATTTCGTGTCTATCAGACTATTATTCATGTATCTAGCAATGTCTATATGTCATATCTATCAGACTTATACTCAAGTATCTAGCCATGCCTATATTTTGTATCTATCAGACTATTAATCACGTAGCCAACAATGTCTATATGTCGTATCTATCAGACTTATACTCACGTATCTAGCAATGTCTATATGTCGTATCTAGCAACTATATAGTGCTGCATCTAGCAATGTCTATATTTCATATCTATCAGACTTATAGTCAAGTATCTATCAATGTCCATATGTCGTATCTAGCAACTAAAAAGTGTTGCATCTAGCAATGTCTATATTTCATATCTATCAGACTTATAGTCAAGTGTCTATCAATGTCCATATGTCGTATCTAGCAACTAAAAAGTGTCGTATCTAGCAACTAAAAAGTGTCGTATCTAGCAATGTCTATATTTCATATATATCAGATTTATACTCAAGTATCTATCAATGTCCATATGTCGTATCTAGCAACTAAAAAGTGTTGCATCTAGCAATGTCTATATTTCATATCTATCAGACTTATACTCAAGTATCTATCAATGTCCATATGTCGTATCTAGAAACTAAAAAGTGCTGCATCTACCAATAATATATAGTTGTGGTTTTAAATTTCAAATATTATATATCTAGCAGTGTTAAATAGGCGTAAATCGCAATATCATATTAATGATGGACCAACTATAAAGCGTGAGAGGGTTGGTGTATTTGGAAGATGTAATGCATTGACTGATGTTCTATTAATGTTATAGTTTTATTAGTATTTGTGTTGTCTATCTTAAAAAAATTGGTTAATATTTGAATGCTACACGTAAACATTTATCAGTAAGAAGTTAAGTGGAGCAGTTGTAATGGCAGTTAGGATTCACAATCATAATTTAGAGATAACTAATCTATCAAAACAATGTGAACCTTAACGACTGAAATAAATCAACCGCAATCGCAACCACAAAACCACGTATTTAGCAATATCGATGTCATATATCTATCTCCAATCTAGCAGGCTATATTAGTCGTGAATTGCAACCACTAGGAAAATCTGTGATGCTGGCTGAAATCTTACTTCGTAGGGTGGATCGTTACTGTTTGAGATGGAACACAAACGGAAGAATCTAAAGTCTTCTAGCAAACTAAATATAACTAATCTATCAGATGGATGTGAACCTTAAAAGAGCATACATAAATTGCTGTATCTATCAGTCGTATACTCAAGTATCTAGCAATGTTATATGTCGTATATATCAGACTATTATTCACGTATCTAGCAATGTCTACATATCGTATCCTTCAGACTTATACTCAAGTATCTAGTCAATGCCTATATTTCGTATCTATCAGACTATTATCGTTATAAGGTATCTAGCAATGATATACGGCTGTTTCCATCAACCTCGTTACAACCCATATACCATTGTTTTGATGCTGATTAGGACGTCCATGTACTTCATGTTAGTGGAATGTTCATGTTTGGAAAATGTTGTATCTAGCAACTTCATATACACATATCTAGCAATATGGCATTAGAAACTTAATTTCAATACAACTACAAATGATATAACAAGTATCTAGCAATGTAATCATAGCCTATCTAGCAATATCAAACACTGGTAAAGAATAGAATTAACGATACAACCAGACGTTGTACGAAGTAATATTAACAGTTTCAAAACATACAAATCAAAAGATAAGGAGTGCTTATCCAATGATATCAAAAAGAACAAAAAACAAGCTTAAGTTCAGAACGAAGCATCACAAGACCTTCTGTTGTGTCCTAATTTGAAACAGCGACCAAACCGGGACTGGCTGGTCGTTACCTCTCCTCTTGATGGAATACCGTATCGTCTTGTGTTGTCGATGGACCGGGAGACACACCATAAATGCTTGGTCCCGGTGTTTCCATTGGTGGAGCTGGGGGACTAGAAAGCAGCGACGGTGATGGAGCCGTCAAGAACAACAGAAGCTCTTGTCTGGGTCAGATAACGATACATGTATGAGAATCTAGACACCCCGGATCAAAGCCTTTTCACATTACTCTCTATCAATCACAAGAACACCATGAAATTAACTGAATGTAAACCAAATTGAAACCAAAATGCATAAAAACTAGACTTCATCTTCCTTTTCAATTACAATTTTTGATCGTCTGCAAACCAAAATCAATTTACCTTAAAGCTGCTAAACACATATTACTAAATGAAAATAGCATCAAAATCAGTTGTGGAAAGACATCTATCTAAGTTCAGAGTCCAACAAAATCAACAAATTCGGTGAGTATCAGCAATAAAATGTTCGTACCATGGACGTCAATAGCCGAAGCATGATACTTGCGAAACTCCTCTTTTCCTTTAGCCGTCCTGTTGCCGATCGAAACACCGAAATTTGAACCACTCGGGTAGCCTCCGATGAACGCCTCCGGAAACAACACAAGCTGAGCTCTGTAACTGGCAGCCTCCGCCAATAATCTCTCCGGATTATCTGTTTACTTACATATTTCGTCAATTCAAAGTCAGTAGTACAAACACAGGTATATATTCCGAGGTAGGAAATGAAGTTAAAACCTAAGGTCGTAGAAGATTGTAGATGCCTGGGCGACGGTGACACGGACGGTGGGGCGGAGGAGTCGGCGCCCATATCGACCTCGGCGATGAGAGGTCCGTCGCTAACGGCGGTTGGGATAATCGTCGGCGGTTTTAGTGTGTGAGTTGATTTGGGTGGGTGATGAAGACGACAAGAATCTGCGGTAGTGGTTGGTATGGGGATAATCGTCGGTGGTTTTGGTTGGTATGGGGATAATCGTCGGCGGTTTTGGTTGGTATGGGTATAGCGGGTTCGAGGGTGGAGGGAGAGAAGAAGAGGAGAGAGAAAAGAAAGTAAGAGGAGACAGATTGAGAGTGGAGGCTGTTTCGAAATTCAAAATTCAAAATTCAAAATTGATGATTGAGTGAAAATACCCATTAATTCTTAGAATAAGGCTTATATACTAGGTTAAGGGTAGTTATGGTATTAAAAATAATTAGACCTTAGGAATTGTTTTATTGAGATGGGTATTAAGTGATCATTAACCCATTTTTAAGAACTAAATAATACTCCCTCCTTTCCAAAATACATGTCATTTTAAGGTTATGCACGGTATTAAGAAATGTAATAATTACACCTCTTTTTCATAAAAAGTAGAAAAAAGAAAAGAATTTATTGGGTAGATGATTATAAATAATATTAAACTTCGCATTGGTAAACGAGAACAACATGTATTGTGGGACAAAAAATATTTTCTAGAACGACATGTATTTTGGGACAGAATGAGTAATATGTTTGGACAATAGGTACTTAGGTGTCATTTCCCTATTTTTTTATTGTTTTCGGACCGAATCTTTTCATTTGGCGAGAAATTTTTTGCCGGATCAATTCAAACAATTCGGTGGGACTTCTCTCGTCTGATGAAAAATCCACTCCGATAGGCGATGAAACGAAATCCAAAACAAAATAATAAAAAGTAAAAAAATGTTCTTTTTCGAGACTGCTTATAATATTGTGAGTGTTTTTTAGTTTTTTTTGGATCGGATTTAGTCAAAGACTAAATAAAAGCTTGAAAAACTCCGGTCAAAACAAAAGTACTTTAGGGATAGCAGACAAGCCGGGATTGTGTCATCGTTACAACCAAGACAAGTAAGTAGTTTTAACATATTATTATATCATTACCGTGAACTAATGGACCAATACATGCCACCAAGACAGACCAGATAACATATAAATCTTATTTACTGATATGATCAGTATTTCGTTATAAACAATTCTATCCTGACTTATCGGGTTACGACTTTTATCCAACATTGAAATTATTTATATCTCATTTATATATAATAAAAAACAGCTACACCATTCCATACAAAAAAACAACAATCCATTCGATTTTGTTTGTGGTTTATATTATATTTATTGATGTTTTTAAAATATAAAGTCTACACATTATTTAACATATTTTATTATTATAAAAATTATTTTATTTGGATATATAAAATTGTCACTCAAGTTTGCTAATAAGATTATAAAATTGGTACGTATACAACCCTGGTGATGTATGAAAACATTCTGTAGCGTACGAACAATATTAAATGAAGGAATTTATGTTGTATGCATATGATTTGGATTATTTTATTTGTTTACTTTTATTGAAATCTAAAATTACAATGGGGTTTTAGTTTTATGCATATTTTATTCTTAATTTTATTATGACTATACGCAGTATTGCATTTTTGGATGGATAATTATGCATTTTATTAGGTAAGAGTGCACCTCAAAGATAAATCCGGGTGTAAAAGATGAATCCAGCGTGCCATCATTATCTATTTTATGTGGCACCTCAAAGATGAATCCGGGTATAAATCCAGCATATTTTATGGCACGCTGGGTTTCTACTATTTTTTTTATAAAATTCATTTTATAGAAATATTGGTTGGTCAAAAAAATATACTATTATTTTTTATTTTTCGATATCTACAAGTAGAGATTTGGTTTGTTTGATTCGGAAGCCGAAATATTTTGAGTATTTTATTTATTTTGTATTTTCAAAATGACTTTCGGAATATTTTAATAAGTTAAAAAAAATTATACCATGACTTATAATTTCTTGAGATCTATAAATAGAGACTTAGTTTATTTGATTGGGACACTAAATGTTTTAAAAATATTATGATGCGAAAGAGAGAGAAAAATGGTAAATGGTGGGGTATGCTGAAAAATGAAATATGCTATGCTGAGTTGAGTTAAATTTTTTTGGAAAATTATTTAGGGATTATGCTGAGATGGCACTGATGCGGCGCACTTTTGGGAGATGAAGTATCTCCACTCGTGCGGATGGTCTAAACCTTAAAGATGAGTATTGATGTTCAAGGATTCAATTTTAGCAGAATAACGAGGTCTTTTATTTTCATTCTGAATAATAAAATTAATAAATTTAAACTCAAATAATTTTGTTTTATAAATATTCGAACAAATTAACGTCAAATAATAAATTTCAAAACATTATATATATTTAGATCATACTATAAATAACTTATATGAAAAATTGTAACTTTTTTTAGTACAAAATTACGAGTAATACTACATACATCTCTCCTTTTACTATATGTATCTTTATCTTTTAACTACTTTATATATTTTTAATTTACATAATGTATAAAATATATATTATTTCTGACTATACGAATTTAGGTTTAAATAGTTATATAGTGTTTTTACAATCCGTTTTTTTCATTTAATTTTTAGATTTTAAAATTACTTTTTTGTGTTTTTGGATTCAAAAATTTTACAAATTAAGTTCATTAACCTGCCATATTTATAAATTTAGTTAATCGACTTCGCAAAGTATATAAATTTAGTCTTTGGTGAGTGGTTTTTTCTAGCGCCATAGATTAAATTTTAGTTTTAGCCAAATTCAAAGATTCAAAACGATGATTTGAAATCGGTGGACTAAATAAAATCAACGAAATAATCGATAGACTATTCAGCGATTTAAGTATTGCACTTAATATACGGAAACTAAAATAAGTTGACTCGAATTATCATGAATATTGTCAATTAAATTTATATTTGGTCAAAGTTAAATAGTTATATTTTTTTAATGTCAAGGTTTACAAAAGTAATAGATGATTTTTTGATAAAAACTTATTATCATAGATTATGTAAAAATTGTGGTGTTTTGTTTATTTGGATGATGTCACTATCCATCAACATCGGTCTATTAGCTATTTAAGTACAAAAGCTTTAAAAGATTTAGTTAAAAATACGATATGTAGGTGTTTAAAATAATACTATCAAATCTTCCTAGTATTTTAAAGATATACCTAACTGTAAACTCTATAGATAGAAATTTAATAATCACAAATAAGATGTTCACTCATTTTATCATCATTCTTACATAAATATTTACAATCTATATCTTTTAACCTCTAAATTTTAAGGATGTCTTCGGATTCAGATGCACTCAGTCTCTCTGAATTTTCCACATCAATTGATGGTGTATGTGGGAAAGAAATTTTTTATTTCCAAGCAACCAGATCAATGAAAGAAACTTAAACTAGATGATATTGAATTCTAAAAAATATCTAATTTGTTTATGGATGAGGAGTTGGAGATGAAGGTGGCGCACAACCTCTAGCCTCGACGGCTCATTCAGTCCTAGCCATTGAACTTGAGCAACTCACTCAGAAGTTTAGGGAGGAATAAGCTAACAATTTTCAATTATTGCAGGAACAATTAGTCTCCCAGACCCCTGGAGTCAAATATGTTGTGCAACACATGGATGAAGAGGAAGGAGATGCAAGTTTTGGAATATTGAAGGACCGTTTGTTGAATGAAACTTAGAGAATAAAGCTTCCTTTCAACATATTTCATACAGAGGCTATCGAAAACTCTAACGAAGATTTCTGAAGCTAGAACGGAAAGCGACGATAACATCGCCGAAGCAAAAACATAAGTCAAACTTCTACTTATATGGCATAACCCAAAGAGATGAGATGACTAGAAAATATTGGTTGGATTATGAAAAGAACAATGAGAACCAATGATTTCCCCAATTGTGGACACTAAAACACCATTATTGATTGGAACGTAGTCAAGATACTCGCTACCTCAACCGGGTTACCAGCAGTTCCCTATGCTTTAACTGGGATTCCAACAGGTTTAAGTTGTCCAACCGGGGATTCTCCCTAACCTACAAAAACTCTCAGTCTCCCAGGATGCTCCATCATAACCTTATTGAGCAACATATTTTCTGTCAAACTTTACACGAAGATAACCACAAGATTCGAATGGCGTACCTCCCTACAAATTGAAATCAAGGCTATCCACAAGCCCAGACGTATTTTAACCAGCTAAACCTATAAAGGCATAACTAGACGCAACCAAACCAGTACTTTCCAAGATACCAGTCAGCCATATCGAAGTACAATGAAAATCTGTTAGGTGAAAAATATATGATCTTGGGTACTCACATGTGTACTTGTTCATGAATAACTTCTATATGGATGAAGAATGTTGGCATGATCAATAGTCTTCACTAGCTTCAAATATTTTATATAGCATTATGCCACAACTATTTATCAACCATAAGATGGATAAGTACTACGACATATGAGACCAAAACCATCACATTCTATAGTTCAATAGTGAGAGACTTCTGTACAGAGCTGATGCAAGATAAAGTTTTGAGTTTTTTCTATGACACTCCGAGGAAACATCATGCAATGGTTCAACAGTCAGAAATCATTTTGTAGGCTCAAAGGTGATCAAGAGAGATGAATATTACATAATACATTGTAAGAAGAGGTCGAATGAAACTCTTACAAAATATACACAGCATTTTATGGAAACAAAAGGTTAAATCTATATGATTTCCAAGATTTGATGGTTGTTACCGTATGCAAGAAATGAGTTAGAGAAAGTTCCATCATCAATACAATAATGAAGATAACATATTTAAACTTTGGAGATCTACTAGCTCAGGTGGAGTGACATATTAAAGTAGATGTTGTGGTTATGACAAAGAAAATAAAGGATACCAAAACTTCAGTGACATGTCGTTTGGCCAGTAAGACCGATACGGTGGCTTATATTAATACAAAGAACGATACACCAAGGAACAATGATGCTTCAACTTTGGCCAGGCCTTGAACCAGTCGGAGTGAAGGTTATAAAGGGAAATCCAAAAATAACTATAACACCAATAATAACAAAAGAATTAATTATCTTTAATAGGTCTATTTATATAGCTAGTATAAATTTTAGCAACAATTTATGAAAATACAAAAGCTACCGCCAAGTACTACCAGTCTGGAGAGATACATGAAGAGCGGGGGCAGAGAAAAACATAAGTAATGTAAGTTCCATGATGATATTAGTAATTTTACTAAAGACTGTTGGTTTTGCAGAATCAAGTCCAAAGCTCAGTTGGAGAATGAAAAATCTAGTGAGTTTCTTAAAAATGAGGAAATCGAGGAGCTAAGGAAAGGTTCTTGAGAAAATACAAAGCAAGATTCAGCCATAACCTAAGAATAAAGAGCACATGATACAAATAAAATCACAATGGCTGAATTATACAAAGGATACGTGAACCCAAATCCAAACACACAAATAATTGGTGCGATTACTTGAGGACATCTGTACTTTGAAGTTTCCAAAAAATCAAGGAATAAGTATTCAGACAAAATAGAGGTGGTGTGTGCCAAGTTCATACGTCCTCACATTTGTACCAAAATCCATATATGATGCTATCATTATCAAATGAAGATTTAAATGGAGTGTCATACTCATACATCGTTGCAATATTAATAACGATAAAGATGATTGAAGTAAAAATCAAGAGGGTGATGATCGACACTGGGAGTTCAGCAAACATCTTGTTTATAGGTACTTATGAAAATATGACAGGAGTATTATTACTAACTTCAACTCAAAGAGTCCTTAATGGATTTTCCAGAGCAAATGTGACGGTATTAAGGGATCTAACTATGGATGTTGCTATCATTAAATATGATTACATAAAGAAAGTGCAATTCCTATTCATGGTGGTTGATGCTCTATCATATTACAACTTCATATTTGGGCGATGTTAGCTCAATCAAATGCATGTCATAGTATTCATGCTTCATCAATACCTAAGATACCCAATCAATGATACAATAACCGTCATTAGAGAATGTAAAAAAGCTTCCATGAAGTGTTATGCAACCTCCCTTGCATTTAAATTGTAACAACTAGAAGAAAAAATGGTCATATTGGAAGGGATAGATGACCCCAAAGAAGTCCCTCTAATAGAAAAATCGGGGAGAAGATGCAGAAGAGATGACGAGGGAAGCATGAAAGAACTTGAACATCAATCGAGATATTCTAACAAATATCATGTAAAATATTATTACCTTTTTGAAAAATAACTTGAATATGTTTGCATCAAGTACGCATGATGTAACCGGAGTCCCGACCAAAGTCATCTTCCACGAGTTATGTTTCAACAATAACTTTTGGTTTATCCTACAAAAAAATGAGATCTTACTTCCAATAAAACGAAAAAACAATTGTTGAAGAAGTAGATAAACTGACTATTATAGGATCCATACGAGTCTCATTATCCAATATGGACAAAAAAAAACTATTTTGGTCAAGAAGAAGAACGGAAAGTGGAGAATGTGTGTGGACTTCGTAGACCTTAACAAATCATATTCAAATAACCTTTCTCCACTTCTGATAATTGACCAACTTGTAGATTCAACACCTGAAACCAAAATACTATCCTTTATGAATGTTTTTTCAAAATACACAAGATTTATCTCCGAAAATAGGCTACATTGCTATAAATTAATTCCCTTCGGACCAAAAAAATCTAGAACGGCCTATCACAAGCTAGTGAACAAGATATTTGTAACTCAGTTGGTATGTAACATACAAGCCTACATTGATGATATGTTGGTAAAAATTCTTCATGAAGAAGATAACCTAGCAGATTTGATCGAGATGTTTTTAAATCTCCGATGAGTGAATCTTACTTTCGGAATAAGATCGGGAAAATACTTAAGATACATAGTGATTAAAAATAAGATTAATCATATCTAATATAATTTGGAAATTTAGTAGCAATAAATCCATTGAGGCATGCCAAAGAAGTCCATGTCGTAACGGGAAGATTACCAACACTTAACAGGTTTTTGTTAAGATTCTCAGACAAGTGTCAACGTTATTTACAAGTTCTGAGAGGAACCCGAAAGTTTAAATGGACTCCGTCGTGTGATGAAGCAATCAATAACATAAATATATTATTAGCTTCTCTAGATGTTTTAACAAAGTCGCGACCAGGAGAAACCTTGTATTTATATCTTGAAGTCTCAAAGTATGCAGTTGGGATATTTTGAATAGGGGAATAATGAAATGGCTGAAGCAATGTACTATGTAAGTAAATCTCTATTACCAACTTAAAATAAATATTTAAAATTGGAGAAACTTGTTTTAGTACTATTAGTTATATCTAAGAAATTGAGACTATATTTTCAAACGCATACAATAGTATTTGAAACTTTATTTCCTTTGAGAATATGTTGTATAATCCTGATGTGATATCCAATTTGAGCCGAGAGTGGCAATGAAAGCCTAGGAACTAGTAGATGTTTCGGTGGAGTTCAAGGGTCATAAACCAATTTCTTTAAAGGAAGAGTCTGAAGATAATTAGAGAGTTACAACTTATTAAGGAAGCAATAATCAAGGCTCGTGAACAAGAGTTCAAATCATATCTCTAATAAGGAATATCTTTAATCACTCAAGTAAGTTCAAAATTATAGCATCCAATAATGAAGTTGAGTATGAAGCCGCAATTGCATGGCTTCGACTAAAAATTATTTGTAGAGGTTGAAGAGTAAAATTCCTAAACAACTCTTAATTAGTTGTCAAATAGGCATCAAGACAATACGGGAAAAAAAGAACATTATTCAATACTTGAAAGAGCTAAAACATCTAATTTCTCCAAGATTTGAGAATTTAGTAGATGATGTAGTTGCATATTTGGTCTGTCCATAATAGGCCCCAATAATAATCCTTCAATAAAATTCATCTACTACATTACCTAATCATTTTGCATTGACATTCACACCCACAAGAGTGATGGCAATAGAAATTTAAAAAGCTACGACTCCAATCAAGAAGTAGTTTATGATGAAGGAAAATCCCTTACAGAGGTTGCCAAAAGCATAAGACTAATTTTTATCAAAAGTAAGTAAAAAATATAATATTATTCTTGAATAAATCAACCTTTTTTATAATGATCTTATTTTCAATTTATAGCTAAATCATTTGTAATTATTTGGGATGAGTGACACTTATATCTTATACACGTGTCAGCTATCCATTACAATAATTATTATCATATCTTCCTCGGATCTTCTATCATCTTCTACCATCTTCCATTATCTTCTACTATTTTCTTCGTTATTTGTGTTAAGATTAAGTTTTCCCCATCATATGTTTAGCTTCATCTTATGTAAGTTATTTACACTTGAAGTGTCGGTTATCAAATATTCTCTATTTTGTTGATGCTTCTATTTTTTGCCAATGTTTTTACTTAGTTATTTTGTCGACGCTCAATTTTCATCTTCTACTCTGAACCTCCATCATTTTATCACTTCAATGATGGATTTAGATGACGTATTTACCTTAATTATGTGAACCTTTACCTTTTAAAAATAAAGGAAATGATGTCACATCGACATATAACCTTATCAGGATTCCCTCATATTCCTGCAATATATTCATATGTTTAAGGAGTATCAGTAACATAAAAAAGGTAAAATTCGTATCACTTTTTAATTTTAATTTCCAACCGTGTACCTCCATCGTCAAATACCAATGCATATTAATTAGTTTTCAAACAAATAAATTAATGACATTTGAACACGTATTTTTCACCAATCAACTTGACGCTTCGTTTCTGACACATGTGCCACTTCATCTAGGTTGCTCATCTCACTTTAGATTAATGGTTGTTATTCATCAATCTATTATATATATTTAATGATTTTTTTCGTTTTAGTTTTACACTCTTTGGTTTCTACAACTTCTATCTCCAAGCATATTTATTGAAACGGATGCCTTCATTCTCTCTTACTCAAACTTTGATTAGTGCCTGTTATATTTCTCATGTTTTAATTTTTTATTTCTTTCTGTATTATTAACTTGATTGGATTAAGTAATATAAATAGAATTAGATAGATAATTAAATTTAGAGGATATTTTCCCGAAGTGTCGTCCAACATTTATATTTTGTTCGCTATCCATCAAGTAACATGCCAACGACAAGGGAATCAAATTGTGACAATAATATGTTAGATTCTCAAAATGACCAATGGAGTGGTCAATCTCTAGACGATGTTAGATCATTGGACATTAACGAATCTAAAAGATGTTTTTCCTTCTTCGTCATTTTTTATTGGAGAGAATATCAAACCATTAAAGATTTATCTAACCCCTCTTGTCGATACTAACCCTACAACTGAGAGAAAAATTAAAAGAAAAAGGTCATCTTTTGAGAAGAACCTTTTAAACCTTTAGATTCTGATGAAACTACTACTCAGATTGTCTCCTCTTCTACCCCCCCAGAAGAAAAAAGAAGTTGGATTTTTTTACTAAAACGTTTCCTGAAAGAAGTTTACTTGTATTGAAAATAAAGTTGAATAAGAAATACTTCTTTGATTCAAGTGAGGTACTTCTGAAGATGCTTATATATGCATCCGTCAGAAAGAGAATACTCTCATAATGTTATACCCTTATTAAAATGTGAATTTGTTTTTTGTCGATCCTACTCATGACCTAGTCGTCATCATTTGGTTGCTGAACTATTTTTTTAGAAGTTTTTTCCATAGGTAGCGTCAAATATGATGAAATAAAAACCTTCTTATAGTTTTATAAAAGCATAAGACTAGTTCTCCATCAAGAGTAATTCAAAAAATGTAATATTATTCTTAAATGAATCAACCTTTTGTACAATAATCTGGTTATCTATTTATAGCTACTTTATTCCAAATTATTTCGGATGGATGACATATGTCAGCCACCCATTACAAAAATTATTATTTTACCTTCTAACGTTTACGGATATTTAACTAAAGTATCATATATTCCTGGAATATTCTATCAACTTCTACCATCTTCCACCACATCCAAATATTTTCTTCATTCTTTGTATTAGGTCTAAGTTTTTTTCCATCTTCAGTTTATGTACGTTTATTCAGTTTGAAGTGTCAGTTGCCAAAAAAATCTTTCTTTTTTCAATGTTCCTCTCTTTTATCAATGCTTTCACTTAATTATTTTATCGGTGTTACCTTTTTATCTCCTACTTTTAACCTCTATATCATCACTTTAATGTGGGATTTAGTCGGATCATTTACTTTAATGATGTGAATCTTCACCTTCCCCAAATAAGGGTAATGATATACCAGTGGCATATAACCTTATCATCTTACCAAAGAAATACTCACCGGTGATAAAAGTGAAGTAGGAAAGATAAATATGAAGTCAAAAAGATTCGTCTAGACTTTGGACATGTTGTATAAAAGAGGGTTAAATAAACCACTACTCTGGTTCTTAGGCATAGATGAATCAGCTTTTATGATAGAATAACTATACGATGGAGAAGAAAATGCTCAATGTTGATCTAGAACACTCTACCAATAAATATTTCTTCATCACTATTTTTGGCCAACAATAAGGGAGGATAAAAAAGTAAAGAAGTATGACACATGACAGCAATTCGCAAACTTCATACAAGTCCGGACAATAACCGAATTAATCACATTCAACATATGAGATTTGAATATTGTGGGACCTTTACCACCAGCTTCATGAGGAATAAAGTTAATACTAGTTGTTGTAGATCACTTTTGAAAGAATGTTGAAGCACAACCATTAACGAATATCATGAAGAAGAAGTAACAGATTTCTTAAAAGTAAATATAGAGAATCCAAGGATCATCACTACGGATACTGGAACTCATTTCCAAAATGAACAAATCACAAGGTTATACGCTCAAAAAAAATTATATTTCTCGTTTCATTATTAAACCAATGGTCAATTTGAAGTGACCAACATGATAATAAAAATGGGAATCCAAAAATATGTTAGAATGATTAGATGGAAGTTGGCCAAAGTTCCTATAAGAAATAGTATGGTCATATGGAACCACACCTAGAACTGCAGTAGAAGAAATACTATCTTCCTTGGTATATAAAATAGAGGTAGTAGTACCAGCCAGAGCAAGTATGTCATCTTATAGGATCACACCATGAAATAAAGCAAGTAATGCACAAGCTAACAGTTATAAGCTACGTGGAACTAAAGAAACAAGATTCAAAGCATTTTCGGTCATAGCATTAGAATGACTTAATGAGGAATATATAATATCTAAAGTGAGCTTCTAGAGTTTTGAACTATGAGATAAGATTTTGCGAAGAGTTTTCCTTCACACTAAAAAATAAGGCTAGGAAAATTGGCTTCAAAGCCAAAGTGAAGCTACGAACTTACAAAATACTGGATGAATAAGGAAACCAAATTCGACAACCTCGGAATTTAGAGTACTTGAAGCTCTGTCACCATCCTTAAGACCCAATCTTGCAACTTACTGCTACCTGTAAAATATATTTATTAAACCATAAGGGGGTCTACTCTTACCTCTTGTAGTGGCGCAAAAAGGTTTTAAGAAGGTATTCGGCTTTAATAATCTGTTTTTCGTGCCAAAAAAATAAGTCTCATTTCATATTTTCATACATAAACATACATAAAAAATAGACAACCAACATGCCAAAATGGGGGATTCCACAAGGAAAATCAAAGGCTTCGTAAAGTCTCCCATGAGTCTCGGACGATTAAAAAATTAATATTTAGACGGAAAAGTCCTCCATCATGATCACTGAAGGATTCATAAATTATATAATAGTGATAAGCCTTGGATGATCAAGAATTATTATTTAGACATAAAATCAAGCTTCAGTTGCTTAAAAAAGAGTAAAAACCCTAACGGGATTCATGAACCCTAAACATGTTTGGAAATTTTAAAAAAACTCTAACAAATTCAATAAAAAAATCTGGACCTATTGAGATTGATCAATCAATAGAAGAAAAAAATAATGTTAAGTGTTTAATAAAAAACAAAAAAGACTCGTAAAATATATTTATAACAAAGATAACTGAAAAACAAAGTACGAGTCTTAATACAATAGTACAAGTACAATGCTTTTACCATTACAAAACACAGAGTAATATGAAGTCAAGTTTAGATATTCTTTTCAGATTCAACTACATCTTCAGCTCAAACAACACCAGTTTCCATACAATTTGTTTGGATATTAGTACCTTGAATATTATCAGTTTGGCCCCGACGGCTTGAACATTACTAGTCTCACCAATATTGTTCTTGATACCACTTCCTTCACCATTTTCAGGAAACTTAGCCTCTCTTAAATTATTTATCTTTTTGTTTTTAATCTCCCTAAGGAGGTCAGCAATATATGCACCACCCTTACTGAAACACAATAATGGCGAGAGGTTGGAGATTTATCACTCCATTTTATGTCCTTCGACCATTTACTCTTGAGAATATAAAACCAAAAACACTCTAAATTCACTTTGGAATATTCTTTGTGAAAATCTAAAAATAACCTGGAACGAGCATATATAACAGCCATACAAGTAGATTCAATCATTTCTACCTGATAAGCAGTGGCATCTTAAGTCTCATCCTAGCGTTTATTAAGCAATATTTCTGAAAAATATTTATTTATTCGATTTTAAAGAATCAAATTTCTTTGGCAGTTTTGACTTTACAACCCCAGATTTGGTATTGGCATCAATGAGCCCTTTGTTTAAAGATGACCAAAGATCTTCAACAACAGTCAACTCAACCTTTAAATCATTCAGTTTCACTTTACAAACAGAAAGGACGTTAATTTTGGTGTGGATAAAAGTTGCCTGAGGGTAGGCTGGTAATTTTAAGTGGAGTTTTAAGGTGGCGTGAGGGTGTTTAACAGTGTTTAAAGGTGTTTCACAGTGTTTAAGGGTGTTTCACAGTGTTTAAGGGTGTTTCACAGTGTTTTAAGGGTGGAGAGAGAATTGTGCAGCTTGGCAGCAGTCAACTTTTCTTACCCATAGTTAATGCTGGTGGTTGGGCATTTATAGTGTGAAATTTGGGCCCTTATGGGCTTTCGGGTCAAGTTTAATGGACCCGGGTCATGTTTAAAGACCCATAAGTTTTAAGCAGATGTGCAGGTAGCTTAGTCAGATAGTGTTTAGGTTTTTTAGTACTTTAGTCATAGTTCGAACTGCCTTAAGTTTACAGTGTTCGAAATCATCTGCCCGGTAAAAAAGTCCTGTTCGAATTAAATACTTGGAGCCTGTCCGAATTCACGGGGAGATGTACTTTGGACTGCCCTTCCGGGGAGCACTTCGAATTCGGACTCATCAGGAGCCCCTTTTTTAGGTATTTGAACAAGTGTCCTTGTTAAAGAACTGAAAAACAGTCCGACTTAGGAAGTGATCTTCCAATTCGAAGAGAGTTGAGGACAGGCCCGGACAGCCCAATCGTTACGAATTCTAAACGGTTCTTGTCAGAGTTAGTGGGACACGTGTCACTTTCTGGTTGGTTACTTCAGCCGTTTTTTCACCTCGAAAGTTGCACCACTTTCTCGAACAAGTTACCTCTTTAAATGCTATTGATGACGTCGGCGCCGTTTTTTAATCATTGCCCAACTTTTCGGATTCTCCTAGGAATCAAACCCTCTTTTTTACATTTACTATAAATTTCATTCATCTTTCACAGCCTCACTTATCACTTTCACTCTGCCATTTTACTCAAAGTTTCATCTCTCTAAAACTTCAAGATTTCCTTAGTTGTTTTATGTTCACAGCAAGAACAGCTCTAATCAAGGGTGGCTGGCTTAATCTCTCAGAATTGGAGAAAGCTCAAAGGGTTGAAAAAGAGAAAAGACTTGCAGCAGGACTTCCAGCGTCGCCTGTCGAGAAACCAGCCCCTTCAATCGAAGAATCTGATAGAGGTTCGTCTTCTTCGAAAGGTACGAAACCCAGAAAACTCTTTCAATCAACACTTTCTCCCATAGTATCTGGCTCTTCAGTTCAAGAGTCGATCCCTATCGTTGAACCGGGGGTCACTGTCACAAGTGTCAGGAAGAAATCCACTTTCATTGCTATGGGGTCCGACTCCGATCATTCTCCAGACAAACTAATCATGAAAAGACCAAGCAGATTGGTTAAGGGACTTTCTTCAAAAAATACCAGCGATTCAGGGTCCGGGGCAACTGTTAGGACTCTCCGGGAAAGGCCAGTCGGTCCGGGGGCTAGCAGCCCATTACCTCCCAAGGAAACTTCGACCTCAGAAACTCAAACTGAGGTGAGAACTCAAAAACATACAAAGAGCCAACAGTCCGGAGGATCAGCTGTGCCAAGCTTCATCCCTCCTCGGGCTGTTTCTGCTGAAGCTCCCCCAACAATAATGGAGGAGAGGATGGAAGACTCCACTGAGGAGGTTAGGTTTGAGTCCGAGTCTTCCGGACAAGCTGAAACTGCTGTAGTTGTTGCCAAGAAGGGCAAAGAGGACT
The DNA here is from genome assembly GCA_036936605.1 of Limnanthes douglasii subsp. nivea. NCBI lineage: Eukaryota > Viridiplantae > Streptophyta > Magnoliopsida > Brassicales > Limnanthaceae > Limnanthes > Limnanthes douglasii. The sequence goes on along the minus strand of JAUPFV010000004.1, from coordinate 153,865,056 downwards.
TGTATCTGAGGCGTCCGGATCTGCTGAAGAGCCTTGAAGGGAGAGTAGGGCCCTGCTTTCATAAGGTAGAGTTCAAGTACCTTTTATCTCTGTTAAAGAACAAGTATGCGTTTATCCATACTAAAGATCTGGGACGATTTCGTACTAAGTGGGGGATTCCTGAAAATGCAAAAATTCGAATTCCCATCGATCCGGAGACCCCGATGGATTGCAAAAGGAACGAGATAGTCTTCTTTACGGAGCTATTCAACTGGGGACTTAGGTTCCCACTGGATCCAGAGATAGTGCGCTATTTCCACCTAGTCAAGCTATGTCCATCACAGCTAAGCCCAAACGGATGGTACACCTTGATGTCATGCATTATGGCATCTAGGTTGTCCGGAATCCCTCTTCCAATGGAAGAGTTCGCTGCTGTAGCTAGTTTGTGCAAACACCATCAGTTCCCTTTCTATCACTTTAACATGGGGAACGATCTAAAAGCTGTGGATGATCTCCTGGAGTCGGAGAGCAAGTGGAGGAGCCAGTTCTTGTTTGTGAGTGGCTCGTGGGAGAATGGCAAGAAAATCAAGGCCGGGGAGAATCCTAGCCTTATTCGAAGTAGATGGAGGAGCGATCGTAAGTTTTACTTTAAGTTTCTATTCGAATTTCTCTTTTCGTTTAGTTTATGCTAATCAATTACTTTCTTCTTTTATCAGAGCTGCCAAAGGAGTTCGGAGACTACCTTAAAACCGGACAGGTTACCTGTGGCAAGATAAACGCATGGGCCGCGGAGAACTGGGAGAACCGGTTTCACAAAGCTTTTACCCCTGGGAATTTAGCGAGATCCCATCTGTGGAACACCACAGGTCGAAGGGATCTAACCTGGGAGGAGTTCTCCACCCCTCCTGATGAAGATGTAGTGCTGAGAAGGTCTCATGAACTGGATGGGACCCTCTTCCTTCCTGCCCGGGCCAAAGCCCCAAGTAAAATGAAGGGCAAGAAGAAGAAAGGCAGGACAGCAGTAGAGGATTCAGAGAAAGAGGCTCCCACAGGTTCAGTGGTGCCAGCCCAGGCTCAAGTTGATGCAAACCTTCTACAAGTGGTAGAACTGGAGAGTGAGAAGCAAGGGGTGAACTCCCCAAAACCTACAAGGGCTTCTAAACGGACTCGCAAACAAGCGAGTGACAGTGCTGACAGGGAAGTCAAAAAGAAAAAGACTTCTCAAAGTGAAGAGCTCACTCTCCGGGATCCGGAGCCCACCTTCCCAACCGATCCGACATTGGCTGAAGAGATCTCGGGGAATCTTAACGAAGGGATTCCAAGGGAATTCCATACCGATGAGATCGAAAGGGGAGAGATTAACATGGATGAAGTGGACGTCACCGGTCTGGGTCCTCTAGGTGACTACTTCCTTGGCCTGTCTAGAGATGAGTTCGCAGGGCCACATGTTCCCCCAAGTAGCTCCAACACAGTAAACTTCAATGGTAGGACTTTCTTGGTTTCCAGTGAGAGGGATGTCATAGCTCATTCCCTCCTTAGCAACGTGCAACCAGTACTCACCCTGGAAAGGCAAGTCCGGAGTCAGGCAGACACCATCAAAGACCTCAAGTCTGAGAAGGAGAAGCTGGCCGAAAACCTCAGGACTGCTACTACTAAGGTTGACTTGCTTAAGGAGTCGAACGAACAGCTAAAGAAGAGTAAAAATGAAAGCAACACAAAAGTTGCTTCTTTAGAAGAGACCGTAAAAGATCTCCGGGCTAAGCTGTCCGGGTTGGAGAAGGACTTGACAGCCTCAAGAGGAGAAACTGTAGCAAAGGAGAAGCTGGTCACCAACCTGACCACTGACAAACTTGCTTTGGAGAATGTAGTGACTCAGGCTGTTGAGGAGAAAGCTGCTTTGGTGAAGGATCAAGAGGCCATGATCAAGGCCAAAATCAACGCTTATGCCAGGGAGATGATACGGAGTGAAGAATTAATGATTGAGAAAGTAAAGTCCGATATGGTCCTCCTGTTTCACGAGAAGTTCCCGAAGAGGAGACTAGGGGACTTATGGCGTTATGTGGATGACGATGATCTCCCCTACTGGACCATGGTTGATGAAGGGTACACTGATATATCCTCGTCTGGTGACGAAGAGGAAACCGGAGAGAGTCCGGGTGAGGAAGAGGTTGACCCCAAAGGCAAGAAGGTCATTGAGGAAAAAAGCGATATCAAGAGCAAGAAAACAGATGAGGGTGAGCCATCTTCAAAGGCTCCACCTTAATTTATAATTTGTTTTATTTATCTTTTACTTGAACCAAAGTCCTTGGAAGGCCAAGGCACCTTTTTTGTGATGTTGTCCGTTCGGACAGATTTTTGTTCTGCACCCAAACTTGTTTAAAAAGTCCTTGGAAGGCCAAGGCAATTTTAAGTTGTTGAATGGATGTTTTGTTTTGCTCAACCATTCGCTTCTTTCATAGCCTGTTTAAATAGCTGGAGTTTAAGTAGTCTTGAGTTATTGTGTTGTGAGAGTGTTTAGTTTCTCTGGCTAGAATTTAAGTAGCCCTTAGACCTTTCAGTCCGGATAGTATGACAATCAACAGAATTTTGCAAAAACTTAGAAAATTATTTAAGAAGGCTCCAAGTTTTATTTAAAGCTCTCCGTGGCGCTGAAGAGAGGAAGTGGTATGCCCCCAAATATTTACATGGATGTTTAAACAAGTAAATATTTACATAAGTTTTATTCCAAGTACATTCGAAGGTGTTCAATATTCCAAGGGTGAGTTAAAACCCTGCCATCTTTGTCTTCTAACCAGTATGTGCCAGGCTTGATTCTTTCAACCACAGTATAGGGACCCTCCCAAGTTGGGGCCAGCTTTCCGAAGAGCTTTTCTTTAGTATGCAAGAAAACTTTCCTCAATACTTTATCTCCTGGTTGAAAGTCCCTTGTTTTAACTTTAGAAGCAAACCTGCTTCTCATCAAGCCTTGATAGTGCGCCACTCTAAGATGAGCTTTTACTCGCCTTTCTTCAATTAAATCAAGTTGATTTCTAACTGCCATTTCATTAGCCTGTCCGGAGAAGTTGTGGACTCGAAAGGAGGGGAGTGTCTTCTCTATGGGGGCTACTGCATCCATCCCATAGACCAAGGCAAAAGGTGATTCTTGTGTTGCAGCCCCAGGCGTTGTCCGGTAGGCCCACAAAACTTCTTGTAAATAACTAGGCCACTTCCCAGCAGCCCCTTCCAAATTTTTCTTTAAACCAGACAGTATTGTTCTATTAGCCACCTCAATTTGCCCATTGGCCTGTGGGTGGAAAGGTGAAGAAAAGCAATGCTGAATACCCCTTGAGGCACAGAAACTCTCCATTTCTCTGTTGTCAAACTGTGGCCCATTGTCTGTCGTTATTCTCTGGGGGACACCAAATCTGCAACATATGTTGGATAGAATGAATTTTATAACAGCCTTTGATGTTGTCCCTGCCAAGGGGGCTGCTTCTATCCACTTCGAAAAGTAGTCAATGGCTACAATTATGGTTTTATGCCCTCTGGACGCCACAGGGAGAGGCCCAACTAAGTCCAATCCCCATCGAGCAAAAGGGATGGGCTCAGAAATTGATTCCAAAGGAATGGCTGGTACATGAATTTCATTACTGTACCTCTGGCATGGGTCACATCTTCTTACCAGCTCCTTAGCATCTTTCATTATTGATGGCCAATAATATCCGGAGAGAAGCACTCTTCTTGTTAACGCTCTAAATCCACAATGGGCTGACCCCTCACCATCGTGCAATTCGGAGAGAACCATTTGTGACTCATGATCCCCTAAACAGCGTAGGAGAGGTTTGCTATAGGATTTCTTGTATAAGACTTCTCTAATCATAATGAAACCACGTGCCCTGTGCTTCAAGGTTCTAGCTTGTGGTTTATCCAAAGGCACGATGCCATCAGACAGATATTGCATAAGAGGAGACCTCCAGTCTTGAGGCCGGTTTACTTGTATTTCAAAAACTTCCGCTTTTTCACCTTCATCAAGTTGAATAGAAGGGCTTTCAAGCACATGGATCCATGGATAGGACTCCGTATATGCTATTGTTGCCAATGAGTCTGCTAGCTCATTCTCTGCCCGGGGAATATGCTCATAGACAACGGCTTTAAACTTCATGGCCTCATTTTTCAAGAGTAGTAAATACTTGATCAATTGTTCTTTTCTAGCTTCTGATAGGCCCAAGGCATGGTGGACAAGCAATTGGGAGTCGCTTAGCAGCTTGACCCTTTTTGCTCCACAGATGTAAGCCAATTTCAACCCAGCTATAGCTGCTTCATATTCGGACTCATTATTGGATGCCCTGAAAGCAAAACAAATAGCTTGGAACATGTTGTCCCCATAGGGGGGAGTGAGACATATTCCTGCCCCAGACCCTATGGCACTGGATCCCCCGTCTGTTCGGACAATCCACACTTTTTTGTCATTTGAATCAGCAGGTTGTTCTGAGTCCCTATCAGAATGGAATTCGACCAGAAAGTCAGCCACAGCCTGAGCTTTTACTGCTGTTCGAGGAGCAAAGTCTATGTCGAAGTCCCCCAACTCTACTGACCACTTTGTCATTCTGCTTGAAATGTCTGCTTTTTGAAGGACATTCTTTAAAGGGAAAGACGTCCGGACAATAATAGGATGAGCCTGAAAATAAGGCCTCATTTTTCTTGCAGCTATCACCAGAGCCAATGCTAGTTTCTCAAGTTTCAAGTAACGCCGTTCAGCATCAATCAAGCTTTTGCTGATGTAGTACACTGGGTGAGGATACCCATCAACCTCCCTTACTAACACAGCACTGATGGCACAACTTGAAACAGCCAGATATACGAAGAGAGTCTCCCCATCAATTGGTTTGAACAAAGTCTTGGGAGAGGACAGATGCTTCTTAATCTCATTGAATGCCTCATCACACTGTGGTGTCCATTCAAACCCCTTTGCACCCTTCAAGGTTTGAAAGAATGGAGCACATCTGTCCGAAGACCTGGAGATGAATCTGTTCAAGGCTGCTAACCTCCCCGTTAACCGCTGTACTTCTTTAACGTTTCGAGGAGGCTCCATTTGGAACAAAGCATTGAGTTGGTCCGGGTCGGGCTGTATTCCATGCTCACTTATAATATACCCTAAGAACTTCCCGGACTGCACTCCGAACACACATTTTTCAGGATTTAACTTTAAATTCACCTTGGCCAGGTTGGCAAAAGTCTCTTGGAGGTCGGACAGGTGCAGCTGCTCATCCACACTTTTCACCATCATATCGTTAATGTAAACCTCCATATTTCTTCCAATTTGATCAGCAAATGCCTTATTGACTAACCTTTGATAAGTAGCCCCAGCATTTTTCAAGCCAAAGGGCATCACCTTATAGCAGTGCAGACCTCTATCAGTAACAAAAGTGGTATGCTCTTGATCTTTTGGATCCACCTGGATCTGATTGTACCCGGAGAAAGCATCCATGAAGGAGAGTAGCTTGTTCCCAGAAGTAGAGTCTACTAACTGATCTATCCGGGGAACCGGATACAAGTCTTTTGGGCAAGCTCGATTGAGATCTGTGAAGTCAATGCACATTCGCCATTTACCGTTTTTCTTTTTTACCAAGACTGGATTGGCAGTCCACAAAGGGTACTGAGATTCTTTAATGTGCCCCATCTTTGTGAGTCTGTCAACCTCTTGTACAATGACATCAGCCTTTTCTTTTGAGAAAGCTCTCCTCTTTTGCACCACTGGTGCCACGTCTCTCCGGACAGATAGGTGATGGGAAATCACCTCTGATGGAACTCCAGTAACATCAGCGTTGCACCAAGCAAAAACATGCTGATGGTCTTTTAAGAATTTCAACATACCTTCTTTCAACATTGGTGGCATTTTGGATCCTATCTTGACGATTTTTCCTTCTTCCAAGCAGTGTGTTTCAACCTCCTCAACTGGGATCAACACTCCCGGGGTCTCTCTGGGGTCATCAATTTCACCCTCACCCCCAGAAAGGCCCTCAAACTGCTATTGGTCATTTATACGGACTGCCCCCAGAGTTCGTGGAGCCAAGGCAGTGGCATAGCATTCCCTTGCAACTTTTTGACTGCTCCGGACAACCCCAACCTGCCCCTGAACAGCATATTTTAGACACTGATGGACTGTCGAAGCCACTGCATGCATCCTAGAGAGCCAAGATCTCCCTAGAATAGCATTGTAGCAAGTGGGACAATCCACCACAATGAAAAGTATTCTGACTGTTTTCTTAAAAGGGCCTCTGCCCAACAATACTTCTTCTTCGAACTCACCGATTACATCGGCTGAGCTGCCCGTGAAGCCTACGATCGATCTGTCTGACTTTTGAATCACAGCTGGATTTTTCATTTTCTTGTAAGTATCTAGGAAGAGGATATTGGCAGAGCTCCCAGTATCTACCAGGATTCGCCTTATCTCATTGCCCCCTATCGATGCTCCTATAACAACAGCATCTTCACGAGGGCCAGCAATGTCTCTCAAATCATCCCCATCAAAGACAATAAATGGGAATAAACTTGACGATTGATAAGAGGTCATGCCCCCTTCTAGCTGGGTAGCCAAATTATGAACATGCCTTTTTCTTGATGAAGTGGTAGGAGCCGTTACAGTGTCCCCTCCGAAAATTGTCATGGACTCGAAGAATTTAATGAGCCCGGAGACCGATCTAGAACGTTCCTCTATAGCACCCACTCTGTTTCTTGTTGGATCAGGATCCAAGTATTCAGATTCCACATCAAACCTTTCAATGATTACCATAGCCCCCTCCGGGGCAGCATTAACCGGACCAGCCCGGTGAGTGTTGTCAGGCCTGTTGCCTCCTCTCCTTTTAACGTATGCACCCAATTTTCCTCTTTCGATCAGGTTTTGAACCTCTTGTTTCAATGCTATGCAATCATCAGTAGTATGGCCAATATCATTGTGATATTGACAAAAAGAACTGTTTCGATGTTCTCTGGGAGACTGCAAGGTTGCTGGTCTCCGGTAGTGTACTTCATCTTTTGTTTTATCGAAAATGGTTGCCACACTTTCTTTGAGTTCTGCAAACCACTCCGGTTGGACCCATGGTCCCCTTTTGTTTCTAGACTGTTGGCTTTGTGCAGGAGCAGCTGGTTGAGACTGAGCTTTTCCCCTTCCATGCCCCTGTCCGGTTTCTCTAGCTTTGTTCCCGGACTGGTTTTGATTTGGAGCTGGTGCCACCGGGGTGGATCTCACCTGTCTGTGCACCCTGGTCTTCTTTGTTTCATCAACATTTATTTGTTTGCCAACTTGATTTAGCAATCCTCCCCAGGTCATGGCCTTCTTCCTGGTTACTGAATCGGCCAGGTTGCCCGGGTTCAAACCTTGTCTCAGGGACGCTATTGCCACTTGTTCAAAGCAATCAGCCAGCCCGTTTTTTGTGTTCACAAAACGACTTATGTACTCCTTTAACGATTCATTTGGTTCCTGGGCACAATGGATTATGGTATCTTCATTACCCTTTAACTCCTTACTCCCCACAAATTGCCTTCGAAAGGCCACCTAAAAAGTATCAAAGTCTCTGATACAACCCTGAGGAAGGCTGTTGTACCACTTCAGAGCACTCCCCGTGAAGGATTGGGAGAATGCCCTGCAGAGCAGTTTATCATCATCATCAAAGTTCATCATGAAGTTCTTGAATTGCTCCAGATGATTGTCTGGATCAGTACTGCCATCGTACTTCTCCATCTTGGTGCTATCAAACCTCTTGGGGAGATTTCCGGACAGTATTTTAGAAGATAAAGGCGATTGCCTCCAATTCCTCCCACGACTGAACGCAGTCTCCTCATTAGGTGTTGCAAAGATACCTGGCTCATCATGGAAGGCAAAAGGATCTACCAGCATCTGGTCTACATGCCTTCGGTTGTGAGATGATCCTTTCCCAATGTGCCTTTTCATTCTTCCATGATGATCTCTTTTTCTGGAATACTTTTTAACTTGCTTCTGTTTTTTCCTGGTTCGCCCCTCATCACTACTGGAAGACAAGGATTTTTCATTTCCCTCACTGTCCGAAGAGCTGTCCGAAGATTCTGAACTTGAGTCAGAACTCTCCACAGGCTTGGACCGGTGAGACTTTTTAGAACTGGCATGTGTCTTTTTAGTGCTCACATGAGTTTTTGAAGCCTCATGCTCTCGAGGGTTATCAGAGCGATGAGCAACTGACGCTTTGGATTTCTCCTTCATGCCCATCTTGGCCTTTTCAGCCCTCAGAGCTTCTATTTCAACCCTCAACCTGTCACGCTCTTGGACAGTATATTCATCGTTCTCTTCCACCACTTCGAGCAAAGCTGGTGGAAGCTCTGGATTATCCGGATTCATTCGGACAGAATTTCTTTACTTGGTTTTGAATGCTTGATTCAGGCACCGTCGCCTCCCACTGTGGTCGCCAATTTGGTGTGGATAAAAGTTGCCTGAGGGTAGGCTGGTAATTTTAAGTGGATTTTTAAGGTGGCGTGAGGGTGTTTAACAGTGTTTAAAGGTGTTTCACAGTGTTTAAGGGTGTTTCACAGTGTTTAAGGGTGTTTCACAGTGTTTTAAGGGTGGAGAGAGAATTGTGCAGCTTGGCAGCAGTCAATTTTTCTTACCCATAGTTAATGCTGGTGGTTGGGCATTTATAGTGTGAAATTTGGGCCCTTATGGGCTTTCGGGTCAAGTTTAATGGACCCGGGTCATGTTTAAAGACCCATAAGTTTTAAGCAGATGTGCAGGTAGCTTAGTCAGATAGTGTTTAGGTTTTTTAGTACTTTAGTCATAGTTCGAACTGCCTTAAGTTTACAGTGTTCGAAATCATCTGCCCGGTAAAAAAGTCCTGTTCGAATTAAATACTTGGAGCCTGTCCGAATTCACGGGGAGATGTACTTTGGACTGCCCTTCCGGGGAGCACTTCGAATTCGGACTCATCAAATTTGAACATAAGTCACATTCATAAAAAACTTACCAAACTGGCAGATAGCCGAGAGGGCTCTATAAGTGTGAAGTAATTCCCTACTTAAGAAAAAAATAAACAATGTGTTATGGTGTTCTTAAAATTTAGACTTCAACTTAAATTTCGGCAACATTTCTCTCTCCTTGTAACTTTCAAGTTCTAGCCGCTTCTTACTTTTAATCTTAACTTTAAGAGAAAATTGCATTGAAGAGTCTCCTTCTAAGGGTTCAGAGGCACCATCAAAAAGGGCACGAAGATCAAAACCATAAATTGTAGGATGAACGTTAGATTTGTAAATGTTGGTTACACTATTAAGAATGGCATGAAAACACAAAATGACATATATATACTGTATATAATTAGTTCTTTTACTAACATTATAAAACAGGAAAGTAAGTAGAAAAAAATAAAAATAAATTATTATTTTATCTCAAATCCTAAATTTAAGTGAATTGTAGCTAAGTCCTTGTAGAAAGGTGGATTGGAAGTTTTCTCTAGTTTGTTAAATTAAAAAAGTGAGTCAATATCTCATAAGCTTGCTCCAAAGAAAAAGCAAATGGTGTTGAAGTGGCAGCTTCGGTCGAATGTGCCCCTAGGTTGGGTAAGCCGCCATTAGGATCCCAGGTATTATCATAACAGATTCGGCAGACTTTGAAGATTATTATTATCAACGATGATATGAGGTTTTTGAACCATTGAGGACTTATCACAAGCTTCGATGGTAACAACCACATCCTCATTCATTATAACCTCTTGGTTAACGGCTTCGACAGCCGAAGTAATTATTGAGTGTGTGAAATCATTCATTATAACAACACATGTCCTAGAAACTTCGACAGCAACTTCATTACCAATTGGAAAATCAAGCTCTGGAGATAAAGACCTTACAACCTTAGAATTACCTTTGGCATTGATCTGTCAAAACTTGACATAGAAGTACTCATCACGATCCCACTTGGTGGCTGCTTTAGCTTCAGATATTGTCTTATATCTCATAGCTTTAAAATCAAGCTTTGGTTTAACCTCTAGTAAGGTTTCCTTACATTTTTTCTCAGAATCATGGACTTCTTTCGTTGTAAAGTTATCATAAATAATAAATAATTTAGAAAGTACATAAGAGAGGGTGCACATAATATAAATATGACCCAGCCACATCATAACTCAAAGTCATGTACTTGGTATGAGCACATTTAGGTATAGAAGTGACTGGAGCTAAAGCCTTTAAAATTTTATGCTCAATGACATGCTTTGAGTTATGAGATTTTAGGAGCAATGGAAGACTGAGGGGGTGAAAAAATACCTTGACGCTCGGCTATTGGAGCTAGAGGTATACCACTTTCATTTGTAGTACATAATATATATTTAGTGGTAATCATAATATTATCACAAATATTACATATGACCACCAATGTTTTTTACTATTTAATCAACGACATATCATCATCTTCCTCTTTGGTCTCTTCATCGGCAATAATAGGACTAGATCATTGTTTATTTTCTAAGCCAAGAGTGCTTACAAAAGTTTATTTACAAGCAGCATGAGCCTTGGTTTCGACCTTTGTAGTATCTTAAATAACAATATATATTTTACATGAAACTTGGTCCTTTAATTTTCTATGCAATTCCATCTTGGAAGAACACTTCCTACCAAAACAAAACTGTAATTTTTTTCTCCACAACCTTCTTCCTCGAAGATTCTTTATCCAAATCTTTATTAAGGTATTTTAAAATATTTTCTCTAGGAGAAACACAAACAGAGAAACCGCCTCACACATAAATATTCGACCACAACTCGCTACAGAAAATTCCTCAAGTATAATAAATATAGGTTTATGAAGGAAACTTGGAAGCTTCATCCACCAGTTGAGTGTACGTCATGCGAGTAGGATCTTTCTTTTGCCATAAAAGGCATCTTAAAAATAAGAGCTGAGAATAAGAAAATAAAACACAACAATCAAACACATAAAATATAAAATCAAAGAAGAAAGGTTTACCGAGAAAGTAGAAACTTAAGTTTGGAACCCAATTTTGGCTAATATAAAGATTTATTCTTTCGTACTTGGCCACTATATTGTTGTAGACAAAAAAAATTATCCTTCAATGCTTTGTTATAGATTGAAAGGTTAATGAAAATCTTGGTGTCTGACTTCATGAAGAAGTTGAAACATAGGTTGCTCTTTTGGTTGGAAACCTTACTAGTAGTAAAAAATTCATTTGCCAAGAAATGTTCAAAAATACTTATTCATAAAATAATAACTAGAAGTAGAAGAATCCATGAATTGGGGATAAGCGAGCTAGGACAAATATTCGTAATTTGAAAATATTTGACAAGTTTTAGAGTGAAAGGAAACTGAAGCCCGTGATCAAACCACGAATCAAAGAAAACAACTTCACATTCATGAGCGTCGAATGGTTTTTCTCATTTATTGTAAACCTAATATTGACATCATGTGGAATCACCGAATCGAAGACATATTTTACTCATTCATCATTGGTAACATACTAATATGAAAAACACATTATGATATTCATCAGTGTATCATTCAAAGATTCATCTTCTACTTTTAGTTCATCTATGCGATTACAAGCGTTGCATTTGCTACTATCTCCTCTTTTCGAGAGACTCATACCTTGAAGAGTGGAAGAATAAGAGAAACAATATGGAGTGGAACAACAAATTTAAATAATTTATCATTCTTTACTATAACTTTTTTCTTCTTCTGGGTTATTTGACGAATTAGGTGTGTAACTTTACAAATTTATTTTTGACCATGAGATTCAACTCCAAATAAACCATTTTTGTGATTATTTTAAGTATATGAGTAGTCATTATCTTCAGTTCTCTTACCCATTTATAAAAATAACAAAAAAAATATTTTAACAATAAGAACACTAAAGTGAAAGAATCAAGAAAATAAAAAAAACTCATGAAAGAAGCTAAAAAGAGCATCAAGTAAGAAAGTAAAGAAATAAAACAAAGGAACGACATGAGTGAGAAACTTTCAATAATCAATTTATTTTTCTTATGATTTGGATTAACTTGCAGAATAAGTGGTTTCGGTTCAAAAAAATATGAATGAACATGATTAAAAGGGGTAAAGAGAGTCCACACGTCTACCTAAACTAAGACACTTTTATACACGTGTAAACTTTGGTTGATTAAAAAATAAAGATATGTTCCCATATTATTTCTTTAAAAAACTGGCCCTCTCACCAAAATATAAATACATGCCTTCCAGCTTCAGAAGTTAAGCCATTAAAACATCAAACAAATAAAAGTATTTTGCAATAACAATTATTTCCCCTTTAAAACATTTGCCACCGTATAACTTCGATTTTAAATACAAACAAAAGATTCAAACTTTGCTGATTAAAAAAACTAGAGATATTCTCATATATTATTCAGCCTTTACCACAGTCTTCACCAAGTACGATGGGGGTTAATCAATAGATTTCGAAAGAAATTCAAAGATAAAAAAATCTATCAACAACTTCGCTATTAAAGAATTATAAAAGTTGAACATCAATTAAAATAGTCATTCACTTATTATTCACCAAGGGCTGGGAGTTATTGGAATATCTTCAGAAGAATTTCATCTGGAGAATGATCTCAACTAACCAAATTTATCAAAGCAATATCAACACTTATGTTTATTAGCATTTTTTTACTTCATCTTTCATCAAGGACTATGGAGGATACTCAACTATACTCAATGAATAATCAAACAAATCTAAAGTTAGTAGTAAGAAAAATTAATTTAGTAAATACTAAACAGTTAATACCTTAACAATCTACTAATTGTTAATTGTAATATTTCTTTTCAGAAATATAGATTTTTCAATCTTCGAGGGATATTTCAGTCGATGAAGGGTTTTATTGAGGCATGAATAGTTTAATACTAACCAAATTAGATAAGTCTCTTGTAACAGTTAGGTTACGCTAAATTAAAATAAATGGGTCTTAAGACTCTTAAGATTTTAGCAAAAGATGGTTCCTTGAATATTTCAATATGTAGAATATGTAAGATATAATAGCTTCCAAATATGAAGATAGACCTTCGCTAGAAAGCAAGGTCAGTGGTAAAGGTCTCGACCAATATCAAGAGATGCTTCAACCGATATTTGTAGATGTTTTGACCAACGTCAGTGGGTGTTTTGGATAATCAAAACTATTCATTCTTTGTTACTTAGATAAGAACTAGGGACTGTTGATAAGGGTGTAAATAGTTTGCCCCATTAACATTGGACCATCAACAATTTTAGTACTAAATAATCTAAAATACTTAGTAAAATGTATGATATCTATGTGGTTAAAAGAATATAATATCAAATTTTCTTAATATATGAGAGATATATTATGTAAGTACTCTATAAATAAATATCTAACAATAATCAATAAAATATCCAGTCATTCATTTTAGTATCACTCTCAGTTAATATTAACAACATATATATTTTTCCTTAGTTTCCAACTTTTCAGGATATCTTCAGCTCCAGATCTGAATTTTTTACATCAATATTAATTTGTTAGTCGTTTGTAGGGGAACATAGATGTTAGATGTTTTGATACATCAATGAGAACCCATAAATGAATCGTCGTAGAAAAATTGATGAAAAATATGTAGATGCTTTGATGTAAGATGTGTCATATATACTTAATTATTGGTCACAACAAGTTGCATTTAATGACATAATTATATACATACTATTCAAATGATATAAATTATGCATAATATATGACAAGTGATGTTTAATGCCTAATAATAATGTATGAGGATATATTATAACATTATGTTCTTTTGTTACTTCTTAATAGAGTTTGTGATATGTGTCAAAGTGTAATATGGTTGCTTATTGTAGTAGTCATTCAATCATATAAACTGATTTTTAACCATCTTGTTAAATCGGTTGTTAGTTGATACGCACCAGATAACTTAAAAAAAAATTCTTGTATATCATCGCACATAAAGAGTATGCAAATCTTATTTTATCGGTCATGTATTGTTTTGTCATTGATGGTTTGACCGTGTGCACTTGATTGGTGGTTACTCGTTGTGTGCATGTTGATGCAAGCGAAAAATGTATATGATTTATTTCATCATACGCCAGTGATTTGGTTGTGTGTGGTTTAGTTGAGGGGTTTTTGTAGCTTTTATTGGATAAAATTAGTTGTTTATTGTCATTGTTTGTCAAGTAATTTTATGATATGCTTTTATAAAATGAAATAGTTGGATTATTATTTGTTTGTGGAGGTTATATCCTTTATTTATCATTGACTAGTATGGGAACCCATCACACAAGCTACATGTTTGAATTGTTCATGTTTCATTTTGTCAAATTTCGATTAGGTATATTTTATAAATATATTTATTTTATAGTCTCCAGTCTCAGATTGATTTATACTTTATATATAATTTTTTAAGGTTCTCTATTTTTTTGGGTATAAAAAATTATCATCTCTGTATTGACATAATGTACATGACCAATCGATTTGTTTTGTAAATAATTTATATGGAGATGATATAATGATCTAATAAATATATAGATGCTTTGTTTTGTAAATAATGTAATCTATTTATTAGTTAATCAGCTTGAGATCATTTTATTAGTAAATGATGAGCATATGATATATATTTGTCATGTTTAAATATTAATACATATATTTAAAATTTAATATATAAATGATGAACCCAACAAAGATTATTGTGTTTGCTTAATATGATAATAATCATCGTTATTTGTTTTTCTTTTTTATGATGAGTTGTATTTAATTACATAAGCACATATGATGATGTGTTAAGTAACGTAGTTCTTATGCGTAATGTGTAAAAATGATGCATGATAATGTTATTTTTTTTCAAATTAGTATACGTGCATGCCACTTTCACTAGATTCTGGAGTGTGATGCACCATATCGGGAATATAATGAGCATTTGGCTTCATAGAGGTACTCTCCACGCGGAGCCCTTGTGAAATTTTATACTTATACTTGGGAGTCTAAAACTATGTTATCATATTTATTTTGACCAAAGAAAAGGAAAACACCCAGAGGAAAAGATACTATGTGAGCAAGTCATTTTTTAGTGCATAAACATGCTACCTATAACTAAAAAACTCACTCTTGCTGTAGTGGTAATAGTTAGAAAAATGTGTTCATACTTTCAGACACGTTCAATCATGTTTAACATATTTTACTTTGAAAAACATCTTGCAAGAATCTTGAAATCTATGGTCGTCTCATGCGATGTTCGGTCATATTAGGAGATTTTGATGTAAAAAAGAAGTCTTACACCGCCATAAAAAACTTAGGTAGTTGCCGAAGCAAAAAGACCCATACCAATGGCTAATAATCTTGAGCTCAATTGGGTACTCTGAACTAACGAATATTTGAATAGTCTTGGCTTCAGAGATGACATACAAATGACATAACCATTGAAACAAATCCTCCATCAATCAATCAAAATTGGATTCATGATCTCTGGCAAAGAACCAATAAATGATGTTGCAATCACGCATCTGCAACTCACTCACATTTGTGGAGTGCTCTAAGTAAAATTTTCCTAATGATTTACAACTCGCAATTGTATCATAAGTAATATTAAGAAAATAATTATAGTTTCATATTATACTTGAGGGAGCCTCAGCAACTAAAATGGTTGGGTTTAAACAAGTTGCATACGAGTAGGTACCGCATGCTAAAAATTTAGTATTCGACACATATTTCACCTCATAATGTGTCAAACAATCGCATGTTTTATCGTACAAGAAAATTCAATTACAGCCCTACCGAAAGTAACTTTACAATTAGATTGAACTTTTGAAGTGATTTTAATCGAGAAAATTATGAATTTGCGAACTTCCATATGGACCTATCTACCTGAATGGGTATTAACAAAAAATAAATAGAATGCTCAAAGCATCAACGTTTGCTCGGCATAATATATTTGGCAAGCAGACACAATATACAAATAAGGTCTAACAATACGAGTTATACATTATTTAGGTCTAGAAGAATCTATTTTTACTTTAAACAGGTTTCAATAGGGTAAATTTAGAACACATTGGTTATAAAACTTTCCATCAGTGCTCCTCTTGGCTAGTTATTACTGACCCATTATTCGATCAAACCGTAAATATTAAGTCCAATGTTGTGACACATGTCACTATTTTACCAACACCATTCAGACCCTATAAGTTGTTCTATTTGACATATGTGATATAAATTTGGTTGGAACATTATCTTTGACCTTAGACGGTCGATGATACCCTATCACAACAATAGATTATTTTTCCAAATGGGTATAATCTAAACCCATAGAAAAAAACTTAAGAAATGAATTTATCGACTTCCTCAAAATAAATATATGGTTTATTTATGATTTCTCTTTGGTCATAAAAACACATAACGGTCTATGATTTTAAATCTTCAATTCACCATTTTTTAACCAAATTTAAGGGGTGAAAAAATACTTCTTGACACTATACCATTCTTAGGCTAATGGATATGTAGAAGTAACGGGAAAAATCATTTGGAAGTCATTCAATTTTTTCTTAAAGTCATACTACATAATTGGTTACGTACTTTAACAAGTATCATGGGCTTATCGCACCACTCCATAAAACTCAACAATTGAAACGTCATTTGTGCTAGTCTATGGGACAGAGGTTGTGGTCTCAACCAAATAACAATATCTTAATTTTGAATCGCTACTTACAAAGAATGGATGACCATTGAAGGTCATAGGCCCAAAGTAGAAACAATCAAGGAAATTTTGATAAAAACTCATCTACTGATGGAGCACAACTAAGAGCTAATGCAAAATATGTACTACTTAAAAGTCTGGTTACCTTCCGATTGCTTCAATTTGTTATACTATATTTATTTTACATGTATATTTATACTAGTGTAAGTACATTATGGAGAAGAAGAAGTTATATGTCTCTTAGGTTCTTTATACGTGTTTTCATACAACGGAAAGTTATACTGAACCGCTTTCTACGTGATCAATTCTAAATGTAAAGGTTACGTGATTAGCTTGAAAAACTTGGGTCCAAATCCTTTGCACATTGATGCTCTAATACGGATGTTACTTTGCACATTGGTAATCTGGCTTGGAAGTTTATACTCATTGGTGTTTTGACTCAGAATTTTCTTTGCTCTGGCTTAAAATCCTATGCATATCGGTGTTCTGACTTATAAGTCACTTTATGTTATATTTGTGTAGATTTTGGTAGTGCGAACTGAGAGGAATCTATGAATCATTGATTCATAAAGAACTTGGGAGGAATCAATGGTTTGAGTAGAATAAGACATGGAGATAGAGAAAGAGGTGTGGACATCATCTTTAATACAAATCAAATCTGGAGGTGTTACAGTCAGACATACAAACATAATAATATAGTTGGTGCTTTAGATTTGTGATACTGTATAATTTTGAATATTTCATCTTTAGGGGATAAATATACAACAAACCTTGAGAAGCCATATGGTATGTTTAAGGCAAATTGTATACTTCTGGATTGGCATATTTTTCAATTATCTTTAACCAAGTTAGTTGCACAGAATGTTTTGAAAGAAAATATAATTTCTTGTTTGGTGAGGCTCGACGAGTATGTACGGAAAAAAAACAGCCAATAACAAGGTGTATTGGATGAATAAGTTGTTTAGATTTAATATGGCAAAGGTTGTTTCACTTGCAAAGCACTTGAATGAGTTCAATGAAGTTGTGAATTCCTTATCATATGTCCAAATTAAATTTGAAGATGAAATGTGTGGACTAATTATTTAGGCTTCTCTATCCAATAGTTGGTCATATGAGTGAGAATGGAATGAAGTTACATCAGTCGAATGAGAAACTACCACAATAGAAGACCATTGATATTGGTATGTGCGGGAGCGACATCTTTGGCAAGCAGAAGAGAGTCAGCCTTGTCAAATATTGTAGAACTCCAAAACCAATAACGTTAGAGTTTGTGCATACTGATTTATGAGGATCGTCTCTAGTTCAATCATTTTGTGGCTTATTATACTACATCACATTCATTGATGATTTTCCATAAAGGTGTGGATTTATTTTCTTCAAATAAAAATGATGTACTTGATATACTTAAAAAATGGAAAGCCATTTATAAAGAATAAGACAAGTATTGATGTGTCTAAGATTATATAATAAGTGTGATTAGTCGATAATGGATATAAAGATTATTTTTCTATAAACAGAATTAGAATGGAGAGGAGAATTTCAGGGATACCATGATGTATATGAGCACATGAACTGGTCATTAAATGAATTTGCTAAAATTATGAGATTGCATGTTAGTTTGCAAATATTTTTTGGGTTGATGCATTCATCACTATAACTTATATGATCAACATAGGAACATGTGTTTCGTTGAGTTTCAAGTTTTCATAAGAATTATGGAGTGGTAAGGAATTAAATCTTTCATTTTTAAAATTATTTGGTTATTTCTCATATGCGCATGTTGATGTCAATGCTAGAAACAAACTTGATCATAATTCCAAGAAATATAAATTTATTTATATGGATGATTTTTTACTATATATTTTATGATGTAGAGAATCAAAAAATTATAAGAATTATAAATATCATCTTCATTGAGAAGATTATGTACAAATAAAAATCAAAAGCATGTGAAAAATCTGAGGCAACAAATTCAAAAAATACTATGATTATGTTATTTTGGATGAGATTTCTAAAACCAATGTGCATGATAAGGTTGTCTAGAACTAGGAGAATAGATAGAGTAGGATAGTCTAGTTTCTCAGAACCTCAGTAATCTGGTTCCCACTCGTATGAGAAGTAGTAGGGTACCCAAGCAGTGGATCAATATTTATTCTCTATTCATCAAATCTTATTGTCAGATGGAGGTGAGCCTAAAAATTATGATAAATCTTTGCAAGGTGAGAATTCGAGCAAGTGGGAGGCAACTATAAATGATTATATAGCTTATTTGCTTAAGAATTAGACTTGGAAACTACTCGATATTCTAGAATTGAGGAAGTTTTTGCATAACAAGTGGGTGTGTAGAGTATATAGTAGTATGATGTGAGTACAAGTTATAAGGATAGACTTGTTGTGAAGGGTTTTCAGCAAAAGGAATAAGTTGAATACACTAATGTTTTATCTTCACTTGTAAAGCTAAATACAATCAGATTGGTTTTGAAAATTGTGATTGTACATAATTGTATCTTGAGTAGTTAAATATAAAGATTGCATCCCTTCGTGGTGATCCATGGAAGATATGTATATGGTTCAAGCACAGGGTTTCATAACAAAGGAAAAATATAATATGGTTTTCAAATTGAAGAAAGCTTGTATGGTTTGAAACAAACTCCAAGGCAATGGTATATGAAGTTTGACAATTTTATGGATACCACCGATTTCACTAAATGTGAATGAAATCATTGCTTCATAAAGAGATATGAAAATACCTACGTTATTTTTCTATTGTATGTGGATAATATACTTATTTCATGGCCTAGCAATGAGAAAATATATTATCTGAAGAAAAAAGTATCAAAGGAATTCGCAATGAAATATTTGAGAGCTACAAAGTAAATTCTTGGTATGAGGATCACGATAGATAGAAATCATGGTACCTTAAAGTTATCACAATCTGAATATGTGAACAAGAGTCTGAAAAAGTTAACATGAACAGTGCCAAACCAGTGGCTACGTGTTTGGGTAGCAACTTCATGGTAACCAAAGACCATTTACCTAAGACATCAAATGATGAGGCTTACTTAAAGAATATTCTTTATGCATCGAAGATTATGAGCCTTATACATGGCAATGTCGCACTAGAACATATATTGTATATGCAATGGGAGATGTGAGCGTGTACATAATTAATCCATAAAAACAACATTATGAGGTACTTAATTGGATATTTGGGTATTTGATATATACTACAAATACATTATTTTTCTTTACCATTACTAGTATAAAGTTGCATGGTTATATTTATGTTACCTTGACTGGATATATTGATAATAGATAGAGTAATACTCGTATGTGTATACTTTGGATGCTACTGCCTTGAGCTGTGATTCTAATTTGTAAAAAATAGTAGTAATGTCTACTACTAAGTCTGAATATACTCTTTATTAGTTGAATTTAATATAAAGAATGAAAATAGAGTTTTGTATAGTGATCTTCAACGTGTTATTTGTTTAGTAAAAAAATCAGCATATCATTCCAGAACAAAACACGTGGATATTAAATATCATTTCATTTTATCTTTGATAGAATATGATCCGTTGAGATTTGAAAAGATTGATGGAACAGAGAATCATGCATACATACCGAAAAACCCAATGATCCTTCAGAAGCTGAAGTTGTGTGCATCTTCAGTTAGTCTTCAAGCGTAATGATTGGTTAAGTGAGTTTATACGATAATTGGTGTTTCAGAAGTTTGTTCATAATGGATTGAGGATGTGTTATGATATGCTCAGTCCTCAAGTTAGAGATTGTTATGCTTTTGTGGAACCTAATAGTGTACGACCCAATTTTTAGTTGACCCGATTCCACTAGCGATTCATTGGAAAATGAAAAATGCTTTTTATTATCATATTAGGATTTTTTGTTTTATTTTGTTTTTTATCCTATTATGGTTTTTCTCTACTATATACATATATACATTAATTTGGTATATAAGGGTTTGTATTGTTGTGTTTTGTTAAACATTATCTTCTAAAATAGAGATAAAATGTAATCGCTTCTTCAGATGTAGTCTGTTTTTAGTGTGATATGTGGTGATTGTGTTCAACCTAATAAGATAGATCCCAAATGGTAACGCGGCGGAAATAGAAGAAGAAGCAACGATAGATGAAACCTTAATTCAAGGGTAACATGATAAAACTATAATCTAAGAGTAACAAAGATTGAAATTATCAAAGATGAAAAAATATAGTATTCCAAAAACTTCAAATAACTTAAGGCATATGAGGCTTTATATAATAGCGGCTCAAAATCCAAAATTATAATACAAGGAAATAACATAAATGTCTCAAAATCAAATCAAATCAAATTTTAATACAATTAGATTTGATTTAAATTATATAAGATATTTGAATAAAATAAAATATAATAAAATAAGTTTTTGTTTGGAATTTCTCGGCTACATCATCCTCTCCTCGTTGACAAGAATTCGTCCTCGAATTCACAGCACCATCACCATCAACAACCAAAATTATTTTATATTGATTTTATTCAATTGTTACATTGTGAATTATAATTGTCGACCTTATCGAAATAAGATAAATTATTCTTGAGTGTTCCTTATTCGAAGTCACATTGAAGGCATCCAATTGGTGAAAAAAAATTGGTTTCCAAAAATATTTCATAGCCTGAAGACAACATCGCCATGTCCAGTTGATGAAAAAAATGGTTTCAAAAACCTATGAATAGCCTGAGACAACATCTCGATAAACAAATTTTACCTTGATCCGACGATTGGTAACCAATTTAAACTCCTCTAGTAACCGGTCAATACGATCGTTATTGAAACGGTTTGTATGTCCCCTCATACTCAAACGATCTTCCTAATCGTCGTGACCATCTGTGTTGTTCTCTTCTTTAAACCTTGGATCGAAACCGCCAAGCTTTAGAAACATGCTTCCCCATAGTAGGAACTAAGGCTCTGATACCAAACAGATGACGCAGCGGAAATAGAAGAAGAAGCAGCGATAGATGAAACCCTAATTCAAGGGTAACACGATGAAACCCTAATCTAAGGGTAACAAAGATTGAAATTTTCAGAGATAAAAAATATATTATTCCAACACTTAAAATAACTTAAGGCATATGAGGCTTTATATAATAGCGGCTCAAAGCCCTAAATTATAATACAAGGAAATAAAATAAATGTCTCAAAAAAATAAAAAATAAATCTTTATATAATTAGATTTGATTTAAATAATATAAGATATTTGAATAAAATTAAATTAAATTAAAAAAAATTATTTGGACTTTCTGGGCTGCATAATGATGCAGCGAAGATTGTGAACAGACTGGTTTCTCGCCCAGATTCGACATGTAAAGCCTCCGAAAATCAGTTTTAATATTTTAGCGTTAATTTTATTTATTTATATATTTAATTTAAAACATTTATATAATTTCCCTTATTTTGAATTAGGGTTTTGAGTAGTGTTATATAAAGCATCTTATACCCTATTTTGCCGTCAGACTTTGATTGCTAGAATTTTGAGATTATTTCTCTGAGTCTCCTTCATTCTCTAACCTAGGGTTAGGGTCATATCCACTGTTTTCCTTTTCTAATCTTCTGCCACGCCATTAGTTGGTATCAGAGCCCAGCAACTCCTACTACGCAGATACAGGAATCATGTTTCGGGTACCTCTTGATTTGAAGGCTAGAAGTGAGAACGACATCTTCCAGTCTACCTACACAATTAGAGGAAGAATTTGCATGTTTGTAATTGATTCAGATATTTATGAGAATCTGATTTTAGAGGAGGTTATTCAGAAACTGGCGTTGAAGACTGAAGCTCTTCCATACCCGTACATATTGTCACGAATGATAGATTACACCAAGGTAACAGTTTCTAAATGCTGTCAAATTGCATTTTATGTTGGTAATTACAAACATACAGCATGGTGTGACGTAGTTCCTATGGACATTTTCCATCTAGTTTCAGGACGTCTATGGCGATTTAAGAGAAATTCTACTTATGATAGTAGAACAAATCGATACAGTTTTGTGAAAGATAGTATCAAATTTATATTAGTGTCATCTAGAGTAGTGTCTCCAAAACCAGCACTAGTTAAGGAGTTTCATACTCAAATTGCACCAGCTTCTGATCTTAGTTGTGATGCTAAAATTGTATATGACCCCGTGTTTGACAAACCAGTCTATGATAAAAATATTTTTGAAGATGCGTCTGGGTCCGTATTTGACAAACGAGTCTACGATGAGTATGATGATGACTAGGATGATGAAGATCTAAATAATTTTGAGGAGAAACTTGTAGATCGAGATATTGTCTCAGACTTCAGTACACTAGACTACATCGCTTCAGAAGTTCTATTGAAGAAAGACTGTGAAGTAGCAGCTTTTATTGTGGAGATGCATCTTCCAGGTATTTTATGTTATCCTAAAATCAAACCTTTGATTCGGTTTTCTGTGGATACATGTTGTCGTATTGGAAAAATGGAAGATGGTATTTTGTGTTTGAGATTATGAATAAATTGATAAAAGAAAAGAATAGTGTTATAATGGATAAAAGATTAGGCTTTGTAATAGAACCTGAAGGAGTTTTGACTGATGGTTGGGGAAATAAAAGAAAGAGTAACAAGTTAAAAGTAGAAGATTGCATTGTTTTAGATCTGCTGGCAGAAATATACTCTGAAGAACTTGAGAAGCCATCTATTATTCAAAAAAGAGGAATTGCTCCTTTCTGCAAGGGTTTTGATATGATACAACAAGCACAGTCTGGAACTGGAAAGACAACAATTTTTTACACGCAAAAGGGTGACGTTGTGCTTAGTAAATGGGTTGAAAAGCATACATAGAACAAGTGGGTGGAGTATATCATGTTACTACTGACCACAGTAATGCCGATGACATGGTAAAGAGGGACAAAGCTGAGACACCACTTCTTGACAAGAGATACAACATTCAGATTCTCACCTTTTACACCCTTATGCTGGTACCAGTTGAAATCAGCGGTGAACACACCAATATTTTTGCAGTTCTGTCAATGTTTCAGCATTCCGAATTCGAGGTCGAATTCTTCCCAACTGGAAAATGATGATGTAGTGAAGACTGCGAATAGACTGGTTACTCGCCCAGGTATCGGAATTAGGTCAAACAGGTACTCAAATCGAAGATTTTGACGAGCTCGTCAGATTTCAAAATGTGACTGTAGCACAAAGTTTGATACCCAGATTCGACCTGTAAAGCCTTCGAAAAGCAGTTTTAATATTTTAGCGTTAGTTTTATTTATTTATTTTATTTTAAAACATTTATGTAATTTCCCTTATTTGGAATTAGGGTTTTGGGTAGTGATATATAAAGCATCTTATACCCTATTTTACCGTCAGACTTTGATTAACAGAATTTTGAGATTATTTCTCTGAGTCTCTTTTATTCTCTAACCTAGGGTTAGGGTCATATCTACTGTTTTATTTTTCTAATCTTACGTCACGCCATCATCAAACAAAGATAATTATGATTTTAATCTATTGAATGGATATATATATATATATATATATATATATATAATGAGATTGAGAGAATAACATGAGGCGGTGATGATGAATAACAAAAGTACGATCAAATTATTATCAAACGTGCATAGCGGTCATCCATAAAATTATTGAGTATTAAATATCATATGTCGAGGATAGATATTAGATATCTGATTACATGTGATATTTTAGATATGATTTTATCTTAGTTTAGATCTTCTATCAGATATTTGATCCATGAGAGCGTAGGTCCTTTAACACAGAAACCTAACATGGGGGTATGCACATGATATTTTTAAATAGAAGTCATTTTATACAAGTTTGGTTTTCAGCTCAAAATCCAGGCATGGGGGCATGCATATGGTGCTCTAAATCAAAAGTCATTTTTCAGAATTTTGGTACCCGACTCAGAATCATAATGTACATTGTTGTTTGGCATGAAGCTTTAATGCATATTTTTTGCTTGACTTGGAAACCTAATGCACATTTTGATAAAACTTAGTTGTGTCAGTTCGAGGTTATGCTTAACTAAGTCGAGACTTAAGTGAACTAAGTTGAGTTCGTCCCAAATAGAGTTGAGGCCATGTTAAGTTCATATTTAACTGATTCGAGCTTGAACTGAACTGAGTCAAGATCGGACCAAACTGAGTTGAAATCATCTCGAACTAAGTTGAGGGTTGTACCTTGTGTGATTTGACTATAGAGACAAAACTTATAATTTACCGCACGGAGCTTGGAATCATTAAATGGAATTTGAATTTGATGCATTGAGCTGTGGATTTACCATAAAAGGCTAAAAGGAATAAATAAATGTACAAAAATTATACTGATTTATCCAGTAATGCATGGATCGGACCCAGACGGTTGCGGTAGCAATGGTAGTGGTTGCGACTGCGATAGTGGTTGTGACAGCGGTACAGATTGCAATTGCGGTACAGATTGCAATTGCGGTAATGGCGGCATCTCTGAAGCAACAAAGAAAGATAAAAATGATCATTGTTACAAGGATATGAAAAATACAAACGATGCGCGTCATGACAATGAGATTAGAGACTAAATGGGTATTTTAAATATATTTTTATCTTAGTTTAGATCTTTTATCAGCGATTTGATCTTCTGTTCAAGATTAGCCCATATTTTTTTCACAAGTGGAGACTTATTTCTTACATATTAGGTAATATATGTATCTATCACGAAATCAAAAAATAAGAAAAGTACTATTTGTACATCTACTCTCTTTTTTCGACAAAATATTGTAGTCTTACTAAATGGAAGTTTTGGTTGGCAAAATATTTTTAACGACATAAGTATGAGGCCAACAGAACTCAAGACCTTCTCATCCATAATAAATTTTGAGCTTGGCTCTACGAATTCTCACTTTGGCAGATTTCATTCAAGCATAATATCCACGATTTTGAATTTTATAGAAAAATATTCAATGTTGTAGTTCTTCATCGATTCTCTCACAAAAAATATGAGACTATTGATAAGAATATATTTCATAAAGGTTTGGTCAATTAAGTTTGAAGTTGTAAAAAAAATTGTTGTAATTTAACCTAACTAATATTTTAGGTAGGAGTTGTTAGTATTAAAGACCCTTGGACCGAAGAATTATTATGTAATTCTCTATTATGCGTTAAATGGATAAACCTCGGTCTGGACACCTGTAAAGGCTCGTAGTCCAAAGCATTGTTAATAAATACAAAAATACTCATAATATTACGCGACGAGGAATTGAGTCCTTAATTTTTCACCAAAATATCTTATTGGTCACAACAAACTCTTTTTTTAGTCTTCAGCTCATGTTCTCATTTTTTTTCTACTTTATAACTCGCTTACATTACTCTCTCTCTTCTATTTTTTCATCTTTTTAACATAGATTCACCATATTTTTCCTAACATTTTCACTTTCTCAATTACCCTTATCTACTAGTGAACTAACATTCGGCATTTCATCCACCTCCTGTCATCACTTTGGTTAATTATCCTACCATCATAACATATATGATTTACTCTATATGGTATTTATCATTCCAACAATCAATCTTTATTCCTAAATCATATGACTAAAATTATTATATATCTAGTCTAAACTTTTACAATATTTTATTATAATGTTTTAGAAACTATTTAGTTTATCAATAATTAATATAAATCTTCTCAAATGGTGAACAATTCATTTTTTATTTTATTATTTAATATAAAATACATGGATTTTAAAATGAGTGTTTGATTTTTTGAATAAGCAATGGTTAAAATAATGAAAAATCAATTTATTTATTTTACAAATATGTGTTTTTTATTTTATTAATCAATTATTTACCATTTTTTATAAGGGTTATGCTATATCTCAGATTGGTTTTTTTAGATCTCGCACTTTTGGATATCATACCATATTGTTAAATATCTCGACAAATTTCAAACCAATTTCCCATTTTCAAAAAACTACCTATAAATATAGGCTCGTAAATCTTTCTTATTTTTCCATTTTCTCTCAAGATCTCTCTAAAAATTCAAATTTCAAACAACTTGGTTTTTGAATCAGACCTCACAACAATGTTAAAGAATGTCATATAAGCTTAATGGTATAGTTTTGTTTGCTTTTATTTATTACTTTAGTTGTTGTTTTGTTGATTTGGTAAGTTATTGTTGTTTTTAGTAGAAGATCTCCATTTAGAATGTATTTTTGTATTGAATGGTACAGGATTTAGTACGTTAGGTTTTCTGGTTCCTTACTGGGTTTGTGTGTCCTTTGCACGAATCATACGACCAGGATCAATGTTATCACGAGGGTCGTGCGACAACAAGGTAATCTATCGCAAACAATCATGTGACAGGCCAACCTAGAATTGTACAAAGCATGCAAAATTTTGCTACAATTTTATATTGTTTACGCTATTTACATACTGTGTTACATATGTTTTCTTACATGTTTTATTGATTCGATTTGTACTTTTTGTTACGTTTATATGATGCTTATATAATCTACACTTTAGGATTTATGCAGTAATTTGGAAATATATTTTTATCTCTTTTATTTGTTCGTAAAGCTAGTTTATCTTTTATTTACAGACATGATGAGAATGAAGACCACAGCAACGAGATAATGGAGTCGGGATTCATCCCTCGTAAAACCTGAGGCACGATAGGTGGTTTATACAGATCTGAGACACATTCTAGACGACGTATGCATCGTGAAGCAAATGATGATCCTAGTCATCATATCGGGTGGGCTGCCATTGGAAGTGGTGTTGTTGCATCGCCTTCACAGCAAGCGCCTGAGGAAGAATTTGAGCGAGCAAATACCCAATGTCCCTCCATTGTATCTTGATTAGGCCCTCCACGAGCTTATAACATGTTCAATGACGATGTAAGTTCGTTTACGGCTTTAGTATTTATAAATATCATTTTAATTAGGTGTCATTTTACTTTAATTTACAACTTTAGAATTTACAACTTTAGAATTTACAATTTTAGTGTTTAACATAATTCAATAATTTGTATGCCAAATTCAGTCTACAGTGCTATTCAATTTTCGAAAGTGAGAGTTGAGTCGTAATTAGAGTAGATTGCACGAGAGGGTAATGGGTATTATTATCGAGCCGCTCATCGACGCTTTATCACGTTGGCATAAAAACATCCACTTGATTGAGGTGTTTCTCGAGTGTTGGCATGAGAAGACATTTTCATTCCATTTATCCTTCGGTGAGATGATATTTTCGACGACGTCCATGTCATCACCAGCTTTCCTGTTTCAGATAATTATTTTGGTATTTTTGTGATGAGGTTGAATAGTTGAGAGTATATGGTAGGATGCTTGGTATATGGATTTCTGACCTATATAGCCACCTTATGGGTGGGAATAGTCTGACTTTGCAATAGTTCCAATATATTTTATGGTAGATGATACGATGATCATAGGGCCACCAATGCACTATGTGATCATGTTACTCGAGCTTATATACTTTACATGTTATGAGCTACTATATATGCCAACAAAAATGGTAACGGTATTTTGCTCGATCACTTAAGTTCATAAACCATTTATAGACGATGGATAGGTTTAACTAGGTTCAATTGGTTTTATCACAACTTTACGACGCTCTTTGAAAGAGTTCTTTACACATTACTAGTAGTATATACGGGTTTATTAGCCTGCTCGATGTGTAGATTATTTATCATTTTAGGTTCTTTAGTGCTCTCTTATACAACACATTTGTTATATCCTCGTCGTTTATCTGTTGCTATGATCCACAGAAAGTTAGCGCATCTCCGATTATTCGAGCGGATATGAGATACACTCTAGATATATTCGGCGTACTCGATATAAGTTTCATTATGTTTTATTAGTCTACACTGACTTTCATTTACATATACTAACTTCAGTATATATTACCTTTTGAATGTATTTCAAGTCATGTTTCTTCTGTATGTTTTTTTACATAGTGTGCGGCCGTTTGAACGGGTTAGCTGGATTGAGCTTATTCTAAATTCGTTTGACATAGTCGTGTTGTGCTACCCTAAGTGCGTGACCCTTCAAATAGGCCACATTTAAATAATATCGTGTCTGATATGTACTACCATGACCAAGAAATAAGGTAAAAAAATGTAGCCAGAAGTTTCCATGGGGTCCTATGATTTGGGAGTATTGGCAGCAACATATATTCAGAACTTTAGGCGATCTATTCGAGGATGGACCGGATGGTATGGACCTGATATCATTTTTTGGGTTAGGACTAACCTATAGTATACAGTGTGAATCCGTCTTCGGTAGGTGACGATACATATGTTGGAGGAAACCCTCTGGTATGCACTCACGGGATTGCGGATGAGGCATTAGATCGGATATGCGCATTTCGGCAGAACACCATATGTTTGAAGCAATCCAACCTACGTAATATATCATCCAAAGCATCGGATGAACCATAACTATCCAACCATAAAGCACGATATGCCTCCAATTCTGACAACAATTGTGTCTATCAAGTTGCCAATTGTCCTCATTATCGTATATCGACATCAATACGGTTCGATAACCGTATTGTCAGTCTAGAATAACATCTACCAAACTAGTAATATAAGAATATAAAATTTTCAGGATGCACTCCGGATATTTTGTTAAGTTTTCTTCAATAGTAATTTTTTGGGGCGACTTACTTTCTTTTTTGCGGTTGGAGATTTAAGTACTACAAATAAAGAAAATTTTAGGCAAATGTCTTGCTTAACGTTTCTATGTGTGTGCTATCTAATGTGTTTGTGGACGTGTTAGCACTCTCGGTTTGTTTAATTACATGTTCCCACAAACTAGAGTTCCATTTAGTCGATCGGTCTACACCGGCTTTTGGCCTACCTTTCGCTCTAATCGGTTCTTTAGGCTCTTGGACGTAATGGTTTCGGGCTTTAAGAGTTGCATAACCCTATTGATAATATGATCTTTTTTCCAGCTCCATAATTACATATGGAACTACCTATGATGGATAGTTTGTTTTAGTATAGCATATTCATGCATAGTGGCATCTCTATGAACAATATCTAGTCTTTTCTAAAATATATCGACATGTTCCCTAGGAATGTATCTACCTTATTTTGTTATTACAGCTATTTCACATATGCAAGATAACGCGTGTGTTTTTCTAACGACTCGTCCACCACGTGTTACCTGATCTATGCGTATATTTCTAAAATGTATAATAGCACAGGACAGGGTTTTTAGGCCCGCATGTGATACGTGACCTACTAGTTGCAAGGTCAGCGGATTTTTATTACCCGGTTCAGTACAAAACTTATTTCGCTCGAAAGATTCAAGAATACTTGAATGCTGCTTCTTTGGGAGCTTGTGAACTTTTTCCTAAAAAAGTTCAAAATTACATTGGTGAGTGCCCAGGTTTATTTTAAAGGGTCGTGTGAGAACTCTCGCGTCTACAAAGGAAAAATATGATTACGACTTTGATTTTTGTGATAAAAAAATATTAATAATAAAATACGGGTTTACATATTGGTTGTTCTATTGCCATAGTCTTTCATCTTGTTGGTTTGATGATTAAGAAACTTGTTGTTGTATTTTGTTATTCATGCCCACATAACATATTCTCTAGATTTACGGTAAGCAGAGAACATTTCGCACAATGATGCTAGATTTTTGTCGTAAGCTTCTACCGTGTCCGAGTCGACAACGGAATAATAAAACTCCATAAATGTTTTCGAAAATGCATTGAGTATCAACTTTCTAACCGTCCTAAGAATGTTCTTGTTTATATGTA
Source organism: Limnanthes douglasii subsp. nivea (assembly GCA_036936605.1). Taxonomy (NCBI): domain Eukaryota; kingdom Viridiplantae; phylum Streptophyta; class Magnoliopsida; order Brassicales; family Limnanthaceae; genus Limnanthes; species Limnanthes douglasii. The sequence goes on along the minus strand of JAUPFV010000004.1, from coordinate 153,834,630 downwards.
ACTTGTAGATTAAATTAGTTGCGCTGGGAAATATATTTTTCGTAGCTTGCATGAAATCTAACTCCCGATTAGTCAAAATGACGCTAGGAAATGAAAACATATTTTCCATCATCAAACCAAGTAGAACATTTGAAGCCCGTGTATAGTTTTGTATATTCTCTCCACTCATAAACACGTAGGAAACAGTATATGTAAGTGAAGTCGAAGTTACTCTAACAATCTCGAGCAATAGAATTTTATACCTCGTCGTTTTGTACGTACAATCTATGACAGGTACATGCGAGAATGTATGCAACAAGTCTATACTTGTAGGGTGCGCAAAAAAATTGGTGATCACGTCTGATTTATCACAAGTCCGCTCCTACGTATAGTAATCATATTTCCTCAATATGGCAAACAAATATTGCATTTGAATTTGTCTATACAAAAATTGTAGATTGTACGCATGTTGAAAATATTCTCTAGATTATTCTGTATAAAATGAATATATATCTCCCTAAGATGCGACTTAATGTAAAACAAATTACGTCCTAATTGCTCATCATTCGCTTTGAGTCTACAAGCGTGGAAATGGTCATTTAAGTATATTATTTAAATTATTTAATTTTATTATTATGGGGTTGATTATAATTTATTAAGTATTACAATTGCTACTTTTTTGTTGTAGTATATAGTATAAGCGTAGCTATTTGTTTAAATTATTATTTTAAATTTATATGTAAATATCTTTAGTTTAAAAAATTGTATGAACGTAATACTAAAAAATATAAATATTATAAATTTAAAATTAAAGATAGTATATATTAAAAAGAAGATATACATATTGGAGAAAAAAATACGGTTTTGATATTAAACTATTTTTAGTTTAAAAACAATTAACCTAAAATGATAAAGAATAGAATTAAAAATATAAGTTTAGGAATGCTTATAGGAAAATATATCTTAAATGAATGAAGATAAAGTTTTTAGAAATATACATCCTCCCAAAATTTTAGTAAGAAAATAATGCTGATTAAATTTTATTTTAATAAAATATATATTAAATAAAAGTTTTAGATTTCTATGTTTAATATTTTCTTCTTAGGAAAATAATATTAGTTAGACTTAAATTTTATTTTTTTTCATGTTTTTTCAATGCAGTAGAATGGGTCATAAATATTTTTTGAATTTTGGATATGTTTTGTTTGTTAGGAAATTATTTTTAATTTACAAGAATTATGTAAACTTAAATTTTAAAGAATAGAAAAACATAGATTTAATAATTATTTTAGAAGAAGATGTATTAAAAAGAAAAAGATAAAATTTAGAAAAAATATATATATCCAGCAAAATTTTAGAAAGAGAATATGTATTAAAAAGAAAAAGGTAAAATTTAGAGAGAAAAATATATATATATATATATATATATATATATATATAGCAAAAATTTCGAAAGAAAATAATGTTAGTTGAATTTATTTTAAAAGGATATATTTTTTTTAGTAAAATATTAAAGATATCTTCCATTAGTAAAAGAATGGATAATTTAAAGTCCTTTTTTAATAATGATTTAATTTATAATTTTAAATTATTAATTATTAATATATTTTTATAATTAGTTGAAAAACGGTATAATTTATAATATACAATGGTTGAAACATTTAAAAATTTTATGGTCTACAAATTAAATAAACTATTAAATTAAAGATCTAATAAATTATTTATATATCTAAATAAAAATATCCAAATATCAAATAATAATCTCAACTATTTTTTTATAATATATATTTTTAAATTTATTTATTTCAATTAAATTAAAGCATACAAACTAATTTTCAATAAACTTAATATAAAAATAAAAAAACTATCAAGCATAATATTGTAAAAAATTATCACAGCGTATGCCGTGAATTTGTCACGACGAATCCGAATCTATGTTAAATGAAACGTGACTCATGCTATACATTACTAGTAGACAATGTAGAGTATATTTTTAAGGTTATGCACGGATATTAAACAATGTAGAATATTTTTTTAGTACTATATCCAATATAATTCATATTTTTTAGTTATATTTTGGTTCTCTAGCCAATTTTATTTTGAGGGATTTTGTTTTATATTATGTAGTCCGTTAAGATGGTTGGTTTGGGATGCAAGAAACAATGTAGAATATAATTTTTCTACCATAAGCAGTTTAAAATGTGAGTCATCGAATAGTAAAAATGTAGAATATTTTTTTCTACTATAAACAGTCTGAAATGTGAGTCATCGAATAGTAAAAATATAGAATATTTTTTTCTATCATTGACAGTCTAAAATGTGAGTCATCGAATAATAAAAATGTAGTTGATGTTATTTTTAGACCCTACCTACTGTAAGTTTTTAATTCTTACTGTATTTTAGAATGTGTGTAGGTTGAATGATCAAGTACGGCAAATAGATGTCACTAATTTATCATCACTAATAGTATTTCGATCATGGTTTTAGTGGAAATAGGAGTTCAAACAAATAATGTTATGTCACTGCCCACTTCTCACATCACATGGGCAAGATCTGTATTATATGGAACTCAAATGTCATTTTAATTTATATCTTTTATTCCTTCTTGAAACTAATTCATTGTAAAGCTTATACTTTTTATTCATTGTTTCCTCTCGATCATCTATGCTTTAAATGATGGACTAGATCAACATGATTGTTGGGCTGACCTGAAGGTTTTAGCAGAAACATGTCATGAGTATCTTTGGGTCGTTATAATGCAATTCGTAAAACTCATAAAGGAACCAACTCATTTGACCAAAGATCTATTGACGAATTTAATCATTGTTGTTGTTAATGTGAGTTAAGTGATCTTAGATTATATGGAATCCAATTCACTTGGACCAACATAAAGCCTATAAGCCCCATGATTTGAACAAGTCTTAGTTGACAGTGATTAGGATGATTATTTTCTCATGTTCATTGTTAGTTATGGGATTCCCCACTCTTTCAGACCATACCATATTTAATTTAAATCTGGGTACCCCAAGGCCACGTAATAAAAAAGTATTTAATTTTTTTAGAATGTGGCAGTCTCACCTCTCATACAACGAGATGGTATTCTTGCTTTCAGAACATTTGATCTTTTCTCTCGGTGTCTAATGTTCAAAACTATTTTTTTCTCGGCCCAATAACTTTTAGTTGATAGCCCCCTAAACCCCACTATGGACTCTGATAAGATTGCAGTCTCATCTACTTTTATTTTCATCAATCGTGCCGAGGAATCTTTCTACAAATAAAATTCTGGAGTTACTTGATTCAAGTGTGGGGATTGTAACATAAAATTATTCTATAAAAATATTTTAAAACGTATTTTGAGAAATAAAATTGTCTCAATCTCCAACACTAATGGGGAACTCACCACTAACCCAAACGGGTGGCGAGTATTTTAGTCAAGTATTTTTTGAACCTTGTGGGCTCTAGTTTTCCCCCGGGATACACCTGGCTCGTTACAGTCTCCTTGTGTATTTTTGTAAACATGTATCATCATGACACGACTTCAATGGTTCGTTAGTTACTTGCGCATAAATTAAAAGCGCTCATTTTAGTATTGATAACGATAAATCTTCGGAGCCTGATGGCTTCAATGCGGGTTTTTTCAAGCACTTATGGAACATCGTATATAAAGTTTTTGGTAATATGATTTTAAGGTTCTTTAATAATAAATGTCTTGAGCCCTCTTAGGATGCTACCATTATCGCCCTAATCCTTAAGAAGAATTTCCCTTTTAAAGCTGAGAAAACTGTTTTTTGTAATGTAGTCTGTTTTTTGCAATGTGGTTAGTAAGATTATCTCCAAGATCTTGATCGATAGGATCAGTGACTATTTTTCTTATCTAGATTGAGAAATGTCAATAAGATTTTATGGTTATTCGTAACATTATGGACAACATTCTCCTCTCTCAATAGCTTCCATGGGGTTATCAAACTAATTGTAAGGACTCGATGATTGCTCTTAAAATCGACCTGATGAAATTTTTGGCAACGTTCGATGGCACTTTATACCCGATATCTTAGTGCCCATTCATTTCCCAGTCCATAAGATCACTTGGATTGTTTAATATATCTTCACTTCATCTTATACTATTAATATAAACGTATATCCATACATAAAATTCAAAGGCATAAATGGTCTTAGACAAGGTGATCATTTATTCTCATTCTTACTCGTCTTGGTCATAAACTTTCTTTCTAGTTTCCTTAAAAATAAAATTGATGATGTAAATTCCAAATTCCACTAGAAGTGTCATAAACTTAATATTGTCAACCTCTGGTTCACATATGATCTGATGATTTTCTGGCGAGATGGCATTAACGCCCTCAATATTATAAAGAATGCTCTAAAGACTTCTTTGATCTCCCATGCCTTAAAGTTAGTCATGAGAATAGCCACATCTTTTTCTCGAGGTTTAACCTTTGTCTATGAACCGAGTTGATCAATATCATTGAATTCAATGTTGGTTCTCTCTTGGTTAAATATCTTGGAGTCCATCTTCTCATAAGTCATTTTTCTCATAACAATTATCGCTTTTTTTCTCGACAAAATTGCTACTTGTATAGCCACTTGGACTTCCAAACACATTTTCCTAATGTGGGTAGGCTTCAACTCATTAAATATGTGTTATTCACATGGTAGGTTTATTGGTATTCAATCTTCATTCCCCGCTAGAGTTCTTAAAGAACTATCTCAGTCTTTTTGTTGTTTTCTCTTGTATGGTCATAAGATGAAGGTTTTGGGTGAAAAATTGATTTGGTCAACGGTTACCTTGGCCTTGTTAGAGAGAGGCATTGCGATTCTAATTCTAAAAAACTGAAATCATACAGTTATTCTCAAAGATTTGTGGTTCATAGTTAGTAAAAATGTCAACTCAATCTGGTGTGATTGAATTAACTCCGAGAATATTAAACATAAAAAAAATTAGTCTTTAAAGCTTGACTCATCTTCTTCCTGTACTTGGAGGTAATGTTTACGTCTTAGGCCAATAGTTAGAAATATATACAAGATAATAATAGGTAACGGGGAGAATATCTCCTTCTTTCTCTCGTATGCTTCAGCTGAAACTCATGAGTATTCTCCTCCCTCCTTCGTATTTGCAGTTTACTCACATTTCTCTCCATTTATTTTTGAAAATTGTTGTGGAAATCATGATTAAAAATTTTACTCATATCGCTCAAATTTTTGTATAATTTTATATCTTTATTGACATGCTTCCAGGTTTCTTGTCTATTCTTTCATGGATCAAACCATTACTTTTAATTCCTATTTTTATATTCTAGTTCAAACTATTTGAATCGTATTTAAGGTATTCAAATCCAAACCATTTTAATCCAATAATTATCTTTTAATTACTTATTAAAAATTAAGTGTTATTTTTCCAAAATGTGCCTTATATGTATAAAATATTATTTAATTTAACACGAAAAAAATAGTTATATAGAATTTTAAAACCATTTTTTTATTATAGTACTTACACTTTGAAGAACACGTATAGTATCATTTTTCAATATGTTTTATTTTTTCATTTTTAGTGGTTTTATTTTTATGCACCAACGCGAGCGGGGTCGTTTTTAATTTTAATTAAAATTACTAAAGGATTTCCTCTTACCATAGTAGAGAGGAATCAATTCCAAATCTTAATTAAACTTACTAAAAATGTATGTAAATTTTATTTAATTACTTGAGTACTGAGGTGAGGAGTAGACGTGTCTAATGGTTCAGGAACCATGGTTCAAAGCTGACAACCTACTTAAGAACTGGCGGTCTACCTGCGAAACTGGCCCATTAGGACCGCAACACGCCAGGACCGCATAAGGAGCAACCCGCCAGGACCGCAACCTGGCAGGACCGCAACCCGGCAGGACTGCAACCCGGCAGGACTGCGAAACCACGGTTTATTTGTAAAAAACCGGTGGTTTATTGGTAAATATTATGCTGATTTTATTTATTTTATAACCAAAATGTTATATTTAAAAAATATTGAGATATTGCGTATTATTATAGAATTATTATTACATTTTTGTTAATATTAATTTGTTTTGGTTATTAATATTTTAAGTGTTGTAATTATTATATAGTCCAAAATTTTAAATATTACTTATGTTATTATCACATTTTCAATATTATTATTATGTTTTTAGATTTAATATTAGTAGTGTTGATTTTAATATTACAAACCAAAACTATATCTTATCATGTTAAAATATTACAAAATTTATGGTTATAATTTTAATATTACATTTTGAATTTTATTACTATGATTTGTTTTTAAATATTACAAGTGTTATTTATTATTTTTAAGTTATATGGTTGTAATTAAAATATTACATTTTGAATTTTAATATTGTGATTTGGTTTTATCTAATTACAAGTGTTATTTATTATTTTTAAGTTATATTGTTATAATTTTAATATTACATTTTGAATTTTATTATTGTGATTTGGTTTTAAATACTACAAGTGTTATTTATTATTTTTAAGTTATATTGTTATAATTTTAATATTACATTTTGAATTTTATTATTGTGATTTGGTTTTAAATATTACAAGTGTTATTTATTATTTTTAAGTTATATTGTTGTAATTTTAATATTACATTTTGAATTTTATTATTGTGATTTGGTTTTAAATATAACAAGTGTTATTTATTATTTTTAGGTTATATTGTTGTAATTTTAATATTACATTTTGAATTTTATTATTGTGATTTGGTTTTAAATATAACAAGTGTTATTTATTATTTTTTAAACCAAAATCATATTTTATCATGCTAAAATATTACAAGTTATATTAAAATATTTAATATTACAAATGCTAAAATATTACAAGTCATATTAAAATATTTAATATTACAAATACTAAAATATTACAAGTTATATTAAAATATTTAATATTAAAATTGCTAAAATACATTTTTTAGTCTCTTGTCGCTAACCACTTTTTTAAGTTGCAAAACTTTCTCAACAGTAGCTGCAATTTGTAATGGATCTCCCAAAACTTGTCCTCGAGTCTCACGATTAACCTTACTTAACGCAGCAGCAATCAAATCGACCATCTTCGTCTTCGTACTAAGACTTTGTTTAGGAACAACGGTCTTACTCTTAGTCTTGGTTATAGTTGGGTGTTTGACACTTCGTGTCACCTTGTCGACCATTTTAGAACTAAAATTTGGTTTGGCGGTCTTACTAACAGTCGTACGTGTAGTACTAATAAGTTTGAAGTTTCGTCTCTCCTTATCAGAAATTTCAAACTAAAATTTTGTTTGAGAGTCTTACTCATATTCGTAGGTTCAGTGGCACATTTGATGCGTCGTGTGATCGGATCCCTCTCGGGTGGAGGAGACATCATAAAAGAAGAAAATTCCGAAAAATCAGTTTTCGGAGTTGCTTGTCCTAACCTGTTGTTGAAGCCACAAGACGGCATTGAAAATAGAAAATAAGGACAAATAATAACTAATACAAACTAATAACAATTTTTTTTCGAAAAAAAAATCTAACTATTTCGAAAACAGAAGTACGATATGTAAAATACAAAAGTTAAGCTTAATAACAAAATCTAGAACAAGTTGAGAGATTTAGAGAGTTTATAGTAGATTTAGAGAGTGTGTGAGGTTGGAGTTGGGGTCTCCTCTATTTATAAGGGAGACCCAAATTTTTTTAAAAAAAAAAATCCGTTTTTTTTTTCGTCCGGACCATCCGGATGGGCGTCCGGATGGTCCGGGCACACGGTCCGGGGCATCCGGACGGTTTCGCCCGAACGCCCGGACGCCCGGATGGTCCGAATGCCCCAATTTCAAAAAGGTAACGGCTACTAGCCGTTACCTTTTGAATTGCGATTTGTGCGGACCATCCGCACGTCTGAGCGGATGGTCCGCACGGTGACGTCACGGATGACGTCACTTGCTCACGTCATCCGTGACTGATTTTTTTAAAAAAATATTATTATTTTTTATAAATTTTTTTTTAAATGTAAGCACATGACTATTGTATTATATAACAAATAATATCACTCCAAATTAAGAGCCTAAAAATACCTAAGGTTAAATAAAAAAGTATTTATATTCTTTTTATCGATAAAAATTGATAAAATAAAATATAGATTTAGTAGATATTATATTAATAACTGATTGAAAAAATTATTACAAGTAAATTAATTTTGTAAACAATAATTATTTTTATACAAATTAAATTCTGTAGATTAATGAAAGAATAATTGAGTTAATTATTTTTATATTGTTGATGATGTTAATCTTCTAAATAAATATATTTAATTAATTATATTTAATTATGTCATCATAATATAGTTTCTTTTTAGGAACCAAATTACATATAGTTAATTGAAACACATTTGGTATTTTTGAATTTATTTCACAACCAAATTACATGTGTTTATGCAATTGGAACATAATCCAAATTTATACAATTTTTAAAACTTTAAATTTATACTTCAAAAATTGAATACTTAAAATATTAAATTTATACTTCAAAAATTGAATACTTCAAATATTAAATTTATACTTCAAATGTTGTAAATTTGTAATCGAAATACAAGTAGATGTACTTATTTTATTTAATATCTACATAATATTAAATAAAATATCTTAAATACATATATATAAATAAATAAAACGTATCAAAATCAAATTACAATTATTTTTTTAGAATGTAATTGATGATTATAAAATTTCGATTAAAATGATAACATATTTAAATTAAAATACATGAAATAGAATAATTAACTCAATTATTGAAATTAGATTCAATTAACACTTACAAATTAATTTTAAATAACATTATAATATATTCTGATAAACGGTTCTTAAATGGTTAAATGGTTTGGCCGATGGTTTGAACTGGTAAACGGCTCTTAAATGGTTCGTCTGGTGGTTTGAACTGGCGGTTTAACTGTGAAACTGGCTCATTAGGACTGCAACCTGGCAGGACCGTCAGACCGTCAGGACCGCATAAGAGCAATCCGCCAGGACCACAACCTGACAGGACCGCAACCCGCCAGGACCGCAACCTGGCAGGACTGCAACCGTGGTTCAGACTTAAACGGCGCGGGTTGGTGCTGGTTCAACCCGACACCTCTAGTGAGGAGTAACTAGTAAGTTTATTTTAAGGCAATCCTAGCTATGGCTACTCATGTTCAATGCCACGTAGCAGGTCTATTTACACGTAAGTTTTGATTACTGTGCTTATACTTATACAAGTACTTGTATATAGGAGTATTAATCCAGGAATGATAAATCTCATGAGCCGTAATCCTTTTCAGAAGTAGTGTTTGGTTCTCGAGAAAACTCTTGGGATCAATTCTCAGTTATCCCATCCCAACCCATTAATGTTTTCTTTTTCTCACCAAATTAATCAACAGCCCTTCTTCTTATTTGATCTGTGCACTTTTGACCGGAATAATGTTTCTGTCACCGTATAGTACTAATAGTAGAGGTTTTAACAGTTGTTTTTACACCAATTGAGTCCACTATTCTCCACTATTCTTTTGCTGAATACCCAAACAAATATCAATATTTTAAATTACTACTACTATCAAATAAGTATATAACTTCGTATAATAATTTTATGGAGAAATGATTAAAAATATATATATTTCGAATTCAGATTGGATTTCTTTCCAAAAACATTGGATTTGATTCGTTCAACTTCATAAAAATATAAAATCCGATATTTATATAAACTAATCATTTCTATATAAACAAGTTTGAATATTCTTACACTCGGATTATTATAATCAAATAAAGTAAATAATTTTAATCTCAGACTATAATTATATGTTTACATTTAAGCAAACTAGAGCCAGAGAGACATAAGATCCATTTGGGTTAGAAAAAAAGGACTGTATTTTAATCAAATACTAGTAGTAGGAGTAGAGTTGGACCCCAGTCTAGGCCGGGTAACTTTGACCTCTGTACAAATAAATGGAGTATTTAAATCAAAAGACAACCAATGCACGAGCCCCAAGATCAAACGACATATTGTTTCCTTTCCATTATCCCTTCTAATTTACACTTTTACCCTCCCAATTTTAGTGGAATATTTTAACAGTTTTTACAGTACTAAACATGGGATGTTTAGATTCTTCAAATCTGTCTGGAAATCCCAAATCCTCCAATATATGGTCCCTGTGCCTGTGGGTGCTTTTGTAATTTACCTACATGCTCCCCACAAACGAAAGCAAGTCTAAAACTAAAGTCCTTTAATTGTTCATCTCCAGTTTAATTAGGAGATCAGATTTTACAATATCCTTCTTTTTTACAAATCCAAATTTCAAATATTAAATACTGTACTGTATAAATATTTTCAAACGGTATATAATCGGACAATTGATCGGCCAAAACTTTTATCAGAGTGTGTGATGCGGACAAGAAAAAATCTCCTGACTGATTTAGAAAATACTACTCGGAATAAAATTTTACTGTAAAAAAGGTACGGTAGATATAAAACACACAAGGGGGAGGCAAGAACAAGAAAAGATCAGCGCATCTTACTCTTGCTTTCTCCCCTTTTGATGTCCAATGTCACTCTTACACTGCAAAAGCTAGTCAAATGGCCCCCATTTCCCTTAACTACACAAACACTTCATATTTATTTTAAAGAGAGAGACAGAGAGAGACAGATTTAAATAGACATCTCATAAATAAAAATCATAAACAATAATGAATATCTCCAATCCTTTTCTATAAGCCCTGTACACTTTTCTTATTCCTCGGTCTTCCACCAGTTTGAATATCTCCTCTCTTTCACATTATCACTCTTCCCATTTTACCTATTTTTCTCAATTCACATACTTTGGCTACAAACCAGAAAAGAAAAAGAAAACTCCACCGAAATAAAACTTCAGTGGACAAAAAAGGAGACTGGAATATACAAGCATTTTTCCCTTTTTCTTCCCATCCATTGCTGATCGTCAAAATTCAGCATTAGCCAACTCCTGCTTCAAATCAGCCTTTGTCACCACAATCTCAGTGGTAAAGCCAGTATCCAAGACTTAAACGGTCATACTTGTATGTAACGGAGTATTCCTGACTACTACGTGTCTTCTATAAAGATTCGTTGAATGAAGTCCCGGAATCTTTTTGAGTATAGCTTGGGATCGACTGCTGAGATTGAAGCAGGATCAGCTTGTAACGATTTGTAGGCGTGCTCTAGTTTCTTGGTGATATCATAATCCTGTAAGATGTCGATGATTCCGAAATAAAGAACAACTTCATATACCTCCCCATTCCGAGAGTTCAAATGGTTGATTCCTCCAGAGGAATACAAATCGAAATCACTTCTTCGAGCCATTCGCTCTGCTCTTGCAGGCATATTTGCCCCTAATCTGATTAAAGGTTTCCTGGAAGGACAAGAGCAAAGTCTATTCAGTAAATTATAATCCATACTTGGGAGATATTAATCTATCTAGATTATATACTTCAAATTGAGATACATGAAAAAAAAGTAATAAGAGCTAATTAGATGATTAGAAATGCAGAATAGCACTCAAGATCTTTTCTAAGCCCCACAAAAACGTGTACTCTAATAGAAAACCACCACAAGTCACAAAGACAGTCAATGCCACTTTGATAATTTTAATGTGAATGATTAAATTCATTAAGAGAACGAAACCTCTAAAGTTTCTTGCAATAATTCGGGAAGACAACATTATCAAGAAAGCGACATACTGGCCGGCCAAAACACGATCCATGTCTTGTAGCTCTAGCTGAAGACAAATATTTATCATAAAATACTAAAAATATCTAAGGCGGGCACGATCGTTTCTTATTCAGGTGGTTGAGAAATCACATCATATCTAAGCAAGCCAAATCAGCTGTCATATATAAAAGATAAGACCGAAACATACTGGCCAGCCAAAACCCGATCCATGTCTTGTAGCTCGGCCTCAAGAAAGCGACAGCCACGCATGAACTTCTCATTCTGAAAGGAGTCTTTCTTGCCTGCAAAAGACACAGACATCAATTATGTTTCTTATTGCAGAAAATATAAGTTATTCGCCAATATGTCATCTATATACATGATTGGGGAAAAAGAGTTCAAGTCTTTACCAGATCGCAAAAGAAATGGAGATAATCCAATGGTGTCTCTTGTACTTTCATCACGGAAGTGAACGCCTACTAAAAGACTATAATCCATGATTCTCTCAGATTCTAAGAACTGACAGTCCCTATCAATTTGTCTGATCACAATATCATCCACATTATAAGCAGGACATCATCAAAACAAGAACAGAACTCGACACAAGTGGTAAAAAGGCACTTACTTGATGAGCTCTTGGAATCTATTTCCCTCAAGCCGGAACACAAAATTAAGGTCCAAATCTTTAAGTGTAGTTGTCTCATCAATTTCACCTTCAGGTTTATCTGTCGTGCGACCATGGGAGGATCCTTTAAGGTCGAATCGCCTATGGATTCTGTACTCGGAGCAGAATAAGTTGCCCATAACTATAAACCTAGTCTGTTAGAAAACAGCAAAAATCACTAGAATTTAGAGCTACCTAAATAAACCAACATACTATTCAATCGCGAAAAAATTGTCACTTATTACATACCTTCTGCCCTCCTACTGGTTTGACACAATGAACACCATAGAATTTCGTCACAAGGGAATTTTCATATTGACAAACATGTTTGTAGTAACTGCGAAGCATCCTTATAAGCACCTGAATAAACATGTATAGCTTATGGTCAAAGGTCATATAGCCAAACCAAACAGTTTAATTATGAACATTGAATTCAAACAAGAAAATATATTAGCAGTCTTTAATCGATAAAATAGAGTGATCTGCCCGACAAAAACTTAAAAACAAAGAGCTCAAAGAAGCGGTGGTAGCTAGCTAACCTTGACTTCTGATTTCTTCACCGTCTTTATCATAAATCTATCATCGTGAGTAAGGTAAAAGAAACTTCCACTCTTCCCTGGGGAAGAAAGCTCTCTAAGGGCGTCATTGCCACAAATAGCAAGCATGTAATCAGCAGGATCCACTTGGAAAAGTTTCCTAAGATGCCTGTCATAGATATACCCAAAAGGGAAAAGTAATCAAAACCATAGCAAACTTCAAAACTGAAACAAATCTACACATTTATTAAACAATCAGATGCTTTCATGATGAGTCCACATGAACCAAAAAGCAAACTAAGTAAAAGTAAGGAAGGCACTCAACCTAACAATAATGTCAATACCTGAACACTGTGGGGCAGTAATCCTTCCACCTGAATTCAGCCGATTGATGGGGCGGAGTTATCTTGGATCCTTCTGATGGAAACCTAGTCCAGAACTTCTCCCTTGGCTCGAAATCTCTAGGTTTAAGGTCAGGTAAACATGATGTATGTTTACCAACAGTATACCTACAAATATCGATTCATTTCAGCCAAACTAGAATCAACAATCACAATATAACTAAAAGAATCTTCAGGTTGGGAAATTTACCTTATACCCAGTTGCAAATTTAGCATCAAAACGTAATTCTTGTGTCCTTTGGATATAGCTTTCCCTGGCTTCTTAACCTCACTGCTGAAACAACAAGGATTCCTCCTAAACTGTCGAAATCTATCTCGATCAACCGGGATACCTTCTCGGAAAACCATGGCGGCTTCTGCATTATGAATGATATCGCAAGTGATATCTCCCGCTTCACCATCTGAGTCCCATATACAAATCCTAGGAGAATTTCTCTCTCCGATAGAACTTCCCCTTGCTCTGTCCACCGACGATCTCTTCCTTGCGGCTGCAAACGTCTCGCTATTCTCCTTCTCTTCTACAGTTCCACAACTGTTGTTTAGCTGCTGAATCTGAATGTTCATGATGTTATTGTTATCCTCATCCCAAGTCATCATAAAGCAACTTCCATCAGGCCAAGTGATAACTCCGTTCCCTTTTGGTACACCGTTCTCCCACTGTCCTTCATACCGATGACCATTACACCAAATCAGAGCCCCCTTTCCCGAAATGACGCCGTTCCTCCATTCCCCAACATAACAATTTCCGTTACGCCATAAGTAGCGACCGTGGCCGTCCTGGAGGTTCCTCCTCCACGAACCGTCGTAGTAATCTCCGTTCGCATACCGTTTCTCTCCGCTCCCGTGTTTCCGGTCGGCCAACCAACCACCGCGATAAGTATGGGCGTCGGCTCCAGTAAAAGTACCGAACCCTTCCATCCTTCCCGACTTGAACTCGCCTTCGTAAGTAGCTCCCGACGGCCATGAAAACCTCCCTTTCCCCGACGCCTTCCCTTTTTTCCACTCCCCTTCGTACATGCAACCGTCTTTCCACAAATACTTTCCCGATCCATGCGGCAGTGTCCCGGAGAAGCTCCCAATGTAGAGATCTCCGTTCGGTAGAACTTTCTCCGTCGAATCACCAGTAGCGCGTGTACAGCACTCGCCAGATACAATAATCGTCGTCGGTGTCACGCGCCGGTTCGCAGCTTGAGAACGAGAACGAACCATTGGAGGTAGAACAAGCACTAAATCTTCTTCTCGCTGTTCGCCTGACTTCTTCTTGGATACAATTTCGTTGGGATCGTCAGAGAGTAAGCCCTCGAGCATTTCGACACATGAACCAAGAACTTCTATTTCTCTCTCTTGGTATCACACTATCAAAAGCTACATTCAGATTTTTATGGCAACAAAAAGCACTCACCGGGGACCAGATAAAATTCCCGGCGAGTTTCTTTAAAACTGTTTTACCGGAATTCAGTTTAATCTTTTCAGTTTCTCTCTCAAGAATGGTTTTGAAATAGTAACGAACAGATTATGAAGAAGACGCACACGAGAGTCGAGATCGAGAGAGAAAGAAGATAGAGAGAGAAGGAGGAGAGTAAATGTGCCGCTTTTGTCTTGGGGAACGTTGCTTACTATATGCAAGTAACAAAAAATAACCACAACCTCACCTTTATTTTTTACAGCTTACCTGTTTCAACTGACCAATATACCCCTTAAATAAAATAGTATAATATTTATAAATTTAACTGTTAAAAAATAATTTAATTGAATATAATAAAGATTATTATGATAAATTGAATATAGTAGTACTTGGGTTGGCTAGTATGATCATGAATTCATGATGTGACGGAATCCGTGATGAAAATAAAAATTGGTGCGTCTACGTTAAAAGCACTGAGTCATCCTACTATAACTGTTTACTACTCCTTACTAGTATAATTGTTTTCTTCCGCTACCGTTTGTACTATTTGTCAATTAAAATGTGACTGCAATTAATTTATACACCGTGAATTTCGTTAGCCTATTAATTAGTCTGAATTTATATAATGGTTAATAGTGTGTTTTTAGAATATAAATAATTATTGTCGTGCACTATAATAAGATTTTCTAATTACAGTATAATAAAATACATAATTTATTGAAACCATCCAATTATGAAAACTAAATATCATACATAATATTGTTTTAAATAATATATTTCCTAAAATAGCGTCTCAATTATTAAGCCGTATATATGATAAATAATATTGTTGCAATATATTACAAATGATATTTTAAGTATAATAACTAATACTTTCGTAAATTGATAATATATAATAATATATCATGGTTATAAATATTTAGTAGTAAATTTTAATTATTTAGTAATATTTAGTAATACAAAATGAATTATTTGACAACTAATATATTCATTTTAATACTTTTGATAATTTGTGATATTTTTCAATTTTATACTTTTCAGTAATCTCGTTTTATTTTTATTGGTATTTTTAAAATTAGACAAGATTTACCGTAATTTGTTTTCATTGTTGTCTTTATTTTTATTTATTATTCTTCTTAATTCATTTTGTATAATTCAATTTATTTTATGAATGGAAAGGTAATGTATTTTGTTTCTTTTATTTTTTTATCGTTCTTTAATTATATATAATTTTGAATAAAAATTGTTCTTTTACTTTGTTATATGTGTTAACTTTGTTTTATTTTTCTTGTTTTGTTTGATTTTTTTTTGTTATTTTTTTACATGTAAATACTTGTAAGTATATTTTTTCTATAAGATTATGTCAACAACTAAATATTTTATATTGTTCTTGTTTTATTGCGTTTATATTTTGTTGGATGGTTATATGTGCATTAATTATAGATAAATATTCAATTTATATGTAGTTTATGCTATGCTTGATCTTGAAAGTGTATGATTATATGTGCACTAGTTATTGATAAACAAATATCCAATGCATATATAGTTTATGTTATGCTGGATGTTTTAAGTGTATGGTTATATGTGCATTAGGTACATGCAAAATATTCACTGGATATACAGTTTTAGGTTTTATAGTGTGTTTAAAATTTGTGGCTAGATGTGCACTATTTACAGGTAAATGTATAACTTAAGTTTTGTGTTATTTAAAAAGTGTGTGATTATAATTTGGAATGTTGACAGAGAAATTTTAATGTATATATAGTTTTGGTTTTATTATATTTTCACTAGTTAAATGTAAGCGTGTGGTTCAATGTGCATTGATTACAAGTAAATGTATAATGCATATATAGTTTAGGTTTTTATGTATGTCCAATAGTTATAGATAAGCATGTGATTAGTTGTACATTGGTTAAAAGTAAATGTTTGATTCATACATAGTTAGTTTTTTTGTATGTTTAGAGTATGTGGTCAAATGTGTATTGCTTATAGATAAATATTTACTGTATACATAGTTTAGGATTTAGTGTATGTGCAAAATGTGTGGTTATATGTGCTATGATTATAGGTGAATCTTATGCATATATAGTTTAGGTTTTGTTGTATGTTTAAAGTTTATGGTTGGATCTGAACTTCTTGTATGTAAAAGCTTAATTTATGTATAGTTAAATGTGCAAAGTGTGTGGTTAGATGTGTACTGCTTACAAGTAAATATTTAATTGATATATAATTTATGTTTTGTTGTATGTTCAAAAGTGTAGTTTGATGTGCACTAGTTACAAACAATTGTTTAATTGACACATAGTTTAGGTTTTGATGTATGTTGGAATTGTATGGTTAAGTGTGCACTAGTTACACGTAAATATTTTGTATGTTTTTATATTTTATTTTTTGTTTAAGATATGATTATTAGTAGCTAAACTATACATATTTGGGATTTGTTACTGTGTTTTTTCTAATTGTTTAGTCTTTTTTATACTTTGCTATATTTATAGTTAAATGATACATTAAGCTATATGTTTTTCTAGTTTTGTCAATATGTAAATGTCAGTTATGATTATATATATATATATATTATAAATAGTATTATTAATATCTTAATGTATAAATATTAGGTTTGTTCTATTTTTTTCCAACAACAAAATGTTAATAACTGTTATATATTTGTTTTATTGTTTAGAATAGTATTTTTACTTGTTAAATATATGGATATCATGCTTGTTTTAATGTATTTTATGTTAAGAACTATTTTTTTAATAAATTAGATATTGATGCTTATTTGAAAGATTACTTGTTAATTAAGTAAATTTTAAATAATATATATTTTATAGTAAATATACTTTACAAGTAAATCTTTAAAATGTGTTTACTTTGGAAGATTGGTTACACCATTCTGAATATTTTATTATTTTATATATGTCACTAACAACACGATACTTTATATTGGTGTCATTATGTGAAACTTCTTCTCTAAGATTGAAGACTTTTTTTTAAATAAATGCAATTTAATTATCTTGAATGAATTATAATTATAAAATATAGTTGTTATAAATGCAATAATGATTTGTTCGTTTTTTGTTTTGATTTTAGCTTATTTGAAACAAAATTTAATCTAACCAAACTAATTCCAAATATGTTTGATATTTTGTATTTTACCTAAATATCTATATAATTTTAATTCTTTATTATAATTATAATAATTGTTAGTGGCTCAATAAATATATATTTTCATGCACTATTTGTAATTCTAATAAGAGTTCACTTCAATGGTTTTGGTTTAGTTTTATGTTTACAGTTTTCTGTGGAAAAAAATTAGAAAGAGAAACTATAGATATGTGAGAAAAACAATATAAAAAAATAATAATAACTTCAATGAGAAATTTCTTTTATATGTGTTTTTTTATGATAAAATTAATAACTTCACATATTAACTTTGGCTGTTTTTTATTAATCTTTTTTTTTATATTTTTTAATGTTAATGATAAGATGTTCTACGATGTTGCTACTAAATTTATCAAGTATTAGAACTTAATAAAGAATATATGTGATGAGATTTTCCCGTAAACGCACACATAAATACATACGGTACCACATAGTTATCTTATTGGTATTAGTATTTTGTAAAAGAAAAAAAATCAGTAAAAATCTATTCACAAATTTGGATGTATCGTGACTGGACTCACGTATAGTAACTTGTGTTAGATAATTGAATATAGGGCAATAATATCACACACTTACCTCATATAATATGAAAAACCATTATATTGACATTTGTAATGCTAGTCTATACCGATGATAAATATCAAAAAGATCTGTAAAATTAAATATCATATCTTATGTTACCCTATAGTCAAATAACCAATCACCGCATTTGATATTACAACAATAACTAATTAAGGTATTGATGAGTGAATAATTGTCAAAAGAATATATTTGGGATCTTGAACCTGATGTGACTAGAGAGAGAAAGTGTAGAGAGAGAGAGCTAGATTTTTCCAAAGTAATATTCAATACCCTTTTTAGGCAAGTGGGTCACCCCTTTTATACTAAAATAAGGGGACCCATTTAAGCTCTTAGTGGGCCATTCATCACATATCGATGAGGCCCCCTCTACTATTTTACCTTCACATATTGGTCCCTACAGAACTTCCACTATTCTAATGATTACATCAACTACTATTTATCGCGTTTCTACCCCTATCGCTTGGATCGGCGAATTCCTCCCTCATCAGTAGCCCCCCAGTCTTCGGGAGCTTTTGGGAGCGAAGACTCGTGAAACAGCAATAGCCGATCATCTGACCCTATCTCAGAATTCAGATCCTGTCGGTTTCGACTTCCCGATGCTCGGGGTTACTTCTTCGGACACCTTCCCGCGCCTCGCCTTCTCGTTCTGTGGGCTTTTAATCCTAAGCCTTTCTTGATGGGCCTGGCCTTCTTACTGACCCTGGTAGCGATGGCCCACTTCTATGCTGTGCTTGTGGCGAGTTGCTTACATCAGGTCTCGTCAGACCCAGGTCGACACGTGTCATGAGCTAATAGGCCATTCACTTGTCAGGCTAAGCTCCTATGCAGACTCTTCGTCTTCCCGCTGTGTTTCCGTCGATTGGTATCCCCCGATCTTTCAAACCTCCCTATAAATACCCCAAAGCCCTTAGTGTCTCTCAGAGGCTTTTTAGAGAGAGAAAACGCTGTCCGATCGTTTCTAGAGAGAGAAAGAGAGTTCGTCCGACCCTTCTTTGTTCTTTGCGCCTGTTGTATGAGACCCGGACGTTCACAGAAAAAACCTACTAAGAGAAACCTGAGTGGAGCTTTGAAGAGTGGTCTAGCATCGGGGATAGAGCAGAAGAATACCGACGAGCTGGTCTGATTTGGGGGTCTAACTCTAAGCCTTTCGTTCCCGCTCCGCTTCCTCACGACCCTGTTCTCGCCACCCCGGTTCCCGCAGAAGTTTTCCTTGTTTCCGATCTTCACGCTTCTTCAACTCTCGAAGTTAGTCTATCACCAGAGCCCATCGTCCTTTCCTCTAGCGACAGTTCTTCTCGTTCCCCGGTAGTCTGTCCGGGAAATCCGACCCAATTTTCCACAAACTTGCCCGTACCCCGACGTGCCCGTAAATCCACCTTTTTTACTATGGGAGAAGACGAATTACCCAAGTACTCGGAAGGAGGTAATAGTCCCGAAATGGTTCAACTTACGCCCTCGATTAGAGGGATTCGGACCGGTATTAACACTGCGGTCACTTTTTTAGGTCTGCCCAAAATGCGGCTAACACCTGAGCAGGTGGAGGAGGCTCATAAGGCCATGGCTCGAGATGCTGCCGGTGCTTCTTCTTCCCGGGTCCGGACATCTGAGACAGACGCTGCTGCTGATGCTTCTTCCTCTCGGGTCCGTCCGTCTGAGACAGACGCTGCTGCCGCCCGCAACTCTAGTCAAACTCTGATCCAAGAGGCTGGGGAATCGGAGCTTGATGTTGCTCCCGCGGGGGTCTGTATCGCTGCTACTGTCCCTGCGGCCAATCCCCAAGACGACCCTTTGCCCGATGAGGTCGCAGCTGTCATCACCACCAAGTACTTCAGCTGGCTTCTGTCCCGGGATGTGGTTTCTCTCTTCAAAGGGAAGTACCTTTACTTCCCCGAGTCCGACCATAGAGAAATGCTGACCCGCTGGGGAATCCCTGACTGTGTCACCGTCCGATTCCCGACCCCGGGGGAGACACCCGTTCACGTCAGACCCAGAGAGATCGTGGTGTTCACTGAATTATTCAACTGTGGTCTGCGCTTTCCCTTGGACCCCGAGATTGCACTCTATTTCCGCACCCTTCAAATCTGCCCGTCGCAGCTGACGCCCAATGCGTGGTACACCCTGATGTCCTGCATCATGGCTTCCCGCCTCTCCGGTCGAGCTATGCCGATGGAGGAGTACATCGCCATGTCGGGTCTGTCCAAATCCCCGAAGTCCTCATTCTTCTATTCCTCTCTTGGCAATAAGTGGAAGATTGTCAACGATTTCTTGGAAGGGGACAAGGGGTGGAAACACCGGTTCGTGTTCCTGAGCGGGTGTTGGGAGAACGGGCTTCTATATACCAAGGAAAACCCGAGGCAACTGCTGCGGACCTGGGTCCTCGATGGTACCACTTCTTTTTTTCTTTTTTTTTTTGAATATACCTTGACGTGCCGATCCTGTGGTGTAGTGTCAAAAGACTGGCTGCAGGGGGTGAAGAAGGACCATTCGAAGGCCGCGGAGAGCACTTTCGAGGTGTTGAGAAACTACGCCCGCAGGAATTGGGGTCGGGGCATGCATCACACTTTCATGGATAAGAACTTGTTCATGAGCAACCTGTGGCGGTGCTCATCCGAGGCTCTTTCTATCGAACAGCTGCGGACACCTCCAAGTTTAGACGAAGTGATAGCCCGCACCGGTCGTCCCGGGTACATACTGTACCTTCCCAAGCGCAATAAGGCGCCCAGCAAACGCCCAAAGTCAGATGACGAAGGGGGGGGGGGGGGGGGGACCGGAGGCTGGAACCGAGGCAGAGGGTGACCCGACCAGGACGGCGGCGCCGGATGCGGAACGACCAGAGGCGAGCCAAAATCCGACGGTGGTGCAGAAGAGGAAGACCCGTGCCGAGTCGGGGGGGTCCAAGCTAAAGAAGGCCAAGGCTGTGGAAGAGGATCGGGTGGCAGTCAGCGCAGAGGTGGTTGCTCCAAGGCTTGTCCTCTTGGATCAAGTCGAGGGCGGGGATCAGGCTACGGTCGACGTTGTCTCCATCCCGGACGACACTGAGCCCCCCGAGGCTGCAGACCCTGACGCTTCGTCGTCGAGCGGCCCCAAATTCCCGGTGCTGACGACGATGGGCAGCCCGCATCCTTTTCCGCTTCGGAGCACGGATGGACTGGCACTGTCGCTGTACAGCTTGCTGGTACCGGCAGCCTTGAAAGAGCGTCGGGCTAGGGGGCTTGGCAAGAAGTTATCCGTAGCGGAGGCAAAGATTTCCAGTCTCACCGCGCAGGCGAAGGCTGCCGAAGAGTCCCTGGTGGTGGCGGAAGGTCGGATTGCTGAGGCTGAAAGACTGGCTACCGAAGCGAAGACGGCCGCGGAAACAGCCAAGCAGGCGATGGAGTCGGCGCAGAAAATCGCGGAGGACGCGGTGAGTGCTTCGGAGACGGCGAGGAAAGCCGCGGAAGACCGCGCCTCAGCTCTGGCCTTGGAGGTTCAAAAGTTAAAGTCCTCGAACGTTGCCTACCTCAATCGATGTAGACTATGGTCGGACAAGGAAACCGCAGATGCCAAGGCCGCATACGTTCTGTCACTCCATAATCGGTACCCGGACCTTTGCCTTGGATCGCTATGGCTTGACGTACCGGTAAAAGATCGTCCCGAGGGAATTGAAGTGGAGGAGTCCGACGATGCTGACGATGAAGAGAATAATGATGATGCGGATGAGGATGAGGACCAGTGACAGTGCTTCCCCCTTCTTCTTTTTTTTTAAATTTCTGTTAATCTGCGGGGGCCATATATCCCCCTGTATTTTGTGTTGCACTACTTGAACTCTTGCTTACTTTTATTACTTTGGGGGTCACGGGGCCCCCTGTGACTATATTATCTTTAATTTGCTTGGTGAACCGTTTCGCACATCGTAATTTTTCGTTGGAAAAACCAAAATTTAGATCGGTAAAACCGAGAAACCCCTTTAAGGTTCTGGAGATCGATTTATTATCGAAAATTTTCCCAAGAGGTCGGAAAAATCAAAATGTAGATCGGTAAAAACCGAAAAACCCTTTTAAGGTTCTGGAGATCGATTTATTATCGAAAATTTTCCCAAAAGGTCGGAAAAATCAAAATGTAGATCGGTAAAAACCGAAAAACCCTTTTAAGGTTCTGGAGATCGATATATTATCGAAAATTTTCCCAAAAGGTCGGAAAAATCAAAATGTAGATCGGTAAAAACCGAAAAACCCTTTTAAGGTTCTGGAGATCGATACATTATCGAAAATTTTCCCAAAAGGTCGGAAAAATCAAAATGTAGATCGGTAAAAACCAAAAAAACCCTTTTAAGGTTCTGGAGATCGATATATTATCGAAAATTTTCCCAAAAGGTCGGAAAAATCAAAATGTAGATCGGTAAAAACCGAAAAACCCTTTTAAGGTTCTGGAGATCGATTTACTTCAATAGAAATGACGATGTCCAGCTCGTCAGCTGTCCAAAACCATAATGAGTTGATTTTTAAAAGGCAAAGAAATTTTTGATTATCAGCACTGCGGGTCGGGTTTTGACCGATGCCTCATTAAAACCTCCTCGCGCCACCAAGGTAGGAAAGAGTGCACCCCCGATCATTACAAACTTGACTAAAAACAAAAAATAATGCAAAATACACCATAAATTACAAACTATTCTAGATATAATTTCAAATGCTCGATATTCCACGGTAGCCTTAGGAGTTGTCCGAGCCGGTTCTGTAGGCGGTACGTCCCGCTCCTGATTTTTTCGACTATTTCATAGGGTCCCTCCCAGTTTGGTGCGAGTTTCCCGAGGCTCTTGTCCTTTGTGTGTAGAAACACCCGTCGCAGAACCTTATCACCGACCTTAAACTCCCGACGACGGACCTTGGTGGCATACCGGCTTCTCATTAAAGTCTGGTAGTGTAAAGAGTTTAAATGGGCGCGGTGGCGCTTCTCGTCAATGAGGTCGAGCTCTAGCCGTCGGTTGTCGTCATTCGTCTCCGCCTGATAAGTTCCGACCCTGAAAGAAGGGAAAATGGATTCCGCGGGGGTGACCGCGTCCATGCCATACACTAGAGCATAAGGTGACTCTTGGGTAGCCGTGCGGGGTGTGGTGCGGTAAGCCCACAGCACTTCTTGCAAGTAGTCGGGCCATTTTCCGGCCTTTCCCTCAAGATTCTTCCGGAGACCATCCAGAATGGTTCGGTTTGTTACTTCAACCTGGCCATTTGCTTGTGGATGAAACGGTGCTGAGAAGCATTGTCGAATGTTATGGGTGGTGCAGAATGCCTTCATTTCCGCACTGTCAAATTGCGGCCCGTTGTCCATGGTTAGGCGTTGGGGCACTCCGAATCTGCAACAAATGTTCGCCCAGATGAACTTGACTATATCCTTGGTCTTTGTGGCGGACAGGGGCTCAGCTTCGACCCATTTTGAGAAGTAATCTACCGCGACGACAATCGTTTGCCTTCCTCCCGACGCTATTGGTAACGGGCCGACGAGGTCAATTCCCCATCGGTCAAAGGGTAGTCCTTCGGATATTGATTCTAAGGGAGACGCGGGCATGTGGATCGCGTTCCCAAACCTTTGACACGTATCACAAGTTTTCACTATGAGTCGGGCGTCAGCCGTTATGGTCGGCCAATAGAATCCGGCGAGAAAAATTCTTCTAATGAGAGCCTTGTATCTGCAGTGCGCCGCGCCCTCCCCATCATGCAGTTCAGACAAAATTATTTGGGATCCATTAAAACCTAAACATCGGAGTAGAGGCCGGCTAAAGGATTTTTTGTACAGCACATCCCCTAAAAGGATGTATCCTCGTGCCTTGTTGCGCAATTTTCGTGTCGAGGTGGCATCGTCGGGAAGCCGACCCTCGGCCAAGAAAACGATAATACCCCGCCGCCAGTCTGAATTTGCAACCGAGGAGACCTGGCACGCGATTTCAGGTCGGTTATCCAACTCACGCCTCTTAACATTGGACGGGCTTTCTTGCTCTATTACCCACGGATAACTGGTAGAGCAGGAAATCGTCGCTAAAGAGTCCGCTGTCGTGTTTTCACTTCGGGGGACATGCTCGTACGTGATTTTGTCAAAAGAAGCGGCCAGGATCCTTAGCGCCGCTAAGTACTGTATCAGGTGCTCTTTCCGAGCCTCCGCACTCCCCGAGGCTTGGTTTATCAAAAGTTGGGAGTCGCTTATAAGGCGTACTTGTCTCGCCCCGCACACCTGCGCCAGTCGCAATCCTGCCAAAGCTGCTTCATACTCGGCTTCGTTGTTCGATGTGTGAAAACCAAAACGGATGGCCTGGAGCATGCTCAAACCCGAGGGGGTTATAATTTGAACTCCCGCCCCACAACCATTAATGTTTGCCCCCCCATCAGTGCGGACGGTCCATTCGCCTCCCGCTGCCTCTTGCAAAGGCGATTCCTGTTCGGGACGTTCGGAGTGAAATTCGACTAAAAAATCGGCCAAGGCCTGGCCTTTGATCGCCGTTCGGGATTCAAATCCAATGTCGAAATCCCCCAACTCTACCGACCACTTAGATACTCTCCCGGACATGTCTGGTCGTTGAAAAATGTATTTCAACGGAAAAGATGTGCGGACGACAATGGGGTGTGCTTGGAAATATGGGCGCATCTTCCGCGCCGCCGTTACCAGAGCCAGCGCCATCTTTTCCAGTTTCAAGTACCGAGTTTCGGCGTCCAGCAAGCTCTTGCTTACGTAGTACACTGCTGTCGGAGCCGGCCCTGATTCGCTGATTAAAGTCGCGCTAACCGCGTAATCCGTGACTGCAATGTAGAGGTAAAGGATTTCGCCCGGAGAAGGCTTGGTGAGACGGTTCGGGGACGATAGGTACTCCTTGATTCCTAAGAACGCCTTGTCGCACTCAGCGGTCCAAGCAAAAATTTTGACCTGCCGAAGGACCTGAAAAAACGGAGCGCATTTGTCAGATGATCGGGAAATGAACCGATTTAGTGCGGCCAGTCGCCCGGTCAGGATCTGAACTTCTTTCACACTCCGGGGAGGAGTCATGTCGGCCAGAGCTCGGAGCTGGATCGGGTCGGCTTTGATGCCTTTCTCACTAACGAGGAACCCCAAAAACTTCCCTGACCGAACCCCAAAAGAACACTTCTCCGGGTTCAGCTTAAGATTTACTCTGCGTAAGTTACCAAAGGTCTCTCTGAGGTCGGCAAGGTGGTCCGTATCGGTCCCGCTTTTGACCAACATGTCGTCAATATAAACCTCCATATTTCTCCCGATCTGTCCTTCGAATGTTTGGTTAACCAATCTTTGGTAGGTCGCGCCCGCATTCTTCAACCCGAAGGGCATCACGTTGTAGCAGTATAGTCCTCGACCCGTGATAAACGCGGTATTCTCCTGATCCGCGGGGTGTAACTTAATCTGATTGTAACCGGCATAGGCGTCCATAAAAGATAGTAACTTGTTCCCTGATGTTGAGTCCACAAGCTGATCGATCCTTGGCATCGGGAAGGGATCCTTCGGGCATGCCCGATTGAGGTCGGTAAAGTCCACACACATCCTCCATTTCCCGCTTTTCTTTTTTACAAGAACGGGGTTAGAGATCCATAAGGGATACCGTGCTTCCTTAATATGTCCGACGCCGGTCATTCTTTCGACTTCCCGCAGAATCACCTCTGCCTTTTCGGGGGAAAAAACCCGTCGTTTCTGTACAATTGGTCGGACGTTCCTGTTTATGGTCAACTTGTGAATCGCAAAGGATTCCGGTACTCCTGTAACGTCTCCAGAGCACCATGCAAACAAGTCTAGATTTTCTCGGAGCAAGTCTAGTAACCGTTCCCGCAGGGTTGGTAAAAGATTTACCCCGACCCGTAGATACTTTCCAGCGGCGAAGTGATGCAACTCACACTCTTCGTCTGTCGTTAAGAGGCTTGGGGTCTCCCGAGGGTCGTCCACTGGCTGCGAGCCTGGGGAGTTCCCCCTTAATTGCTATGCTTGAGCAGGAATCATCTCTTGGTCTTTCTTGGGTGCTAACGCTGCTCGGTAACATTCCCGCGCCGCTTTCTGGCTGCTCCGTACTACTCCAACGTTGTTTCCGACCACATACTTCACACACTGATGGATTGTGGAAGTCACTGCATGCATGCGCGATATCCAAGATCGTCCCAAACTGGCGTTGTGTGAGGCCGGCGCGTCAACTACTACAAACAGAACCGTGACCTCCTTTTTAAACGGACCGCGGCCTAACTGTACCACGCCCTCGAACTCTCCCACCACGTCGGCTGCCGACCCCGTAAATCCGACTATGGTGCGGTCAGATCGTTCAATCACTGGTCGTGTTCGAAATTTGGCAAAGGTTGAAGCGAAAATGATATTGGCCGAACTCCCGGTATCTACCAAGATGCGGCGAACCTCCTCCCCCGCGATCGCTGCCCCGATCACGATGGCATCCTCATGAGGTCCGACTAAGTCCCTCATGTCGTCATCATCGAAATGTAAAATTGGCGAGGGGGCGCTTCTGGTTTGGAAGCAAGTTCTGGCTTCCAGCTGGGTGGTCAAGTTGACAATGTGTCTTTTCCTGGATGAGTGTGTTATTCCCGCCATTGAATCCCCCCCAAAGATGGTCAAGGATTCGAAAAGATCACGCAGGCCCTGAACTTTTCCGACGCGTTCTTCCACGTCTTCCTCAACAACTCCGACAATGTTGTGGTTGGCCCCTGGGACGTCATAGCGCGGGGTCGGGTCGGAGATACTTCTGGTTTTGAAGCAAGTTCGGGCTCCCGTCGCAGATCCTCCTCCGAGGCTTATCGATGACTCAAACAGTTCACAAAGGCCACGCACGCTAACTTCCGCCTCTTCCTCAATGATCCCGATGATGTTACGATTGACCTCGGGATCAAGGTATTCAATCGAAACGTCGAAATGATCAGTAACCTCCGAAATTGCCATGGTTGTCTCTGGTTTTGGAACGACAACTACTTCTTTCGAGGTCGCGGCATGTTGGGCCTTCTTGACATACTCTAACAGGTTCCCATGCTCGATGAGCATCTGTATTTCCTTCTTTAAGGCTATGCAATCCTTCGTGTCATGGCCGACGTCCTCGTGGTAACGACAATAGCGGTTATTCCTTTGCTCCTGAGGCGTCGGGATAGGAAAAGGCTTTCGGTACATCCCGCTCCTCTTGGTCTTTTCGTAAATTGATGACACGCACGGGGTGGGAGATTTAGTTACCGATGGTATGCTCGGGGGTATCGTGCTAATCGGTTGGGCTGGCCTAGCATGGTCTGGTCGGGAACCCTGCTTTATCACGACCGATGCTTGGGCGCTCTGTTGGATCTGCGCCGCCACCTCGGAAGCTTCCGTTTCTTCGATCAGTATCTGCTTTTCTATTTGTGCCAATAATGCAGAAAAAGTGAACGCTTGCTTCTTCGTGACTGCTTGCTTCATTGGCCCCGGGAGCAGGCCTAATCGAAACGCCGTTAGGGCCACATTCTCTTTACAATGGTCCAGATCGGTCTTTGCGTCAATGAACCGCCTGGTATAGTTTTTTAGGCTCTCCCCTAGCTTCTGTCGACAGTTCATAATAGTGTCTCCGTTAGCGCGTAAACTCTTACTTCCCACGAAGTGCTGCCTAAATATCGCCCAGAAAGTCCCAAAGTTCCGGATGCAACCCTGCGGCAACCGGTTGTACCATTTAGAAGCCCTATCTTTGAATGTCATAGAAAAGGCCCTGCATAAGAGTTTGTCATCGTTGTCGAAACTCAACATGAAGTTCTTGAAAGCTTCCAAATGGTTGTCCGGATCCGTTTTCCCGTCGTATTTTTCTAGTTTGGAAATGTCGAAACGCCTCGGGAGTGGTCCCGCTAATATCTCATCGGATAACGGGGAGGCCCTCCAGTTGACTCCGAGCTCGAAAGCTCCTCCTCCAAGACCTTCGGTCCTAATTCCATAGAGTCCTTCGGCTCTTGGGCTGATGAATTGGCTACTCGTTCGGTATCCATGGTTCTGGCTGTTCGTTGGTTGCCAAGGGATTGGTGGCAACATTTCCCGCTCTCCGCGGCTGGCGACGTGTGTTCCTTCTTTTTCAAAGGATACAGGGGTCGGCTTGTTAGTGCCGTCCTTTTTGTACTGCGAGGGATCTGCCCTGGACCCTCGAATGTGTCGGGATCGACTCTTTTGCGTTCGTCGGACTCTCTCCCGGCGCAGGTATTCCTCGCCTGATGACTCGTCCGAGGGATAGTCCGACGTCATGGCCCGACGGCTTTCTGGGTTCCGACGAGTCTTGACGGCCTCTTCGTCGTCGGGGGGAGAATCTCGGTAGTACCTGACAGGTCGGACCTCCACTCGCGAATCTTGGCCGCGACCGGCTGCTCCCCGATCGTCCAGGGCGGGCTCTTTGCCCTTCCCTTCCCGAGCCCTTTTCTCGTCCAGTGCCCGCTCCCGTTCTTCTTCTAACCGGGCAATGTCCTCAAGGAGCTGCTTTCGGGTCATAATCAAGGTCGACCGCTTATCCCGACCGCCGTTCCACTCCCGACCGGAAACTCCTGTGCCTTCCGACCCAGTGGCGGCTCGGACGACTTCTCTACCGTCTCTCTCTATCGCCGCTTCGCTATTCATCCCGTAAAATGTGATTTTCAAAGAACAGAAGATTCCTTTTCGGTATCACTGTTCCCACAGACGGCGCCAATGATGAGTGAATAATTGTCAAAAGAATATATTTGGGATCTTGAACCTGATGTGACTAGAGAGAGAAAGTGTAGAGAGAGAGAGCTAGATTTTTCCAAAGTAATATTCAATACCCTTTTTAGGCAAGTGGGTCACCCCTTTTATACTAAAATAAGGAGGACCCATTTAAGCTCTTAGTGGGCCATTCATCACATATCGATGAGGCCCCCTCTACTATTTTACCTTCACATATTGGTCCCTACAGAACTTCCACTATTCTAATGATTACATCAACTACTATTTATCGCGTTTCTACCCCTATCGCTTGGATCGGCGAATTCCTCCCTCATCAGGTATAACATGGACTACCTTGTTACACATAAAAAAAAATTAAGGAATTAAAAATAGAATCGAGTGAACATAAAATTAAGATATATCATCATCACCAAA
Organism: Limnanthes douglasii subsp. nivea; assembly: GCA_036936605.1. Classification (NCBI taxonomy): domain Eukaryota; kingdom Viridiplantae; phylum Streptophyta; class Magnoliopsida; order Brassicales; family Limnanthaceae; genus Limnanthes; species Limnanthes douglasii. Next base: position 153,805,144 of record JAUPFV010000004.1, on the reverse strand, counting down.
ATTTGGTGATGATATAAATAATATCACAAACACTTGGATATGAGAAATCATATAAAGTTTTCAATTAATATCATATTCATAAAACTAATAATCTATCATTTGACAATAATATTGTAACTGCGTCACTTACAAAATAATAGATCATTATAAAATATTGTGATCATTTTAATATTGATGTAACCGACTTTTCTTTAGAAAAGTGTGTAAATTTTTTTAACTTAAAAGAGTATATTGAACAAAGGCAGGCCTTAAGAATACTTACAAAATACAAAGTTAGAACCTAATACAATGATTGAAACAACAAAAGCAAGGGCACCAAAATTGAATTAAATATTAATTCCCACCTCTAATTCAGAAAGAGCAAAAGAACATGGCAAACAATTTCGTCTTCTGAATTTCAAGACTCAAGCACTAGAGAGTTGTGTAGAGAATCAAGTTGTCAAAGTGAGCTTATATGCCAAATATGCGCCTTTGAACTACCTGGAAAATTAAGCAAGTGGAACAGCAGTGAAGATAGGCTTAGAGCAGTAAATCCATGGATATTCGAGCGCAGTTTACAAAAAAAATTGAAAATCAAAACAAGACGTTAGAATTATAGCATAGTAATTTGAAGAATATTGGAAACTCTTAATCCATATAACTCTCGATTATAGAGAAATCATGTATTCCTCAAATAATCGATTCAAAGAATTTCTAGAAAAGTTACTGTTAATAGTTAATTTGTTTCTTAACAATATTGGTAATTGATTTTCATCTTTCATTTCAGTGTCCACCTTGCAAGCCAATCAGCTGCAAGATTATGTTCTCTGAAAAAATGATGAAAAATCATAGAGGAAGAAAATAACCTCCTTATGTTATTGAGAACAGATTCTAAAGGGCTAAGAGTTTGGCCAGAAGAAAGAAGAGATACTGAAATATGAGAATCATACTCAATATCAACGTTACTAAGGCTTTTGATTTTACATATGAGGAGACCGCCATGAAGGGCACGAGCTTAAGCTTGAATTAGGATTAATGTTTCATACAAATTACCAAAGCCATGAAGAATATCATCATTATGATTGCGCATAATGATAGCACCACCGGAATCTCCAGAATGGGTGCAACAAGTGTCCACGTTAAGCTTGTATTTACCCTAAACAGGAGGAATCTAGTAAAGGTGAGTTGTTTTTTTCTTGTTGGTTATATAATTGAAATAGCCCATCATTGTAGCTGCGGATTTTGAATGTTTACAGTGCTTAAGATTACAAAAAATTATGATGGTCCAAAATGATAATAATATTATTGACGTAAGAGATGAAAGAATTAGATGAGAAAAAACTCCCTTTAAATTTAAATTTGTTTTTCGTTTGCCATATAACCCAGTTGATGATAGGGGTAGTTTTTATATGAATTATGTGAGGAGCAGACCAGAACCAGTATAGACATGTTTTTTATGGTCATGAATTTGCTGATTCTAATCTTGAAAATTTGTACAAAGTATGACCATATTTTCCAAACGTAGCTACGTGAAACAAATAAGTGATCACTAGTTTCTAAATTCTTGCAAAATTGATATTTAGATACAAGAACTATGTGTTTAGACTTGTGGAATCAATGGGGATTAGATTGTGAAGAAGCCTTCAATGTAAAAAGTTGCAATTCAGAAGAGTGATCTTGTTTCGGTTTCTGTCATATATAGATAATGTAGGATGCTTTGTTCTAATACTTTACAAAACATCTTTAATGATGAAGGATCCATCCTTAAGATTTCACCATTGAATGATATCATCAACCTGCTGTTTGATTCTTAAATTTGAAATTAAACTGATGTTAGTAGAAGGAATAAAAGACTTAATATTGTCTAAATTCCAAAATTGTTTTCCCTATAAGAGTTTATTGTAGTCCCTATGAACCATTTGTTGTCAGAACCGTTTACAAATTTAATTGATGGAGGTATTCCACACCAATCATCTAATAAGAAATCGACATTGCCTTTACCAAGAATCCACTTTATCTGATCTTCAACATTATTTTTTATTTCGGCTAGCCTATTCTAGGTTTGCGAACCTTTCATAGAATAGTTAAGTTGAAGATGATATTTCCCTTTGTAGTAGATGTTGTGAAGGAGATGGATTAAAGAGATTTATTATCTCTGAATCTCAACCATAACTTATAAGAATAATTTGTTTGAATATCGTTGAAGCTTCTTAAGTTTAAAGCACCCTCGTTAAAAGGTTTGCAGTTAGTTGTCCAGCTGCTTCAGTGGATATTGTTGTTATCACCATGGGAACCCCATAAGAACATGTTAATAATTTTTGAATCTTCTAGATGATAGTCTTGGGAAACCTACAACTCTGCATCCAGTAAATACGAATTGGCATTAGAACAGTTTTAATTAATGTTAGCCTACCACCATAGGATAACTTCTTTCCTTCCTAGTCTGTGATTTTACTTCTGACTTTGTCAATCAAAGGAGTGAAGTTTTTTATTCTTTTGTTATAGTCTATAGTGATGGTCATGTAGGATGTAAGAATAAATCTGATATAGAAGCTGGTCTGAGTAGTCGGAGCTTTTATTTTATCTTGAGAAAGAGTTTTGTAGGGTGCTGATTTTGGTTTTTTTCTTTGTTAAGGGCTTGACCAGAGATGTTTTGGTAAGTTTGCAAGAAACCACATATAAAATCCATAGAAGAAAGAGAACATTAGTTAATATTAGCAAGTCGTCAGTGAAGGCTAAATAAGGTATGTTTAACTTGATTCTGCTTGAGAATTTTAGAGATTTATTAAGCTCAATAAGATTAGTGAGATCTCTGATTAAAATTTCTTCAGAAAGGATAAAAAGACTTGGAGACAGAGGGTCTCCTTGTCTTACTCCTCTTTTTGTTTTGATAAAACCAATAACTTTACAACTAATAAGAATAGAAACAAAAATAGATTTGATTAAGTTTTTTATAAGGTTAACAAATTTGCAACTGAAACCATAACAATGTAAGACTTTGATGATAAAGTTGTGAGACATGTTGTCAAAAGCCTTGGACATATCGACTTTGATGATGACGATGTTTCCAGGTTTAGTTTTCCTGTCTAAATCATGGATAAGCTCCTTAACTATAATAATATTGTCTTGTATTGATCTTCCCTTAATGTATGAACCTTGAACACCTGAAATCATATTAGGAAGAGGATTACTAAGCATGTTGTTTAATAGCATAAACATTATTTTATTTAAAGTTGAACATAAACTGAAAGGCCTGTACTGATTTCAGTTTGAAGGGTTGTCTGTCTATGGTATTAAACAGATGCCAGTTGAGAGAATTCATTTAAGAATGTCTTGATCATGAACAAAAGAAGTCATGGCATTATAAATATATTTGTTATAATGTTCCAGCATGTCATGAAAAAAAATATGTTGAAGCCATCCATGCCAACTTCACTAGATGGCTTGAGATTCTTGATGATGGCTATGATTTCCTCTTCTGTTAGATTAGCTAAGAGACTATAATTATCTAGTATCATTTATAACAAACATAATAAATCGACCAACTTATTGCTTTTAAGGTTATAACACAGGAAGTTTGGAAAAAGTATTGATCATTTTTAACTTAACAATTAATAAATAGTTAGATTTGTGATGGATATGTTTGTTTCGGTTGATGTTTGGGTGATTTTTATGGATAAAAAAACTATAAACATATCGTGAGATAATCTTATATTATATCAAAACAAATAAATCTTATGTGCAATAAACATGTTGGTATCTATAATTGTTTTTTACTATAAGTAAATAATAATAAAATATTTATATTTATATTTTTTTCTCTTCAATGTTATATATTATTATATATTTTTTAAACTAAAATGTTTAATTATTAATTTAGTCCAAAATTTTAATAAAATATTTAATATGTAAGTTAATATTATTCTAATAAATTACTATATGTTTTAAAATTTAAATATTAATTAGTAAGTTTGAACATGATTTATGATTTGTATAATTATATACAAATGTTTTTTTTATAAATTAAATATTTTGTCTAAAAGTTATTATTTTAATAAAATATAACATGAGATATGAAATAGGTCGAAAATATTTATTAAAAGATCTATTTTTATGTTGGACGATGATGCAGAAAAACTAAACCCATTTTATAACTCAGACTAGTGGAATAATTTGTTTATCACTTGTTACTAGTTTTACAAACACTTCTTCCTTTTGATCACCGCAGTCTTGGAAAGATATAATTTCTTTTGTCTCGATATTTTCAGCATGAGTTATAGCATTGTGAGTTTGAACCCATCCTCTTAGTTTAAAACTTTTGGGACTCATATTCTTTATCACATTCACTAGGGTTGGTATAACTCTAGTGTAGTTGATCTCATGTGACATTTTATCTTATGACACTTTCGCTCATATACTTTCCAGATCAAATTCAGACAAATTCTCATGTAATGCATGCTAACTTGGCCCAGGTCTTCCTATATTTAATTGAATTATCAACAAAGAACTTTTTAAGTTTTTTTTATATTGAGCCTTCAAAGTATCCACTTCAGTCTCATGCTCTATCATCTTTTCATCCACCATAATAAATAAGGCATTCAATTCTCTATTCAAACCGATGTTTGTGTCATTCAAAACAGATAGTCATTCTTCAAACTTTTTGACCTTCTTCTGATACTCGAATAACTAGAGCCCAACACATTAAAATTCTAACACTTGAGCTTCGAACAACTAATTGGCATTCTTTTTATTCTTCAATTGAAGTTTGAGTCACGTATCGGAGTCCTAAGACGTTTGTTATTGCAATTAGAAGTATTTTTATACTTTGGTTTCTAAAAACTTGAAAGGTCATATAGTTTACCATAAAATATATCGTATAATAATAATAATATTCTACAAATAAAATAAAATACTAACTTGCATATGTAGTTATATTCATTAAAGTAATAGCAACATCATTAGCTTTTTTACTTACTAGTCGATATTGAGATGCGACAATCATTCATCATAATATATCTAATGTTTCGAGATTTGTGATGAATATATTTGTGTGGATTTTGGAGGTTGAGCATCCTCATAAATTTATTCATCTAGGACAATTATTTATGGAGAAGTAGACATAAAAAATGTGTCATTCTTTTTTCCTAAAGGTCTCGTCGAGGATATAACGGACACTTCATATTTTTTTTGTAGTCGCTTCATTACTTATAACAACAACATTTGTGGTGTTTAAAACATCCATGTGGTCATTTTTTATTTTTCATATGAACAATATTGTGACTTACCGAAGACCTTTATTTAATAACCAACTGATGTGATTTGGTAGTTTTAACACTTAATTATTTTTTCATCTGTAATATCTTATATTTCAAGAGTTTTTGAATATTCAAAACTTTTTGGTAGTAACATTATTTCTATTGTCTTTAAGAACAACGAGTTTAGAACCCTCCCTCGAGTCACTGAATCATGTCTCTTTTAAAGGGGAAATAAGAGTTGTAATTTTCTTCTTCATTGGGTAAATCCTTCATTAATTCGGTTCTTCGGCCAATATACCCTCAGCCATCGAATAATCTTCTCTCTCTTATTCATCAACTTTGGGTATCATCACATAGTGGCCATTATGCTTTTACTTTAAAAGTCTCATCTTCTCGAGACCAATAGTTAAAGAAACGGAAGTTGGTAAGGATAATTATATTAAAATAGGACTTTTACCATTATATAGGTCATTTAAAAACATGTCATTCATTCTACTTACCATATCAAACTATTAATACATACGCCAATAATCTGTTTATGAAAGTATCAACCACATAATCCAAATAACATAATTGGAATACACAAAATATATAATACAACAATAAATGAAACTACTTATTCTTGAATTCCTAATTTATATACAGAGCATGAAATCGTCTAGATGTATCGATATCAGAGTCACCACTGGCAAATACAAAACTTTTTTTTCAAGTCTTGTTTGAGTTCGACAAGTTAGTAACCATCTTGTACATATTATACATGTAAATGTAACAATAAGGGTTGGATTGAGAGTCGTTTACTGAGGCCACGACCATGAATTATTGCATCAAGATTAGGTAATTGACAAGTTAATATCAATTTATTATGAAAATTAGCAACCTTCAATTGTTTTTTGTAACTAACCGATACATACTCCCACTAATTGAAAAAAGTCTAAGATTGCTAGATGAAATGGTAGTCAAACCTTATGTATAATATAGTATTTAAATAACATTATTTTATAAGACAAACAATCGGTATGACTCTTGTTCTTCCTTAGAAATCTCAAAACCCCGACATTGTCAGATTCTATTTCTCTAGTAGTGGAAATAATTGATATTCACCAAGATTATTATAATTAATCTCAAAGATTTTATCCTTAGTCTCACGATCTACGATGAAAGTGATATTTTTTAATTATTATGGAACACTAATATACAATTGAGGAATAAACGGTCTAAATGCAAGATTCAAGGATTTATAGCTTATGAGGAAGACAAAATTGCGATAACAATGAGATCCATCACGTCAATGAGTTTAGACTTAGTTATTAAAATCATACGACTTTACTTTCCGATTTTAAAGTTAGAGGAATTATAAACAAAAACTTATGTTTGGACCATTTTTGTAATCCATAACGATTTTATTCATAAAAAAAGACTTCGCTAAAGAGGAACGAAGAGTAAAAAGTTGAAAGCACATCAAAATAAATGAAGGAAAAATAAGGATGAGAGCTACATTATTGATGTTTTTAGTAAAATGCATATGATATCTCAACTGTACACGTGTTGAAGAGCTAACGTTTCATTACAAGACTTAATGATCATAATCACGTAACTGCAAACGATACATATGTTAATGTGGCATATATAAAAGATACATGTGCTTTGGCCATTAATATCACTTCACGTGTATTTTTTCATGCGTAGTCATCACTTTTTTGAAATGTTGATCATCACATCTATCTTTATTTTACTTCTAGTGGCTCAATAGTTTATCAAGTATCATCTTTTATGTTTGGCATAAAACAAAATAATTGGTATAATATTTTTTTTTAGTTTTTTACTAATACTACTCATATGGAAAAAATTAACAAAAATATTTTTTCCAATTCAGAGAAAACGTACTAGTTAATCTAGTATCATACTACTTACCCATGAACTCCTTTCCTTCGGTAAAATAAAATAATTGATCCTCAATGAAGGTTTGAGTCGGTGAAGTGTTTTTATGAGGTATGAGTAAATGCAGTACTGAACCAAGGTCTTTAGAGTTAACATTTTGAGTAGAAGTAACTTGGTCATCATAAGGTAATGACAACAACATTTGGATGTCAGTTGGGTCAGATATTCATAAAGATCAACCATAAAGGTTGAGAAACTGAAAACTTCAATGATCATTTATCATGCTACATCTAGACCTAGTAACTGGATCTTACATATCAAGTAACCATAAAAGTAGAGGTTCGACATTACAGTAGAATCATAAATAAAACTCTTTTTGGTTTAACAAATACCAGCACTACATAGATCGATCATATATACCAACTCGTCTTATTTTAAAAGCAACAGTTTAATTATAAAAATATTAGACCTAGATTTATATTTTTCCACATTTAGATCACATGGATTGAAGGCTATTGATAAGTACCAAATATGTGAATTGACTGAATTTTAGTTAATAAAATGTAATATTAAATATTTTGAATCCATATTACTAAAAATAAATAAAAAATAAGTAAAAACTTCCAAAATATATAAAAAATTAATAAGTTGAAATAAAATATTCAAAATAATTATTTTAAAAATAAAAATAAGATTCAAATATATTTTTTCAATTAAAAATTATGACCATATGATCTCAAACTATAAAATCATATATGCAATACATCTTCTCTACCTCAGACGCTATTTTATGTCCATTTCGTTTCTCTACATATATTTATTATTATTATTCGTCGATTTAGTCTCTCTATACACTCATTATTTCTTTGTCGATTTTATTTATTAATTGTCTACGTGTACTCTCTTGTCACCAAAAACCCCTCTCGATAAGTCATCCTTAAGTAAGCGTTTGGTTGGTATCATCGGTGGTAACATATCTAGAGATTATATCTACAAAGACAACGAATTTGAGACCCAAGCTTATCTTTGGGTTTGGGTTTCATTCTCTCATCTATTTTATTTTTTTTTGACAAATACTTTCCTATATGTCATCAGATGTGCTCCCGCTGACCGTCAAAAAATCTCAGGTAGGATTCACTTGAGCTTGAACTACTTTTTATATATATTTATTTGCTTTAAAATAAGGGTTTTAAACCTAAAAATATTAAATTATCATACTAAAGCTTTAGATATGTAGTTTTTGCTTTTGATTTTTGGTTGTCCTTGTTTAAGTGTCTCTTTTGGATTACATAGTGTCAAACCTAAAAAAATTGGTGTGCTTGATCTGTCAAAAAGTAGTTTAACAATAATTGAAGTTCAAGTATATCTAATAACTATCAAGCCTCAACTTTTCTTTATGGTTGTTACATAACTTTTTCAATAAGAAACTTCATAGTCTTATTCTCATAGTGGATATTGGAGTTCATTGACATAATCTACTTTTAACTTCATATTCTATTTGATTTTTTGAAGGACCATTTATGATAACAACGAATATTCCATTTTTTAACAATAACTTTAGTAGAGAATTTCAATTTATTTTCTTTCCAAAAGAACCATATTATTTTGAAAACACTTTGTGTTATATAGTATTCGAAATCCCATCAAATAATATATCACAAAATATGGAAAAATAAATAGAAACCCTTTTCTAGATTCACCTAATGAATAAACAAAAACAAGAATACTTACGAGTTTACTTGCTGTTGTTCATCTAGTATTTTTTTGTTCTTTTTTGTTCTTCGGAATTCTGTATATCGCCTTGAGAAACCTGCAGAACGAGTTAGTAAGAAAGAAAGGTTTTGCAAATACTAAAGGAAGCGACTGTCTTTGTGATTAGGGTTTAGGATAATGAAACTAAAAAACTTGACCCCTTACTTATAGTCTTTACAATGTGAATCTCAACATTGTAAAGCTCATTCTTTATTGCTTCTTTGTATCTAGGGACTATAACCCGATAAATTGATAATTCAATTTATATCCGTGATTTATTAATGTAGGATTACATGTTGAGATTTGGGCCCCATTCATCATAATTCCCAAATTCAACCCGCTTACCACACTTGAGCCCATAACGCATTTTCGCTCATATGTCCAATTTAGTTAATTAAACAAATAACTTGATTACTTTCTAATTTAGACTTCCTTAATACAATTACTTTCTAATCTAGGTATTGTGAAAAGGGTCCTGGACATTGTTCACCCGATCTGTCATATATACCATAGTATTCATCACCACGGTCAGATCTAACGATGTTAATACTTGTACCGAGTTGTTTCTGAACCTTAGTTCTAAAAACTATGAACTTGTACAAAGCTTCAGACTTTTCATCAAGAATATAGAGGTAAGCCAAACGAGAGTAGTCGTCGATGAATGTTATAAAGTACCGCTGCCCGTTCCATGATTTCTGTGGAAACGGTCCAAAGATGTCGGTATGTATTAACTCTAGAACTTCGTTCGCTCTATAAGCCCCTAACTTTTTAACTTTAGTTTGTACTAAAGTCTGAGTAATCAAGGGGACCCAATAAACCTTGAGCAACGGGTTTGTCTATCCTAACTTTGGATGTATGACCTAACTGTTTGTGCCACAATTTAGAGGGTCTTTCAACTATAGTAATGTTGTTTGGTGTATGTTGTGTATTCGTAGTAATATTGTGATTATTAATAGTATTCAACAAATACTAGTTATCATCTTTAATCAAATTTCCATTTCCAACAACCACATTATTTAGAGAAAGTGGAAAACAATTGTTTCCCATCAGGAAAGAGTAACCTTGCAAGTCTAAAACTGGATAGAAACTAAGTTCCTATGAAAAGTGGGAACATACATTACATTCTCTAAAAATAATACATGTTCAGTGTAAAATACTAAAGAAAAATAAAAAATAGTTAAAACATCACACGAGCTCCCATCTGCCGTGAAAATTGATCTTTCATCTTCACTTATAATCATGCTATTTGACGTACCCTCCAAAAAAACACTCACATGAGTTATTACAGCTGAATTAACCCACAAAGTATTTATTTTTACAAAAGCTATATTAATTTCTGAAACAACTAAAGATGTGGGAATACATTTATTTAACATGTAAGACTAATGTTTCTCATAGTCCTTTTGGTGTCCTTTCTCTTTGCTGGAAAAATTATCGACCAAGATTCGATTTCTTAGGCTTATTTTTTTTAACCGGACATTGACTTGGCCCTTTGCCATTATTCTTGCACTTAGTCCATGACCATTTTACAGATGTAATCACATTAACCTCAAGTGATATGCCTTTAAGTTTCTGCTCCTCTTGTGTAGCGTGAGAAATCAACTCATTGATATTACAAATTTCCTACATGTAGTTATAGGTGGACTGGAAATACTTAAACTGGTCTGGCAACGAATGAAATGTCAACACTATTATGCATTCCTCTGGTAGGTCTAAAATGATTGCCTTTAACTTTTGGCCAATCATCGACATTCCCATAATGTGCTCCTAGATTTTACCTTTGCCAATATATTTTTTGGTAGCTAGCTCGATGAGCAAACAATGTATCTCTACCTTCTTGTTTTTGGAAATGGCTTTCTCGACCTTCGTGAGAAAGACCGAGGTAGTGGTAACACCTTTAGGGACAACCCCACACATTGTTACTGGTATCCCCTCTAAAAAGAGCATCATGCACAACTTATTTGACTTCTCCCACCTTTCATCGGTCTTAGTTTCCTCCGGTGTACTTTCCAGACTAATGGGGGATGGTTTAGGAGTTGATAGTGCATGGTAATAATCATGTACATACAAAAACAACAACATATCTTCCTTCCACAATTGAAAGTCCGAACAATTCAACATGGGTGGACGGTTCCCCAATAGATTGTAACCAATGGATATTATAATAAGAACAAACAACACACAAAACATATTTAACATCTTGACATATAACTGAATATATATATGCATGGCAAATACATGTAAAACATAAAATTCCCCGACAATAGATATCAGAGGGAAAATCATACTAAATACAATTTTATGAGTTTGAGAAAAATACCATGCTCATTATTTTAAATTCCTAAGTACTGGTGAGACCTTCCGGAGGGCCGATGTCATTTACTTAGATTAAAATAACGCAAATTTGATCTTTTTAAGTACCGGTGAAACCTTCCGAAGGGCCGATTTCAGCTACTTAGAATAAAAAAATTGCAAGGATGAATTTAATTTATCCTAAGTACCGATGAAACCTTCCGGATGGATGGTTTCATCTACTTAAAATTAAAATAAACCCAATGACCATTTTTAATAAATTTATCATGTTCATGATTAGTTTAAACCAAAACGTGGACCTTCTGGATGGCCGGTTTATTTGAATTTAAATTAATCTTCAAACCTTTTGAAGCCTATGATCAATAAGAAAATTAATTTTAACCTTCAAGAGGGTCGACTAAATTAATTACTTAGTTTCATCTACCGGTCTACGAAATCTTAGTCACGCATCACCATTTAATCATTCAAGCACATTCAATTTAATTCATAAATAAACATACAACAATTAGCATACTAAACACATCATATTTACGAAATAAATTAATTCAAATATATCAAATTAATGACATAATTATTTTAAAAGAAAAATCTAATTTCCAAATTATTATTTTCATGAATTGTTTTTCTTTTCTTCATGACATGTCGCAAGTCATGGGCGTCCGTCCAACATGCAACAACATAGTTGCACATGCAATAAAACTGATGTATATTGCAACAATTGCTGCACCTCCTGGGCGCACACCTAGCCTGTAGCAATAATGCACGTCCTGGGCATCCACCTAGCCTGTAGCAATGCTGGTAATGATGAACATCATTTGATAGATTTCAATCAGCGTTAACATCAGTGGTTAAGCCGCCGGTGAGCTACTGTCATAATAATTTTAGTTTTATTCGTTATATTAGGATTGTTTTGCTGCTAATTTCGAGAAGAAATTCCACACATCAATCAACCCTAATTTAACTGAAAAACTCAAAACTATCAAAACTACAATTTATTCATATTAAACATGAAAAAACAGATAAACATAATTTTTAATACAAACAAATCACATAAACATGCTTTTATACAGTTCATAAATACATGTCATAACCAGCTTAATTAACACATAATCTTGATGGCATGAACTCTTTACACTGAATAAAAAAACATGCATCCATATGTATCCTCATACATATTCCTCATACAATTTGATACCAATTGTTATATATTATTCAAAAGCGCATCAAATAATATATAATAAGACGTAGAAAATTAAATAGAAACCTTTTTTTTCTAGATTCACCTAATGAATAAACAAAATAAGAATACTTACGGATTTGTCTGCTACTTTCCATCTAGTATTCTTTTATTCATTTTTTTCTTCAACGATTCTGTATATTGCCTTAAGAGGCATGCAAAACGAGTTAGTAAAAAAGGAAATAATCTAGACACTCAAGGAAGCGATCGTCTTTGTGATTAGGGTTTAGGATCATGGAATTTCTAAACATAGCCCCTTACTTATAGCCTTTACAATGTGAAGCCCAACATTGCAAATCTCATCGTTTATTACTTCATTGTGTCACATGACCATAACCCGATAAATTGATAATTCAGTTTATATCTCTAATTTATTAATTCAGGCTTAAGTGTTGAGATTTTGGCCCTCTTCATTAGAGTTCCCAAATTCAACCCGGTTACCACATTTGAGCTCATAACACCTTTTCACCCATAAGTCTAATTTAATTAATTAAATAATTAACTTGATTACTTTTAATTTATACTTTCTTAAAATAATGACCGAATATGTTTATTTAGCATGTTGGTCCAAATTATTGTCGGTCCATAAATATATTAAATAAATATATTATAACAATTATTATCGGTCCATACATATATTAATTAAATATATTACAGCACCTAGTATATTAAGATTTTTTAAAATTTGTGTATCATTTGCAAGTTCCGTGCGAGGGTTATTGTGTTTTTTTTGTGATTCACGCATAGTGCTAGGTTATTCTATTTTAGATTTTTGGGTTTTGCAAATCTAGTTTTTGGATTTTCCCGTCTAGATCTAGTCTCTTTATGTATTATGAAATTATATTTTAATACGCTTTAGATCTATTCTTTTTGTATTACAGTGGTTTTTAGGTACATTTGGTAATACTGTATTTAGTTAGTTTTTAAGTTTATTTCACCTTCAAAAAATATCTCAAGTTTTATTTATGATTTATTCAATATTTAAAAAAAAACTGTAAACTCTTCGATAAAAATCTAGATATCATCCTCATCATCTTAAGTTTAAATATAATTTTTTTCTATCATTTAAAATTCTCAATCTTTTAAATTATTATAAGTTTTTGTCGGTTATTGGGTGTCGAATAATTATGCAATTACCAGGTTATAAAAAAATTATTCAACAAAATAGTCAAAATCAATTCTTTCAAATGACAAGCACTATCTAAATATTTTTTTCCACCATTTTCAACAAAAATATGTTTATTTTATTAAATTTTGTTCTCCACCATTTTTATGACAAAATTTAAATAAAATCTTATCATTACAAAATGAATTTTTTTATAACCCAACTTTATAAAAAATATCACGAAATGGAAAAAAAAAACTTAATACCATAGTATCACTTCAATTACATCCCAAAATACAAATATCATTCCATCCACAATATACGAAAAATAAACCGGGGAATACATCTAACCACTTGTAATCATTCCATCCACAATACACAAAAAATAAACCGGAGAATATGTCTAACACAATCACTTGAAATTATAGATATTTAGGTTTGCACATTAAAAGAAATTGACCATGGTTGGTGATAAATCAATTTATTTCATAATTAGAGGTGGGTCTATCCAATAAATGGAAAGGACTAAATTAGATTTGTAAGTATGAAAAATTAAATACAGTAATTATTTTGTACTATTCATGCACAGGATATTAGTATTTGCGTAGGCCACATTTATTAAATCAAATACTCACATTCATAACAATTATTATTATTTTTGTTATAGTTCAATTTCATATAATCCCACTTGACGAAAAATAAATAATATAAGTATTGAAAAGGTAAACTCTTATTTTTATTTAATCTGGTAGTGATAAAGTGGCCTTTGACGTTTTAGGCCCATGAAACTGCATCGGTTTAGGGTTAGTAGAGTAGCACCAAAGGTATGGTATGGAGCTAAATCGACATGATGGGAAAAGAATATGAATAGACAATAGGCCATACGTGGCGATACAAACTTATCAATTTATTTTCCCGAAATGTCGAAAAGGTGATATGTATGGAACCTAAAAAGGAGATAACGTTGTTTCATTTTTAGGTTAAACTGACTCGGATCGAACCTAAACTCGAGTTCAGGTATAAGTCTCAATCATAATTTTTTTTAGGATATCAGTATATACTTAGGTGTCTTAAATGCTGGTATATAATCATTTTGCTAATGGCTGAAAGCGCATATTATAATAGTTTTTTTTAAAAAATATATAATATTTTTTTATAATTTTGTTTAAATTTTAAATTTAACTTTATACCAAAAATATTATAGTCGTACTTTTTTATTTTCATATTATTTAATTTTTGCTAACGTAATTTTATGTTTTTTATAAACAAAATTTTATATTACAAAAATTTATTTTTAAAAAATAGTTTGCTCAAAGAATGGAATGATTTTGATGATGATTTGGTAGTATTTATAGCCATGAAGTTGGGTCATAAACTGTTATGAGTTTAAATTCGTGAATTTAAGGTTTGAATTACGTGATATTAGCCTTACATGTTCATGTTTTGGTCAAATATCTTATTCTATCTACATGAAATTAAACGAGCGCAATCTCTTACATTTCATAGATCTATCAGTAGTCCTTATAGCCTTTGCGAGATAATCAAAGAAGGTTATAATCTTAATCTTAAACCATTTTTTCTTAATTGAGACATGTATTATCTACGGTTGATATTGTTTGTCGAATCTTGCATGACTTGGAATGTTGAATTCATGAGAATCTTAAGGTGTATTGAAATTAAACTTGCCTCGTTAAAAAATCTTCTTTGACTCAAACCTCTACTAAGGATAAAAAGTTATATATTGTCGATTTACTAGTAGCTGATTATCTTACAAATATAATTTTTTACACGATATATAGATAACATAGAATTAAAATTTTGCTTTGGGTTACCTGTTGAGGTATGAAGTAGCACACCTGAATATTTTTGAGATGAAATAAATTTCATCAAGATTTGCACTTCCGTATATATTGTTTGTCTATGAATTTTATGCATACAAAATTTAAAGTGTTAAATTAATTGTTAATAGTGAAAATTGTGATTATCACGCGTTGAAAAATTTAAGAGTCATGTCATACGTGCCACAAGTATGATGGAGTGTCATTACTCCGACACACGTCTCCTCAACTTCAATTCTTATAATCATTTGATCTCTTTAAATCTCAACCACTAATCCAAAAAAAACTATTTATCTTATAAATAAATAAATTTATGATTATTATTTATTTACCGTTCATTTATAGATATTCTTATTCATTTTACTAATTTTATCTTCTTGAACCTTATTTTCTCCCTATTTTTATTTGAGGTTTGTTGCTTTAGTGTTTCTCATCTTTTTATTTTTAAAGTTTCTTTTAACCTCTTTATATTAAAAAAATGGTGAGAACTATGAATATGTATGTTCATGAAGAAGATGAAGAATGTTATGGTAATGAGATTTGATGATGGGGCGGAAATAGAAGAAGAAGCAACGATAGATGAAACCCTAATTCAAGGGTAACATGATGAAACCCTAATCTAAGGGTAACAAAGACTGAAATTTACAGATATAAAAAATATATTATTCCAAAAATTTAAAATAATTTAAGGCATATAAGGCTTTATATAAAAGCTTCTTAAAACCCTAAATTATAATACAAGGAAATAAAATAAATATTTTAAAATAAAATAAAATAAAATAAAATCTTAATATAATTAGATTTGTTTTAAATACATAGATATTTGAATAAAATAAAATAAAATTAAAAAGGTCTTTGTTTGGACTTTCTGGGCTACATCATCCTCTCCTGGTTGACAAGAATTCGTCCTCGAATTCACAGCACCATCACCATCAAGAACCTAAATTATTTATTTTATTTTATTCAATCATTACATTGAGAATTATAATTGTTGACCTTATCGAAATAATATAATTCTTCTCGAGTGTTCCTTATTCGAAGTCACATTGAAGCCATCCAGTTGAAGGAAAAAAATAGTTTCAAAAACCTTTTCATAGCCTGAAGACAACATCCCCATGTCCAGTTGATGAAAAAAAATGGTTTTAAAAACCTCTTCATAGCTCGAGACAACATCTCGATAAGCAATTTTTACATTGATTCGACAATTGATAGCCAATTTAAACTCCTTCAGTAACCGGTCAATATGATCGTCATTGAAACGCTTAATGTGTCTCCCGTATACCAAACGATCTTTGAGATCTTCATGGCCGTATGTTGTTCTCTCCTTTAGACCTTGAATCAGATGAAATCAAGATTCAGAAACATGTTTGCCCCGTAGCAGGAACTGAGGCTCTGATACCAAACTGATGATGCAACGGAAATAGAAGAAGAAGCAACGATAGATGAAACCCTAATTCAAGGGTAACATGATGAAACCCTAATCTAAGGGTAACAAAGACTGAAATTTTCAGATATAAAAAATATATTATTCCAAAAACTTAAAATAATTTAAGGCATATGAGGCTTTATATAAGAGCTTCTCAAAACCCTAAATTATAATACAAGGAAATAAAATAAATATTTTAAAATAAAATAAATATTTTAAAATAAAATAAAATAAAATAAAATCTTAATATAATTAGATTTGATTTAAATACATAAGACAATTGAATAAAATTAAATAAAATTAAAAAGGCTTTTGTTTGGACTTTCTGGGCTACATCCAGAATCGAGGTGGTAGTAGATCTTTTGGTGAGATTTCTTCCAATGCTTCTGATAGAGGATGATTTTGATCAAGAATTTGTGGAGTCTCATCAGGCTCCTAGAAACCTCGGTGTTATAGTTTATACCTTACATGAATTGGCACCATATGAATTATTTGGAACAAAGAATCCATATATTTATATTCTTAAAATATTTGGCTCAGTTGGTTATGGTACCGAGATAAACTGGAGTTCCTCCATGGCAAACTCATATATTCTTGGGTGGAAATAAAGACTAAAGGATTTCATAACACTAATAAAAAACTCTCTAAGCCTATAAAAATTATGTTATCATCCAAATAAGTGGTATTTTACTAGGTGAAGAGTATGCAACCTTAAGCCATCAGATCTTCTAGGTATAATTTTTGAATAAGGATCCCAATCATAGAGAAGACGAGATTTCGCGAGAGATACTCTTACGAACGAAAGATCCCATGAGTTGGGGGGTTTTCATGACTTTATTTGATATCAGGGTTCGGTTCCCGTTAACAGGGACTCGTTGACATTCTTCAAAGAACTTGTATGTGTCAAAGCCATTTGGTTTCCAATTATAAAGAATTTTCTTATCTTCAATAATTTTATATATAATATTTTTTATATCTTTGATGTCAAATATTTTTTAACACTGGTAATCATTAGCTACTTTGATCCAAGCCCCAAATACTAACAATGCCTAATAATGTCAAATTAGTCTCAATTATTTCCACTTATGATAAAATGTGAAAAATAAATTTGTATATGTCTACGGGAAATGGGAAACATGCAAAAATGAGGCAAAGTCGTTGTTTTCACGGTGGTGTAAAATCTTAAGTTAATATTTTCTATTTTACTTATGTCATTCTAATTTATTTGAACTTTTCATGGTTTATGAAGCTTGTTTTTGCTTACTTATTTTAAAGGGATAAAATACACTAATTATGCATAATATAAAAATATTTATCGAAACTGTGTGCACCAGGCCAAGACCAATTGTGCTCTCATTATAGATTATGCTAGTGAAAAATAGTTTAACAAGTATCAACCAATTTTGGTGGATGACTTCATATCTTCTGGTTTGTGGCATAATCATGCTTCACATGTTACCTCAAAAGTCTCGTGCATGCCAAACAAGACTAGTAATGAGGCCCAAGCTTCACCAACTAAGGCCATATAACCTAAAACCAAGAAAGTTGTTGCATTGCCTTTCTCCAAACCTTCTGAACCTAAGTTTGTTGGTTCAATTATGAACAATTTTATTGTTATATGTTCTTCTCTTATGACCTGTGGAGTTAGAATTTTTTACCCGAAACCCAAGACTTTTGGTACTAATTATTCCTAGTTTGTAGTGCCAAGAATGAAAGTTATTGATTATCATTCTACCAAGGTTTCTAACTATCATTCTATTAAGGTTGTTGATCATCCAATTACCAAGGTTTTCGATCCTTAAGTAGTCGATATGAATGACAAAAACTCAATGCTAATTCAACAACTTCTCATATAAAGGTATCTTATTCATAGATTTTATTTGTTAAAGCCCTAGTTATAAATGCTCTTGTTCCGTAAATCAAAATGGATCATGTCGAGGCTCGTGTCTCTAATTTGTTTTTTAAAAGAGTTGCATAGAGAAAGCTTTGAGTCTGTTATGAATCCCCTGTCGTCTTCTCGCAAAGGAGTTATTGTTAATGATGGTGTTGGTGAAAAGTTCCATTCTCATAGAACTTTCATTGCGCTAAGTATAAAAAATTAAAGATTTATGCCTATTTAGAAAGGGTGACCAGAGATGCATAATTAAGGACATCTCATCGATTTGAGAAACCCATAGTTTGAAATGTCAATAATGGGACTTTCCTGAAATGTCAAAGGCATAAAAAGTAAAAAACAATGGGCCAGTTAGCTATGAGCAAATACCCGAAATTGTGGTTCATGTCAAGTAAGGAAGTTACCTTGGCCACAACTGTTGTTATTGAAATGCTAATGTTTATGACACCCATCTTGAATGTGCGACTGTTTTTTCAACCACTTTTGAAACTAAATATCCAATAACTTATTAATGATAAGTTGGATGTTGATGATCACTTATCAGAGACTTCCCCTGCTGTAATGGTAAAGCCTTTTTCATTGGATCAAGTTGCATATGTTTTTGGACATTTTTTTTAATTTGGCACATAATGGATGTTGCAAACTCATCTTTCTTCCTTGCAGTTAATTAAGAGACAAACTCAAAATAGGAATTAATATGAGTTTTATTTTTTATGTTTTATATGAATCTGTCTTTATACCCTTGTTAATTATATTGGTTCTTTATAATATTTGTTCCGCGCAATTTATTTAATATACTAAACTTGTGAGAGTTAGTTATAGCTATTTATGATATTTGACCATTTCTCGAGGCTGTAGCATAGCTTTTTCAGAATATGCAAGAACTGAAGGAAATCTATGTTGAAAATGAGAAACATTTAAATACTGAGCTTCAAGATAAATTTGAATCAAAGCCACATTTAAAATATAAGCTCGATTATGTGAAGGGAAAACAGGTTGCAACACATATGGTTTTGGGTGTGTCTCGGTGGGTGGTGAAACATTTCAAAAATGAATTG
This sequence comes from Limnanthes douglasii subsp. nivea, assembly GCA_036936605.1. Taxonomy (NCBI): domain Eukaryota; kingdom Viridiplantae; phylum Streptophyta; class Magnoliopsida; order Brassicales; family Limnanthaceae; genus Limnanthes; species Limnanthes douglasii. The sequence goes on along the minus strand of JAUPFV010000004.1, from coordinate 153,785,406 downwards.
GATACTCATGTCATTTATATGATATCACTTTTGGATGGGGTGATAAATACTGTTATTGTTGTAAGAAAAAGAAATAGTTTAGGCCAATCGTATACGCAAAGAAGAACAGTTGAAAAATATTAAAAATTAAGCATAATATAATGAGGAATTTAGGAGAGATATGTGAAATTCTTGGAAATTAGCTGTTGAATTGGCTAGGGTGATGCTGAGAAAAAAATTGGTGCTTGAATTCCATATAAAAATATCCAATATCGGACTTAAGGTTGATTTTAAAATTATATCTCGGCGAGTGCAGACCATCATTTATTGACTAGAAAATTCTTGTAAGTGACCATAGAGGTATTTAGGGTTTTCTCTTCTCAGTTTGAAGCCGAACATGAAAATATATATAATCTTCCTCTTGTAACTCTTGTCGAATGTTTAGGTACTTATTTTCGTTTTTCGCTTAAATCAGAATATAGTCCCCCAGCTATCGTGTTTTTTTTTTCATTTAGTTCATCGACTAAAAAATCATTGGTCAGGGTCCCTGGACTATTCAAAATCTATAAATTTAGTCCCTGCACGTGGTCTCTTCCCTAGTTCATCCACGTATCCCCGTAGTTAAATGGTATGAGTCGCGCATATAGTTCTTCAACTTTTAATTCCATTTTTACCCTTTAAATTGATTTATTTTTTTATTTTTTTATTCTTCTGAAAATAGCATATCACAAAATTTGCGACACTCTGTTTAAAAACAACAGTACCAATAAATTTATTTGATTGATTTTCACATTGTTTTCCAGATCTTGCTTCAATTCAAGGTACTTTCTTTCGTTTTAATAATTAGAAGTTTTTTTAAAGTTTATGATTTTTCAAAAATAAATTATCAATCACACTAATGAATAATAATTAATCTAATCTGAGCATTGGATGTTAGAGTTAATGCCTCAAAGGGATACCATTAGATTCCATAACTAAAAGTAGTTTGATTGTTAGCTTCTTCATTAGATTTTGATAGAGAAATAGATTCTATAAAACAACAACAGAAATTGGGCAGATCAGTAAAGTGATAACTATCATAAACCCTAATAAATTAAAACGGAGAACTCTTACTGCTTCTCTCAAGATCTCTAGTGCCTCAATTGAAGGAAACTGAGATTGATCGTAATCGTGGTATGTTGTTGATTATGTATCGAACTTATGTAAACGATTAGTCTCTCTAGATCCCTCGTATTCTCAATGATCAACTTCCATTTTTATATATAAATCGGAAATGGATCGAACAAGAACTATATCAAGAGATGATGATACACAAGTGAATTGTGAATTACACGCACTTCTATAGTTTTAGCAAATTCACATCTCACGAAAATAGAATCTACCCCACCCTTGTAGTTGATTGAAACACGACTAACGAAGCTTCTACCAAGCGTCTGCTTCTAAATCTAACACACAATGCTCAGATTAGATTAGTCATTATTTATTAGTGTGATCGATAATTGTTTTTAAAATAGAGTATCGTAAATTTTGCGATACTCTGTTTTCAAAAGAATAAATAATAATAAAATATATTAACTTTAAAGGGTAAAAATGGAATTAAAACTCGATGAACTATCGATGAAACTCGTACCATTTAACCGTGAGGATGCGTAGCTGAACAAGGGAAGAGACCACGTGCGAGGACTAAATTTATAGATTTTGATTTTTTAGTTGAGGGACTAAATGAAAGAAAACTTGATAGTAGAAGGAATATATAATGATTTAAGCCACTTATTTTTAAGGTGTTGAGAATAAGAAAGACATCTCTAATTCATCCAAATATGTATTGATCATCCTTTTGCAATACCAACTTATTGATGTATTTACTAATGGTATTTATGATGACCCTTATGAAGTTATTGTTTCCATTGAACATTCCGATTTTTATAATGAATTTAGTTTATTTTCTTTATGTATTTTTGCACTATATTTTCCATGAGGTAAATGTTTTGAACTAAGTCCACATATGGCTATGACATTTTGATGTATGAATGTTACTTTCTGTTTTTTATCATGCTTTACTTTTTATTGAGATTCCCTTTTAACTTCAGATTTTGGTTAAGTGAAAATATGTGATTACATTTCTTCTCTTATGTGTTTATTTTATTTTATTTTTTGCTTTTTTATTTGGATCTCTATTATTAATCCCAGATTATATATTGGAATTTTTTTGTAGCTAGATACTTTGAGGTTTAAAATGTTGTTTAATTCTCAATTTGGAGAAATGCAATATACCGTCATTATATTTTATTAAAGTCTTATTTAGCCGCAAGAGTCTTTAATGAATTAAACAATCGAGCAATCATCAATAAAAAAGAAAGGTTTTGGACTGATAACAATCTGTTATCCCTATCAGATTGGTCAATATGAAGGTAGAGACTTAGTTTTTATTTTTTTATTGAAACTCGCGGGCTTTCATGTGTAGGATTGTAGAAGCATCCATAAACTTAATGTTTGTTTATTTAGGGGTTCAAGGAATTTCTAAATGATTAAGAAAATGTTTATAATCATCTAGTACTTATTTTTTATGGATTCAAGGACTTCATGAATGCTTAGGACTATATTTATAGTCATCAAATACTTATTTTTTTTGTTTGACAAGTTCAAAGACTTTGTGAATGCTTAAAACTACGTTTCAAGTCATCCGAGACTTAGATAAAAAAATATATTGTATTAATAACATAATAAAGTGTATAAAGTAAACAAATTAAAAATAACAAGAGTAGTCGTGGTAAAAGAAGTTGTAGTAGTGGAAGTTGTAGTGGCCGAAATTTTGTTATGCTTGTGAGTTTAAGAGATTCATATAATTTATGTTCCAGAGGTTTTGAAGTGATTGTCATTATTTACCCACCAATATGTATATACTAAGCTTGACCTTGATTTTATTACGTATGGTCTTTCCCAGTTTAGACCAACCTTATCGAGAGTTTTATCTTCAGCGTGGAGGATATTATTCTAAGATATTTGTCTTTAACTATAAATATTTTGAAGTAGAATTTAGAGTTGTATCCATTCTGAGACAGTGGATATAAACCATAATCCTAGGTTAAAGATAAAGAGACTTAGATAATCTCATATGTGATTCAAAAAGCATGACAGTAAAAGTAGGATTTTAGAGCCTTTTATAGAAGTGCTTAAAACCATACACAAAAATTATAGATCGTTCATAGAGAAATAAATAAAGCCCAATCCAATTTCAAAGATATTGGAGCTGTTTAAGTATTTTAAATAAATAAAGCAAAAAATAGAAAATTGTAGAGAAATCATGAAGTGGATAAATGAGGTCATAAAATTTGGAATTTTAGGCTTAAACTCCAGCACTGGCTTTTCCCCGTGATGCTTCCAAAATTATTTGGGCTTCTCGACGCTTTTGATTTGATTAGTCGCGACGCCTAATTCTGATATCCGAGACCTAAATAAGGCACGTTTCTGTTTGTCCAAAAGGGGCATATAGCCATGAGCATGCACTACTACATCATCAATGCTTCATTTATCAAATGGAATCACCTATGATATGTTTCTTGAAAGAATCTCAGACTTGTATTGAGTTAGAAAATCGCTAGCAGGTTTCATAGTTTTTTCACAAACTTCTTTACATATGAGGTTGTCAAGGGTCTCATATATGATCTTTATCATTGTTGCTTGTGATGAATATGCCATTAAGACAAGCCTGAACGTTTTTATCAAGCTGGTTTGATAAATTTTGGTTGACCAGCCTTTGATACGTGGCCCTAACATACTTGAGCCTAAAATTCATTACCTTGTAGTCAGATACTCATCTTTTTGTGATGAATGTACTATATATATTTTTATTTTTTTATACATCATGATTTGATTGTATCCCGTATATGCGTCCATGAAATAGCCTATTGCTCCATGATATTGCATATACTAATTGTCTATTCTTGGGAGGACAAAAAATCCTTCGAATAAGCCTTATTTTAAGTCAACACACATATTATATATTCAAGTATTCTTCATTAAAAACATTGGATTGACTGTTCATATTGGGTCGAATGCTTCCCAAATATGGCATACTTCACTCAGCATGTCTACCTCATCTATTATTGTTTCAGTATATATTGGGAGAATAATGTACTTTTTTGCTTGATTGTCTGAAAACCTTTTATCTATATATAGTATATGACATATTACTTTGGTATTGATTCGTGTTACATCGTGGGCAGTCCATGCAAACATGTCTAAGTTTCTTGATAAAAAAATTGGATAAATTTGACTTGCGATTGGTTTGTAGGTCTAGGCTAAGATTAAGGAATTTGTTTTCTTCTATTTTATGCACTTCATTTCTTTCTCTAGTTTGACTAAATGAATGGCCTTTATAGAGTAATTCTTAAAAGATAATTGGGTCCACTATTGGTTTCTATTTCTTAAATGTTATAGAGGTTGTATAAGAGTCCCATAACGTTTTTTGGTTGTTCATGATCACACCTATCTTACCATTTATTATGTAAGAAAATCACTAATGCACTGTTGAAATTATGAAAGGCGCATGGTTTAATCAAGACCTTTCCAAAATTGTATTATATGAGAAAGGCACGTTTACTACTATAAACATGCAACAAACCTGTTTTATGTATTCTTAATGTCTAAAAGCCACACCCAGCTTCAATTCTATAAAGATTTCTATGTATGTATTGGTGAACCCAATCAATACCCTTTTGATTATGTAAGGTTTAACACACCATACATCTTATCAAAATTACTTTTTAAAGATTATATTGGTCGTACTTCCAGTGTCTATTATTATTCATCTAATTTATACATTTTTTATCCGAGTTATAATTATTACCGCATCTTGATGCAGTTACAGAAATCTTCTAAGCTCTTCATAAGTGAAGCTAAGCACTCGATAATTTTTTTATTATAGGTGGGTTGATGTTTAACCATGACCTTCTACTTCCAAATCCCATATATGTATCTTCTTTAAGTTTTAGTGATACTTGATAGTGAATCTCTCATACTATTTTACATATGATTTGTTGGGTTCGGTATGAATCCATGTATCATTCCAGTATGTCTAGGATGATGATGTTCTTTAAGACTCTCAACGGTTCAAAAACTATCGTAACTTGTTGATGTCCCTGAATCGCTAGATCTTAAGGCTCAACCATAACTTATCTCAGCTGAGATTTTGACTTATTCTTCAAAAAATTAAAAGCTTACCTTCATCAATCAGGTTTTGTACTTCACCCTTCAATGCAATGCAGTCTTATGTACACTATCCCATATCATTGGGAATCTTTCATAATTTATTTGTATCTCTTATCTTCTTAGAAGCCACATCTTTTCAGGCCAAAAAAAACTGGACCACATCATTGGCTCTTTCAAAGATTACCCTTAATTTCTCATTAATATCTTTGTAGGGTCTTAAGTTGAATCGATAATGATTTTTGTTATTGTTATAGTTTTTGTTAAAGTTTATTCTTGAATTTTACATCTAACATTTACTTTGATTACAATGTCTCGACCTTGTAGAAACTTTAGTTATGTTGGGTTTGAAAGCTGGAAATTCAAGTTAAGTCTTTATTGTAAGGACCTTTTCCACTATGAAATACTCATTTGTGTTTGCCCAATGATGGTAACGAATATATGCATTTGAGAATCTTTAAAGTCTGGCTCTCATAGTTTAACGTATCTTAATTTATTCGTCCACATGAGATAAAAAGTCTCAAAAGTTAAGGATATTGTTATTCATAATACTTTATGCTAAAAGTCATGGAGAAAATTCCATGTTTGTAGGTCACGCAAACCACTAATTCATTATAGTCTTACATACCATTATTTGTCTGAACAAAGCATTGAGTGTACTTATGAAGGCTTTTTTTATCGTTGTTTGTAATGAATAATGTAGTGGCTGTATCGTTTGATAACTTCTGACTCGATGAACTTGGTATTGAAGGAAATTCACAACATGTCAAAGTTTTTGATGATGTCTGGAGAAAGCGGGTTAAACCATCTTAGAGTGTTGACTCTAAAGATCATAAAAATATCCTTGCATATGATCCTATCATATTCTCAAAAACCTAAAATCTTATTCTTAAATTTCTCTATGTGGTGTTATGGATATCATGTACAATCATATTGTCCATCTTGTAATGGTTAATATTTAGTGGTATTTTTTCATACAAGATCTCTGGTGTAAATAAAGATTTAACAAAATTGAACCTCGTATCAGTAGGAAATGACCCATGGTGGCTATAGCTCACTAGTCCGGTAAAAATATATGTCATTGTTTTGTACTAACCAGTTCACTGTGGATTTGAAGGCATGAAGGGAAAACTCCCCCAATCTGTAGGCTCATAACCATAGAAGAATGATGGTCGTGTTGGACCTGCATAATAAAGACCCAGTTTATCTATTAGAGGAACCATTGAAGTGTTTTGCTAGTTCATATATGGAACTCGAAGAATATTTGGATGTTTCGGCTGGTCCACTAGGGGGCATGTGGATAACTTACCAGTTATTTTTATTTCCCACGCTAGACGAGGCTCAAGTTCATGCACTTCTCCTATCCTCTCATTGAGACTATAAAAAGTAAGTGTTTTGCTCATTTGATCATTTTGAGAATGCTCACGACGACGATAATGCTTTCTAGTTTTGCTAAAGACAACTGATCATAAAGTCCCTTGAGATCATGAGTCTTTGATCGTTTGGAGTTTTAAAAGACTATGCAGATGGTAATATAATGTCATCGGTTCATTATTATAGATAAACTAACATAATCTATTTTCTAATCGTTATTATTTGTGCCATGTTTACCCCTCTAATCTTGTTCCATTGCTAGTGGAGGTATGCTTTGTGAGAAACATGTGCATTAGGCACAACATGTGCCTCAATAATAATAGTAGGCTTTGAAGTTACATAGGAAAGCGACATCGTTGTGCTATTAATAATTTATATTTTTTGTTTGACATCGCTGTCCTTTTATTTTATAAAAGTTTTTAGTTTATTAATATTCTATAGTTTTTTTGAAAAACTAGTAAGTGTTGTGAATGGTATTTAATGGAGATTTTGAAAAAATCCTCTTAGTAGGACTTTACTTTCCCACCGACGGTTCCAATTCGCTGATTTAGTTTTGGTTTATATGATTTTTTCGGCAAAAACACAATTTTTGAAAGGAATAATATGACCGAATAATGAAGTCATTATAATGGCGGTGAGTTTTCGTACAATGATCCGAGAAATGTTCTATGAATGAATGAAGTTGAGAGTTTGTGAAGAAATATTATGAAAAGATAAATTTTGTTAGATGAAAAAAAATTATCTTGTTAAATAAAAAAAATTATCTATATCTCTAAATATATAAAAAAGTCATATATTAAAAAATAAAAAATATTTTATAAAAAATTAATGAATTAGAAAGATGAAAGCACGTTTTATATTTAAGGTTTGAGTTACGTAACTTTAGTTTTACATGCGTATATTATTTAAAAAAATCATTATTCTATAATGTAAAATTGTAGATTTCATTTTTTTTACGTGATCTTACAACAAATAATTCTAATTTTATCATTTTTATATTAAAATTAAAAAAGAAAGAAATAAAATTATAAGAAAACTAAATAAAAAAAAATGTATCAAACTTTTAAGATTGTATTTATTTTGAAACAAACTTCATTTTCTTAAAATATCATTTATTTTGAATCTAATAAAGTAAATGGGTCTAGAGAAAACATATACTAGGAAACTGACCGATAAGAAAAGTTTCAAGTAAATATCAAATAAAATTTAATCTAGTTTTTCTTCTTCTGTCACGTAGATTTGTTGGTATAACATTTGGATATCCATTGCATCACTCTTGTAATACATGTTTGTCGTTTAAGTTTTGTTTTGGATTAGGTGTATTAATCGTGTTGTTAAATATTACTAAAAAAGAAACACATAGCATTACACATGTTTTATCGGATATGGATTTGTTTTAATTTTATTAATAAAATATCGCTTCGAATGTGCTTTTTAAGATTTCTATATAAGCCGTTTCAAATAATATATATATATATATATATATATATATATATATATATATATATATATATATATATTTCACCAAAAATAATAATATATTTATAATAATAAAAATTGATTAGTACCCTATAGTAGGTACTGTATGAATGTCAGACCAGAGAAGAAAACAGTTATAGCTTTCAACTACAGAACAAATATAATTCCAATTTTCTAGAGCATATAATATACTAGTGTACACCATATGATTATTATAATACTCCTATATATATCGTTATTATGAATAATACTAATAATATACTAGAATCTTTAATAATGGATAATTAATTTGGGTTGCATAATTGAAAAAGGTTCACTCATTAGCCACCCAACAAAGGACAGGCTAGCCTGGATGCATTTTATGGTCTTCTCCCTGAAACCAAGTTGGTTGAAAAGAGCGAAAACTAAGATTTAAAAAAATGTTAACACTGTATACTTATTTATTTTTAAACTAAACCCAGTTGCAGTTCTTTAAAGTAATTTAAAAATAAATTTCAATATTAACTAAATTTACCAATAATCATATATAAAATATGAATAGCCATATAACAATAAATAATTATTTGGTAGTTCAAAATATATTTTAGGTGTTTTTATTTTACTTATGGAGTTTTTCTAAATGTCATATATTTCGAATTATAGTTTCAAAAAAATTTAATAATATTTTTTTAATATTTAAAACAATTGCATAATTATGTGTAATTGAATTACAAAATAAGTATGGAAAAGACATATGTGTTCTAATTATGAAATTATGCGCAACTAGGTTGCTAAAAAGCATATATATGTTCGAATTGTGAAATTATATGTAATTTGGTTGTTAAAAAGCAAACTGTGTTCTAGTTGCATAACTACGTGCAAATGTGGTACATAAATAAGAAGAAAATAGTTGCGGAAATATGACTTTTGTTGCTAAAATAAGTATGATTGTATGAAGAAACAAATATTTTTTCTTGTGAAAATAAATGTTAATTTGGTGTGAAACAACTAACTTTTTTGTAGCAAAAATATATGTATTTTTGTGTTGATTTTTTTTCTTAAAAAACAATTGGATTGTGTTTCAATTGCAGAAATGCGTGCAATTTTGTTAATAAAAAGTAATTATATTTCAGTTGCGGAGTTACGTGCAAATGTGTGACTTTGGTTGCTAAATAAGTCTGATTGTGTGAAAAACAAAATACAAACTTGTTTTGTGAAATAAGTGTCAATTTGGGGTGAAACAACTAACTTTGTTTGTAGTTGCGTAAATATAAACATTTTGTGTTGATTTTTTTTAATAAAAAGATAGAATGTGTTCCAGTTACGAAAATACGTGCAATTTGGTTACAAAATTAGTCTGGAAAAACGTATAATTTGGTTGCGAAAAACAATTATGTCATAGTTGATGAATTACATGCAATTTGGTTACGAAACAAATTTCTTCGAAAATACCACTCATGGATTTTGTTTTGTTCATATTTAAAAACTAGAAATATATGTGCTTTTTTATTTTTATTTAGTTAAGATTTGAAAGATATTGAATTTTGAAGGTTACAAATTAACTAATTGTTACGTTTGTACGTGTATGTGTATTCTGGCATTGTTGGAAGAATTCATGTTGCATGTCGTTTATGATAAAATTCAAAACTCATTTGGTAATCAGTAATTTAATTTATACTTAGGTGGTTATCGGTAACTTATACATCTTTGAAAGGGATGTAATAATTTTTTAGGGTTTTTTTAAAAGAGAGAAATATTATTAATATTTTTTATTACATATAAAAAAACAAATTTTGTTAGAAACATTGATTTTTGCTTCAATGATTGATGGATTAAGGGGTTAGATGTTAGTTCATGTTGGGCTTAAAGATGAGATTTTGGATAATATATGTGATTTCACTAATGTAAATGCACTATTGATTGTTAAGGGATGCGATAATGGGTTGAAGTCTGTTGAGTTTGGCTGGAAGGATAAACAAATCAGAACCTTCAATAGAAAGATTCCAATTTGTTCTGATGATGGATTTATAATGAGGATGAGATTACCACATATTGAAGAAGTGGAAAAGTTGTTTGGCAGTGAAGCGGGGGATGTTGAGGAAAATGGAGATAATGGTGTAGTCTGATGTACGAGGGTAGCTATAGTGGGTGAATAAGTATACGAATTGTCGTCTATGGATTATTAACAAGCACCCGATTAATCTTGGAAAATATGGGGTTACCAGATTGTTTATTAGACCAAGAGCATTGGAATCGAGAAACTCTTTGGTCGCTAAGCTCACAAGTATAACAACAGTTGTTTATGGATAAAATTTATTGATCCAAACTCTCAGTTCGGTTATTTAACTTATAAATTTCACTGAAATCGTCCAACACTACCCAATGGGTGTTGAAACAAGTGCTATAAAAAGAGATATGATTATTCCATAAAGGGAGGCGATCCACCGACTCAATGAAGCCATCGAAAGTGGGAGGGAAAATTTAAGGTTCGAAGAGATATATGCAATATTACAATTGATATATTGGGGGGAGAAATTATGAGAGTCAACGCTAAAGACATTAGGGTTCCAAGCCATCAAAAGTCTTCATAGGGGATATAATGTGTGGTTGGTAATGTAATTCCAGTAAGGAAGCATAATATTATTAATATATTTTAGCATAGTTTGGTTTTAATAAAACCGATAAGAGTTATATGGTTACTAAAGATTAACTAAATTATATATTTTTTCCAAATAAGTTCATTAAGACCATGTACATTCCATGAAGCTGTAACTATGAGATTATAAATAGGAAGAACTCACAAGAGTTTACTGTACGAATATCATATCATCCTCATCTTAGTTAGTAATAGGCGATGTAGTAGGGGCTTTCCCGGTATGAATGTGAGAGGAAATGACTTCTACAATGCCAGGGTACGAGTCGTGGGATATGTTGATATCTTGGGCATGCGCATAATTAAATCTCTAGGGCTAAAAGTTCCCTTACTCATCAAAATAACTATGACATACACATTTTAGGGTCACCGTCACATACGGATAAATGGGTCGACTGAGAAATTAGTTATGCTATGACCAAATATGGTGTATTTTTTACATATTAAATGAAGGACTTGGTATTCAGTATACACGAGGGTGGGTTTACTCAAGCATTTGATTTTGAGCTAATTCAGAGAAGTCATATGCAACATGTATGATAATACAGACCATAGTAAAGTCGAGTCTAACCTTCTTTTTCGTATTAGTATTGAGGGTTCCTAGAACACTGCCTATGTAACTCAGTTCATTTTCAGTCTAGAGCTCGTGTGGTAGATTATGAATCTTGATCCAAAGAGGATGAACTTTAGGGGGTCTTTAATAAAAAAATTCCATGGGATTTTATTTATTTATGAAGATGGATGGACATTAGAGAACCAAAAGGAGGGGGGGAGGGTACTCTATAATTAAGGAAATATTGTAGGATAAGCTAAAATTTGCAGTAAAAATACATAGAATGAGTGATCTTGCACTTTGTTAGACCGTGCATACCCCACAATTTGATCGTGATGACCTGGACCAAATATGAAGCAAGTTTTTTCTATGATGTATCCAAAAATGCACTTCGCCCATTCATGTTTTTCACCTTATATGGCGCTAAATGGGTGATTATCTTATTGTCATTATACTCGATACATTGAATTTTCTCTTCTTACAAACTTGAGGGATTTTCTTGGAGATCGAGACCATATTGTCTCATGTCAAGAGGGCATAAAATGGGATTGCAGAGTGAAGCTCTAATGGAAATACACTGGAGAGATTATTAAGCTTATTGAAAGGAATTAAGCGTTGATGCTGGTTATCAGAGGGGTTGAGGTGTATGTCATTATGTAACATAGGATTGTAGGGGCATTAAAGCAGGTACTCTGAATATGGGACCCCAATACAAAGATAAAGCATGGGAAACCGAGTAACCTGAGTGATATGGGTGAGAGCCCCTGGAACCACAGAGACTAGTGAAGGAATCACGATCACTGTTAGCGCGATCATGGAATGATAATGGGAAGGTCCTAGCGGGTTCAAACCTAACGAGAGAAGGGGGTCATAACTTGCATATGGGTTTACAAAAAATGAGCTTGTATATGGGGTGAGAATGACTTTGGAGCTATTGGATGCTTAGCGGGTTTTGATTAGGGTTGAGAAATAGATGAAGCAACATGGGACTCTGAGCCTAGTAGACTAGGGTAAATATAGGAGTCAAAGGTCGATGATCAAAGATTATTTGGTTTTACTTGTTGAAGAACCTATTGAAGAATTCTTCAATGTCCGTTGGGTATTGATCAGGCTTATGTGGATTACATGTGAGGCATGAGAGGGTTTAACAATCTTAAATGTGGTATTTTTGATAGTGGGTTTGGGATTGGTAACAAAAGATGTTGAATCCATGGTTAAATGGGCTTTAGTGGAACGAAAGTTATTGAGAGGATACGAAATGTTGATTAATTGAGGAATATAGGGTTTACTCATAGTTTCTTACACATAAGTCGGGAATAACTTTAATGATTGGATCGTAGTGATGGAAACAGTAATGACAATATGATGCAAAAGTTCTTCGCGTATACGAATTGCTGTATGCGAGCTTACGATTGTGAGAAAAGTCTGATCATCGGTGGTTGTTGAAGAGCGCGATTTGATGAAATGAGTGTTCATGGATGCATAAGACTTCTGGATACAGGCATTTCCATAGTTATTGGGACCCAAATGATCACTATTAACCTAGCAAAAGATAATGATCGTTGGATATGAGCATCACGTGAAGATTAAGCTTAGGGATAATGGTGGATTTATCAACCTTCTTAGGGAGTTATTTTACTTTCTTAAAGGATTCTCTACATATATGATCGGGTCTGCGAGTCTATAAGGGAGTTAGGTGGCGCTAGAGGTGAGATGTTGATAACGAAAAATGTTGCATGCATGATGGTAGGTGAGTAGAGGGGGGTCCAAAATTCCTTCCGAAGACTTAGTCTCCATGGTATTATTCACTAGTGATGGAACATTTAAGAGGTATGGAGAGCCCACTGGAGTAAGCTCGTCGTTCTGCATGTTCAACATGACACTCTGATTATTTTTTCTTCGAGGCAAAGGGCTTTCTGTTTTAGGTATGGTACTTTTTAGAGGACCAAGTTCTTTTATGTATGTTCACCGTTATTGGAGGGATGAAAGATCTATTTAAAGTTTTTTATTTACTTTTGTTCTCTTTGTGGAGATATAAAAAAGTTGCAGTTTTTATCTTTATAGTCTGACTGAAAATGTGTATCTTAATAGGGTGTGTGTGGTACTTGAGAGGACAAAGAGTACAATAAAGATTCTGTGGGGATTGTAAAGAAACCAACATGGTATTTGCCTGGGTATACTAGTTGAAATGATAACTTAAGCTGCGTATAAATGTAGGATAAAACTATATTGGAAATGACACATAATCTTTATGTTACAAGTTCCATAACAGAAAAGAGAAGTGATTGATTTGGCATGCATCGAATGGACATGCATGGATTAGGAATAAGTGAAAGCACAATCGTCCTCACGCAATAAATAATGGCCTCAAGTCCAAAAAAATAGAGAGACATGACTGGTTGCCGCAGACAACCAATGGTCGTACAATATTTGGTAGAAGAAAGTCTAGGATGGAGAGAATGACAATTTCTTGATGAAAGAATGAACTGTTGAAAAAAAGAAGAAGTAAAACTACCATTTATTAATGAAATATTTTTATTTTTATTTTTTTTGTAAAACCTTTATAGATCGTTCTTCATCTATAATCCCTAATACTTGTGGATGAGGATTGAAGTGAAAATGATAACTAAAATTTAAAAAATTGAAGAGTAAAAATAGTTTTAAAGTTTTTAACGTTTGATTCTAAAAATAATAAAGAGTTATTCAATCTAAATTAACAACTTTTTATTGCATAAGACTCGTCACTTAATATGACTTAATCATTCGTAATAATAAAACGCACGAAACTTATAAACAATAATGAAAGAATAACTATTTGTTTATAATAATTTTACAAGAGATAACACTATCGATATAAATAAAAGTTATATTATTATAATATACTAGAATTTAGACGTGTTTTACCTTTAAAAACTTTTTATGTATTATTTAATTGTTGTTTAAGTTGGATAATAAAAGTTATATATGGATTGCTTGTGTTAATATCAAATCGAAAACAATGTATTAGGATTTAGAGGGCTAAAACCATGATTAGTCCCTCATGTTTTCTATTTGTCACACAATAGTCCCGCATGTTCACTTGTGTAAGAAATCAGTCTCCTACATTTCTAAAGTGTTGCGTATACAGTCTCTTATTATGTCATCTCAATTGTTTTTCCAATAATACCGTTAGACTCTTCATGTCAACGTCCATGTAGGACGCCATGTTGATGCTATAATTATTTTAATACTTATTATTTACCATTTACCTAATTCATTTATCCAACACAACCCATTACTTTTAAATTAAAACTCGATCCGACCTAACCCATTAAATTTAAAAGACAACTTGACTTGTATAACCTAATAACCAACCCATTAATATAATTTAAACCTGAATCGATTTCTAAATACCTAAAAACCTAAATCGATTTCAATCCCTCGTTTTACAACATAATTGAATCAACCCCACATGTCAATCCTAAAAATAAAATAAAAAATAAAAAATAAAATGTTATTAAAATTGTAGTATCATTTCAATGTATACCACATATTATATTAACAAAAAGTTCTCTTACAAATATTAAAAAATAGAGATCTTTACTCTAGACTTTTTCTAAATTTCTAAGTTGAAAATTAAACAGACTACCAAATTTATCACTACTTGCTTTGACTAGATATAGTAGTTCTGCAAACTTTTTTTTATTCCTAATGTGAACAATGAACATATTACCAAATCTATTTATTACTTGCTTTAAACTAAATTCTAGAGCCTGGTCACAACTATTGACAATCGATAGTACATATAAATGAACACCTCAAACTTCAAACCCTGAACACCTCAAACTTCAAACGCGCGTACACTGAAAGATACATATCCAAATTCATATATAAAGATAATAAATTGAGTATAATCATATTTAAAGAAAGTGAATGAACTAAAACTACAAATATATATTATTATTTTAAAGCAAATTATAAAGCAAATCAAAGTTATTGGACTTTTACATAATGACAAAGAATCAAATACTTCAAAAAATCATATTCTCAACCACAAATTGCAAGATTTCAAAAGTTTTATTAAAATTAGTAGAATTCAAACAATTGAGTCAAAGATAAAAAACAACAACACAAAAACCCGAATCAAAGTACCAAACAATGGAAGAAAAGACGAGTTATCAAACGAGATGCTTTCCAAAACCCATTCAGGTTTTCCACCAATCAAAAAAATCGAATCCCTCAAGACTTATGTATAGGTTAGTAATTGAAGTTGGTAAAAAATCGGATCCTTCAATTTTGAAGAAATTAAATCGTTTATTAAACTTTAACTTTTGAACATATAAATTATTATATTGTGGAAGTTTTTTGTTGAATTAGACTTTAGGGTTGCAGAGTAGTTGGTTAATTATTCTTGGATTGAATTTAGGCGTTTTTTTGGTTTGATGAGATGAAAAGATATGTAACATGAGATATGTACTTAGAAATCGATTCGGGTTTATATTAAGTCATAGGATTGTTATTATGTTATACAGGTCGTATATTAATTTTTAAAAATGGGCTAGGTTGAGTGAATAGACAAAATAAATAGTTAAGATAAATTGTAAATGGTAAATAATAGGCATTTAAATATTTACAACATGCACGTAGCATCGTACTTGGACGTTGGCATGACGAGTCCGAGGGTATTATTGAGCAGAAAATTTGGATGACATACTGAAAGACTATATTTACGATATTTTAAAAACATGGGGAACTAGTTTGTCACCCAAATAAATGTGGAGATTATTATAAAACAAGTGGCTTATAAGGGATTAGTTATGTTTTTTGCCCAATTATGAAGTATATTTTCTTCTTATATTTTGTTTGAGTGACTTTATATATAGTTGTTTAGTTGATTATTATTGATAGTATATATATATTGCTCTTTTATTGTCATTCATTTTTAATTTTAATTTTATAATAAAATTATATATATATATATATATAATTAATTGATTTAAGTTTCATAATAGATTATATACATGAAACTGTAAAATTTAAAATCATAATTTTTTATATGTTATAATATCTTATAAAATATTTTAAATTATTAGGACATAAATTGTAATATGAAATGTAAATAAATAAACATAAAAGTGAATCACTTTCTTTAATTGTTTTCATAAAAAAAAGTTATATTTATTATTTTATTGTTTTTTATAAAACTAAAAATAATATATACAAATAATACTATTCTATCCAAAATTATCAAAATGAATTACAATTAGATATATCACATCTGTTTTATTTTTTAATAATATCACATAAACGATTTAGAAAACATCACATAAATGATTTAGAGGCTTAACAAATACACCAGACTTAGACTCATTTATAGAAGAGTTCTTACTCCATGTGAGTTTTTACAAAGATGATTCATGAGGGATGGTCGGACCCCATAAAAATACAGTGGTTATTGTCGTTAAAATCATGGGAAAATAAATTAGAAGAATCTTAATTGATAACAGAAGCTCGAGCAACATCCTTTTTCAAAAGGCATATGACCATATATGCAGCATAACACCGTTGATGCCATTTAAAAGAGTGTTATATGGATACACTGAACTAAATGCATGTCATCATCATATAATATATCATTTTATTTGTTTGTCATTATTGCCATGATTGGAGTAGTTCACAACATGCAACGTATAGCCCGAGAACATTATCTTGCTCCCTTGGTATCCACTAAATAGCAACTAACGATCTCTTCCATAACTTCAAACGATATGGACGATCCAATGGATGTCTTCCCTATTAAGGAACCGGGGGAAATAATATAAGAATTAACCATGGGAACCGGACATATAGTTTGTATTGGGCAAGATTTGGAAAGATATTTTTGAACTACTCTACTGATCTTTCTCTCTAAAAACCTGAAGGTATTCACTTGGTATGCACAAGATATAACCTACATTCTAGACATAATAACATATCATATATTTTATATCACTAATAAATGTAAGCCAATAAAAAAAGGACACCAATCATTATCCCACGAGAAAGTCGAAGTAACTAGGTTAAGATAAATCAACCACACCAGGAAGGCTTCCTACCATATATGGAATGCAAATCTAGTGTCGATAGAAAATCAAAATAACTAATGAAAATGTGTATAGATTTCATTGATCTCAACCATGCATGCCCCAAAGATTCATTCTTAGTTTTGCACATCGATCATTCGGTAGATGTCAGTTCGCGAAATAAAATGTCGTCCTTCCTGAATGCTTATTCTTGATATAATAAGATTATTATGCATCTCGATGATGAGGAAAATAAAACATTTATGACTAAACGAGATATATATTATTCTTATCGAACTACTCTAAATAGCATAGAGTATACAAACATACACAGATGATATGTTACTCACAACAAATGGATATAAAGATTTTTTACTAGACCTTAAAGAAACCTTTGGAATCTTCCAAGTAGTAAATTTGAATGTAAAAACAGAAAAGTGCACATTTATAGTTTGGTCAAGTATATATTTTAGATATTTGGTCATTGAAATGAGTAAGAAGCAGATTCAAAACATGTGTCAAATATAAAATCCATGGAGCCAACATGAAGTATTAAGAAGGTTCAAATATTATCAACAATGTTGACCGCACTAAATCAGTTTATCTCAAAATTATCAGACAAATGCACCCCAGATTTTCAAATATTAAAACGAGCAGACATTTTCATACTAGAATTTCGCGTAAAAGGTGAAGATATTTAAGTTAATTTTGATATTCTCGCTTGTTTAGTTCCGTAGCCTAATTAATATGGGTTATTAAATCACTTGGGTGCTTCAACACCCAATACTCCTAGCGAACTTGGAACGAAATAATTAATCCAACACTATTAAATAAAGTAGTTAGAAAACTTAAGAAAATTAGATACCGCTAAAGTCACATACATATTTAAAAAATCATGTATTCCAAATTTATATGTATTTTAGGGTGCCTTATTACCTAATAACCTAGGCAACTCGTTAAAGATCCATAAATTTTAAATAAATAAATAAAGATGATAATTTTGTTTCATCAAAAAGATTTCTAATTATATTGAAGTAAATGAGTATGTAATAAAAATAAATTTTTAAAAATAAATTGAAAAATTTAGAATTCTTTAATTTTTTATCGAGAACATGTGGATAGAGAATTTTTCATCTTGTTTCATTAACTTATCTTGAAAATATAAAGTTTGGTCTTATTTTATACCATATAATAATATCAATTGATCATATTTTTATTGTGATATTTAGCGTTCATTTGGGACTAACAATTAATGAATATGTAGTATATCGATAAATTGACATGTATCCTTTATTTATATCTCTTTTATACTAATGTACTAGTTAATCTAACTAATAAAAGAATAAAATAATCTCATACTGGTTTATTATAAAATTAATAGGTATTTAAGACTTAATTTGATGAAAATAGCAAAAAAGAAAAACTAAAATAAATAAATCAAAGCCAATGACTAAATAAAAAAAGATAAAGATTTAAATAAACATCTCTACGTTTTTCATTTTAAAACATTAAAGAAAAAATATGATGATTTAAGTTTTATTAAAATATAAAAAAAGATTTAAATTAATATCTTTAATCTTAAAGATCAATAGGACCTATGATTTTAACTTAAAAATAATTTTTTTATGATATTTATTTGAAAATATATGATTTTTGCTATAGATAATGGACACAAAGTGTAAAAGATTATCACTCAATCAATCAACCAACAAACAAATCAATCAATCATTCAAGATACATTAAGTTTGTAATGATATATATTCGAAAATATATGATTCTTGCTATATCATTGAGTAAGTTTCTAATTTATAAATTAGGTTGCTGAATGTATGTCTAGTTTTATCAATATGATTCATATATTTTAATTTTTTTTAATTACATATTTCTTTAGTATTTTTATTAAACATAATGCTCTAAGTTACATACGGGTTGAATTTAGTGATTTAAGACCTAAGTTGAGACCGGAAGGTTAAATTAAGTTTTAACTAGTAACAATACCTTAGGTTGAATAAATGGTAAAGATGTATGATGTGACCTAATAAAATCTGAACTAGACTCATAGTGCTTAATGATTTAATTTTAAGAGACTAGAAATATAACGAGCGTTACAAAAAGATATGTCACTTGAGATCAAGAGCATATAATAACGCAAACTAAGAGAGTATAATGGATGATTCTAACATAAATATAACGAGCCTTACAAAAAGACATGTCACTTATTTATATAAAAACTCTATCTCTCTCCATTATTACTTCCATCTTTTACATATATTAAGTAATTAATTTGTAGAACGTTTCTTAATATAGTTCTATCATAAATATATTCATCGTGTTTTATTTCTCCCGAAAACAGCATTATCACTTATCGACCAAAACAGCAATCGATCGAAATGATTTATTTTATAATCTCCAATAATAGTTGAGTATTAGATATAATTTTTTAAAGTATATAACTTTAAGGTATAAAAAAACTTGTCACCTGCCCATATGAAAGCTTGGAGGAGAAAACTTATTGATAACATCCCATTCTAGTTGGTTATACAAAACAAAATTAATTAATGTTATATATAAAAAATAAATTACACTTTTCACTGCAATTATGATTAGTGAAAATTTATTTTCTTAAGTTTTTTTCAAAAATTAACAATTTTTTTTTCCGTGTGATGTAATTTTATTATATATATATATATATATATATATATATATATATTAAACCACATATTTCATTAACTAATTTTTTTTATTGAATTATCGGATAAACTTGCTACTGAATAATGAATTTTTTCTATAAAAAAGATTATGAATACTTTTGAGATTATCTAATTACTATCTAATGCGAATATATTTAAATTCGAGATAGAACTGAGGAACGCTTTGGCTGTTGCAAGATTTAGTAACGAATCAGATCATCAAAACACCTTCTCAGTTTTTGGAACTCGATACAAAACCACCACAAATCACGTCTACAACCAACACACAATCAAATCAATTGATCAATCATTTCTGTCTATCATACCGATTTCAAATCTGAAAGTTACACTATCTTATGTATCTCCGACAGTAAACTCTACGTTTGAAGAAAATAGAGGAAAATATTATAGAATTTGCAAAGAAAAAAAAACAATTGTCGAAAATAAGAATGATATTAATGATTTTGGAGAAAAAAAGTAGTTGGAAATTTAAGAGGTTATACCACAAGAGAATAAGAGAAATAAAATCCTAAACTACTTTTCGAGATTTTGTATTAAAGGAATTCGGGATAATTTTAGATTGATAGTGAAGAATGTTAGAGTTTTAGTAAGGGATCCATTTTATATTAAAGTGAATAAATAGTTTTTTAAAAGCAAAAATGGACCTTTAGTGATAGGAATCAGAGTAAAATTTTGACCCAATATTTGACCTAATTAATTCAAAACTTTGGGGCAAAATAAGAAATTCGGCTCAATTTACAATAGAACAATATCACAAGACATCAATTGAGTCCAGACTTCAAGTTGAGGGGAGAGTTGAGAATTTAGGATCTTATGAGACTGTTGCAAAACTTCTTCAAATTGTTAGCAAGCAAGATCGATGAGCTCAACAATACAAGGCCTGCAAATCTATAATATATATATTTGATAGTTAGTCATGAGAAATGAAGAAGAAATTTTTTCATCCAGACAGATTTCACGGAGGAAAAGAAATTTGAAGCCTAATCGAAATGATGTCAAGGCTGAGGGCTGTGACCACGATAGATAACCAGTAGCAAGAAATAATCTTCATATTCATCCAGACATATTTCACTGAAGCAGGGGATTTGAAGACCAATCGAGATGGGACTGCAAATAAGCTTCATATTCAACCAGACATCTTACACTAAAAGAGAGGATTTGAAATCCAATCATGATGAAAGTCAAGGTTGAGAAGCTTGAGAGCTAAATAATTAAGGCAAGACTATGCAATCAATGAAAGAACAAGATCTAAGAGCTCATATTGGCAATGTAAATCGGAAAGGTTGCAAAGAGCTCGATAGGAGGGCTAAGACTACGAATAAGCTTCGTATTTAACCAGACATATTACACTAAAAAAGAATATTTGAAGACAAATCCTTAGGGATTTTTACAAGATCCATCGAACAAGTTCTAAGTAGATCTGCTTGAAATTAAACAATCTAAAAATCTGCAATAGATATCCTTCTATTTTGCAGATATAAAGGCCATCGTAGAGAGCCCTTGATTCAGCTTTAACTGGGGATAACTTTCCATATAAGTTTCCATATCTGTGAATGATGGTATCATTCGTGTCTCTAATGAGGATTGCACCATTGGAGTCTCCGTTAATAAGGTTGCATACGTTTGTATTTAATTTGCATCTTTTAGGAGCAAGCAAAATCTAGGAAAGGTAAGAAATTATCTTTTTTATCTTTAAGTGATTGAAACAACCCATTATGGAAGCTGATTTTTTATGAGCATTTCTAGTGATTTTGCTTGAGGAGGTTAAAGTGATCCAACAAGTGAGATGCAAAAGCTGATATTTTCCTTTTTAACAATTTATTTGAGCATTTTGAGAGACACCTTGTTTCTGATACCGCGAATATTACGTTTGAGAATCTTAATCATATTGGGTTGTTTAAGGTATATATTTTTCTCTCAGTAAATTGTAAATACTTAATAACTATAAACTTATTTTTATTCTTGTTCCTAGCTAACTTGATCCTTTATTGAGCAAGTTTTGAAAAGTGGTGTTAACTTCTTTCTTCTTAAGGGTGGAGGTACCTGGATAACTACCAATATTGTTTGGGATTGGGATGAGGTTGCCTGAGTAAAAGGTTTCAGAGTCTATTGGAGATGAAACATTATAGTCATAATCAAGGGATTTAATTTCCTCAATCATGTTATCATTATTGGCTGCTGCTTCAGGTTGGTAACAAGAATTTTGGTTATCTGAAAGATAGGCTTTGTTAGACATTTCTTGAGTAGTCTAGCGAGTACAAGATTGTTTTAGGTGTATTGATTGAACCGTGCTGATATTTTGTTGTTTGACAGTAGGCTCATTTGGGTTTTGTTGTTTTGTAGAGTTAGAAGTAGGCAGAGGCTTGGATATGAAGGATTTAATCCTTTCAGGCTTATGATTTGGAGGTTTTGGCTCTTTAAAGGATTTAACGTCAGGTTCTTTCTTATCTTCAACTTCTTGAGTAGTTTGTAGGATTTTTTTGTAGGTTTTTTTGCTATGTCCTATATGGTTGCATTGATGGCAATATGGTGTAATGATTTTATAGCTAAATCTAGCAAGCAACCCTCTAGGTGGGACCCTGAATCAACATACTGATGAAGATAAGCAAACCAAAGACAACCTTGCATAAACACAAAACATTTCCAGCAAGATGGAGACATCAGCCAACAATGAATAAATCATAGAAGTTATCAAATCCCTAGACTTTTACTACAACATATCCTCCTTGATGGATTCTGAAACCTACTATTCTTCAAATATACCCCCAACCAAGATAATATAGGCAGCCTTCATGTCACCCTTATCGTAAGGAAATAAGATATTGACACTATCTTCCAAAACTTTCTCAATTAAAAAACTCAAACAAGCTAGAAACAAAAACAAAAAGTTCTTTAGTTATCAAGTCTCTGCAATTTGTAGAACCTAAAAGATCCAGTCTCAGCAACCCTTCATGATCAAGGTTCTCAACTGTAATATCAACGGGATATGTAACAAAGCTTCTTTGAAAAGGCTCAAGTCTATTGTTAGAAAATAAAATATCAAACTTATTATTATCCAGAAGCATCTCATCAATAATTTGCGTCAGGATCTCATTGCATCCATTCTTGGTTACAAGCATCACACTGCTAATATTTCTAACAAATTATGGTTGTTTTTGAAGGAAGAGTTGGTAATTAACATTCTAATAGATCATGATCAGTGTATTCACACTAAAATTAAGCTCATTTATAATGAAAAAACTTTCTATTTTAATTATGTCTATATTAAGTGCAAGAGAATCAAAAGATTAGAGCTTTGGAATACTCTAAGCTCCATTTATTTTAATGCTAAAGAATGGCTTGTATTGGCGGATGTTAATTATATCGGATCTTCAACAGATCAACTAGGTTGTACCATATTTTGAAATCAAATATCTGATGATTTCAATGAAATGATTATGGATTGTTATATAGAAGACGTAAGATATGTTGGAACTAAATATACGTGGTAAAAAAAACTAAATTGAAGCGCCTTGATCGGCTTTTGTTCAACCAAGCATGGTCTGACTACTTATCTGACACTAAGGTGATACATATGGCATGTGATAAATAAAGATCAAAGATCTAAGAAAGTTGAGGCTGTTTTATTGATAAAGAAACTTTATAGAGAGAAATTGTCAATTATATAAAGAAAAAAGACTAATGTAAAACAAACAATATACTTGAGGATAGGACCACAATTATAGAATTGCTGAGCTTGTGGGACCTACTATTTTTACTCTAAATATACTCTCTATTTTTAGGAAAAGGGTGATTGATCAATGATTAAGCAATTACTATATTAATTTTCTCTCTATAAAATTATGTCTTTCTCTCTCTAGAATATTGTCTAAGTAATTAAATAACCTAAAAGCCCTCTAAACATAGTTTTATACAGAAAGTCTGCTCCAAATATTTATGGAGCGATCAGTTGCGCCGTTTGTGGGAATAATCTGGTACCAATAATTGTCTTCCAAAACTAATAGAAAACAAAAACAACATCAAAGTCTGAGGAGATTACAACATCAGTAACAATTTAGAAATTAGAAAATAATTTGAAGAGGTCCCAGTACAAGATAATATGGAAACAGATCAACAACATGATCATCAACATGTTGGAGAAATTCTGGAAGAATCTATTTTGTTGGCCTGTAGAAATGAATTGTTAGAAGAAATTAAAAGGTTAAACTCTGAAAGAGATGCGGTGATTGCTGTAAGAAAAATTTGATATGAAATCCAAAGAGAAAATAATACAGAAAAAATGAGCAAAATCATTATCATCGAGTTAGTAAGAAGGACAGATATCGAAGTCACCATCGAAATTCCCCGAAGAAGAAGTTGAAACCAAGGAGTCGATATGAATCATCTGAGTCAAGTGATAATTATGTTTATGATTCTAGTGAATCTTCGTCGGAAAGAGAGTATCGACAAAGTAAAGATGCTAGAAATAATATTCGAAGAAGTATAGGAAAGAACACTGATCAAGTCATCGTGCTAATAAGTTAAAAGGAAATGATCAAATTTCCGAGGCATATGTTAAGAAAGACAATGTGAATATACATAATCAATCAGGTAGTCAAAATCGTGAATATCGTATAAGTAACCAGTATACGTTGCCTTCCGAGGAAGGTCTTTATGCGATGGCTCATGAGAGACCAAGAACTAAAGTTTACAAACCGGGTCATAATTGGAGGTCTTCTCCTTTATCTGCACAAATACAGTTTGAAAATATTCCGAAACACTTTGATATCTCTAATCTGGAGAAATTTGATGGGACTCAAGATCCCAATAGCCATATTGAGCAATTTAAAAAATTTATGATTAATTTTGATGACGATGATAAATTGTTGTGCAAGGCCTTTTCTCAGACTTCAAGGGGGTCGCATCAAAGTGGTATAACATATTACCGCAGGGTTATATTAAGAATTTCGACATGTTTTGGAATGTGTTGCGCCAATATTTTGTGGGAATTAAAAAAAATCGTGGTAATGGAGATACTATTATATATTGTAGACAAAACGTTGGGGAGAGTCATAAAAATTATACCAAACTTTTTGTCAAGGCAAACATTGATATGAAATATTGTAAAGAATATGTGGCGTTGGCAGCATACCGAATGGGACTTCTCCCCAGAGTTCTAAAACATACAGTGGCAGAAAGTCAGGCCATAGCGTTAAGAGCTTTACTCGATCAAGTTGAGAAGAAGATTTTAATGGAATAAGCTCAGGCATCGGAAAGATGATCTAGCTATCAGTTGAAGCAGAATTAATTCCAGAGATCTGTTGCAACTAGTCAACCACCTAGAGTCAATTCTTAGCCTAAGCAGTGGGCCAGTATCCTCTGAGGCCTAAAGTTAATCAGTATGCATATAATACGCAGCAAGTGAATAGGCATATATCTAATAAGTGGATCGACCATATTACTTTGCAGAGCTAACTGAGTGCGTAGCAACTATATTTGAAAAAACTCGTGGTCATGTACAATTTATAAAGCCGTTTCCTATTCAAACTCTGTGGGAAAGTAGAAACAGAAGGTTTTGCAGGTATTATGAGGATGTGTGCCATGATACAAAGGAGTTTATTGCTTTAAAGAAAGAGATTCAAGCTTTAATTAAAAATAGGAAGCTGACAGACTTTGTAAAGAAGAATTCTACTAAAAGTCCGGTGGTTAAAAAAAGTCAAAAGAAGAGGAAAATGCTATGGTTATTTCCGAAGTGGTTGATTCTTTTGATATTGCAGCAGAATATTTGGATCCAAAAGAAGGCAGAAATGATATCAGCATGGTAGAAAAAGTTTTTCCGAGAAAGAAGGTTAGTAATCTATGTGCCTATTTTGAATTCTTAGCAATTTTCGGAGGGGATACTGTAGCTGGAAATTCGAACAGTTCTCGGAAAAGACACATAGTTAGTTTAACAACTCAGTTAGAGCTGGGAGCTTCAACACATCAATATCGCACTCCTTCTCTAATAATCTATTTCGAGGACGATGATATGAAAAATGTAGCAGGCCCACATGAAGACGTAGTAATAATTGCAGCTGGGATTGTTGGCGATCATTTACAAAGGGTATTAATAAGTACAGGAAGCTCCGCTAACATTTTATTCTTGAGTACTTATAAGAAGATTGTTGACCCACTTGTTATCCGATGATCATATAGAACGATAGTGGGTTTCACAAGATCAAGCGCAGAAGTAGTGGGGGAATTTGAAAGTGTAGTGGAATTAGGCCGTGGACCTTTCAGAAAAGAGGTTAAAATTTTATTCATTGTTGTAGATGCGCACACTTCTTACAACGCTATTTTTGGAAGGTCATGGCTATCTAAAATGCACATTGTTACCTCCACGGTGCATCAATGTCTAAAGTATACCGTAGGGAATAACGTGGAAATGATTAGTAACAGCCAAAAAATGGTGAGAGAATGCTACCGAATTGCTTTGTCCTCCATGCAAATTCGGTAAAATGAGTCAAGTAAAGCATAACAACTAGTGGGGGCTTCCTCTGAGCCAACCCATTTTGATGATCCAAGGAAGTCCCCTAGTTTTTTACTTCTTGATGAAGATTATGAAGATCATGTTTTTCAGGGGGAAAGGTTTTCAAAATTGGGACAAAATTATCCTCGGATTTAAAGCAAAGATTGATTGAATTTTTATCGTCAAAGTTAAATTTATTTGTTTGGTGTTCAGAAGATGTAACTGGTGTTCCTTCGGAAATTATTTGTCATAAGTTGTCAGTTAAAAATAGTGTGAGATCAATAATTCAGAAGAGAAAACATTTTTCCCATGAGAAATCTGAGGCGATAATTACGGAGGTGGAATGTTTAACTAGAGTTGGGCATATACGAGAGTCTCGTTATCCGCAGTGGGCTGCAAATCCAGTTTTGGTTAAAAAATAGAAAATGGTGAATGTACGTGGACTTTACAGACTTGAATAGATCTTGTCCAAAAGATCCCTTTCCAATTCCGCGGATTGATCACTTGGTGGATTCAACATCAAGGAATTGGCTACTCTCTTTTATGGACGCTTTTGCTGGGTATAATCAGATTAAGATGTTTCTGGGGATAAAAAAAGTACTTCATTTATCACTGGAAGAGGTTTGTATCGTTATAAAGTGATGTCATTTGGTTTATAAATGCATGGGAAATGTATTAGCGTTTGGTGAATAAGGCCTTCGAATCACAAATGGGAGAAACGTAGAGGTATACATTGATGATATGTTGGTTAAGAGTTCGAAGGATGAAAATCATTTTGCTGATATGGAGGAAACCTCTGCTAATTTCAAAAAGGGTAAACTTAAAATTAAACCCAGAAAAATGTACATTTGGAGTCCGTTCAGGAAAATTCCTCGGATATATAGTCAGTGAGAAAGGGGTTGAGGCAGACCCAATTCAATTGAAGGCTCTCACATCTATAGCTCCCCCACATAATATTAAGGAAGTGCAAATATCGACAGGACGATTGGAAGCTTCAAATAGATTCATATCACGTTCATCAGATAAATGTGCTCATTTTTTCCAAATATTAAGAAATGCAAGTTGTTTTAATTGGATTACAGAATGTTCGGAGGCTTTCCACCGGATTAAAGAGCATCTTTCTTCCCCGAAAATTCTCACTAAACCATTGTTGGGGGAGAAATTGTTCGTTTATTTGGTTGTTTCAGATTATGCCGTAAGTGTTGTATTAATTCACGAGGAAGAAAATGTCTCAAGGACGGTATATTACATTAGTAAGAGTTTACTGGATGCAGATAAGCAATATCTGAAATTATAAAAATTAGCTCTTGCGTTAGTAATTGCTGCTCGGAAAATGCGGCCATATTTTCACGCTTCTTCTATTATAGTTCGAACTTCTTTTCCACTAAAAAATATGCTTTAGAAACCAGATATTTCAGGGAGAATAACAAAATGGTCAGATGAATTGAGAGATTTTGACATCGAATTTGAACCGAAGAATGCGATTAAAGCTCAAGCTCTAGCAGGTTGTTTAGTGGAGTTTCATTCTGATCGATCGGATATGGATGTGGACAAGGATAGTTTCGAGACTGAATGTGTAATTCGAAGTGATGAAGGATGAAATACATCTGAAATGAAGCTGGGGTTCAATTGATTTCACCAGAAGGAATAACAATGTTTCAAGCTCTTCAGTTTGGATTTGAAGCAACGAATAATGAAGCAGAATATGAGGCAACTTTAGCAGGGTTAAGGCTCGCACAAATTTGTGGAGCTAAAAAAGTTAAATTAATTAGTGATTCTCAATGCTCATTTATCATGCATCTGGACAACCCGAGGATCGAAAATATCATTTGGTTAAATATTTGAAAGCATTAAAATATTTATCCCTAAGCTTCGAGAGGATAAGTTATGAGCATGTTCGAATAGAGGAGAATTCAGTAGCAGATTCTTTGGCTATAATTGCCTATTCTGAGAAAAACCCATGGATCATTACTTTGGAGCGTCCGTCAATTAGTAAAAATTTGGAGCAGATAATTGGAGTCATTAGTGAATATAGCCAAGCACCTAGCAGTGACAGTAAAAATTGACGGCAATACATGATTAAATTTTTTAAAAATGACGAATTACCAGTTGATAAATCATTATCTAAAAGAGTGCGGTTTAAATCTCACGGGTACATCGTTTTAGGAGGTGTATTGTATAAAAAATCATTTAGTAGGACTTTAGTTCGCTGTTTGGGAAAGAACGAGTCACAAATTATATTGCCAGAACTTCATAATGGGAAATGATATGCTCAGTGTGGATATAAATCATTAATAAGAAGAGTATTTTTGGCTGGGTTTTATTGGCCCACAGTATCGTACGATGCGAAGGACTTGGTTAAGAAATGTGATACATGTCAAAGATATGTGAATATAATTCATAAGCCCGAAGTTCCTTTTGAAAGTGTATTAGAGGTGTCACGATTTGACCGATATGGCATTGACCTGATGGGTCCTCTTCCAATGGCTTCCGGGGGGCGACATACAATAATAGTGGCAGTGGATTATTTTTCAAAGTGGGTAGAGGCAAAGCCATTTGCAGTAACAAACATGTGATCAGGTTTATAACTTCAAATATTTGTTGCCGTTTTAGGCTCCCAATGAAAATCACCACAGATAATGGACCACGGTTTAGTAACAAAGAGTTAAAAAGCTTTTGTAGTTCGAGGGGAATACAGTAGTATTTTTTAACTCCATTTCATCCATAAGTGAATGGCTAGGTAGAAGTTACTAATTGAACAATTCTTGATGGGTTGAAGAAAAGTCTAGAGGGAAAAATTGGGAAATAACCTAATTATTTACAAGAAGTTCTTTGGGCATATCGAACAACCCCTTGAACAACAAATTTAGAGTCTCCATTTGCGTTAGTTTATGGAATAGACGCCATAGTACCATCTGAGGCAGTCTTCCCATTATATCGTGTTGTGGCATATTCTTAAGGGCTCAACGATATGAGTAGGGCGGCCGAGCTTGATTTGATTGAAGAAAATGGAGGAGAGCACAAGTTAAAGCATTCCATTATCAAACATTGATGAGAAGCAAATATGCCTCCAGAGTAAAACGAAGAGAATTTAAAGTTGGAGATAAATTGTTGAGAATTGTTTCTTCTTCATACTAAAGAGAAACACTTTGGCAAGCTAGGTCCTAATCGGGAAGGCCCGTATGAAGTAACTGAGAGGGTAAAGCTCGAGACATACAAAAATTAAGACTAAGAAGGAAGAAATCTTAAACATCCGCATAATATATAGCATCTCAAATTGTATTTGGAGTAAATGTAAAAATGTATATATTTGCTTTTTCTTTATTTTTGTGTAAAATATCGATGACATGCTCTTTCCTACCCTCATAGGCACATAAAGGTTTTAATGAGGTGCCATATTAATCCAATTTATATATATACGAGTGTTTTGCCTTAAAAACTTGATGATTGGACCTAAAAGGTCTTCCGATAAAATTTGGTCTACAACGATTATATGTCCGACGAAAGTTGGCCTATAAAAATTATATATCCGATGAAAGTTGGCTTACAATGATTATATGCTCGACGAAAGTTGGCCTCTAACGATTATATTCCCAACAAAATTTGTCCTACAATTATTAAGGATGGTGTTAAATTATTCGAGGGAGTAAATAAAATGATAAAAACATTGTGAAAATTCAGTTCTCTGTAAAATTGCCTCGATTTTGTTTTGAAGATTTTCTTTACAAAATTGCCTCGAAGTTTATGAGGACCTCCAAAAAAATGCCTCAAAGTTGTAAAGAACTTTTATAAAATACTTAAACTAAGATAACTATTTCATTTCTCAGTAGTTTCAGAGGAGTTATGACCGTCAGATTCAGATCAATCACTTTCACTTTCAACTTCACTTTCACTATTGCTTAGCACTGTCCCAGAAGGTCGAAATTTGGCTGGAGCATGCTCCTAAAAACTCACTAGATTAAGGTTAGGATAGCGTGCATGAATGTTTTTAATTAAATCACATCTAACAGTCGAGTCCGTCAAATCCAACTTGTCCACACAATAAGCAGCATAAGTTTCAACACCGTTAAATTTCTCTTTTTCAACGTTGGCCAATATGAGCTGTTTTTCTTTCACTACTGTTTCAAAATCTGCAAAACACCTGGTGAAGCCATCTGTTGATAAGTTACTGACATCTTTATAAGCGGCAATGAGCTTATCTTTAGTTGCATTTTGCTCCATGAACAGTGTTCTTTCATCCTCACAACTCATTTCGAGGAGCAGTATATAGTGTTCTAATGCGAGAAGCTTTTCGAAGATGGTGTCAGCTTGTCTTTCAAGGGTAGAATGTTCCTTCCTATGTTCTTCAAGTTCTGATCTGACTGATGAGAGTTTAGACTTGTAATGATTCCTACGATATTTGAGATATGTTGGTTGTTTCCCAATAGCCACAAAGGAGTATAGAAAAGCTCTGATATGAAGAGAAAATTCATCCATCATCGAAATCTCAAAGGAACTGGTGGGAGACCCTTCCTCAAAATGTTATAAGGGAGGAGAATCAGCTGGTTGAACATTTTCTTGAGAACTTCGAATTTGCATTGGGGCATTGAAAGTGGGTTGAGTTTGGGAAAATAAGGAACCTCTTCCGGAGATTTTTTTGTTGGAACGTTTACCTCTATTTCCAGGGAGTGGCATTAACAAAAGCCTCAGGAACTTCCTCGGAAATAGTTTTTAGTTTTCTCTGTACCTTCTTTTTGGGAGAGGTTTGGACTAGAAGCTGAGAAGTTTGAACTGATATCTTGGGAGGAGCCATCTTTTTGGCTTTACCAACAGTGTCAGTATCCTTGGTTCTTGCAGTTTTCCCTTTTTGAATCACTTTTTGAAAAGCCTCTTCCATTTCTGAGGGCACATCTGGTTCTTCATCAAGATGACTTTTAGCCCGATCTCTGGGGGGAAGGTAAATGACAACATATTTCTTAGCTAGCCTATCTAAGACTTCTTGTTGAGTTGGGGGAGTCACGAGTTCATCCAACGATAATCGTTCCGAGGGGTTAAGTCTCCAGAGACGGCTCTTGGAAAGATTTGTAGGAGTGAAGCAAAGTCGAAACTTATTGAACCAAGAATCTTTGGCCCAAAAACTTAATTTTTAAAAGACATATTTGGCATGAGGAACGAATTCGGTATATGTCTTGGACATACCCCCAATTGTTGGTAATAAAAAATGTTAATAACTATAGGAAGAAAGAAGAAATAATTTCGATGAGTAAAGTACCGTACCTTTGTTGGTCCATTTCAATTTGAGCTTTTGAGGGTTATCATGAGTGTATTCAAATCTAGTGTCCCTAAGAACAGAGAAGAAGAGAAAGTGTTGCTTCCATTTTTTGTCTCCCTCAAAGAAGTTCTTTATTATTCTGTGGCCACGTCCAAAAGTAAGAAAATAAAAAGGGAAGTAGGGATTCTTTGCTAGCCCGGAAAGACCAATTAGTTCCTCTAAGTAAAAAGGGATGCCAGAGATTCTGGAGTCCATAACACACGCCATCAAGGTAAAACCACATGTTAGGACCAGCTTGGGTAGGGCAGAGGTCTGTCTTCAAAAAATATTCGACGAAGAAAGGGTCAAGTGGATAGTGAAGACCCCACTCTAATATTTCGGTGTAAATTATCAGTACATTATCTTTAACAGACAAAGGGGTTTCTCCAACCGCTGAAAAATGAATGTCAATTGTTGAAGGGATTCCCCAACGAAGTCTTAGAAACTATTTTTCGGATGGTTCGAAGTAATTGTATGGAATTTTTTGCAAGGTTAGTAAGTTCTTATTATCAACACCTCTCAAGTTGTTTCCAAGCAAGGCTTCAATTTTTGGGGGAAGCAGTTTTTTTAGGTTTCTCTTTTCGAGGGTTGCCAGTGACCCCTGTAGTATTTTTAGAAGCCCCATAATAGTAATTTGACCTTTAATGCTGTGAGGAATAACAGAATGAGAAGCCTCCTCAGGAGCGGATGTAGAAGTAATTTTCACGTCGGAAATTGGAGGGTCAGCTACGGTAGTCGTAAGTTTCTCTCCGGAAACAGGTGCTGCTTCATCTCTAGAGTTTGGATGGTTTTTTGCTTCTTTGGAGAAGTTGATTTCTGGTATAGCTTCCAGAGGTTTCTTGGTCATCCGGGCGACATCTTCTCGTGTCAGTTTACGGAGAGGAACTTCGGGAGTGGGTCTCAGAGATCCCTGGAAGCTAGCAGAAGGAGTCGAAGGAATATCAGATAGAGAATCCTTGGAACACTTTGAATGTTTATGTTTGTGATATTTGTGATGTTTTTTTCGTTTCGAAGAAGATCCTTTCGAATTCTTAGCTTTTCCAATTATCTTTGAGTCTCTCTTGTAAATTGGTAAGTAAGATTGGTTGGGGGGCTGAGAACCAATGTCCGGGGGAATAATAGTTGTTGAAGTTTTTGTGGGCGGCCAAGTACCGTAATAAAAGATCTATGGGGGCTGAGGTTCTGGTTCAACGTATAAACCGACGACTTTTATTTCTTCGAATTTCTGGTTGATCATCAACCACTCTGATATGCGAGAGCTTCTTAGCATGAACGATTGATTCTCTCTGTAAAAGTTTCTAAATCTTTCTCTCTAAAAGTGGTGTGGGAGAAATGTGAGGAAAATCTGATATTTATAAGGGAAGTAATGGGCTTGAGTTCGTTAAAGCCGAGGGAGTTAGTGAGTTGTTTCCCTAGGGGAAAACTGTCCAGTCTAGGCATAATGTGTGCCTAGGGAGCTGATACGCGGTCCCTATGACGTGCGGTGTAAAGATAAAGGAGCACGTCAAAGGCTAGTTAAGTGATATTTTTCAAGAGGATGATAATTATCATTGGTGGTGTCAGAAAAGATGATGTCCTGAATTTGTTTGGAAACGTTTGGTCTGGGTAATAAAGATTTGACGAAATCCGAGGAGATGGTTCGCATTGTTTACATATTTGTCTGAAAATTTGAGGAGCCAAAATCCGATGAGCACGCATTATCCAAGATCCGATGGAGTAAAGAAATACAACAGTCCTTGTGTAGAACATTTTTACAATGATTGGGGGCTACTGATAATGGAAGATTAAAGATCTAAGAAAGTTGATGGTGTTTTATTGATAAAGAAAGTTACTAGGGAGGAATTGTCAATTATGTAATGAAAAATGACTAATGTAAAGCAAACAATAGACTTGAGGATAAAACCATAATTATAGAATTTTTGAGCTTGTGGGAGCTACTATTTGTACTATAAATATACCCTCCCCTTTTGGGAAAAGGGTGATTGATCAATGATTAAGCAATTATTATATTGACTTTCTCTCTCTAAAATTACGTCTTTCTCTCTCTAGAATATTGTCTAAGTAATCTGAATAACCTAAAATCCCTCTAAACATAGTTTTATACAGAAAATCTCCTCCAAAGAATTCTAGAGTGATCAGTATCTACTTGGTATAATTACACCCTGTTATGCAACAATATTGTGAAAGACAAAATTAAGCATAATAACATCTTCTAGTTTCCAAATATGTGGGTTTTGGACAAGAATTTTATCAACATGGTGGATGCTAATTGGAATCAAGACATGTATGGTTATCCTATGTTTGTCTTTTGGAATAAAATTAAAAGGCTACAAATTTCTCTCAAATATTGGAATAAAAATTATTTTTGTAATATCTTTGACAAGGTTCTTGAAACTGAAGAAGGTGTTAAAACTTGTGAAGCAATTTATCAATTATTTACTAGTGTTGCTGACAAAACCAACTTATCTAAGGCTAATGTTGATCATCTCCTAGCTCTCTCAATGGAAGAATAAAATCAGCATCAAAAGTGTTATTCCAGCGGGATTAAAGATGGGGACATGAACACTAAGGTTTACCATAACTACAAGAAAAAAGGAGAAAAAAACAGAATATCCAGCATCAAAATCAACAACCAGTGGATTACCGATGATGACATTCTTTGCTCATTAGTTGAATCTTATTTCAAAGATATCCTCTCTTCTTCTTCTTATCTTAATATAGATGAAGAACACACTCACATGAATGATAATATATTTAATATTATTCCTAAGATTGTTAAAGATGTAGATAACAACTTACTTTTAGCAGCTCCAACTGAAGATAAAATTCTCATCATCATTCAAAGGCTCAAGCCTTCTAGCTCAACAAGAATGAATGGTTTTAATCAATGTTTCTTTCTATCTTGTTGGAAAATCATCAAGCATGCTTGTGCAAATAAATATCTTTCTTTATCCTTGGTCAAGATATCCCCAAAGAAAGTATGGCCACTGGAATCTGTTTAATTCTAAAATCATGTAATCCTACAAATTGGAAAGATTCCAGGCCAATTATTTTATGTACTATATTGAATAGAATCATGTCTAAGATTTTAAATAACAGACTCACTAATATTTTTCCTAAGATAATTTATGAAGTGTAGGGTGCCTATGTTTAAGACATATCGATTCAAGACAATATTCTCTTCGCAAATGAACTCATACTTGACTTGGGAAGGAAAACTAAGGCTGATAACATTGTAATCAAAGTAGATATTTCGAAATCATTTGAAAATATTGCTCATAGTTTCATTATTAAAGTAATTTAATCTTTTGGTTTTAACTCTAGATTCATCAATCTTATTGGCAGCCTTATTTAATCAATTTTTGTTCCTATTATTATCAATGGTAAAGCCATTGGTTTTTTCAAAACAAAAAGAAGAGTTGGACAAGAGGACCCTTTGTCCGCGAGTCTCTTTATCATCGTTGAAGATGTCCTAATCAGGGGTCTAAATTCCTTATATAACTCTAACACGACCTTAAAATACTCCTACAAAAGAAACACCATAATATGTTGCCTCGCTTTCGCTGATGATTTACTAATTTTTTTTAATAATGGTCTAGAGTCTTTATGAATACTATTGGCTGCTTCTTACAGAACTACTAAGATATTTCAGGACAAGCCCTCAACAAGGAGAAAACAAAGATCGTTACATC
The DNA here is from genome assembly GCA_036936605.1 of Limnanthes douglasii subsp. nivea. Classification (NCBI taxonomy): domain Eukaryota; kingdom Viridiplantae; phylum Streptophyta; class Magnoliopsida; order Brassicales; family Limnanthaceae; genus Limnanthes; species Limnanthes douglasii. The sequence continues at coordinate 153,749,960 of JAUPFV010000004.1, read as the reverse complement.
AACCAATCTATCTCATGACAAAATCAGAGCCGTTGTCATTGAAACAAGTTTCAGTATTGGTTTCCTCCTTACTACTTATCTGTTCATTACTCTTAATTCCAACAAAAAAACCATAAACTTCTCTTCTCTTCTTGACAAACTCAAACACAAGATAATGGATTGGGAGGGAAATATATTTTCATATAGGGGTAGACTTACTCTTATGAATATTGTTATAATATTTATTCCTATTTATTGGTTGCAGAGTTGTAGCTTGCCTAAGACCATCAACTCCAAGATTGAAAGATTTCTTAATATGTTTCCGTGGGGGCTCCTATAATGACCCTAATAAACTGCACTAGTCTAATTGATCTACTAACTGTAAACCTTTCAGTGAAGGTGGCCTCAATTTGAGAAACCTTAATGACATCCAAACAACTTATTTTTGTAAATTATGGATTCGCTTCAAAGAAAACAAGTCTCTTTGGACTCACTTTCTGCATAGTATCTATTGTAAATATAATCATCCCTCCAGCTTAACCATTTTAAGCAAGGGTCCCAGACTTGGAAAAGACTATATAATATCAAGAACTTTGCTGAAAATATATCAGGTGGAAATCGAGCAAAGGTAATGTGGAATTTTGGCTTGATAACTGGTTTGGAAAGCCTCCTCTTATCAAACTAGATGATGAAACTCATAATAGATGGTTCATTGGGTCTAAAGTTAATACTTTATATGAAAGCAATGCATGGAATATGAATAGAATCAATCCCATGTTTACCTCAACTAACATTAACTTAATTACTAAACTTTGTATTGATGATCAGGTGGATAATATTATTCAATGACATCTCTCTAAAGATGTAATTTTGAACACTAAGGATGTCATTCACAACATTAGAGTCAAGTTTAGAAATTACTCTATATATAGAAATATATGAAACCACATAAGTCCAATGAAGTGGTATTTTTTTATTATGAAGACTATTAAAAAAGATGATTACTATTGATTCTACAATGTAAACTAGACATATAATATTAGCCTCAAACTAACAATTATTTAATAATGTAGAAACTACCGACCATTTATTTGTTTCTTTTCACTTTTCCTGGATCATATGGTCCTATTTTGCAGATGCTTTTAAGATTAAAATAAGCAAATTCATGACCATAACTCATATGTCTAGATGCTGGTTTTGGTCATCTCTAACTAGAGTTCATATAAAATCTATCATACCAGCTATCATCTCTAATGTTATTTGGCAGATAAGAAACAAAATCAAATTCAAAGGAAGTTCTTTCTTTACTACCTCATCCAAAATAATATAGAACATGTAGTTTCCATGCTAGACTATTCTAATCTGCTTAAACCCAAGCATTTGAAGGACACTTAAAATGATGCTACTATAATGGGTTGTTTCAACCATTTAAAGAAGAACAAGAATGCCTCTTACCTCTCATGGACTCTGCATCTTCCTGGCAGATGCAAGCTAAACACAGATACTCGTAGTCTTGCTTATGATAAATCTAGTGAAGCCATTCTTATTTGTGACAGCAACGACACAATTCTTCATGGCTATGGAAATATTTACGGAAAGCTCTCTCCCATCAAAGGTGAATATAGAGCTCTTCATGATGGTCTTCAAATCTGCAAAATAAAAAGTTTAAGTAAAGTTGACATAGAAACTGACTCGGAGATATTAGTTTCTTCCATCGCTTCTTGACAAATCATTTAATCTTCTAGGATCTATTCTTATTAGCATAAGATCCTTAACATCTCCAAACATTATTTTAATTATATGTTTAGAGAACAACTGCAAGCAGCCGATTGGCTCGCTAGGTGGACTCTAAAATACAAGATGAAAATAGAGCACCTTAATTTTCAGGCTCCTTGTTGGTTAGAACCTATTATATTGTTTTAGAGGTTATGATTGGGTAATATCAGAACTGAATAACTATTGTTCTATTACTAACCTTTATTAGCTTCTTAGTTGTTACCAATGCTGCTGCAGATTACTGACAAGCAAAGCATATATAATATCGTAATTCAGGTTTCTTCTATGCGCATCATCTCGTTATTCTGGTCTTTTTGGGAATCCATGTTTCGAGTCTTAGTGCTGAATCTTATCCTTGCTAGCTAGTCTCTCACAGATCTGCTAAGTTTTCTTGCAATATTTATTCATTTGCTCTCTCAAGCAGAGAATAGTGAGTCAATTGACTCGTTATCAGGTCTCTTCCTCTAGTTTTAAGGCTTACTTGGCAAGTATTGAAAGAATCTCATATATGTTAATGAAGCTTGTTTTGATTGTTTACCCATTTCGATCCTTCATTCTTATCTTACCTATTTATTTTTCTTGTTTGCTCCATAATCAACTGGTAGTGAAGTCCCATGTTTTTTTTGACTAGATTTCTCCGACCCCAGTAGCTCATTCGTCTCTTGTTTAGTTATTCCAAGACGCTCTCTTTTAGCTGTAAATATAACCTCCAAATATTCCAGTTAACTTCACTAGTTTGGATGGTTGACATCTTAAGTGTCTGAATTGGTTGAAGTCCTGAGTTGAATCAACAACTCTTTAGCGAATTCAGAAAATTATTTCAGATTTGGCGATAGATTTATCTAGTTTTCTTGTTTCCTTCCCAATTTTTATTTTTGGTTTCTTTTTGGGATCTGAAACAAATCCATTGTATAGTCTTATTTTATAATAAAAGTCCATTAAGCTTTAAAAAATGATGTGGTTAAATACTAACAGATATGTACACTTAAAATTTATTTTTAATTATTACTTCAAACATTATTTATTATCATTTAAATTTAAATATAAATGTCAACTATTATCTAATACTTAATTTTTTGAATATTTTAGAATATCTTTAGTTATTATATAAAACTAACTATATTTTATCAAACTATTATTTTTACATTATTTTTATTTTTTCTCTATTTCTTTAAAATCTTATATCGTGTCTATTTTAACAAAAATATCATGTCGATATTGTTCACGGAGAATGACAAACATCGGCATTCATGATCCTTTCTAATATGTAAAATCGTGTTTATGTCATATCTCTAAGAACTGCTAAATTTGTTACTAAAGGTCTTTTCAATCTTCTTAATTTAACTCATTTTGAGACATGTATTGAGAGTCTCTAAGAATAATACACCAAACATAAACGATTTGAAGCATCTTGTACTATAAGTATTTTAGAGTGAATTCATACATATCTTGCGGCTCATTCTATTACAATTTAATGGAATAATAAAAAAATAATTTATTTAATTCATTAACAAATTTTCATGATATAGTTGTGTATTTTTTTATTCATAGCCTAAATACGAATTGCAAATATATATAGTCTTATAATAAAATACGACAATACATAATTTTTTGTAATGTATACATATTTATTTATAATTTATATATAGTTGAGCCCTCTCAACCTGATGAATAAAATCTTGGTGCTCAACCCACTGGCCATTCGAATTCTAGACCACAGGTTATGCAAGAAAACATGAAGTAATAATTATCATGAATACTAATAGTTGATGAGTTTGATCTATATTCGTGACTCAGCCCAATTGGCCCATGGATCCATAATTACCTTATAAAGGTTCAAAAGAACAACATTTAAGAGGGTAGAAAATATTCTCTATCTAGACATTAAATGCAAGCACCAAGATTATCTCTATATCCTCTATTCTTAATTTAATATATCTAAAAACTTACCAAAAGTACCATCTGAACATGTTTTACCATCATCAAGTCTTAGAATCAATGTTAGAGATTTTCATTTTGTAGCACTGGATAAAGCCATCTAATAGGGCTTTGCATTCTGCCAAAATTAAAATATGTTTGCCATATAGCTTGTCAAGTGCAGCTATAATATCTTCTTTGTAATTTATAATGATAATACCTCCAGATGATTCCCCAGAGTGAGAGCATGAAACATCAATATTTAGTTTAAGTGTATGTTCTTTTAAAGACCATATAATGATAGGTGGGATGTTGTTTCTAATGTGTACTTTCTCAGAAGTAGACCAAAAACCAGCTCCCAATGATATCCTTTATAATCAAGTGTCTGCCTAAGTTTAGATTAAAAAGGTTACCAAAGAATAACCATACATTCCAAGAAGTGTTACAATTAACAAATAGATGATTTCGAGTTTCAGAGATATTACATTGTTGACACTTTGATACAAGTTGAATATGTTTTTGTTATAGAATTGAGTCCACTGATATAAGGTTATTGGACAGCTTCCAAATAATAAAAGAGAACTTATTTGAAGTGATTTTGTTTGAAATTATCTTGAGCAGTGAAGAGCGAAGACTTTTAATTCTGATTGTATCCCAAGTGTCTATGGTACTAAAGTATCTATTCTTAGATAAATTGCATTAGGGTTGATCTTCTTTTTGGAATTTGATAAAAAGTTACATTATTCAATTGATGTCAGAGGGAAGAACTGTATAATTTAGTTTGTCTATGTTCCATGAACTATTAGACCAATATTCATTGATCTGCTATTGAGTATACTATGTGTTGTTTGAGTTAGTGTCAAGAGATATTAATGGGTTTTTGTTTATCTATCTGTCCAACCAAAATTTAGAGTTTCTATTTCTCTGTTTCCAATAGTTGAATTTGTCTGTTAAAGTTATGATAGCTATTATTATTTTCCAAGTGATAGAGCTTTTACTAATATGATAAATCTACATAAGATGATAGTTTGAGCAGTAACAGTTATGGATGTATTGAGCCCATTGAGACTTTTTTGCTCTGAACTTATACCAAAGCTTTCAAGAGAAAGCAAGTTGTAAATCTTCAAGATTTCTCAAGTTAAGCCCCCATTCTTCATAGGGCATGCATAGGTTATTCTATTTTTTCGAGTAGATTTATTTATGACTGTCAGTTAAACCCTACAAGTATCTACTGTGAATACCTTTTGTCCTTTATATTATAAATTTTGGGATAGTAAGAATCTGCATATAGTTGATAAGGATAGCTTGTAGGACAGTTTGAGTTAGAATGAGTCTGCTCCAATAAAAGAGAATGATGTGGTCCCATTCTTGAGTTATTTTATTATTTTAGCAATAATATCCTCAAAATGTATAGTTATGATTCTGTTGTTGACCATAATGCCTAGATATTTCATTAGAAGATTCTTACTATTGCAACAAGTACTCTATTTTATGTTGTTTATTCTAGTAGAAGGGGATATTGTTTGATGGAAATATAGTAGTATTTTCTTTGTAGATAATCTGACCAGAGACATTCTGATATAATTGTACGAAGTTGTGGATGCATTACAAGCTTAGGGAGGATCCATTAGAGAAGATCACTATGTCTTCAGGGAAGGCAAGACAAGGTATCAATATAGAACTTGATGATCTGTATCTTATTCTAATATTAGATTGATAGAGGTCATTGAGACCTTTGATAATAAACTCCTCAACAATGATAAAGAGACTATGTGAGATTAAAATCCATTATCTCAAACCATTAGTATATTTAAAGTACCCTTTAGACTCCTTATTGATAATAACAAAAAATATGGCTTCATTGGTTAGTCTTTTTAATGTGTCTATTAACATTTGATTAAATCCATTTTATCTTCATTTAGGATCCATTTTGTCTTCCACTAGGATTTCTCTCTAGCAAGGTGTTGGAGATAGTTAACTTGAGCCTTAGCTAGTTGGCACTTATCTTCTTGGGATTTTGATGATGAAAAACCGTTTTCTATGATGATGAAATCACCCATGACTAGAAATTCCTTAGAGGAATCATAAACATCTCTCAAAGTATTCCATAGAGCCATCATTTGTTCTCTAACATATTTTGCATAAACAATTAATACTAGAATAGTTTTGTTAAGAGAGGTGTGAGTAGCTTGTAAGTGGAGAATATGATCATGGTTTATGATAATTTTAACAATAAAGTCATTTATTCAGAATACTCATGTCTTATTTGATTAATTTTCTAGTGGGATTTTGAAATCCAAGAATCTTAGTTGTTTGTGGTAGGAAATAAGAAGCTATAATTGGTTTATTAATTGCTATGAAATCTAAATTTTTAGATCTACTAATTGATTTTGATCATTTTTCTAGTGGTTTTCTCCAATGCCTCTAACATTCCAACACATGATAAAGACTTTCATTTGGGGGAGCTAGTTGATTTTCTGACAGACCCTTTAAAATTTAAAGACTTGGTTGAAATTAGTATTTTTGGGGAGTTATTGGTTTCTTTTGTTTTTCTAACAGGGTTATAAAAGTAGACGACAAGCTTCTAGTTGTATAAAACTTGAGGGAATGTGTATCTTTTCTTGGAGAGTTAGTTACATTAGATAATGATATCTGTAAACTAGTTTCTAAACATTTAATGCCTTATTTATCTATTTATCTTGGTATTTTATGATGTGATTAAGATGAACAATGTTAAATTTTTGAGCTCATGATGTTGGAGTCAATTAGGACTAGTTGTTACGTGTTTAGTAATAAGGTTGGATGGCCAGTAGAGGCTTGATGTATGGTAGTGACTTCTTATTGTATAATAAGCTTGTGTTTCTCTTGATTTTCTTGGTTTTTAGTTTCTGTGATTTCATTTTAAATGCATTCACTATAATTGATCTAAGTTTAGGTTTCCATGTTTCAGTAGGTACATGTTGTTTTTCTTTGGTAGATTGTTTAGGTTATTTGGTATATTCTAGTTGATTTGATTTGGTTTGAGTAGATTTTATCCATACTGATTTTTTATATCCAATATGTAGGAAGTTTGTGCAGTAATTTCGTCTGGATTCATATCCAACTTCTTCTCAGAAACCCTGATATTTTCCAAAGTTGATACATATTTTTTAGACAGGTTTCTTTTATATGTCCAGTTCAATCCACGTCACACATGATTTGAACATTGCTTTGTTCTTATTAGGAACCCAAACTTGTAAAGGATTTCCCAATAAATTGGTTGTAGATTTGGCTGATTCCTCATAATATCAGAAATATGGTATCCTATGAAATGTGATACAGATGAGAATAACTGGTGATTCCCTTCTAAGATGAAAATTTAGACTACATTTTAGAATACGCATAGTAAACTGCCTCATAGGCCAAATATTACGCTTTCAGAGCCTCATAACATCTTCAAGAAGGTCGATCTTTATCACCAGGTATTCGTTGTCCCAGAGAGATAACCTAAACTTGCCTTTAAAACCCATGTTATTAAAACCATTTGAATTTCATACATTTTTCCCTTCCTATCAAAACAATTCCTATTAAAGTGTGTTTATTCAATGATTTTAGTAGTTCTTTGTCTTTTTCTTGAAATAAACTGCACGTTGTGCATATTTTGTTGAGTAGTTGACTTTTTCATGAATGTTCGTATGTGGAAAGATTCTTGTAACATCTGCAAACAATTTGATAGGTAGGAAATATTGGCATATATGGTTTGTTAAAATTTGTTCAAAAGTTGGGCTATTTCTCAGTATAGGATAGTTGTTAGGCATGTTCAGATGATTTTCTTGCTCATGTATTTTGTAGGCATGCGACAATGAAGAAACGTTTTTAGTTGAAAACTCTTGATTCTCGTGATCTCTATTAATGGTTTATTTTATTTTCTTTTTTGTCGTGTCTTATTTGTCCTTATGTTGCTTGTTGATGGTGGTTTAGTTACAGATGGAGTTATAGGTTGGTGGAGAATAATTGTAGATGAATTGTTTGGAGTTATCTGTAGTGGTTTATCAGCTAAATGTTTAAAATCTAATAACTAAATGATATATATTTTAACCAATGAAGCATAAATTTATAGATGAACACTTTGACCGACAACTAAAAATATGAATGTAAAACATGATAGCTAAATGATCAATTTAATAATATGGTAACTAACTATTAAATTTAATAACATGACACCTAAGTATTCAAATTTATATTTGAATTTGTTTAGCCAACAACTTAAATATATGAACCAGTCACAAAATATATCAATATAAAGTTTTATTAAAACAAATTACTTGACAAATAAATGTCTATAAAATGTAAACATACTTGATATATAAATGGTTTTAATCCAACTCTAACGTCACGCATGAACTTCAAACCACTCATATTTATCAACAAATAATGAGTCGTAGGATGTGGCTGCAATTAACCTAGAAATTTAGTAGCAGAGATAAGAATCTTAATAATTAATTTTTTTTGCTTTCTTTTAATAATTGTCAAAACATCTTGATGTTATTTTTCTTGCAAATACTCGGGATTATAACATTACATGTATGTGAAATGGATATTAACCTCTTATCTTGTATGGAGATAAATAACAGAAAATCTTTTTTCATATTCTATAATTGACAAATCCACCACTCGCAATAATTCATGATACAACATCTAAAGTGTATTTATTTTGAATGACTCCACTAAATAGATCAATGGTCTTTTGAATTTTAGCAAATCATGTACGTCGTTAGTGATTACAGTATATGCATGAGAATCAATATACATGTAATTCAATATCAATCCTCGATACAGACTAACAATAAAGTACTTATCAGCTGAAAATCCACTAGGGACCATTTATTATACAACTCCAAGAAAAAATACTAGCCAAAACTTATTAAAATAAACTAAAAGTGAGTTAAATACAACAAGGTTTGCTTATGCTTCAGTCACAAGTCCACAGAGAATATTTTAAAACAAAAAACAAAATATCTTGGATAATAATATGTTAAGTACCAAAGAATAAAATGTATAAGAATCTAGTTTCAAATTTACAAAAATATTGAGTACATAATAGAATATATTATTTGAGTACCCTTGAGATTCCATAAACCCTTTTATTAAAGGGGTATATGTTACAATTGTATTTGAATAATCAATCTTAAACATCTCATTTTATAAAAATTTACATGTCATCTTAGGTTGATGTAATCGAAAAAATCCATCGATCAATATACTAAAATCCACATACGTATAAATTCATATAGTTATGAACAAACCCAACTATGGATTTTTCTCTTACAACTTACCAGCTCTGCAAAAATAATATAATATCTTATTGAAAGTGTTTACATTATGATAAAACATTCTTAACATATTTCAGATAACATCCTTAATTTTAACCAACTCATTCAACTCGTACATATTACACAAAGTCATATTTTATTTCCAAGCTTTCTCATTATTCAGATAAAAAATACAATATTATAGTAAAGATGAAAACCTTATCCTCCATGGTTCCATGTCTTAAGTCAAGCCCACAAGGTTTCAGTAAAAAAAAACAAAATTATTGAATTTGTTTGGGTTTTGATAGCTCAAGCATTATTGTGTGGTTTGTTTTTCAAAATTTTAAAATCGGAATGAAGATGAAAGAACGGTTCTATCTTATAATAGGATAATTTGGTTATTTGATAAAACGGTGTCTTAAATTGTCAAAATTATTTCTATTGTCTTTATATGTCATATCAAAAGTATTTGTATCTCGAATGATCATCGCCCCAATATATATATATATAGAGTATGTAAAAATCTGATTACTACGATATGAATATCTAATTAGCTCAACTGGATATGGATAGTAAAATAAGAAAGTAATCGTATAAATACAATTATAAGAAATTAAACCAATAGATGAAAATTAATTTGGGAGATAATTTTTTGGATACCATGTCAAATTCAGGTTCTGTAAAAGATTAAACCCGGATGTATTTAATTAAAAAAACAAAATGTTGTATAATATTTTTAACGTATATATTAAAATGAAAATATGTAAAATTTACGGATCGGTGGATGTTTAGTGATGTATTTAATTATTATTGACAAATAGTTCAATTAACAAATAATTATAAATAAAACCAATAGAAATTAAACTAATAGATAAAAACTAATCCGGGAGATAATTGTTTGGATATTATTAAACCCGAAGGTTGACAATACAAAATTTAAAAACGAGTTTGAATCCCTCTACATACGCTTTCTCGGCTGAGCCTGTCACCTTGTGTGATTTACCTTCTGGCCTTGGTTTGCAGGCTATCGCGTAAAACTGGAGGTTTACTCTGTGCGCATTCTGAATAGCGGCTGCGGATTCCCTCCAAAAAAGATAAATAAATTAAAAACGAATTCGGAAAAAACACAATTAATCATGTAATGACAGGACTATAAAAAGTAACAAAATAGTAATTTAGTTTGCCTTAGTAAATAATAATAAAATATTATATTTTTTTATTCAATTAATTTTAAATAAAGTGATGTTTGTTTTCTTTCGTCTTTCTCCAAATCCATAATCTTTATTAAAAAATAAAAAAGACAGGATTCAAATAATATATATTTAAAACGAGTTGTAATATGGTTCTTAAAAGTTTGAACTATTTAATTTAAAAGAAAAAAAATGTGGACCAAATAAACATTTTCACATTTTTATACAATTATATTATTATTATATAAAAATATAATATTACCTGTCCAGGTTTATTTTGTTATATAATCTAACACATTCTCTCATAATTCGGATTTAACCTAACAAAACTATATATTATATTTTAAAGCACCTTATAGTTTCTATCTGAATGCAAATAAAAATTGGTAAATCAATCTTATCGTTTAGTGATTTTAATATTGTATACTGTGGTTATGATAAGAGACAGACCACGTGTAGTCATACTTGGTTCAAAATTAATGCACGGTCCCTTTTCGATAATATAATCTCAAAACTAAAATAAGATAAGATCGTTTTCTAATTATGTCACTGAATTTAAAATCAAATACATCTTCCAGGTGTCCCTAGCCGATCTTTATATCTTTATTTTGGTCATATTAGTAGTTGATTTTTAATTCATTGAAGAACAAATCAAAAACGACTTTTTGTACAATGTTTTTTTTAAGTTTAGATAACTCATGTGATGATATTGTCGCATCGAATTGTTTATACCTGGAAGTATGAATTTTGGTTACATCTACAAGTATAAATAGAAAATAGATGGGAGATTAACGTTCATGTGTAATATCTGTAATACATATGTTTATGACTAACTATAATTATTTTTTTTAAACAAAAAACTTTTATTTTATTAAAATAAAAGGATCCAAACTCCAATATAGAAAGATCATGGTGAAATAAAGATTTGACGAGGCTAAAATATATACTCCTTCCGTCCCAACATATTTGTCGTTGTAGAAAATATTTTTTGTCCCATAATGTTTGTGAAGTTTTTGGCTTTCAGCCCAGCAAATTCAAGCGGTCGTCTCCAGCAACCCTCTTCTATGCTTCTGTTTTCTTTTTCTTCTTAGCCATGCTAGCAGAGTGCACAACTAGCTGCACGAATCCCACACCCAACAAACCTGTTGGGTCGAAAAAATAACACAAACGGGGAAAAGAAGGTTTATGTGCGGACGAGGAGAGAACCCACGGGGAAGATTCCCAACAAGCTGAGAAAAGAAGTAGAACTCTCGAAAAATACGTTCTCGTTTATCAATGCAAATTTAAATATTATTTATAATCAACTACCAATTAGATCTCTACTTTTTTTCTATTTTTTTATGAAAAAGAGAAGTAATTATTACATTTCTTAATACATGTGCCTAGTCCTAAAACGACAAACATTTTAGGACATAGAGAGTACTTACAAAACTCTAATTTCTAGAGCCTATTTATTTTAGGGTCTCTACAATCTTCATCAGTTCTTCACATTCACATTACTTTAATTGGACACAAAAGTTAAACATTTGAGAGAAGGAATCGAGAGCAATCTTCATTTAAATGAGACCATTCGGATAGAAGCAAGGATTTGAGCCACCCATGGATACTACATCTTCAATTAGTAACTATAGTTACTTAATTTAAAGATAAATCACCGTACGATATAAGTTTGTCAATGATTTATTATTTATTTATTTATTAGATTATATTGAATCTTGGTAATACATTTACATATTATATTTAATATATATTTCATTTCATTTTTCTATTTATCTCGTAGTTTGATATTTTATATGAATTTGAAACAAAAATTAACTATATCAGAATTAGTAATTAGTGTTTGTTTCAATTGTATATTCGATCTTGGTTTGATTTTTTCTAAAATTAATCTTAATCCAATATTGTCGTAATCTAAATTATATATAAGTTGTAATCATAATCAAATTAAAAGTCTTTTTTTTCTATAAATATAAAAAATATTTGACATTAATATATAAATTAGGTGATAGATATTATTTATGTCTACGGAAAAATAATAGTAATAATTTATAAATACAAATTAAATTAATCAATATCAAATTATTTTAAAATTATGACAATATTTTTTTAAGTGTGCGGGTAGACGTAGATAAGAAGATTGGGGAGACGTTTCCTCCAAGATCTTCTTTCTTGAATCCCAAGAAAGCTCAATGTTTTATTCTTTTCATTGAATAACCTTATTCAATCGATTGACTCCATCCAATTTTCTCCCATCAGCACCATTGTTCTCCTTGTCTTCTTCCTCATGTTACAATCTATTGGTTTCATGTTTCCTGCTTTGTTCTATCTATCAACATAAGGGAATCACAATTAGCAATGAAATTTCAGCAAAATAAAGTTCTCTCGAACTCTGAATTCCCATTACATTCAACTAACAATCATAACGAATACTATCAAGCCAATACAAAACCAAACAAATCTTACACAAATTTGTTCTCTCAAACAAACGAGTCTCCCCATCACTTGTCCAATATAAAAGCAACTATATCTTGCTATAATTCACCAAACAAGATAAAAAGAGATTATTGGCATCTACAAAATTTACCTTAGTTGTCAAATTCTCTGCACGTATGCCAGAGAAACAACTTTTAACAAAAATATTTAATGATCGTAGGTTCAATAAGGAGTACAATGTCCCAAACTGGGACACTCACCACATCCTGATAGAACTAGCTCTAAAGAAAGATTTAAGCAAAACATGGGTTCGAAATGTATGGACCATAGGTTCTTATTTGATGCAAATCTTTAAATGGACTCTCTGCTTCAACCCAAGAATAGAAAGCCCAATTACTCTTATTTGGATAATAGTCTCAAATATCCCAGAGTATCTGTATAATAAGACTATGATTCTATCTATTATTTCTCATATAAGCAACCCTATTACGTCGTGGATTTCTAATATGGCTTTATATAACGCCTGCAACGTTTGGGTGGCAATCAACATAACACAGAACCTCCAGCTCGAGTCATGTTGGCATATTCATATATTTTTTGTTTTGTATTTATTCAGGCTGGGGCATAATGATGATTGACTTGACCTTATGAGGTATTATTGCTGAATATTCTGGCTCTTTGGATTTATCTTCATCAAGTATCTTCTATTCTTCCAATTCTTGAGAAATTATTAGGTGTTTTTACATTGGTCTTGATTGTGTCTTATGTGCTTGCACAAATGGCAGTAATGAGGAAGGATTTTGTAGCTTATTTCAAGCCAACAACCCTCATTGTCACAAAATCCAACTCAAATATTGTGCTCGATTTTCTATGTTATATCAATTTCTATCCAAACATAACAATCATTGTATAGAGCTTAGTTTTTCTCAAGAATCCATGATTTGATAAGATGACCTATTCAGGGAGCAATAGATTGGAGCATAGCCTCATTGAATAAATACTCATGAACTTTAGCTATCCTCATCCAAACAAGGGTGATAGAGCTTTCAGTTCTTAGGTTAAAGGATTGTGTCCACTTGAGGGTTCTCATCAAGGTTGGGCCAATTGTCCACACATTTTTTATCCAAAGTCTACATAGATCATCTTTAAGCATAAATTCCATTTAAATTTGTCGAACATCCCAATTTGAAATGTTATACTTGGTGTGGATTATTTTTTACTAAGGGTAATTTGGTCAGGAGTTTTGTGGTGTTTCAAAGGTATTTAATGTTTATGTGGTTTGTAGTGAGAGATTTGAGCTGTCTGGTTGTATTAAATGTTCATTACCCTCATTAATGAAAGTGGTTGGGTATTTATACCCTTAATTATGGCCACATGGGCTTTCGGGTCATACTTATGAAACCGGGTCGAGTTTAAAAACCCATTAGTTTATTAAGCAGATTAGCAATTAGCTTAGTCAAAAAGTGATTAGCTTTTAATACTTTAGTCCAGTTCGAATGGTTCAGTGGGTGGTTTATGTCCGAATTTCCCCTGTCCGGTTTCTACAGTGAGTGGTGAAAATATCCGGACTCATCAATACTCACCAGAAAACCTGTGTTCATTTAGAAATTTTGTTAGTAGGTGTTTTTTAGGGATAGCTTTAGAGAATTTGCCGATTAACGTGAATTTTGTTTTGGCCATAAGCTTGTCTTTGTATTCCTTTGAGAAATTCAAAGATATATGATTTCTTTTGTGATGGATATATAATGATATGAATTCGTTGACATTGGAAGGTTGTTTAAACAAATGATTTATTTGGCGTTGTTGTGGCATTAATTTAATCTTTTTGTTGGGAAGTGTGGTTGATTTCAGGGAAATCAAAGTTTGAGAATACTCTATTCTGAAGGTTTTCCATCGATTTTTTGGTTATTCTTTATGCTTAATAACATAATGACTTTAATATTCATCGACTACAATGGCAAGCTGCCTAGCGTTGGAAGAAGATTATAAGATGTAGAAATAATTCAAGAAAGCAATCGAAATTACTGAGAGGAAGAAATGATGAACTGAAGAGGCTTGAAGATAAAGAATAAGACAATTTATAGGCTAATCAATGCAACACAGAAGACTAAAGGCGATTCTTAAAGATAAAAAAATTTCGTTGGATATAATTATATATAATAATAATATAGTTATTAAACTGAGATTGAGTTATATAAATGTCCCAACATACTTTTTTATTAACGTAAATAAATAAATAAAAACTACTAACTATTTTAGTTATAGATTTACCATTTGAAGTCACCACCATCGGTATGTGTGCTTTACGGTTTGAACAATAAATAATCCATGGACTATTTAATTTGGTGACATATAGTCCATGGACTTTCAAAAGTTTGGTAGTAGTCCCTATAGTATCCATTTTGGTGACATATAGTTCTTGGACTTTCAAAAGTCCGGTGGTAGTCACTGGACTATCCATTTTGGATAAAGTTAGTCGCATGCGCATGCTTATTAAGGGGACTAAGTTTATAAAAAATAGAGAGTCAAAAGACTAACTTTATAAAAAAAAATAGTTGAGAGACTATGTGTCACAAAAATGGTTAATCAACACACGCAGGGAGCTAACTTTATCCAAACTGGATAGTCAAAAGACTACCGATATCTATCACAAAAATACACTTGTAAAGTTGTTCTTCAAAACATCTGTGTTATCAAATACTTTGAGCCCGTCAAATTTTTAAACGCACTATAAAAAAATATATTTGCATTTATATATAAAATACGCAGTATGCATCTATTAAATAATACGTTAAACCTAAGTTAATTTTTTATGTTTTAGTGATATCATTTAACAATTTTTTTTTAAATAAGACTGTTAATAAATAATTATTTTTATATTTTTTTTCTTACCTATAAATATATATATTCAAAATAAGATTTATTTATTCGAAGCAATCTATCAACAGCTGACGTGGTTTAAATTGGGACCTGCTGTTTGTTTAGCTGTCAAGTGTGGGAACGTCCAATGTGAGATTTTGGCCGTTCCACGCTTTCATTTTCACACTTCCACGTGGCCCTTCTTCCGTGTTCTCCATAGTAATTAGTGACGTCAGATATTATTAAATATTTTAGAGGCAGGCTACTGATCACGTGATAACGTATTTATTTATATGCATAAGGATAACGTGGGATAAAAAAAACATGGTTAGCTTTTATGTTCGAGGTTTGTTTTAGGTTTAACTTTTTTTTTCTCCTTTTATAATAAATTGTTCAAAATATTTTAAAAAATACAACAACCATTTTTTAAATATTTAAATAATATTTTTTTAAATTTTGTCGTGGTATTCTCCAAAAATTACGACATCGTGTCTCGTATTCACTCGGCGATGTCTCCTCCTCTGCTCATTAGGATTGATGTTGGCCACCGTCCAATCTATAGGAGATGGATTCCTGTTGAATTTCACGGCTACGGAAGATGGTTGCTCATGACGGCCAAATTTCAGTTACGTCTCGAGTTAGTCTAATGGTTGTGTTCTTCCCCTTCGTCTTGTATCCATCCCTTCGCATTGTTTCTCCTGATTATCGGCAAGGTACATCATTTCGTCCGGCTTTTCGTCATAAATCTTGTTTTTTTGCAATAGAGTCATGAATCGTCTCTACTCGTGTTTTATGGGTCTGTCTCTCCGATTGTGTCTCTTTTGCGGAATTAGACCGTTGTCCCAACTCAAGCAGTCTAATGGCCTGCCATAGTATAAAGTGAGGGTTGTGCCGCGCTTCTATTAAGTTCATGATTAAGCCTATGTTTTATGATTTGTTCGCTTGGTTATCCTGATGGATATCCATTCTGTTATTAGTTTTGTGGAGTTCACCGCATTGTGTAGACTATGTTTAGCATCATTCGCCTTGCTCCATGTCTAGCTGGAAAGTACCTCTAGTCCTACCGCTTGATGAATCGTACCTCTGGTCCTGCCGCTTGGTTTGTGAGGCTACGACCTTCTCTGCGCTCTCATAAGTTCTGTGACTGGTCTACTGGTGTTTTGTCATGCCACTTGTTTGACTTGGTTTACCGTCCATTACCAGCAATTTTGGTTCCGGTTTTGTGGAAAAATTTGGTGCTCTATATTTTCGTATTAGGCTACACACCTTTCTCTGTGTTGAATTGGGACAGGTATGTCAGTACATTTCGATTTACAAATAGGCAAATCCAAAAATGCTTCATTGCATTATGTAACAAACTTTTATTTTTATTTAATATTTTTAATACCAAAATAAAAATAAAAATTGAAGGACTTATTTTTTTAACTTTATTATTATTAATCCTATATCTAATCTCAAATCTTTCATCATGTCTATAACAAACTCAACCTAAACATAAACTAACCTGATATAATTAAAATAACCTAATATAATTAAAATAGCCCGTATCAAATTATCCATTTAACTGAATTCATATCCCACTTAACCCCAAATCACTTTAATTACTACAGTGGTTCAGTTGACTTGCTGAGGTTTCTTTGAAGCAGCTTTTAGGTTCGACTCCGAAAATCATCGAAAAAGAACTATCCTAAGGCAAGATGCATCATGTAAGAATAACACTTTTCTTATGCTTTGCTCTTGTGCACAAGATTACACCATTAGTTACATGGTCCATAATCTAGAGAAAATAGATGATTTGGAAGAACCCCTATAGATGGTTATTTTAGAATCGATTAGAAAATTTTGTGGAACAAATAAGAATGAAAAGAGAAATACATTAAGGTTATAATTTAGCTAGTTAATGTCACTTTTCATGCTGTTTGGTGCAAATGTGCAAACACCCTGATGTCATTGTTCTCCGTCCCTTTTGTCCTTAGAGCCACAACCAACATTTATTGTCAACTCCTAATGACGCATAGTGAAAATAATGTGAAAATAATTATTCTTATAAGTTAAACAAGCTCAAGAAGCCACATAACGATATAATGATTGAACTGGTGAATGAGGTGCTCATAGCACTCTATGCTCCAACATTGATATTAGGAAAAAGAACCTTGATATTATGCTGGAGTTTATCACATCGAGAAATATGGATAAATTTGTATATGCTTTGAAGAATGAAGTGGTAAAAAATTAGAGTGGAAAGATTAAAAATGTGAAGATTATACGCAAATGCTTGTTCAGACAATTCATTGTTGTGCAATCAGGTTTCTTGAGGTGACCAGCATTGTAGTGCATTTGTTAACGAATTTTTTGGGCGACTTGAACATAGATTTAACGCTGAATGAGGTTGTTTTCGTGAGGTGATCATCGAAACAAATCCAAAATTGAAGGTTTCGATTGTGACAAGACTGTTGGATATCTTCAATCATATTCATCCATAATGGTTTGTTCTGGTGCATTGTGGATCATTGAAGATTATTGTCTATCACTTTCAAAAGTTGAAAACGAGATTGCAACTATTAAACAATACTTGGAGGAGCTTCCTTTTTATACAAATTTTGAAGAAATTGAGGCAATGATGCTTTAAGAAACCTTAGTAAATGAGCTCAATGTGAGTGATTTAGGGTTAAGTGAGATATATATTCAGGTAATTGAGTAATTGGATCGGGATATTAGATTGTGCCATATTATTTTAATTATACTAGGTTAGTTTATATTTGGATTGAGGTTTTTATGGGTTGGGTCGGGTTTAGGGTTATATATAGATTAATAGTAAAATGTATGTTTTTAATTTTTACCACGGCCACATCAGGGTCCTACGTGAACACTGACGTGGATGGTCAAGAGACAAAACCAGAAAAAATTTACTTAGATATTTTGAGAATTGTTTGTTATGTTTTTTGAAACGTTGTCGACCAATTTATTACAAAAAAATACGAGGTTTAACGTGAAACAAATCCCATAAATAAAAAACTAACTATGGTTTTAGCCGAATGACACGTACTCACTAAATATTCATATCTTCAATTTATAAAAAACAACAATAAATATTTATAGTTTAGATTTTAACACTAAAACTAAGGATTTCAATTTGTGAAAAATTATAATAAAATTAAATAATAATTTTTATTTGATCAGGTTATTTAATATTAACATTGAATTATATAACTAAAGATATAACAAATTAAATTGTAATTTTCTAATTATATATATATATATCATAAATGTTTAAAATTTTCTAAATTTATATTTTTATAGATTTAGTTTTTTTATCATTTTGGGCTCCGATCTTGATAAAACATAAAAAAAAATTTCAAGTTTAATTTATCTTTAGTTGTTGAGTTATTTTTTCAACTTTTATTTTAACTTTTTAAATTAAAATTTGATTTTTTTTCCTTTAATATTAATTGTTGAGATATACAATTTGTGGAACTCATTCGGTTTGTTACTTGGTACAATAAAATACTTGATAGTTTATGGAACAACGAAAATCCAGATAGACCATAAAAAATTTCATAGACCGTCAAAATATTGACAAAAAATGAAATTATAATTTGAAAGGCCACTAGTAGATGCTTTTAAGTGATTATTTTTATTTCTTCCCTGGTAATCAGGTGAATGGTAATTATTTATTTCACTTATCTGATTGAAAGTCTCCACAAGATGTCAATCTTAGTACTATTTCATCACATACGTAAATTTATATATCATCATACATTTGACGAACTATACTGAACTATAGTCTTTTTTCTTTATTCATTCTTATTCAATCATCTTTGTGGGTATATCGGCAGCCTTTCTAAATCTGATTTATTATTCTTTTGATTATCATAGAATATTCATGGCTTTATACCTCTATTTGACAACCATGGATGCTAGACATTTCTTAAAAAAAGAAAGCCTCAGAAATCATGACATAAGGTATCTAATTTGTATTCCAATGATTGATATCATCATTTTTTATTCATCCTTTTAATCAAACTTTGATTTCCAACTCTTATCTTCATTTCTTGGCGTTCTGTTCAATCCAGCTTTAGTGTACCAACCCTATAATAGCTTCTTTATTGCCAACGAGACATTTAAGAAATATTTCGATACGAATTTAAGAATCAATTTCTATGTCTGCATTATCAATGTTCAAATCCTTCCATATCAACATGCCATCTAATAAATCCCTTCATTCTGCTAAAATTGGATTTAGTTTGCCATAAAGTCTACCAAAACCAACAATTATATCATCCATATTGTTTTTTATTAGTCCACTACCATTTGCATCACCATTGAGCCCACATGATCCATCATTATTTAGTTTGAGTCTATTGTTCTATGAGTGATCCAATTAAGCAAGATACCTTTCATTTTTAATGTAAATGATTATAGAAACCTATTTGAGTAGCAACCTTGAAATTATTGGGCGAGTGACATATTTTGAAAATTTTAGATAATCAATCCTATCAAAATGTGTTTAACATATATAATTATAGAACTAAATGTATATCTATAATTATCAAACTTAGCATTTTTTCTAGCTCTTCATAATACCCAACATATAATATGAGGGATATTTATTATAATATGAACATCCTTATTCATAGACTAGAACCAACACCGAGTTACATGAGCTATGTCTAAGATAATATCAAACAACCCAGAAAAATAACTTCATACATCTCAGACTATATTACAAGACACAAACACATGATTTACAATTTCTGAAGCTTTACAAAACTGATATTTTGAAGCAAAGTAAAAATTTATTCTTTGCAGAATAGAGTCCACAAAAATCCATTTGTTTAAAATCTTCCAAAGTAATATAAAAACATTTGTTTAGACCTATTTCCTTTAGCACTCAACCTATTCCAAGCGTCATTAATACTAAAGTTACTAGAGTTAGATAAATACCATTTAATAACATCTGCTACTGAATCCTTAATATATATTTTATGGATCTTCTTGATATCAAAATATATAACAGAAACCGTTAACTTGTCTAATATCCAAACATCACTATTTTATAAGGTCTTAACTTTTCTTTTTGAGTATGAGAGATTATTCTCATTGTATGATAGAGAGATAAAAGGTAAAGAGTGACACCACTTGTCAATCCAAAAATCTATTTCTCATTTACCTACCTTCCAATACATAAATTCTTCAACACAATCTCGAGCGTTTATAAGCCTTTTCCGTATAGTTGAATATTGTCTTGAATATTTGACTTGAAGAGGATGGTAGTTCTTACAATATATGTTATGCACATACCTAGCCCACAAACTTTTATGCTCTATAAATCTAAACCATAGCTTACATGAGAAGGAGTCTTGTACATCTTAATTAAGCCCTCATTCTTTATAAGGCCTACAAAAATTACTCTACTTGGCCTAACTAATAGCATTTGTAGCTTCCTCAGAGCCCCATAAAAATCTGGTATATAGCCTTTCTATCATATCTATTATAATTTTAGGTAATATCCAACATTGAATCCAAAAGATAAGAAAGGACATCAGTACAAATTGTACCAAAATCAAACTGCCTCCAGATGATAAATTCTTACATTCCCACTCCATAATTTTACACTTAATATTTGTAATTAGAATATCAAAATTGACAGCTTTATTATTATAGTTGATTGTAATCCCTAGATACGTAAAATGCATGTTACCAATCTGGAAACCAGAATGCAATCCTAACATTGTAGTTCTTAACTAAGATATAAAAGAAAATGAAATAACCTTAGTTTTTTGTTTTTAATAAGTTGTCTTGATTTGCTTTGATAATACCGTATAAATTTATCCAATCTATTTATATTGTTAGCTAAGCTATTTGTGAAGATGATCAAATCATCAACAAAGGCTAAAAAGGAATAAGTAAACAACTCATTGATTTGAATTTTATGTCACATCTAGTTTGAAATAGATTTTTAGCCCGTGAATTAAGTACAAAGGCTTGAGGATATAGGATATCATTCCTAATATAATTTGTAGCCGTGAAATAACCATAAGACTCACCATTCACTATTATTGAGAAAGAAACACATTTAATTTACTTGCAATTCTATAAAAAAAAATAGCTACTAAAACCAAATAGCTCTATAATCTTTAAAATAAACTTGTATGATAATCTGTTAAATGCTTTTGACATACCAATTTTGATCATAATGTTGCTTTCTCTAACGTTTTTATTAAGACCGTGAGATAACTCTTTAGCCAACATGATATTGTCATGGATATTCCTACCACACACAAAGCCTTCTTACTCTTTAGAGATAATCTTATAAAGTATTAAGGTCAATATGTTGTTTATGATTTTAAATATGATTATGTTAAATAAATTGTAAAGACTAACATGCTTATAATTATTCTAGGTTTATGGAACATTTACCTTAGGAATAAGACCAATTATAATAACAATAATACCTTGAGGGATTGCTTGGACCTGAAGAAAGGTAATGATAGTAGTACAAAGGTCTCTATTAATAATATGTCAATAAGGTTGAAAGAACATACCATTGCACCCATCAATGCATGCACCACTTGTGGGGTATAAGTTTTATATAAAATCATAGATTTCAGAAGGTAATTGTCATCTTCTGTAATTAACATATGAATGATATCATATAACTCTTGTGCCTCCTCTCGGTTTGGCTAGCCTGTTAAAATTGATTTGAAATGAAGCTCAACTGATTTACCAAGCATGCCATGGTCTGTAATCCATTCATTTCTTTTAAGAATACCTTTAATTTTATTCCTCATTCTCCTTTTTAACATACTTATGTTAAGTAGCCGTGTTCTTATCACCATCTTTTAACCAGATTGAATTGTATTTTTACTAGTAGTAAGTTTCTTCTCTAGCTGATAGATGTAGATAAAAAAATATGGTTTTTGAAAGATTAATCTTGTTCTTAATGCTACTTGACACTTCATATCTTATTTTTAAAGATTTAATTTCCTCATCAGCTTGCAACACAACACATAATAATTTCCAAAATGATTCCAATTCTAGATTTTGATCTTTTGTTTCAACCTCTTAATCTTATTCCAGAAAATAAACATAGGTTACCCTTCCATCTCAGTGTTCCAATCATGTTCTATAATGTTTAGAATTTCGTGATGTTGCACCCACATATTTTGAAATTTATATAAATCTTTAATCTTTTTATGCCCCTATGATATTGTGATATATATTGGAGCCTGATCAGAACATGCTTTTTCCGTATACTTAACCCTTGTATATTCAAAGTAGTTAGCCCAAACAATGTTATATATAACCATGTCTAACCTCTTTCACTTTATATTATTGGACCATGTATATTTAGTTCCAGAGTAGCCCACATTCTCTAAATAATAATCGGTAATAGTGTTGTTGAACTCTTCTAGAATTCTCAAGCATATAGAAAAGCATGAAAACTGCTAATGAGATGATGATATAATATTGAAGTCCCCCCCATCACAATCCATTCCATTAAATTATGAACTAGATTCCTCAAGTTATTCTATAGTTCAATACATTGATCACCGAGACATTTATCATAGACAATTGTGACCATAATCATATTGGCCAATGTTAAGTGACAAAAATTTACATGAATGAATTGAGTATGATTCATTATATGTCCAGTTTGAACTCATCCTTTCACGTCAGCCAAATTTTATTGTTGATATTGGTAAACTGTTTTGGAATCCCATACTTTTAACAATATTTTCAAGGTTATCCACTACAATCAAAGGGTCTTGAAGAGCTATAAAGTCTATATTTTAGACCTTTTAATAGACTTGAGCCTTACTTTAGTATTTTTGTTTCCAATTCCCCGAACATTTTGTTTATGTATTCTAATAGTCATTTAAAGATACTAGAAAGTTCCCTAACTGGTCATTTAAACTGAAGAGCCTTGATATCCATAGAACTTTTACATGCTTTACTTTTAGCTTTCTTGACTTTCTTACTTAATATTTTCTTATAATATTCATTAACTTCAATTTTTTAGAATAGGAGATGCTGGTAGACTTCCAATGTATTCCTACTTAAGAGAATTATATTGTGAGCAATGTTCTCATAATCAGTATGTTCAGAGGCTAAAATGGTAACCCTTATTTCAATGGACTGAATATCTTATATTATTTCTGATCCTTTAATCACTGAATTTTCATTTACCAATTTATCAGAACTCTTTTGTTTCTTAAAGGATTCTTGTGAGATTTTGGTGTAGCCTGATTGTATTTTATCCTTAAAATTAAATATTGGTGCATGGATATCACAATATTGGATACCACAATGCTTGTTTTATTCCTCTTCACGGCTCTTATATTTCCTATTATTATCTTCGACAATTTTGTTTAAGGTATCTTTAATTATTAAATATTTTTTCATTTAAGATGATAGACTTAACCTTGGGTATATATCAATTGGTTTGTTTAAAAGGTATTTCACTTGTAAGCATATGATATTGTAGGAATTTAACCACCTGATTCATGCGGGGTGCCTCAGTCTTTTAACATGCAAATCCATTGTGACCCAAATGTAGACAAATAGGACATTATGGTGGCATATCTCTATATAGTATATACACCCATAGAACATTATTGTCCCTGAAACCTATCCAAACCTTATGGATACGTTTTTGTTACATCAAATTCGATCCGGGTTTTACAACAATTATATTTATCCCTATGTTTTCCAAGTACTCAGATCTGTAAAGAGTTACTTAATGGAGAGACTATATTCCTCATTGTTTCTTCATTTTATGGTAACTCATAGATGTTTGGAATCATTCTCTAGAAAAGGGTTATAGAACATTCAACCTTGAGGGTTGAAGAATGGTTTCCATTTAAACAATCTCATAGAAAATTTCCCACTCCACCACATATTTATTTTCCATAACTTACAAAGATAATCACGTAATAAAAATTATGTTAATAAATATTTTGCGTCCCAAGTAGTTACATTTACTTCACCTGTAAATTTAAAGAAGTCTAAAAACTTATTTATATGGACTAAATTAGGTTGACCTTTAGTGAACTTTAAAACTAATGTAGATTTTATTGATGCCAAAAGTTTCTCCTTATTTTTGGAAGTGAATTGTATGAAGATATGATCTCCTCTTTCTTGAATCCCATAATTTTCAAGAACTGGTTCTTTAGATGTAGCCAATGTTGTCTCTACGTACGATTTGATTGGGGTGTGAACTTGACTTCCAACTGTAATTGTCAGATCAAATATAGAATTTTTATGTAGTTCAATGTTTTGGTTGTTACTAGAAATAAAATTTTCTTTATGTAATAGATTGTATCATTTGTTTTTGGCAGTAGTGGATACTCAAGATTTGAAAATATTCATATCACGCGTTTTTTGAAAACTCATATACTTTTGAAGTTTACATCTTGTGAAGAATTATTTTCTTTGAATTTATTTGTCAATAATGCTTGTTGCACACCTGAAAAAGTTTCTATAGTTCTATCATGTTATACAATGCATTGTCAAGCAACCATTTCTTGGCCTGAATGTATAACTTGGCACGATACTGATACTTTGAGACTATGTTCTTAACTTATTGAACCTATTCTTGGAGCATACTCATAGAGTTATTTTTTCGTAATAAATTAAATTTTGATCATGTTTTTTTTTTTTAATTTTAGTTTTTAAATTAATTTATAATTATGTTAATTTAAATTCGTTTTAAGATTATAAACAATAAATAACGTTTGAAGAATAATTCTTTTCGATTTAAAGACTAACAATTATAATTTTTTATTGTTAATATTTTATGAAATATAACGGAAGACTGTTGGTTCTAATTCGATGATAAATCTGTTACGATAATTTTTGCAGTTTGCTACACGTTTAATTTATGTATCTAAAAAAGCCTCAATGGAAAATCAACTCAAGAATCAGAGTAGAAAATAATTAGAGATAAATGTGAAAGGAGAGTCGAGAGAAACGACAAATCTAAAGTTTTTAGAATACACATATACAGAATTAGAGTACTACTATTTATATTTTATGAATTGATTTCACTAAATTAACTAGTTGTCCCTAAATAGATCGAAACTTATTAATTTACCTATCTAAATTTTAATCTATTATTAAATCAATCATTTGTTTAACTCTTAAGTTGTTACAATCTGATGCATTGAGTCATTCCTCAAGATCCACATTTAACCCAACTTGTATCTGCACTATATACTTCCATGATACTTATTATTATGATTAACTGTAAGTATAATATATAACTTAATGTCGATTACTTTTATCTAATTTGAAAAATGACAAAAAAACTTATATAATCTGAATTTAGATGTAATGAGACATTTCAAGTTCAAGATATCCTTACAATTTCACACTTGGATCATTCACATGTATTGAAATGTATCCATATGAATATGTACTTATAAAATATTATGGTTTATAGATAATATGAATATCTTATCATGCTAGATGATAAATAACAATGAACCAAAGAGTATCAGTCACGACTTATATATGTGAAATTGATCCTACGACAAATGCGTTTCCAACTAACACACTAATAACTTCTGACTTCTCATGATATGCATCATAGAATCGACACGATCCCATAATCATTACGTGTCGACTTCCAACTAGTTATGCTGATATGTTATTAATGTATATATTTATGTAATAAACATACATAATTATCAACAATAATCATGATAATTCTTGGTTCCTAATACATAACACGCCTCTCCTCAAAATTTCAGACTTCATTTCATGAATATAAATTTATTGGTGATGGTAATCAAACGGTAAGTAAATCTAAATCTGTATCCATTATTATTGAATATCTGAAGTTCATAATACCGAACTAACTTAATCTCAAAAATTAAATAAGATTACAAGTTTGGTTGATTATAATATAATTAATGAGACATTTAAATATAAATATCATAAATTAATTTCTAATTGTTACAGACTTTTGACCCTATTGTATTTAAATAAGATTGTTATAAACTCATTAGTTTTTATATGGGTTGATTAGGATTTTCAACTTACCATTCTTAATTAATAGAGTTATTCAGTTGTAACATATATATAAAGTTTTCTTAATGTTACAATTTAGAAATAGTTGATCTTAATATTTATTTAATGAAGCCTAATTTCTAAATTGTACAAGTTGTGTAATGATTGTCTTCAAAAGAGTTATTTGAAAACCTGAAATAAAGGCTCACTTTAAATTCAAACTTTTAAAATTAAATGAAACCTATTATGTGAAAGACCTTGTGAATATCTCAAATTCATTATCTTGCATCAATGTTTAATTTTTATTTTAATCATCCATGATAAGGGAATTATCTGTTGAGTCTTAGAAAATATTTTAGGTCGAGTTTAGTTGTTTAAATTTATTATTATCAACTTGTGTAACAATAGACTTTTTGTATATATGAGCCAATATAGCCCAAAAGTCCACATTAGTCACTATAAACATGCTTGCCACTCCATTTGGAAGGGGTGAACAATCATTATTCTATTCTACAATTTAATATTCTTTATCCCTCTATCTCTCTAACAGATTTCTTCTTATGTATTAACTCTACCTGGAATCTTCAGTGGAGACAACAGTGAGAAATATATTTGAATTGGTACCTAAAAGCTTCTTCAAAACGAGAACACTATCTGTCACTCTCTGTTGCTTCCAGCGTGTTCTAAATTAGACTGGCTACTCAATGAGTACTATGTACTTCTCTTATCCTAGAGAGTGAGGTTGTACAAGAAGGGTCAAGAAACCCTCTCGATTCCATTATTTCAAACTCGGCTAGAGGAGCATAGAGAACAACTTATGAACAAAGTTGCGGTGCTTTGGGTCGAAAAAGGAAACATTGGCCGAAGTGGCCATCGTCCGAGTTTAGAGGGAGGATTTAACTAACAAGCTTGCTAGAATGCGGTATGAGATCTACGTAAAGATAACGACCAAGAAAGTAGAAGATGGTGACTACGAGTTCACCAAATATGATCTAGTTACCTATCTCTATTCACAATTAATAATAAAGAGAGCTCGTTCCTTAATACATGAAGACAACACTAAAGAAATCATGAGTGTACCAGGTCTAGGAAGCACTCGAGAACTTGAGATGAAATGGAATCTCATAGATTCAATAAAGTTGATAAAAGGAGGGCAGTGCAAGACGCCCAGTCACGACTGTAGATGTTTAGCAGAACGAGCTCGATCTAACAGCTCATAGCACACTCAAAATCCTCAAATTGTCATGAGGCTCAGCAACATGTGTACCCCTCCGCTCCCGGACCGCATGTCAAGATACGGACTTTGAGACAAAACCCCGCAGTATACCAACATGCAATTTCGGGCCATGGGTCAATGTATGGCAATCTTTCACCGCAAATTCTAGAGATTTTAGAGGTTGAGTTACCATGAAGGTTTGATGTTCATAAGAAGTAGAAGTCCAATGGAACTTGTGATGTCGAGTACCATATTAAATAGTTCACGAACGTTATGATGAGTTCCCTTAATGATGATCAAACTTGCTATCAAGTTTTCTCAATGACCTTCAAGGTTAATGCTTTGACATGTTTCAACTAGTTTACCATGAGGTCTATTACTAGTTTTGATATGTTGTGGATACTCTTTAAACATCAGTTTATCAAAATTAAGGTAATGAAGGGTCATAATGACCATATTATGGATCGAAAACAATAGAAGAAATAGAGTATGAAATATTATACCCAACACTTTTCCATGCCAAGAAAATACTCAATTATTGCAGCGAGGAGTGGCTTGTGCCTTGCACAGACATGGACTTCTCCCGAAGACACTGATAAAGAGGTTAAAATAAAGTGGTCTACGATATTTGGGGTGTTGATGACACATGTAGTATTGCAGTTTACGATTAATGAGATTATGCATCTTTGATTGATTCCAGACGACCAACCTAGGAAAAACTACCAATCTCCGGTAACGATATCAATAATTGCTTCAACTACACACATGGAACCTCAGGTGGTGTAAAAATAAAAAATCACATACCCTTTCCCTCCGGCTTCCGCAACACCTGTTCAGTTATGTTCGCTACAAAGGCAGAACCAGTGACAAGTAGGGTCTGCTACGTATCAGAGTGAGACATCAACTCGAGGCCAGGATGATCAAAAGAGAAAGTGGGTAAGGCATGAAAAAATTACCGATCTGACTCAGAATGTGACAATAATCTTTCACAAGTTTAAGGTCCACGTGCAGCTCAAGTCGCCTCATTTAATGAAAAAACCTCGGGAGGACATAAATTGAATATTTTGTAAGTACTATAATGATATCGGTGACTGGACATAAGATTGAATACTTTTGAAGGAAGAGATTTAAAGCATGATTTACGATGAGAAGTTGCTACAATACACGAGGAACAATTATGGGGCTCAAAGGAGTGTTGGGAATGGTTGGGGGTCTGCTAAGGCAGGTGTATTGGGGACCCAAGTGGCTACTCCAAATTAATAAAGTAGGCACCATTGTGTAGTTTAACGGATGATTATTTAGAGTCAAACTGGAATCTCCATGTGGTGAGAGCTATCTCAGGGGGTGAATATCTTGATTCAGACGATGACCACCATGTTGTTCGTGTCATTTTGGGAGGATACGACTTGAGTGCGGCTATGGAAGATTTCATCTTTTGGATTACCAATTTTTCTAGAAAGAGGCATGCTAGGCATGTAGAAGCGTAGTTCAGAGGAAGAATATCGCCTCGTCTTAGCTAATATTCTTCTCCTCTCATTATCTTCGAAGATAATAACCTCTGGAATATTGGTGGCCCTCTAGAGGATGCTGTATTAATAAATATAAAGGTGGGGGCAATGAGATCCGGAGGGTTCTAATAGACATCATCAGTCCTACTAATATATTGCTCAGGGGAACTTACGATTGGATGAGGTGTCCCTCCATCTTAGGTCATTCGAACCGAACGATTCTCTACTTCAAGAGAGCGAGATCTATACTTTCTAGGGAGTTTGAGTAATATGTTATTCTTGGAAAATATGATTTCAAGAAGACAATATGGGTACTCTTCTTGATGGTGGATCACCCAAATTCCTAAAATGTGATCTTGGGTAGATTTAAGCTTGACCAAATGCATGCTACAACCTCCAATATCCATTAGTGCCTGAAATATATGGTAGGGTACATGGTAGGAGTTGTCTAAAGTAACAAAAAGATGGTTAAAGAGTGTTATGTCATATACTTAGCATTAAATATGGAGGGAAATAGTGAAGCCAAGAAGGAAGATAGGAAGGGAAATAAGCTTATGGAAGAATAGTAGTTTTTTAGGACTCTGGTGGAGGTCAAGATGGTTGATGATCCCATAGAGCCCCCAAACGTTTTTTACTTGGGGAGGATGTTGAAGTGCATTACTTTAAAGAAGAAAAGACTTTGAAGATCGATATCGATTTGACAGAGTCTTAAAGGGGAACTGATTGGCTTTTTTATCAAAACACTTGGAGTTTTTTTATGATCTAACAAGGATGTTACTGAAGTTTCAACTAACATAATGGTAGCACTGATATATAAGATCGAACAGATGTCGACAAACACAAAAAGAATAAGACGAAACATAGAATAAACTCTATCCTAGGTTAGAATATAAGAGACTAAGAGAAAACTCAAATTATATTCCAAATAGTCTCCCGGCAAAAAAAAGGCTTGAGAGCCTTTTATAGAAGTGCTCAAAACCCTACGCCAAAATTACAACTTGTTCCTCATGAAATAAAATAAATCTTAGACCGATTTCAAATCCATTGAAGCTGGTTAAATATGTTAATTAAATCCAATAAAAAATTGAATAATACAGAAAATTCACGAAAACAGCAAAAAGAGGGCCTAAAAATTGAATAATGCAGAAAATTGACCGAATCGCGAGACAAATGAGCAGACCCAAAATGATTTTTTTAACTAATGGACAGTCAAATATCTTGGGATGCATGGCTAGGGTCTAGCTTATGGAACCTTTTAGAGAGGTACAAAATTGGTTCATCCGCTTTGGTCTCAGGTATCAAATAATGAAGCTCAGTATGAAACAACAGTCGTCAGGCTCCGTTTGTCCCGTATCTGTAGGGTGAAGAAGGTAAATTTGGTGGGTGAATCCCAGCTTCTGATAAATCATTCTTAAGGACATGTTGAAGTGTACAATAACTATTTGGTCAAGTATTTTAAACTATTGAAAACTTAGGTGCAACTCTTCGATAGTATCAACTACTAACACGTACCTAAAACCAAAAACGGTAAAGCAGATTATTTGGCCTTGATATCTTGCTCCAAGACCAAAGCATGGGTAACACTGTAGAAATATCCATTGACTGATAAAAAGCATGTTCCAAGTCATGAAAAGACTGCCAAATTGAATGACTATAAATTTGGGGATTGAAGTATTATTCTAAATTTGATAGAAAATAGTATGTTTCCCGAGGCCAACGCTGCAACTCAAAGGTTAAAATTCAGAGTGAAAAAGATTTCTAATGATGGCCAAAACATTATATATACCAGTTTTACGCCGACCCTTACTTTGATTTTTGGTCCTCAAAGAGTCGTCCACGTTATTGAAAGAACTCCATTATAGGTCCGAATTGATGCACTGTGGTTTTAAAATGTTAACCTTGAGACTTTTGTTGGTAGGTTTTTATTGGCATACTATACAGTTCAGCGCCAAAATCTTAGTGAAAAAGTGTGACCCTTGCCAATGCTTCGTTCATACCATCCACACTTGAGATGTGCCGCTCGAGTCATTCTTTGAACCTTTAGCTTTTGATAGATGGGACATTAACCTGGTCGGACCACTACCAAGCATGTCAGGAGATCATACGACGCTCCAAGATAATTTTCAAGAAGGGTATCCATTTTAGTTTTACTAATATATGTCATAGACTTGGACTCTCAAGGTCGATCACCACAAACAACAGTCTTCAGTTATGGAATGCTGAGATAACCATTATTTGCCCGACCAGAGTGATACAACATAATTTCTTTACCTCTTTTCAACGTTAGAAAAATGGTCAAATAAAGTTGGCGAACTAAAACATCATAGAATGATTAAAAACTAATTTCTACGAGTTGTGGAGGAGAAATTAAAGTTTGTTTAACCATGTTTGTGGACGAGAAAATAATACGTTTGGTGAGTGACTCTAGGCTTATGATAAATCACACTATAAGACAAGCTGAGGCATGTAAAGACCACCTGGTCAAATATCATAAAATCTTGAAAGCTCATGCATAATGTTTTGTCGTATCAATTACAAGCAAATGCTCACGCCTGAAAACTTTCAAACATATTATTTGGCTTGAATAACTTGCTCCAAGACTGAACTATGGGTCAATCTGCCGGGACATCATTTAATTGATAAACAGTACGAGCCAAGTCATGAAGAAACTCTCAAGTTGAATGATAGCGAGACTTGGGACTGGAGGATTGAAATCCTGAACTTTTTAGAGAATGGTATTATTCATGTGGATAAAACTACGATTCAAAGGTTAAAATTCATAATTAAAATATTTATATAGCTAGAAGGGCACTATATAAGCAAGGTTTAACTTGAACCTTTCTCCAATTTTTGGGCCCCAAAGAGTCATCCTTGATTTTAAAAGAACTCTATTGTGGGTGTGGTTCAGCGTACTATGGTGTTAAAAAGTTAACTTGAAGAGTCTTGTTAGCATGAGTTTATTGGCTGACAATTCACTGTCCAACAGTATCACTAGAATCGATCTCTGAAGCTTTGCCTTTTAATAGACGAGGGATTGATCTGTTTGGACCACTACCTAACACTTCAGGAGACCATAACCATATCATTGTTGTTGTGGAGTATTTTTTGAAGTGGATGAAGGTCAAACTGCTTTTAAGTATAATAGTCAAGAACATGACCAATTTTATTTTGATTATCATATGTCATAGGTTTGGATTCCGAAGATCGATTATAGTATATGACGATATACAGTTACAGAATGTCGAGATAACTACTTTTTGCAAAACTAAATTATTAGATACGACTCAAAAGTTTGAAGACGAGAGTTCAAGTTTAGAGATAAGTTCTTAAGGAAAATGTTAGTGCATAGTATTTATCATAGGCTAGATAAGCTTGGACCGAATTGGGATTTTTGACCGAAAAAGTTAAAGCATGACCTTATAGATCGATGGATGAATAAGGAAGGAAACTTCACCATACATGGAACATCGAACACCTTAGATTATATACACTTTTATTTATTATGTATAATTTGTTTTGGAATAAATATTTTTAAAATTGTGAAGGGACTAGTTGCGTACTATATCCTGCCCTAGTGGTGCAAGGAGGTATAATAAGGTTTCTACATAGCTGGCGCATTAACGAAACTTTTGCCATAATTGTATTGTCGGTCCGAGATGTGATTTAGTATTACTAATCAGCGTGTGATGCTTCAGAATCTTTCAAAATGTTGGAAAAAGTTCCAACCTTGTTGGTCAAAGTAGAGTCCAAAACTCGAAATGAGTATCCGAACCAATTACCTTATAATTTTTTTCAACTACGATTGGTCAAGACAGAGCCTAGTGCTCGAAGTGAATAATAACACCCATACCAACTATCTTATAAATGTTTCTAACTATAGTTGGTCGAAGTGCTTGAGGAATCTAATTATGTTCGAACTGATATCTTTGTGAAATTTTCGAATTTGCAATTAGTAAATGCAAAGTCCAATGGTTTGAGTAAGTGAAAATATTTGGATCAAACGCGTTATAACAGTTCTAAACATTAGCTGGTCAAATCATGGTATGACACCAGTGACGAAATCCACAAGCCCATCATGGACTTTCTCTCCGTCCAAGGCTGATCATCTTTGGAATAACATATATCATAAAAAATTATAAAACAATTATTCTAAAGAAACGCTATGTTACATAATAAAAACAAAGAGGACAATAAGATAAAGGGCAAGGCTATAATGGGACCCCTTTTGGCTATAATGAGACCCCAATTTCGGAATTTTTTTTTTCAATGTGAAATGTCGATTTTGCTCTTCATTTATAGGTCACAATTTTGAAACAAAAACCAAATTTTCTCCAACCACTCTCTAGAGCTTTCTCTCTCTAAAACTACCTAAAATCTCTAAAATCATGGATTTTAGGTGCAACCTGATGTATTTTAAACGGTCAGCAACTGATCTTATCAAAGCCGTATTTTTTTATTTTTTTATTTTTTCTTGGTAAAACGACCTTTTTTCATTAAGAGTGGTAAATACTACTTTTTACGAAAAACACAAAATTCAAGAATATCGTTTGATTAAAAAAGAACAATATCAGTATTAGAGCCATATTAGTCGGTGCCCACATCGGCAGCTCCATCCACATTCTCATCATTAGCTCCTTTCTTTGAGCAAGTATTTATGAGAAACCCAGGTGTTTTTGCTGGCGATGGTGGTGAAGGTGGTGCAAGAGATGGCGGTGAAGATGGCGGTGAAGGTGGTGGTGAAGATGGTGGAAGAGGCGGTGAAGGTGGTGGTAGAGGCGGTGGTGGAAGAATTGGAACTGGTGATCCTGTGCCATATACTGTAGCTCTTCTTTCGATTTCTGCAGCTACAACTTCTACCACCTCCATATTCTGCTCCCCTGTTTCAACTATCTCATCAACAGCTCGAGCGGCAATACATGATAAACCCAGAACTTTTCAACTCATCTGCAGACAGGGCACTATCTGAAATATTATTTCTTCTCTTTCTCCTATCTTCCTTTTCTACTGGATCATGGTTTGCCTCCCTAGTATCTATGATAACAGCGTCCTTTGGAACATTCGATTGAACAAAATCCATGTGTGAGTCAGAAGGCTTCAGTACTTTCAAGGTTTCAACCTTATTGTCTCCGCCGCTTCCCAAAGAATCTTCAGCAGCTTCTTGATTAACACGATTTTCGAGTGAAGAATTGTTCGGCATCTCATTCCGTGTGTCAAGACCATGATGATCCGTAGCTTCTTCACAATTTTCTTCAGTTGTAGTATCTGATCCAAGCTGATTTCCTACCCTCTGTAGTGTCTTTTGTAGCCTCTGTAGTTTGTTTCGCGTCCGACAATAACAGTCATAATATTCGACAAATTTATCAAAGCCGTATCTGATACACAATACTTCTTCTTATTACTTGGTTTATCACAACACCAAACAGCACCAAGAGTTTATTCAGTTTATATGCTATAACACTACTCTTCAAATTAACATCAATAAAACGATGTTGACTCGCCATTGTATATCGGTTTCCTCTTTTCAGCAAAAGCAGCTAATCCTTCCAACCGGTCGTTTGTGTTCAAAAGCTGTTGGTAACAATACTCCTCCATCTCTAGTGCCGATGCCATGTTCGTCTCAAATCCTTCATTGATAGCTTTTTTTGCTAACTTTACTGCTAAAGGACCCTTATCATTTATCTCCCGAGCAATATCAAGTGCCTTTGATCGAGCACCACCAGCAGGGACACAATAATTTACAAGACCAATGGAAACTGCTTCTAATCCGCTGAGCTTCCTACCAGTAAATATAAGTTCTTTTGCGATCGATTTTCCAACCAATCTGGGAAGTCGTTGTGTCCCACCAGCCCCTGGAATTATAGCCAGTCCTGTTTCAGGCAAGCTAAATGCTGCATCTTCTCCAGAAACTCGAAGATCACATGAAAGAGCCATTTCCAGTCCACCACCTAAAGGATTCAGCTTTATGAATCTTTAGGCAAAATTGCGAACTGGGCCTTCGCAGCCCATGCAAAATTGCGAACGGGTCGTTCGCAATTTTGCACGGGTTGCGAAGGTCCAGTTCGCAAATCGCGAATTCCAGAACCTGCAACCCTAATTCCCAAAATCCAATCAAAATCCCCGAAATCCAACCCAAATCCATCATGCATGGTACCAAAACAATCCTACTGAATCGACTAACACAAATCTGAAGTTTTTTTTCGAAAAAAACAACTAAATATACATGAAAATCCGACTTTTTATCAAGAACACTAAACTCTAAAAATCACTAAAAATACTAAACTAAAATGCATAAAAATTACATGGATATGTAAAGGATTTGTACCTTAAGATGTTTCTGATGTTGGATTTGAGAAAACTTGCTGTTTTGAGTTCGAGATTTTTGGTGAGTTTGAGAGAGAGTAGAGAGAAAATGGGCTGAAAATAAGGCTTTTATATCAGGGGTAAATGTGTCTTTTTTCGGGTCTCATTATAGCCAAATGGGGTCTCATTATAGAGGGGTCTCATTATAGCCAAATGGGGTCTCATTTTAGCCTTGCCCTAAGATAAATGACCAAATGGTCTAAATAGACACAGTACAAAATGCACCTACTATCCAAAGACTTCAGTGGCTCAAAAGAAGATAAAAAATACAACAAATGATTTGGTTATTTAAAGATTTAATGTTCAAAAAGATAAAAGTATTGAAAAAGTAAGCTCAAGAGTTTCAAACTGAGTAACTTCAGGGTTAACGCAAGGAGTTGGAAGATCGCTATGGCTAGTCCGGGAAGTAACTTGCATAATCACGAACTTGGTTGTAGAAGTAACATCGGTCAATGAGTCTATACCCACATAATTGTCTGAGAAGGGGTTCTTGTTGCCTCCTTCTTTTTTATCCTCATTTTATTATTTTTTGAACTCTTTTTTGGATACCAGATCGAATTCTAAGGATACTCTTAGTGAATGTAACTTCATAGACTTCCTCCTATAAAAATTCAAGATTGAGTTCCTCCTATAACTTCATAGACTTCTGAGGCAGGCCTGAAAAACGTGTTTCAAATCCTAAGCGTGTTTATTTTTACTTGGTAGCTTCTAACTCAAGGTTAGAAATGGTAATTTTCCGAGTCTCAACCTCATTGTGAAGATCATCAGTAATGTTTTCTTGACGCTCACGGTTTGGGAGGTCGACTCGTTTAAATTACATTTTATATTTTTGCAATTCTTGTTTCACCACGTAAGCCTCCTCGATATTGATCACATATTTAATGGGTTTCCTCATGAGGACAAAGACGCTAAAAAATTATCATTATGATCCTCAATGATTCAAATCATAGCCCAAACATTGTTTAATGTCTACAAACGAAGCAAAGACTTTCGAAGGGAAGGAAAATATGAATATTTTAAAAAATGATATTAGTAGGTTAATTATTTATGCAAGGTAGTGTATCGTACAATAGTGTTAGGGATTAATCATTGAGAAACTACAAGTGTTAGTCTTCTAGTATTGACGTAACGAGTTACAACCCCAGGGAGATATTGAGGCTCCAATATACCATAAACGCTTTCCCCTTTGACGCATTCTTTAAAACCAAACTCTGAGAGCCACGACTTAACACAGACTTGCTATGACCTTATTTCTCTTCGAACCTCACTGGTTTTTTTCTCACCGCCATCACATCGGTGTCCTGGTGTCCTTGGCGGGGTCGATGCTTCGTTGTCGACATTGATGTTAGAAATATCTCCACCAACTAATGTGATATTGTCCGCTTTCAGCGATTAGTCCCGCACGGTTTTGCTCTTGGTTCACTCCCAAAAGTCCTCACTTTAGTTGAGATATTTCATTCACTTATATATTGTAAGTACTTGTTCAGTCTAAGCGATGTGGGATAAAGGATCAAGTTTTACTCACTCTTAACACTCTCTCTTAAACTTGATCCGCGGAATTCATTCCGCCTCACTCAAGACACTCATCCCATCGCATCGCTTAGAACGTAGGTTTCAACCTCGCTCTGATACCATGTCAGAAATATCTCCACCAACTAATGTGATATTGTCGGTTTTGGGCGATTAGTCCCGCACGGGTTTGCTCTTGGTTCACTCCCAAAAGGTCTCACTTTAGGTACCGTAGAAAAGTGTTTGTACTTTGGTAAGGGTGAGTTAAAGGTACAAGACTACGTAGATGCAGATTTTGGAGGTGAAGTTGATCACCAGAAAAGCACTACTGGTTATATATTTACTGTTGGAACTACAGCTGCTAGTTGGATGTCAAAGTTACAGAAAATTGTCACTTTATCAACTACAGAGGCTGAGTATGTAGCAGTGACCGAAGCCAGTAAAGAGATGATATGGCTTCAAGGTTTGTTAACTAAGTTGGGATTCAAACAGAAGAAAAACGTTCTGCATAGTGATAGTCAAAGTGCAATTCAATTGGCGAAGAATTCAACATTTCATTCAAGAACCAAGCACATCAGTCTTCGCTATCATTTCATTAGATCTTTAATAGAAAGATGAGGTGCTAATACTGGAAAAGATCCAATGAAGCAAGAATCCAGCTGATATGTTGACAAAGACAGTAGCCATTGAAAAACTGAAGTTGTGTTCAGCTTCAGTTGGTCTGCAAGAGTAATAAGACCAGAAAGATTTGCTGCATAGATCAAGGTGGGAAGACAGGTTGAAACCAGTATACAAGTGGGAGATTGTTATTTTGACATAATAATCCAGCCTTATTCAACATGTTATTATTAGATAGAAGAGATGCTAGATGAAAAGACATTGAAAGACAATGGAGATGAGGTAAGTGCTAAACACATTAAAGAGAGTTGGAGTGAATTGAAAAGACACTGTAATTTTAGTGGGTCATAAATTTCACATTAAGGACTGTAACTGTTTTCCCTTTTTAAGTGTTACAGTCTCTACAAAACTAAGTGCTAGGGTTTTTTGTGTATTCACCAGAAACAGCAGATTCACTGTGTTCTTCCTAATAAAATCGATCTGCAGCAGGTCCGGAGACGTAGGCATAATTTGTTGAACTCCGTTAACAATTGTGTCTTTGATTTCACTTTTGTTTTTATGCTTTCCTTTTTTATTTTTGATCTGATTTGACAGGAAATTAGCATATTTCCCTTAGAACGGGTATCAGAGCCAGACTGGTAGCGATCCAAAGGAAATCAGATTTGGGTGGGAGCAATGGCTACAGATGAAGGAAAGGTGAGACTCGAAAAATTCGATGGTGTAGATTTGGGTTCTGGAAGATGCGGATTGAAGATTATATGTACCAGAAAAATCTTTATCAACCCCTCTCAGAAAAGAAACCAGAGGGTATGAAAGATGAAGAATGGACCCTTCTTGATAGATAAGCTCTTGGAGTCATCCGATTGATGCTATCCCGCAATGTTGCTTTTAAAATCATAAAGGAAACAACCACGGCGGGTCTTATGAAGGCTCTCTCCAGTATGTATGAGAAGCCATCATCGTCTAACAAAGTTCACTTGATGAGACGTTTATTCAATTTGCGAATGATGGAAGGCGCTTCGGTAGCTCAACACTTCAATGAACTTAATACAATCACAAGCCAGTTGAGTTCAGTTGAAATTGATTTTGATGAAGAAATACGAGCATTGATACTGTTGTCTTCACTGCCAGATAGTTGGAATGCTACTGTCACTGCGGTGAGTACCTCGTCAGGAAGCAATAAGTTGAAATTTGATGATGTTCGCGACCTAGTTCTCAGTGAAGAGATTCGAAGGAGAAAATCAGGTGAGTCAGCCAAAACTCATTACTTTTTCCGGGTTACTGAGTCAGCCAAATTACCCAGACTTAAGCCTTCTCACAAAGAGGCGATTGCTACTTCTTCAAAAAAATCAGCTAGCCCATTCTTTGTGTTCACAAATCTACTGATATATTCCTTCGAAGAATCATTTGAATCTCCCATTGAGCTCATGCCTTCCAACAAATTGCCTCTGGAATGCAACGCAGAATATATCAAAATTCTTTATAGATCTCTGAGGGAGACTATTGTACCATTTGAGAGCACTTCCTTTAGAGTTTTGTGAGAAAGCCATGCACAACAGCTTGTCATTATCATCAAAGTTCATCATAAATTTTTTAAATTGCTCGAGATGATTGTTCAGATCTTTGCATCCATCATACTTCTCCATCTTGGAACTATCAAATCGTTTGGGAAGATGTCCAGAGAGTATTTTTAAAGACAAGGGTTATTGTCTCCAATTTTGGCTACGGCTAAACACTGTATCTTCATTGGTAGTAGCAAAAATACATGGTTCAGATTGAAAGGAAAATGAACCAATAAAGAAATGATCAATATGGTGATCAGCCAAACCCTTTATTTTTCCTTGATACTTTTTAATTCTATCATGTCTATCCCTTTTTTTCTTGAATGCTTCTTGGTCAACCTTAATTTCTTCTTTAGTCGGCCTTCATCATTGCTAGATAAGAATGATTCTTCAAGCTCCTAATCATTAGATGAACTATTATTAGAAGACTCTGATGTAGTGCTCACAAGTTGTTAAGACCGATGAGTGTTTCTGGAGCTGAGATGAGTCTTTGTGGACTACTTATTCTCACCAGGATTATTAGTAGGGTGGAGTGTTGATGCACCAGACTTCTCTTTTATTCTTTTTTCTACTTGTTTCTGAGCCCTTAAAGCCTCAATCTCAGCCCTTAACTGATCAAATTATTCTTGCATGAATTATTTATCATCACCATTGTGATTAACATGAGACACAATAGGTTGTTCATTATTTTTTATCTTACCTTCAACTTCTGGAGGTAAAATGTCTTGCACATTAGGATCCATCCGAACTAATTTGTTCACTAGTTTTGAATCTGAAATTCAAACACCGTCGTCTACCAATGTGGTCGCCAATCTTGTGTGGATTATTTCTGGTCAAATATTATATTTGGAAAGAGTTTTATCTTTTCCAGGTATTTAATGTTAGAGTGAAAAGTAGAGAGATAAAACAGGTGTCTTATAGAAATTAAGTTTTTCTTATCCTCTTTAATGAGGGTAGTTGAGGTATTTATACTTGTTTTATGACCCATGGGATGTTCGGGTCAGACTTTGGATTCAGGTCAATCTTTAAATCCCAAAACCTAAGCGGGTTAGTATAGGTTAGCACACAGCTGAGTCATGATTGACTTAGTCGTATTGTTCATCATATGTTTGGTGCAAAATATGTCCGAACTATCCCTTCAGTTTAGCCAGTAGTGCCCTTCCAAAGATATATGAACCTATAAAATTCCTTATATTTTTTTCATAACTTATATTCCAATCATATTTCTTATTTTTCTTTATATTTGATATCATTATTAATAATAAATATCTGAGTAACATGATTAAACTGTTTGGAAGGTTTTAACTCATAACTAACACTCAATAGCACATAAATAATGGTTTCAGGAACAAGTTTAGTCTTATAT
Organism: Limnanthes douglasii subsp. nivea; assembly: GCA_036936605.1. Taxonomy (NCBI): domain Eukaryota; kingdom Viridiplantae; phylum Streptophyta; class Magnoliopsida; order Brassicales; family Limnanthaceae; genus Limnanthes; species Limnanthes douglasii. The sequence continues at coordinate 153,709,363 of JAUPFV010000004.1, read as the reverse complement.
TTTGCTAGAACATAAACTTGCATTATGCAACTAAGTACCAAAAAAAATCTACTGAGGGTTTCACTCCACTCTAAGCCACCTCTAGTGTAACATCCTTAACTGCAAATGTAGGAAAATTGATCTAGGATATAAGTAGTCTAGTCCAATAACGGATCCATAGAGATTAATAAGGGGTGTGATTTCAAACATAATTTTTTCTTCGTATTACACATGATTATATTGATTAATATAATAACATCTTCAATATTTGATACAATAATAATATAGAATCAAAAATCAAAATGTGACAATTGACTGCGCCAATTATTTATATTTTGAAGCGCTTCACAATATGTTCATCATCTAAAGTCGCAAACATTTATTTATCAATGTAAACAACTAAAGAAATCATTAATCCAATTATCTAAAAATTTATTGCGAAAGGTGGTCTTCACAACGTTCATTTCCAAAACTAATACGCTCAACTGATGTAGTCGCAACCAAACAATACGTAAATTGGAGAACTGTATGCTTCATAATTTCTATCATTTTCTTTCTTAGGTTTTCTAAAATTTTAATATCCTCGAATCATGCATTTTTTCTTAAATATTAAATAAGATCAATTAAAACAGATAATTAAATAACTATAAAAACTAATAACTAGATTAGCGTTACATTTACATACCTAAAAGTAAGATGTGGGGTGTTGATACGGAGATGTAGTATGAAATGGAGTGTTGCTTCGTTAGTTCATGATCTAGTGCGTCAATTAGTTAAAAGTTAATTTATCAAGTGACCTATTTTCAAGCATATACGTCTACATTATAACTTAGCCTAGTTTTTGTTTTATTTTAATCATATTTTTAACTTAGCCAATAAGTTTTGTTTTACTTTTAAACATACATACCTACACATATATAAAAATCAAGCCGTAAAATAAAATTTGCATGGATTAATATTAAAAAACAATATATAGACAACTTACATGTATAAAATATCTAATCGTTATTGTTATTATTAGGAAGAGTAAACGGTTCTATAGAAAATATAGCCAAGGGGTAATACTCGTTGATCAACCCTCCTCTTTTCACTTTGTCTCTGGCAACACTCTTTGAAGTGTTTTTCTCAGATAACATGGAATAAACTATTTTTTTGTCATGTCTATTTTTCTTTTCAACACTATCATTTTGTTGTGAATGATAAAAGTTGATCAATTGCTTATTGATCCTACTTTGTTTGCAAAAATAATTAAACTATTTTACTAAAATTATCCTTTTATATAAATACAAAAGTATTTAACAAATAAATTTGTCATTTTCAATCATTAAAAAATTAAAATCATATGCATTTTCTAACAAAAAATATACCCATGATTTTGTATTACAATCATCCATAAATATATTTAAAAGAATACATATTGTTGCTATTAGATACTGGCGCGATCGGACTACACATGTTTGTATGGTTAAGTTATGATTTTTAGTTGCTCTTCAGTACTCTTTTTTGGAGTAGGTCACTGTGTTTTTTCATGTTGATGCAATCAGCGCACGTCTCACTCGAGGCAGCCAGTTGAGAAAGTCAATTTATCTTCTTGTTGTACATCAAGTTTTGCAACCTTGTATGACTTAAATGATCATAGCTCTCCTTCGAAAAATATGAAACAAGTTTCGAGTTAATGTGCGAAATCAATTATGAGATTATATTTTTGACTGAGTTAACTATATAAACATCTGTCTGACACTCATATTGGTTTGAATTATCAAATCCTTCTTTATATGAAATATCTTGCATATCTCTCCATTGATCAAAATAGACAAGTCTATTTCTTGTAACTTCTATATACTTAAGATATTATCTCTCGACTCTAGATTAACTTATACCTCCACAACAACGTGATTAACTCTATTTGATAGAAGGTGATATTTATTCTTTTTCACATTACATCCATTCCTATAACATATAAATTATGTATTTTCTAATCTTTCAACTTCATCTCATCATCTTTCTTTTGATGTACTTTTGTATGTATCAATGCACTACCTGACTCAACATAGCCAGACTTCATCAGCTCGTAAATTATTAAATTGTAAAATATTTTCCATCAACATGTTCCAATGATCATAGTGACCATTAAAGCAGAAAAGAAATGGTTGTATAAAATTCCATTATGAAATAATCTTATGTGTTGTTGCAAAAACTTGAAAGATTGTTATCTTGATTTATCATGCGAAAAAATTGATATCAATTTTTTAGAAACTTTGTTATGATTTTTATTAGATAAGAGCACAACAAACTCAATCGAATAAATTAGTTTTGTAAAAATAATAAAAGTATAAAATTATTTTAATAATATGGTTATTGTAAATGCTAATTCATCTTAAACTAATAACTTAAATCACTTATATTTATTTTATAACAAACTTATTATTATTATTATTATTATTATTATTATTAATAAACTTGCACATTATCAAAATTACAAATAACATTTAGCCAAAATTTGTTAAAAAAATAAAATTATTACTAAATAACGACTAACAAAATAACACGTGATTTAGAAAAAATCGTATATTATATTTGATTTTTAAACCACAAATCTAGTTTTTAAAACCTTAAAAATACTCTTTTTAAAAAAATCAACCTTTTAAAAACTTCAAATGTTCGTTTTACAATTTGTTTGGTATGAAGTTTTAATTCAAACAAAATACTGTTAAGAAAGTTATGTGTCTATTTTAGAAGTAGTAATCACGTTTAAGAATAAAAAGGAAATTTCATTATAAACTATGATATAAACTAATTTTAAGGTTATTTGAATATATTGAAATTTATGTTGCTGTCAAGTCAAGTGATACTTAGGAGAAACCAACTATATTATTACTAAAAATGTTAGCGAGGATTATCATAATTAATATCAGTTTATCTAGGTTTATGGATTACTTTTATTAAATTTATAGTCTATGAAATAGTACTATACTTAATTCATCCTCAAACGATTATGAGACATATTTTCATAAAGCAGAATTTTATTGCTGACTGGATCACAAAATTTACTTTAAAAGAAAAATCCAATTATCAGCTAATCAGACTCCTACATCTCTAAATGATATTATTTTATTAGAAAGCATCAACTTGAGATATATAAGTTTATGTGGTTTACATAAACTAACCATCAGGATTAAAACCACTCACCAACATGAATTTTTTGATTTTACAGGTCAAAGGAAATCAGATACCATGGTGGATAGAGAGACACAATACATAAGACATGAATAATGGAATGATGGATCTTACCAATTCAAGATCTATCATTAGACTGTCCACACCGAAACGACTTTAAGACAAAAGACAAAAGTTCAAGAACAAATCTTTAACTCAAAGACTTTATATTTTTTTCCACATCATTAAAAAAAACTTATGTTAAAAAATTAATATATTTTTACATGAAATTTATGTTATTTGTTATAAATATAAAATTCACTCATATTTACCAATGATGAATATTTTATTATAAAATATATTATTATAGTTATTCTTTCATATATCATCAACAAAATTCACTTTTATTTACTCGGGAGATATATGTCACTGTTTTTCAAAGCCTTATTTTTGTTAAAATATATAATAAATTTATAATTTTTTAATTGTTTACGAAATAAACATTAGATGTATATCAGAGGAATTGATAAAAAAACAGCCAAAACTACTTCTGGAAATAACATTTTTTATTTTTTAGTATTTACAAAATTATCACTTAGTAAAAAACCAGAAATATTTGAAAATCTATTTAATTAAATTTCATGTCATTATTTGTAAAACATATAACCTCTTCAAACTTAACCTTCCACGTGACACAACTAACAAAAACCTAAAAAATTTAAACTCAAAACTTACAATAACCCCTCTTTTCTCCAACCTTTCGAAATATAAAAAATATGACCGAAATGGAAGTAGAACCGACTCCTCTACAGACTAGCATGGACGCCAATAAGATACGTTATTTTCTATCTTGTTGTTTAAAAATGTTTTGAAAACTCAGATTTTGCTCGATCCATCATTGAATGACGTCAACATAGTGTTATTCTTCCCAATGGCGGAATGATGCATCCATCCGTAAATTGGATGACGTAATTTGCTTTCACTCCATCATACGTATGTCGGATTATTAAACCATTACGTCGTACCATGACATTTGTATTCATCAGTCTGCCTTGTCATGGCAGAATGAATGCATATTCCGCCTTATGCTTGGCGGAATAGCCTTAACTAATTCAGAATCCCAGTTGTATTGATTTGATTACTTTGTATGTACTGCAGCAGCTTACCCAATGTTCTTTCATACTATATTTACCATTTCGTGACTCACAAGGAGTATATCCTAAAGTCGATGACCGAGTGAGTCAAAAGTATCTACAATTCGCTAGGATTCTCACTTAAGATAGCATCTAAGGAACAGAGAAATAGAGGAATAACATCAAGAGTAGATTATAAATTGTAAGCGTAAGGCTACCGGTAGGAAAAAAATAAATTTCCTTTTTCATTTGGTAGGCAATGCGGTAAAAGATGATGATAAGTGGGCTTTAAGTGTCCTTTCTGGAAAACATAACCATGATCCGATTGTGTATGCAAGAAAATTTATAATGGTTGAAGTTAAAATTCGACGATGAACCGAACAACTCCACGAAAAATATTTGATGCTTTAAAGAAGGTCGATCCGGATAATGCATCAAATATCCGTCACATTTACAATCACCGTCAAATAAAAAAGTTGGTTGAAAATGGTGGTCATTTTCAAATGCAATGCTTGTTAGGAAAACTGCAAATGCACAAGTACAAGTATTAAGAATGGACGACCAATGATGACTCGAATGTGATAACTGATTTATTTTTTGCACACCCGCTTAGTATTAATTTACTATGACCTCCCACGGTTGCTAATCATAGTTAGCACATAAAAAGTTATTAGATACGGGATGTCTATGTTCGAAGTATACGTGGTAACATCGAGAAACAGTCAGAGTTCATACACCTGTTCGAAGGTTTGTTCATTTCTACACTAACAAAATCATGCATTTCAACAATTACACCTCTTATAGAGCGGAAAGCTTGCTGTCTACTTTGAAAACATTTATCGGGGCAAACTAATTGAATTTCGAATGATTTTGGGAGAAAGTTCATGGTTTGTTAGCGATTCAACATTCGTCCATAAAAGAATTCATGGAGCCAAGCAAGTGTCGTCTAATTCATAAATTTCAAGAGGTTAAACCTTTCAAATTCTAAGGAGCTACATATTATTTATTACTTTGACAATAGTATACAGAATCTATCTTGATAAAACCGGAGGTAAAAAATATCCATGCGCTTGCATCGATTGTATGCCACAAGGTTTACCATGCACCCATGAACTAGAACCAATCCGAACAGCAAAGAAGTATGTAACGACCCAGATTATAAACGAGCATTGGATGATAATGAGGGCGGAATTCGCCGATCTCAATTAGAGGGGTAAAAATACAATAAATAAATATTTGATGTAGTTAAAAGAGTATTCAGAGTCAATCAGGGACCAATGTATAAAGATAAGGATAGTAGAGGGGCCTCATTAATATGTGATGAACGGCCCACTAAGAGCTTAAATGGGTCCTCCTTATTTTAGTATAAAAGGGTGACCCACTTGCCTAAAAAAGGGCATTGAATAATATTTTCTATGAATCTTCCTTTATCTCTCTACACTTTCTCTCTCTAGTCACATCTAGCACAAAGATCCTAAATATATTCCCTAAACAATTATCGACTCATCAGATGAGACTAGATATTGTGCCCTGATTTAAACTAAGCAGCGGAGAATAGGTGTAATTTAATTTTGAAAATCTAAATACAAAACTCGAAGATTTTGATGTTTCTGAACAAATCCATTGGCTTAAACAAGTCACACACATATTGGATCCTTCAACATCACTCTTTTACGAACCCTTCCAAAAGTTTAAAGCTCGTGTTTGAACTCTCGGACATGTTTGAGGTCGCAACCGTGGTCGTTGTAGCGATACCAAAATCCATGTTGATTATTCTAGCAAAAGAGATCCTTCTATGCACGAACACACCGAACAACAATGGTTAGAGTTAGCACTTTTAGTACCATCGCACGAACGTTCGTCGCACATACTCGTACTGATTTCGGAGTAAAACCTTTAAAAACGAAACAAAAGCGGGTTGCATGTGCAGGTGTATGAACTCTGACTGTTAAATTAGGTTACCCAACATGTCGGACTCGAGGTATTTAAATGATATACCTTAATTTATCTGTCCTTTCATACTCACAATTCCAAACGTAAGACCCGACGGAAACTATAGTTTTAGAATCATCGCTCATGGTTTGGCAAGAACAAAAAATGGATGGTAACTTTTAAGACAAACCATTTTTCACAAACTAGAGAAGCATAAAGAGTTTTTTTAGTGTCACATGTTTTGGAGATAATAGTGAAGTCGATAAAGAGCTACAATGGTTAAGATATTATAAATAAAATGCACCAATCCAAAATAAGGCGTCGTTACCTAGTTGTGGAAAACTAAACACCACCACATTCAATTGTATTTTCTATTGCCTAGCACCCGACGGTTGTACCACTTACTTACCAGTGAAAAATGCATCACCAATTGAGGGTCCTATAAAGGAGATCAGTGTCGCATTTGTGAATACAAATCATTTTGTTCATGTAAGTAAACAAATTTTAATTTTAGACACATTTAGTTATTTATTATCTAATTTAACCTATATATTTAATTAAAATCTTACGGTCTGCAATTATAGGTCGATATATTTAAAGATTCGCTTTTATTGACAATAGATCCAACGTGGACGCACTACTAGATATGACGTTAATACTTGGTCGATCCCCTTCCTTGTTAGAGTCGACATTGTTTTACAAGTACAACATCACAAGTCGACACAATTCGTAAAATGTGAGTAAGTAACTGTGCACTTAACCAAAGACTTCTAGGGGTGTTTGTGTTATAATATTTGAATCAAATCGGAAGTACTTGTTGTCTTGTATTTTTTATTGTGTAAACTTGTTAAATTATCGATTAATAAACCATTAATATTGTATTTTTATTGAACTATGCACTTGTAAAATTTAAATTAATAACTACTCATTGTGCGTTTTTTTCGATGTCGTCATACTTGTGGCACTATTACCAAACTTGACGCCAACGTCTGGCGTCTTCTATGGTGTACATGCAATCGTCTATGACTTACAAATCCAACTATTCGCAGTCATACAAAAGTCTATGCCATGTACAATCTTCAAAAATTTGAACTGATACTTCGTGTATTCAACTTGTTGTATGTTTTAAGGCAAGAGGCATTACAAGTGTGGTAGTTAAAAATTAATAATTTTATTACAAGAGATATGATAGTTTATCTGAATGAGAGAATTTATGAAAAAGATAATGCGATTGCTAATTTCTCACCGGTTGAGGATAACCTCGAATTTGATTTCGACTAATACGTGTTATCGTATTATATATTTTTATTTTCAATCTCATTTTATTTTAAGATTCTTTCATTTAGCCTATATGCAAATTTAAAAGTTAGTCTATGTTTTTATGCTTCTTATAATGCTTCTTGGTGTGGATTAATTATGATCAAAGGGTATTTTGGTATTGCGTTTAATAGGGTATTAACTTTTAACGTAGAAGATAGAAAGATAAAAGAGGTATGTGCTTATAGTTAATATTATTAGAAAAAGTACAACCTATCAAATGTGGTTGGTTGCGGAATTTATACTCTTGGTTTATGACCCATGGGCCAATCAGGTCGGATCTTGGACACGGATACACCTCAAGGTTTCCAAAGATCAAAACCAGAAAGGTGTAGCACACAGCTTAGTCATAGTTCACTTGGGTTTATTGTCCATCAAAAATTTAATGCAGAGAATATTCGAATTACCTCTTCGGATTTTTCCCTAGTTGTCTTCCAAAAATATCTGTTCCTATCAGTAGCCCTTTTAGTTCTTTAAAAATGTTTTGGAAGAGCTAATTACCAAAGAGATTACCTGGATCAGAATGTTTCAGAATAACTAATTATATAAGAGAAGACATGGATCGGATCCGAAGGGACTTTCTCTTCATAAAAAAGAGTCCAAAAGTCGGTTTCAATTAAGAGCTTTGAAATACACGTGTCAGTTTATGGTTCGACCTCTCAGTCGTTTTTCTCTGGGTACTTGCACTTATCTTTTGAAAAAGTATTTTACCTAGGTTATTAGTCTCTAATCATTGCTTAGATAATTCATCTCCCCTAGGTGAAGTAATCAAGTGTTTTCTCACCTATATATATACAACTATTTTACTGTTTCTATTTCTAGAGTGAGAAAAAAAATCAAATTTTAGTTTTTAGAGAGATAAAGTTTGAATCTTTGATTTGTTTATCATTAGAGGGATTTGTATGTTCACAACTAGAAATGATATGATCAAAGGAGGTTGGTTGAATCTATCTGAGTTGAAAAAAGAAAGAAAAGAAGCAAGAAACGTTGTTCGGCTCCCTACTTCTCCTAGTGCTGGAGTGATTAGCCAAACACTACCAGAGTCGGACAAGAGTTCATCTTCCTCCAAAACCTCGATGTTTAGAAAAACTTCTTTTGTTCCAACTTTATCTACCTCAGATTCTGAATCTTCTGTGCAAATACCGGCAAAGTATTTTTCCAAAGACAAAAACAATTTCAAGTGCCAACAAACCCTCACCATTCACCACAACGGGGTCAACTTCTGAAAAACATTACACCCCGAAGAGTTACTCAAACAGTTTCTCTCCATCCTCAAAGAATGTTAGCTCAGGGGAAATAGAAACTTCTGCCCAATTCTCTTCAAATCTGAACATATCACTTCCTCACAATGATTCTATTCAAACTGCGGAAGAAGTTAAAGGTACTAAATCAGTCGATCAACGGCCAAGTAAATTGAAGGAAAAAATGGAAGATTGTGAGGAAGATAACCCACTAGAGACTTTCGGAAATACGGGATATACCACAGCCGTTCGGACTACTCAAGGAAAACTAAGAATGACAAACACCGAAGCACTTCCGGAGTGCCTAGAGGGAAAAGTAGGGCCCAACTTCTCCAAGGTTAGTGTGAAGTACTTATTGTTCATTCATAAAATCTCTTATGTGTATACACATACTGCCAAATTGGATAGGATTATGAGAAAATGGGGCTTTCTGAAGTTTGTTAAGGTGAGGATCCCCATCCCTCTAGAGACTCTGATGGACTATAAAGTTTGGGAGATAGTAGTATACACTGAGGTGTTGAACTAGGGTCTTCATTTCCCCTTAGATCCAGAAGTAGTAAGGTATTTTCATTTAACAAAGCTTTGCCCAAGCCAACTGAGTCCTAATTCCTGGTACACTATGTTGGCCAACATTATTGCTTTAAGAGTATCAAAAAATTCCAATGCATATGGAGCAATTTGTTATCGTGGCTAACTTGTGTAGGAATCACCATCTCTCTTTCTATTATTACAATATGGGGAACAATTATGAAGTGGTTAATGACCTATTGGAGGCAGAGAAACCATAGAGGAAACAATTTCTCTATATAAGTGAGGCTTGGGAGAATGGAAAAAATATAACCACCAAAGGGAATCCAAGCCAATTGACCAGATATTGGAAGATATAAGGTTACTTTTGTTCGGATTCTTACTAGTATTTAAATTCTATTTGGTTATACCGAACTGGCTATTGTGTCTATTTTGTACTATTTTCAAAAAAACAAATCAGAGCACCTGGAGGCTGGTGGAAGGCTCCATTGGCTGCTATTCCTTATTAAGCTTAAGTGCCTCTAGTGGCTTTGAGGCAATGGATGTCACATAGCGCTCCCTAGAAACTTTCTGGCTACTTTGTAAAACATTTATGGACAGTAGAGGCCACATCATGCATCCTAGAGAGCCAAGATCTTCTAAATATCACATTTTATGATGTTGGGAAATCAACCACAACTAATATCACTCTTACCATTTTTTTAAATGGTCTTTTTCCCAATAGTAATTTCTTTTAGAATTCACCGATGACATCGGTCGAACTCCCAATAAACCCTACAATAGTTCTGTTCGATCGCTGGATAACTAAGGGATTCTTCATTTGTTTATAAGTAGTTAAAAATAACACATTTTCCGAACTACCATTGTCAATCAGGATTCGTCGTATGTCACTTGCCCTAATTTATGCTCCTATTACCACAACATCTTTATGTGGACCCGCTATATCTCTTAAGTCGTCTTCATCAAAGACTATAAAAGGAGCAGAAGATTAGTAAATATGTGCGAGCATTTTTCTTTCAAACTAAGTAGCCAAACTATTGACATGCCTCTTTCTTAAACAACTTGAGGGTACCGTTGCAGTGTCTCTCCCAAATATGGTTAATGATTCAAAAACCTTTACCAGAACAGAAACTATGACATAATCATCCACTATTACCCCCACTTGATTCTGATTTGGATTAGGGTCAAGATATTCAGTACCCACAACAAATCTTTCAACAATCATCATAGCGTCCTCCTATCTTGATATCCATGGAAGGGCTGAAGAAATCGTTCATGGGGTATTGGTATTGGATTGAGTGTTTCCCGGTCTACTGCCCCCTTGTCTTTGAACAAAGGCACCCATTTTTCCCATCTCAATGAGATTTTGAACTTCTTGTTTTAATGTTAGAAAATCATATATGTCATGACCCACATCATTGTGATATTTACAGAAGTAGGTATTTCGAGTCTCTCTAGGGGATTGTAGTGGAGTTGACCTTCTAAAATATACATCATTCTTAGTTTTATCATATATTGTTGCCACACTTTATCTCAACTCAACAAACCATTCAGGCTGAACCCCAAGGGCTTCTCTTGCTTCTAACCTGCTGGTTTTGATTAGACCGACTTTGTCTAGACCGATGTGATCCCTGTCCGGATTCTTTTGACTTGTAATTAACAACAGGCTAGGATTGAGTTGTCACTTGTGGAATTGATGTTGTAGAAACTGATTTATTCTGACGATGCACTCTAGACTTCTTAGTTTCTTCAAATGTCATTTGTTTCCCAACTTGATTTAAGAGTTATCCAAAATTCATTGCTTTTTATGGGTTACTGAATGAGCTAAATTTCTTAAGTTCAAACCTTATCTTAAAGAGGCAATTGTCATTTGTTCAAAATAATCAGCGAGCCCATTTTTGGTGTTAAAAAATCTACTAATATACTCTTTTATAGATTCATTTGGCTCCTGCGAATAATGAATAATAGTATTACCATTCCTTTTAAGCTCATTGCTTCCAACAAATGGTCTTCGGAACGCCACCCAGAACATGTCAAAGTTCTTTATAGACTCCTGGGGGAGACTATTATACCATTTAAGGGCACTTCTTTTAAAAATTTGTGAGAAAGCCTTGCATAACAGTTTGTCATCATCATCAAAATTCATCATAATTTTTTTGAACTGCTCGAGATGGTTGTCTGGATCTTTACTTCTATCGTATTTTTCCATCTTGGAGCTATCAAATCATTTTGGAAGATGTCCGGGGAGTATTTATAAGGATAGTGGTGATTGTCTCCAATTGTGGTTACAGCTATATACAATATCTTCATCGGGTGTAGCAAAAATACATGGTTCGGATTGAATAGCAAAACGATCAAGCAGTAGATGATCAATATGTTGATCGGCCGAACTCTTTACTTTTCCCTCGTACTTGTTCATTTTTATTCTGCCATTTTTGTCCATTTTTCTTGAATGCTTCTAGGTGAGCCTTAATTTCTTCTTTAGACGGACCTCGTCATTACTGGATGAAAGTGACTCTTCAAGGTTTGAGTCATTTGACAAACTTTCAGAAGACTCTGAGGTTAAACTCACAACTCGTTTAGACCGATGTGTTTTTTTAGAGCTGACATGAGTCTTTGTTGACAACTCATTGTCAGGCTAATTTTCAGGCTCATTTGTAGAGTGGAGTTCGGACGCATCAGACTTTTCTTTCACTTATTTTTCAGCTTACTTCTGGGCCCTTGAAGCTTCAATTTCAACCCTCAGTAGATCACGTTCATCGTGCATAAACTGTATTTCATCTGGATTGTGACGAGGGATATTGTCACGGGTCACTCCTTCACCTCCTGGAAGTGGAGCCTCAACCCCTGGAGGTGGAACATCCTATATATTAAGATCCATGTCTTAATGATATCCAAACTATTCTTCCTCGTAACTGGTTTTGAAATTGCTATTTAGGCACTATCGGCTCTAACTCTGTCGCCAATTTGGTGTGGATTATTTCTGATCAAACGGTATTTTTGGTATTGTGTTTAATGGAGTATTAACGTTTAAGGTAGAAGATCAAAAGATAAAAGAGGTGTGCTCTTGTAGTTAAGATTATTAGAAAAAGTCCAGCCTATTAAATGTGGTTGGTTACGGTATTTATACTCTTGGTTTATAGCCCATGGGCTGATCTGGTCTGATATTGGAATCGGATCCACCTCAAGGTTTCCAAAGCCCAAAACCATAAAGGTGTAGCACACAGTTGAGTCATATTCCACTTGGGTTTATTTTCCATCAAAAAGTTAGTGCAGAGTATGTCTGAATTACCCATTCAGATTTTGTCCTAGTGGTCTTCCAAAAATATCTGACCCTATCACTTCTAGTTTTTGTTTCTGTATTATGTATCTTTCAAAATTTCAATTAAATTATTCTTAGTATTATGTACGTTTTAAAACTTTAAAGTTTTCGTATGTTAAAAAACATCACAACATAAAAAAAAAGTATAGACAAAATATGACACCACTTGTTAGGAAAAATACACAATTTTCCTCGCAATTGGCTTCTAGATTAGCTTGTGGTAAGAAAAGTTTGGGGAAAATACACCATTTTCCTATGATCATATCAAAAGAAAAATAACACAAAAATAATAGTGAAATAAAAGACAGAAATTGTTAATGGAGTTCAGTAAACTATGTCTACGTCTCAGGACCTGCTGTATATTGATATTGTTATAAAGAACTCAATGACTTCACCTTTTTTCAAAACATTCACAAAACCTAGCTATTGGTTTATCAAAGGTTTAACACAAATAAAAAGAAGAAAAAGAAACAATTACAGTCCTTAATTAGAAATTTATGACTAACTAAATTACTTCACTATCTTTTCAAATTCAAACTTTTTCAACTCTCTTTAATGAGTCTAATAGCACTGTTAGCAAAACAATTCACAACAAAATAAGGTTATACAAAATAGACATAAAATTTCAGAACAAAATATATTAATCAACATGAAAATAAAGTGTCAAACAACAAAAAGATAACCATAATGTCTAACCAAGTCTCATAATGATAGACAAAACATCCTCGTACGGCCTAGCGAGACGATCGAAATTCCCCTCAAACTCAAGAACTCTAAGAAATAATGAAATCTCACGCAGGCCAACGCGTAAATGTTGTATAACAACTCCATCACGATCCTCGTGGACATAACTATCTAAAGGGTATATTACCATGTTAAGAAGGTTGTACAAGCTAACCTTTGTATAAGACATAAGATACTCATGAGTAAAAAATGAATCCATATCGTTTCTAACAATATATATCCTGAACAAATGGTTTAACTTTCAATTACTCCAATTCTGTTTACTATCCCCATCAAATGCATAGGCAGTCGTCTTTGGTTTCCTTTTTGCCTTGCTTTGCATCTTAACCAATGGAAATGGATTAAGCTCATGGACATGTGCAAACTACCTCAATGCCCACTTGGTATAGTACACCTGAGAATACTCTACACTTGCACTGACATCATGATACCATGTTATATCCTCCAATCGGAAATGATCATTTATGTGATGGTAAGGCTCAAACAAGACCAACAAAACAAAACATTACCAACAATAACACATATAATATTTGGTAAATATTAGCATCTACGTCGCACAACACAACCAAGAACAAGATAATATCAATCAATTGTATTTTATTAATTTCTAACTACATGTTAAACTAGTCATCGTTCTATACCAAAATATATTAAGCAATTAAGTACTATAATAATATCGGTGATCTCTAATTGAGTTTGGTCCGGAAATCAGATATTTATGGACCTTTATCTCATCTAGCAGTAGGCTAACACTTTGTGTAAGTGGAACGCATAACTGGGTGAAGTAAAAAAAAATGGTACCGTATCCACGTGTCTAGAAGACTAATACATCCGACCATAATCCTCGTCTCATGAAGGGATACCTCTCCAGATGGTGATACAAATAAATCAACATGTCCGTACCCTAGGCATAACGTCCAACCTGCTCATTCAAATCTCATAATAGTAATAGCTACTTAAAATCTACGTACATGTTACTCTTATAAAGAAAGAGAATGTAACCGAACAGATGGAGCATATATGCACACGTAGCATGGTGGACCATATCTTTAGTGAGATGCTCGTTAGAGTCGTAGTAAATTGTCCAATTAAACCTACTATGAAGCCATGCGAGACCAAAACATACACTTTTTCATTTGTTGACCTTTCCACAGACGAATAAAATAAATTCGGTCACGGGATAATATAGTGACCGAAGCCTACTGACGTCATGTGTATGGCGTAGGACTATTTTCCCACGACATATGTATGACATGGTACCATGTTTCTATGTCATACGTATAGTATGGAAACACTGGTTTCCGACCGTGTTTGGCTGAAACCAAGTGTTCTTCGTCAATCGTTGGTGAAGCACACCAGCATACCAAGTGAGACAGACTCAGCCCTAAATTATCAGGATAACAACAAACTCATCCCTAAACTACTAGCATAAAAATAAATTCAGCCATAAATAAATCTGAAGTCCTAAACTATATTTCGAAACACTTCCTGTGGAATTTGTTGGTGTCGAGAAGCTCGATTCAGGGCTACTGGTGATTTGGTGTTGCTGGTGTATGACGACATTGCTGTATATTATTTTGGTGGTTTTATGTCGACGCTGGTGGTTGAGTGGTGAGGTGAGGTAGTTGTTTGTCGATTTAGCGGTGTTTGTGAGGTGAGGTGATAATTGATTGCATGATACCAAAAGTCAACTCTTTTAAATTAGTTAACATTATTAGTAATTTAATTAAATTAATTTTAGTTCATTATTTTACGTTAACTTAATTGACTTTATTAGTTTAGTTTTGATAAAATTTTATCACTTTAGGATTAGTTTAGTTTATGTTTTTGTAAATAAATGAATTCTTTCACACTTCACGGAATAATGTTTTTATTTATTATCTTTTAATAAATTATTTTGGATTGTTTAAAAAAAATTAAATTATAATATATTTATGTTATATATTATTATTATTTTGTTGAAAACAACTTAGTTCTTACAAATGCATGGATCATATCCCGAAGGGCGGTATAAAACCTTAAGAGAAATACAAGATTACAATAAAAGGTTAACCCAAGGATGTGCATCAAATAGAAATGACACATAACAAGGAGGTCTGTAGGACAAATGAAATAGTGCAAGGAACCTGAATTTAAGATCAAACGGCATATGGTGCGAAATCATAAAAGAAAAAGAACGAGGGAATGAACCAAACATTCTATGAGAGGTGACGTCTATGAGAGGAAGGCTAGTTTGATGTCTCGCTAATAAAATAAGGCTAATTAGTTGATTTTAAAAAAAAAAACTCAAGCTTGGAGCTGAAAAAATCTCAAATGCTCTACACATAAGCCAAAAAAATAAAAGAATGGTAGAAAATAGTAAATTTATGTCAAACTAACCACGTCCACCCGACACGGGGATGGTCATAAGAAAAATGTTGTAGATATCCTTAATAGTGAACTTAGTGATTCTCATATTGTAAATCCAATAATGGACATCATTATGGAGGATATTGGGGACAAAAAGAAGATTATGAGGTTGTTGATCTCCCGGAAGGTGTTGCGATTTCTAGCGCTAGTAAATCTAATATGAGTTGGCCAATTCTAAAGCTCATTGCGGATAATGTTTGTAACATGGAGGTTCTTTTCGAATTTAGAGCTATTGATGATGTTAATACCGTAATGGATATCTAGATAGGTAAGGATGACCCAATGATCATACCAAAATGAGGTGTTCTCCTCATTACCGATCGACACCATGTACAAATTACTAGCCAAAGGCCCAAGGCATAAAAATTTCCTCCAAGTCCATAAGGGAGAAAATTATATTTTTAAAGACCAGAAGTTATTGTCTTCAATCTTCTGAGAGATACATCAGTCACACTAGATAAAGTTTTCGTTTTAACTAACAAGGGACAATAAATTTTTGAGGACGACCGCCTGAATCCAAGTTTTTAGGTTTAGAATCTCAAGACTACCCTCAGATAAGGCAAGATAACAGTAGAACAAGTCATTTTTGCATTCGTAGTCTTCATTTCGTAACCAAACCAAAGAAAACAACATAGATACTAGAGAGTTATTTAAGAACTGTGGCAGGGAAAATCAAGAGGAAAGACAAATAAACATGCCCCACAAAAAGCACACGTTTGATGAGCTGAAGCTTACCTGCATAAAATAGGTGTTTGGAAGTCCAAGAGGTAATAGAAGTAGTAATTTTTTTCAAGAAGAAGTCGACAATTTTTATGAGAGAGTCGACCTATGACAAAAGAGACGCCGAGATATTTAACCAGGAAAGAGCCAACGTTGAAACCAAGGGTGTTGATCAATCCGATCTTAGAGATGGGTTAATCCTAGAGAGAAAGATATGGCTCTTTCTGGAACTAACTTTAAGACCGGAAAGATAAAAGAATTCATTAAGATTATCTTTGATGAGGTTAAGGGAGTTGATGTTACCTCGGTAAAAAATCATCAAATCATATGCAAAGCAAAGATTGACAATCTTAAGCTTATAACACTTCCAATAGAAGTGGAAGTTGGCATAATTATTTTCCTCCTTGAGAATACTGGAGATAACTTGCATAACAAAAACAAATAAGAAAATAGACAAAAGGTCAGCATGTCTTAGACCTATACTACCAAGGAAATTCATGTGAGGGTCACTGTTAATATTAACAGCGTAAGAAACGGCAGCGATACAGTGAATGAATTAGTTAATCATTTGATCTGGAAAATTCATGGCCAATAAGATATCGAGGATAAAATGACACTTAACATTATCAAAAGATATCATCATATCGATTTTAAGAGCGACCCTCGGACCTTTACAGTTAGTGTGATAACCTCTTAGAAGCTCTGTAAATAGGAGGATATTATCAACAATATTACCGCCAACGACAAAAGCGGATTGAGATTTATCAATTAGATAAGAAAATAAATCATTGATCATATTAGCTAAGATATTTGAAATAATCTTATAACGAAATCACAACATGCAATTGGCCTAAAGTACTCGGTTGTGGAGGGAGAATGAATGTGGCATTCCACAATGGCTCAAGACGATCAATACTGAAAAACATTAAGATCTCATCATAAATATCTTTACTGATGATGTTCTATGAGTGATCGGAAAATCAGTGTTGAAGCTATCGGGGCTCGGGGTTTAATGTTGTTAGTACTAAAGAGAGCGCTTTTAATGTCTGCACAAGTAACATGACGACTCATCGAGGACCTGTCCTGAGAATTAACTTTTACAGAGATAATGGAAGATATTATAGCTACTCTATGGTACCCTGGGAAAGACCTAGAACCAATAAGGTTGAAAAAATAGTTGACTAAGACGCTCGCCACCCTGCTTGATGAAATTGCAATGTTTTTGTTACTATTAGAGATTGAGACTATTTAACTTCTCACGATACGAGTTTTATATTGTTACTATTAGAGATTGAGACTATTTAATTTCTCATGATACAATTTTTATAATGTTATGAAGTAATTTAGTGTTACGATATCCAACTTTTAGATAAATATCTCTATATTGTAACACTAAATTCTTAGGCACGACTAAAGGAGATATAGATGAAAGAGACAACAATCTCAACAGAAATCAGCGAAGAATTCGAAAGATCATTTACTAACTGAAATTGGACCGAGATGAAATGGTTCAGAGCAATAGACACCATAAAACCAATATGGCTAGGAAAAAATTAGTTCAAACTTTAAAAATAAATTAAAACGGAATACTGAAATATATATTATGATAAACCGTTAAAAAATAAAATAACAAAAAATTATTTAAAAATAAAAAAACTTTGTCCGATATAACCCTAGTTAAATTAAAATACTCTTGAGGATTAAAATACTCTTCAGCATATTTTTGTGGAAGTAGAAATTAGACAACTCATCGCCACGTGGAAAGCCATGGAAAATCTAAATAAATATAATTTGATAACCATAATCATTATTTATATAGAATAAATTAATAATAGAACTAGTAGGAATATTTTGTTTTATAGATACGGTGAATATTCTGTAGGTAGTACAGTTTTGCATGTTCCTTCCTGGTCCTGCTGATTTGTAAAACAAGTTGAGGTAGTACGTTTTATTGTCTCTGTCGATAGAGTTTCGATTGCGAGATCAAGTTGACGATTTTATTACACAGAACGCGTGTGTGAGATCCATCCAACAAATCCTAGTGATTAGTTGTGCAGAGGTTGTTGGTATATATGTTTAATGAAAAGTTAAATACTATCGAGAGCCGGTTTGTTTTAGTAAAATGTCCAAACAACAACTCGGTTTTGGTTCAAAATTAATAAGAACACGTACATTATCTTATAATGAATACATAGAATTTGTGGAAATTTTAAGAGTGTCTAAATATAATATTAAAATAATCTTAAACTTTAACCTCGAAACTACAATTTCTTGTGAGTTTTATAAATAGAAATTATAGCTTTTTTAGTTTTTAAAATAGGTGTTTGATGTTTTCTTTCTTATCTCTAAAGTTACCAATACGGATAAAAATTCTATGATTCGTGAATTTACTTGCGAAGAAATAAAATCCGCTATATTCAGTATTGACAGGAACAAAGCTTCGGGTCATCATGGTTTCAACTCTTGCTTTTTCAAATCTAATTGGAGCATAGTTGGTCATGACATCTGTAACGGTGTCATTGACTTCTTTCTTTCTAATTCCCTGAATGCCTCTTGGGACTCCACCTCTATAGCTCTCATCCCAAAAAAAGACTCTCCTTCTACGTCAGCCGACATTAGACCCATAGGGTTCTGTAATGTCAGTTACAAGATCATATCCAAGATCTTAGTCAATAGAATTAAAGATTATTTCCCTTATCTCATTGATAACTCTGAGTCGGCTTTAATAAAAGGAAGGAACATTTCGGATAATATTCTTTTATCCTAAGAGTTGTTGAAGGGATACCACTCTAACCGTAGGGACAAAAAAGTTGCACTCAAAATCGATTTAATGAAAGCCTTTGACAATGTCAGGTGGCATCTAATCTTGGAC
Source organism: Limnanthes douglasii subsp. nivea (assembly GCA_036936605.1). Lineage (NCBI taxonomy): Eukaryota > Viridiplantae > Streptophyta > Magnoliopsida > Brassicales > Limnanthaceae > Limnanthes > Limnanthes douglasii. Next base: position 153,690,010 of record JAUPFV010000004.1, on the reverse strand, counting down.
ATTTTTGTAGCAATACATTTCCTGGATAAAATGATCACCTGGATAATCAAATGCATTTCTTCTCCTTCTTACTCCATCAATATTAATGGAGATCCTCATGGAAATTTTAAAGGACGCAAAGGGCTTAGGCAAGGAGACCCGCTTTCCCTTTCCTCTTTGTTCTTGTCATGCATGTTCTTTCCAGTATTCTGAAGGAGAAAAGCAAAGATGAGAAATACAGGTTCCATTAGAAATGTCAAAAACTCAAAATCATAAATCTATGCTTTGCAAATGATTTAATGATTTTTTTGTCATGGAGATGCGAACTCTCTTCTTCTCATCAAAGAAGCCCTTGATGATTTCTATACTCTCTCTGGTCTAAGAGTCAATCCCTTTAAAAGTCATATCTTCTTTTCCGGTATTGATGAGTCTCTTCGTTTGGATCTTAACAATATCATGGGCTTCCCTGAAGGATCTTTTCCTGTTAAATATCTGGGGGTGCCCCTTCTTACTAGCCGTCTCACCTACTCAGACTGTCGTCCTCTTCTCCACAAAATTACTTCCTGAATTGAGTCTTGGACCACTAAGAACCTCTCTTATGCTGGGAGACTTCGACTTATTAAGTCTGTTTTGTTCGCAGGTCAAGTTTACTGGTCATCCATCTTTATCCTCCCTTCAAGGATTATCAAAGAAATGACTCAGTATCTCCGTCGTTTTCTTTGGTCCGGATTGGCTATGAAAATCCATGGGGCCAAAGTTGCTTGGACCACGGTCACATCGCCCACTTTAGAGGGCGGCCTTGGGATTCTTGACTTAAAAATATGGAATTAGGCAGCTGTCCTAAAACACCTTTGGTCGATCATTCGTAATAATACTTAATCCATCTGGAGTGACTCGATTAAGATGGAAAAAATAAAAATAATATTTTTTAGAACCTCCCGATAGGATCCTCTCCCTCTTGGATCTGGAGGAAAATTCTTCGTCTCCGTCCTTTGGCTTGTCAAATGTGGAGGGTGGCAATTAGAAATGGCTAAAGTACCTCCTTCTGGTACGACCCGTGGCTTATCCCTTCTTTGTTGGCTTCCCACTATGGCGAAAGTATCATCAAGGACTATAGAATTGGGAAAAACCTCAAAGTTTCGGAAATCATCCTCAATGGGAGCTGGAACTGGCCATCAAATATTAGATCAGCAAACGCTCGAAGCCGTGCCAATCTGTTGGAAATCCATAATCGCATTCTCGCTCTTCCTCTTCCGGACATCTCCTCCAACGACATTCCCTTCTGGAAGGAGAAAGAATGATGCATCACCTTCTCCATCAAGGACACCTACCACGCCATTCGGTCTCCCAACCCTAAACTAGGGTGGGTCGGGTTAGTTTGGAATAAATCCAATATTCCTCGTCACTCCTTCATTTTATGGCTTGCTATTTTAGGCAAGCTTGTCACCAAAGACAAGCTCCTCAGTTGGGATTATAATATCCTACCTGAGTGTGTTCTTTGCAACTCTAACAATGAAAACCTTCTTTTTTAGTGTAGTTTCACTCAGAGTATTTGGACCCATGCTAGTACTAAACTAGGTTTCCCCTTTCCGCCCCATGTTGGCAATCTTGGGTTTGTGAAGCGTCAAATTGGTCTCAATCTCGAAACCATTCTATTTGGCAGCCTTGCTTCGCCGCGGTAATCTACCACGTCTGGAAGGAGAGGAACCTAAGAACATTTGGGTCCCCTCCCGCCATTGCTTCTATGGTTTCTCACCGAATCTTCTCAGGCCTTCGGTTTAGATTCCAAGGCACCAAGACTGGATGGCCATTCTAAAATTAATACTTATTCTACTTTCTTTTTGCAGGATTGATATGGTAGGAGCAGTTCATGATCCGACACTACACTACCTTGCTCACTAGGACGACTGCAGAAGTTGTCGCTGATGTCTACGTGATTGAGTCGCTCATTAGTCTACTTGTATGGGACGAATTGTATCTCTATTCTAGGATTGGATCGTTTTTACTGTCATTTTCTTTTGTTTCGCAAAAGACTTTGCTTCGTCGATTGTTGTTATATTCTCGGGGTATGCCCCAGATCCTTGTATGAACCTATTTCCAATTATTTAATGATTTTAAACACACACAAAAAGAAAAAGATGATATTATAATTGTAATTTTTTTTTAATTATCTCTTTTAAGACTAAATTTTTAAAAGATGATAAAAAAAGTAAACTAAAATAACTAAATCATATGACAATATAAATTATATATTTTGTAATAAAATAGTCCGAATTTTATTTATTTATTATAAATTTAATTTTTTTATCTCGAATATTTATCATAAATACTTAAAAAAACTAACATCATTATTATTTTAAAATAAAAACACAATATTAAGAACGATAGAAAAAATTAAATATTTTTTTTTCAATAAAATATTTTTAATTTTATATATTTTTTATAAATATATTTTTTATCTTGAATATATATCTTTAAAAGAACTAACATTTTTGTTATATTTAAATAAAAACACACCATCAAATGATAGAAATATTTATAAATTTTACTATTTTTGTATATGTATTTTCCAACGTCATTTATTTTTATCAAAAGAAACATAAAATATTACAAATAATACTGGATCACAAATAAACTTATATCACAATATTTACTAATAAATATCAAATATTATTGGACAGCTTAACCATCGTTGCAATATGAATACATAAGATATTTTTTTATATAGTTCGATCTAGACTTTAGTGTTTTAAATTTAAATTTTAGACTATTTCATGTGTCTCAATTTAAAATATTTATATAATTTGATAATTGTTGTTGTATTTAAGTTGTTGTTATATGATGGTTTATATCTTTTTGTTAGTCACGTCTTATATCTCTGTCTGTTCGTTATGATTGGTTTGAATCGAACCATATAACTCTTTATCTGTAGTTCTTATGTGTTTTTAACACGTTGCTAGTTCCAAAAAACTTACGACGCTAATTCTATCTTTTATGTCATCATTTCGTGACCAAGCTTTATATTTATTTATGTTATTGTATTATTGGTTTACTCTAGAATGTTAATCTTCTCTTTATTAGTTTGAACCATATTGCTAAGTTTTTTTAAACATTGTATTTATTTGTATTTCTAATAACCTCGAGCCTTTATTTCCATCTTGTGGGAAATATCTCATAGTTTTGTAAAATATATTTTAATATTTATTTCATGTTTTAAAATACAAAAAAAAAAGAATCATACAACCAAAATGATAATATTTGTTTGCTATACATTATCGTGTATATTGTAGTCATTTTTTTAGAACTCGAATTAGCATTTTATTATTTGATATATTTTATTGAACATAACTAATTATATATCTGTCTTCTGGTTCAAAATTACTTTTATATAGCTTTTATTTATCTAGACTTGTCTTTAAATAAATTTTAATTATGCATTGAACGAAAACTTTAGTAATCTTTTATTTGATTTAATATTATATGTATTATTTATTATAATGTTGTGTATAAGCATTTTAATGTAAAAATAAGAAAAATGTTATCATAAAATTTGATATGCATATATTTGAACTAATACTTATATATGACAAAACGAGTGACTTCGTACATATAAACATTTTTATCGTTTTTTATCATCAATTTTTAAGTAGCACTATTTGGTTTGGTTTATTTTGGGCTAGTGGTAGTTTGGTAAAGTATTTTGGTAAGTTTGAAGTATTTAGTGTTTAGTGTAAGGAGTAATGAGATAACTGAGCAGACTGCTTGTATTAGATGTTGATCACCCTCATTAATGAGAGTGGTTGGGGTATTTATACTCTTAATTTAATGACTCATTAGTCTTTTAAGTAGATTATCAAATAGCTTAGTCAAAAGGTGTTTCACATTTGTCATGTTCGGATTTTCCAGTGGAGTGTTATGGTCTGAATTGCCCATGTCTGGATTAAGCAGTGGGCTGTGTCTGAAGTATCCGAACTCATCACTATTAATAATATATGATTATATATTCAACATTTATCTGGAAATAAACTCTAACTCGTTTGGAAAGTAATTCTTTTGATTAGTACATCGTTTTCATTATTTATAAAATTAATTGTCTCACTTACCCTCGAGAATAACATATGTAATTCATCTTAAATGAAACTATTATTAGTATATGTGCTAAAAACATCTTTGTCTATTCAAATTTAAAACTACACATTAAAAATTCAACGTCTAGATGTTAATTGTAAACAAATTGAATTATCATTATTAGTGAAGCTCTCATTTTTAGTGTTTTAGCCTTATTCATCTATGTTGAGTTTGTAAATTCTTGGAATAATAGTTTGGTTAGCGGATCTGATAAATTATCACTAAAATGCATATAAAAACTAATATGATATTATATAAGATTAATTTTTTTATGTATTAAAGTGTAATATTGCTATCATATTATTTAACTATCATAATATACGTAGGTTATACATATTAGTTTTTTTTATCATTTATAAAACAAATAACTTGTAAAAGTAAACATCTACCATACATTTGATTGGTCATAAATTCGACTAGTGATGCAACTTGTATTTGTATATCTCTTATGTATCCTTCAAAAAATAGAATATTAGAGATATATATTCTTTATAGTCATTAAATATCTAAAACGCCTCCAATTATATTCCAATATTCTATACTTTGGTTGCAAGTAATATTATTTAACATACTAACTTCAATCTTAATAAATAAAACTACATGTATGAGACTCTTTATATAGTATTAATATATTTTAATTGAATCATTGATCATCCATTAATTTTCTCAACTTTAGCGCTAAAATAAATGTAGTTTACTTTTTGAGTTCAAAATAATTAAAATTTTCAAATACATTGTCAACATAATGATATTAAGTTAAAGAACAACACCCACTATTTTAAATTAATTATATTTTAAGAATACTGTCAAGTTCATCAAGATCATTCACCTTCAAAGTTGAAGATAAATCATTTTCATACCAACACCGATCATGTATAATGTGATGATCATATTGTTCTTGCAATTTATCATGTGTTTGTTTTAAACCATACAACGTTTTAACAAACATATACAATTATGGTTTATCCGCTAGAAATATAATTTTTTTGGATTATTTCATGTAAATTTTTGTCTCGAGATTTTCATTTATAAATATTGTTTATAAAACTATTTCATAATTAATTTATATTGTATCTCAATCATATTTATCAATGGCGTGTGGCGATACGTGACGAAAAGGGCTAAAAAAGCTACAGCGGCGAGGCGTGCGGCGAGACGATGGTCACATGACATGCGGAGATCCCTTACCTAAATAATATTTTTATAGCACATAACTATAATTTAAATAGTACTATTTAGACTTTTAAACTCACAATAATAACTTAAACATCCAATTACATAATTCTTAGAACATCCGAGTTAAATAACAAACATATAGACTAAAAAATCCAATTATAAAACATCAAATCACATAATTCTTAAAATATCTCAGTCAAATGACAAACATAAACTAAAATACATCATCATACGAGACAACATCTTCACACTTCTCATATCCACCATGTTCTCCATTTATATCTCATAATAGAGTATCTTCTTCTTTGGATTCTTCATCAACAAACCTCTAATCTCTTATGCGAACCGCTGAAGACGATAGATTCTAAGACCGAAGATTGTAGTTTACTTCATCAACCTCAACAGCTTCAATATTAACTCCTTCCAAAACATCTTCATATTTCTAAAACTTAGTTTTAAGTTTTTAGCTCAAAAAAAATATTGGGCTTATCGCCTCGCCACAGCGAGCGCCACGGCCGCCACGGCGAGCACCATGCTAAGGGCCTCGTCACGCCCCATCCTGAGGCGGTCTCGCCTCGCCTTACCACGGACCACCACGGGACAACTATGATCCCAATGCAACTGAAACTAATATTTCAGTATTTAAAGTTCTTGCAACCATGGCATATATGTTAAAACAATATATTTTTTATGTTGTAAAACTTGTTCATTCAATATTATTTAATACTTTATAGTTCCATATTAATAGAATTTATTTTGAAATTCTCACTTACATCTAATTGGTTTTGTACATGAAAATCAATCAATTTTCTAAATATGATTTGATATAGTTAATTCTACTTTTTATTTTTAATCATATTTTTTAAAAAATATATCATTAAAGCATTTAGGTAGTTTATTCGCGACTTGATGAAAATAAATATTTATGTATCTTATTATATCCAAGCACATCCTAAATTTACTTATTTTGACTCAGACAAGGCTTGCTTAGTTGCGCAGAAACCATAAATGTTATTATGAACCAATTTTCTTTACTGTTTTGACATATTGGGTTTTATTATAATTAAATTCATTCTTTTTATAGATAAGACTTGCTTAGTTACAGAAACCATACATGTTATCATGAACCAATTTTCTTTACTTTTTTGACATATTAGGTTTTATTATAATTAAATTCATATTTTTCTTTATAATACTCTACAACTTGGAACCTTTGACTTGATATTATTATTCATTTGCACTTTATATGTATAAATTTATTATTCTAACTTCTTGAATAATTATTTGGCATGGACTATATGAATCTAAGTGCATTTATTGTACCACCAACACAAAATTTAATATATCTAGTTATTAATACATATCATAATTTCTAAATTATCTTTGTCTTCTCTATTTACGCATTTTTTTTGTTTTATTTTTTCTTTTTGCATATTACCACTATTGCGGACAACGTAATTATATATTTTCTTCAAATAATTTTAGAGTTATTTTCTTATTTCTTTACACGTCGATGTACTTATGTTTTTTTTTAATTTCTTACTTTAGAATCTTTATCCAATTTTTATGTTACATATAATTGGTATTACAGTATGAATATATTTTAAGGTTTCTTCCAAAGTATACTCATCAAATTTTACAAACAATTATATTATAGTATCCTATACGAAAATAATATATACTTTATATAATATTTATGAATTGTAACACTTTGTTTTATAAATACGAGTTTATTAACGATAAAATGAAATATATATATCTTCCCGGGACTCAACCTCTTGTACAATAACTTAATTCATCTAAAACTTAAATTTTTTGTTAAGGCTGAAACCCTACAGTGGTCGAACCCAATACACTAAATCCAGACCTTACAGAAGTTGAACCATTTCATAAGACTCAAAACAATATACAGTATTTAAAAACTTTAAATATGAGACTTAACCTCTGAGATTAAGTTACATATTCCAGTCACTTCATTTAAATCATATATTTTTCAATTCTGTACCTACGATTGCATTGACTATAGCATCTATTTCCCCAATGTTACAACAACTATATGTCAAAGACATGCAGTTTACTTGTATTCCAAATTTAAAGAAGTCTCTTACAATAGGTGAACTTAGATATTTGTGAAACCTTTGTCAGAGCATTCGAATGATTATATTCAGTTGTAATATTTGCAATCTTCACTTGATATTTCTCCACTATATTTTGGATTAAGTAAAGATTTACATCTAAATGGTTTATCTTTTAATGGAATTTCCAATTCTTCATCAAGTGAAGAGCACTATCATTATCACAGAAAAATATAACTTCTTGTTACCTACCTATGATATCATATAGCAATTCATTTAGTCGCATGACTTTATTTACTGCATCGATAACAGTAGTATATTCAGGTTTTTTAGATGACAAGGTAAAAAACTTATCCAGATTAGCTCTCTAACTAAGTACTCAACGAGACACTATAAACATATAACACAAAGTTGACTTCCTTCTATTAAGACCATATGTACAATCAAAGTCTACACACTCTCTCAGCATCCCATCATATCCATGCTTATAATTATAAAAATCTCCAATATTTAATGTGCCATTCAAGTATCTCATAGACATTTAGGATCTTTCTTATAAGGTTTCCTTGGATTGACCATAATCATTAACTAAGTATGTAAGATTTAGTGTGACGCAAATCATAGCATACATGATATTTTCGTTGATATTGACGTAAAACATCTCTTGCATGTACTTGTTATCTTCATCTTTGGTTAGTGCTTGAGTGGTGTTGATTTTGAATTGAGCACCAATGGGAGTTTCAACAGATATCACTTCAAAAATTCTAAGTTTTACGAGCATCTTATGTATGTATCCTCATTGAGATAAAAATTGATAACCTTTTTTTGTCATTATTTCATTCTTATAGTCATCTTATATTCAGCCATATATTTCCTTTCAAACTCTATATTCAGTTGAGTCTTCATAACTTCAATCTTTATTATGTTCTTCTCAACTATAAGTATGTCATCAACATATAACAACAACATAATTTTCATGTTCATGTGTGGTTCCTCATTATAATAAACAAATATGATAATAGTTTCTTTTATAATTGATTGACTTCATAAAAAATTTAAATCTCGTATTCCACTATCTCACTAATTATTTCAACTCATATAGAGGTTTATTCCACAAACACAGATAATTGAAAACTTTATGGTTGACTTATATAGACGGTTTTCTCCAGTTCTCCATGCAAGAAGGCAGTAATAAAATTATTTTGATCTAACTTAAGATAAAATATAGCATCAATTAACAACATAACTCTTGTAAAGGTTTCTTTCACAAGTGGTGAAAATATTTTATTGAAATCAACACCCTTATTTTGAGTAAACCGTTAGCCGCATTTCTAGATTTGTACCTAGATAACTCAAATCCCGGAATACCTTACTTCTTCTTGAATATCCATTTAAATTTAACAAATTTTTTACCATTCAAATATTTCACAAGAATTCATGTGCAGTTATTCTTCATAAAATTTATTTCTTCCCTCGTGCCCTTCTGCTAATTCATTGTTCTTCACAACATCGTGATAAATCTCAAGTACAAGAATATTTCCTTACATTTCAATAGATAAAGTATAACCTTTAATATCATCATAGTCATACCTCTATGTAGGCTTACTAGGTCGTTATGATATATTTCCTCAACAATTGATAAGTGGCAGTCTTATCGTTTTGCCTTTCACTCTGAACATCTGAAGTGTCTGTAGTATCAAACTCCCGGCCAATGACAATAACATACAATCTTTACAATTTCTCTATAATGTATGAACCCGTCGAAAGTGTGAAACCATTTTTGGCTGAAACATCATCATCATGCTCTATTTTTAAGACTTCATCTCAAGCTTCAAAAGTAATAAGTGTACTCATTAACTCATTTATTAATGGAATCTTGACTTTATTAAACACCATATCCTTACTAATTACAATTTTCTCGTTCTCAAGTTCCATTCATAATAACCTACACCTTTTTAATCATTATAGATAGCAAAAAATAGACATTTTAGTGATCTCGATTGAAGTAGTTCTTGTTTCACATGTGTATAATGAGCACATCGAAACACTCTCAAATATTTCAGCATTAGTTTTTTTACAGTACATATCTTTTGAGGACATTTAGACTTCAACATCAAAGATGAACTTCTATCAATGATGTAAGTATGTTTTAAGAGCTTCTCCCTAAAACAAATTGGCCCATACCAACTGTCATAAATATACACTTATCCTCTCGTGAAAGGTTTGGTTTATCATCTCATCAAGACTATTTTTTGAGAAGTTTATTATATGGTTATATATCTAATAATTCCAAGTTTATAACAATAATTATCTAATGGTTACTTAACATATTCCAAGCCATTTTTAGTCTTTAACTTCTTCATCGTCTTCATTTTCTTAGTCATAACTAGTGTTTTCAAGTCCTTTAAAGCATCAAATATTTGATCATTGTTCTTCAAAAGTATAACCAATATTTTTAAAGAAGAATCGTTATTCAGAGACATGAACTATTCAGTATTTCTCATTGTAGGATGCATTGTAGATCCTTGAAGTCTAGAATGAGCATCTTCAAGCATATTTTGAGTTTTATAATTGTTGGTTAGAAACTTAACTTTCTTACTTTTCCCAACGCACAGTTCTCACATAAGCTTAACTTATGAACCTTGTCACCATCCAAAATCTCTTATTTTCTAAGTTTATTCAGGTTACTCAAATGCCCAAACCTTATATGTCACAACTTGGTGGAATCATTCTTAATACTAGACCCACATTCAACCACTATAAAACCTTCAAGAACTAACATACCATTAGTTTTATAGCATTTCATAAAAACTAGTGAGCCTTTCCGAATCTTAAGTCTACCATCTCAACCATTACAGTTATATAATTCCTTATTTAACATTCCAATATACATAAGGTTATGATTAACATCACGAAAATACTAACATATGTTGTCACCTTATCAAGTCATGTAGACAACTTAACTCTCATAATTATCTTTACAATACATGGTTTATCACTCCCTAGTACGATATTGGCACCGCCAAAAACTACTTCAGATCTTCAAGCCAATGTTTGTTGGAGGTCATGTGGAATGAAGCTCCAAATTTCAAAATCTACTTGTTATCATACATGCAAGTATACGTCATTAATTCATCAATGTACTCATATCTAAATACATTTAGGTTTCACAAATTTCAAACTTCTTATGATTATATCCCATATTCATCTCTGGACATTTCGTTCTAACTTGACTTTCCTTATTGTAGTACCAATATTTCATTCTATAACTAGTAATTGGTCTTCTAAAGTTAGATCTTGAGTTCTATATTTTCTTACTTGAATATACTTTATATTTATTTCTGTCATACTCAACATATCTCTAGCTGACATATGATTATCTCTTTACAAGACTTCCCCTCATACTTAACATATATTCAACTGAAATATCATTCAAAATAACTTTCCTCTTAAGATATTTTGAACATAGAGCCCTCTTCATTTTAGACATAGTAAGAGATTGTTTTTCACAGAGCATGGTGTCAATACACCTTCAACAAAAAACTTAAGATGATAATTTGTTGATCCTCATCGTTTACCTTGATATCAACTACACTCAAGTAAAAAATTATCACCTTGAAATCATCCAAGTTATTTTTTTAATCTCTCTATTATCATCAATTGTCAAAGTATATAGTTTATTTTATAGAAATAATCTATTTACCACACACTTCTTCGCGTAAATAGCTTTAAGCTACTTTAAAATCTCAATGCTAGTATATTCTTAAGATACCTCTCTTATTATCTCATCCCTTAAACCTCAAGATCATAAACTATGGGCATTGGAGAATACTTTGGCATCAATATCATTTATGATTCTTTTATCAATGACAACATACAACCCTCTCTGAATGAGAGCTTTAATTTTAATTCTCTAAAGATTAAATTCAATATCTTTGGTGAATTAAATCAAATTTTATTGAACTTATTTTCACATATCTACATTAATTTTTTAGCGTTGATCACCACACTAAACGTTGGATGCCCATATCCAATCTCATATTTCCAAACCCACTGCACCACTTGTTAAGAAAACTACACATGTTGGAACTTTACAATATTTTTTGTTTAATAAGATTCATTAATACATCAAAAGAATGTCAATAGAAGTTAAAACCAAGTTTTGGTGAGCTATACTGTTAGGTATAAACATTAAGGCTTCCATATTTCAATTCTCGTAATCTGGCGTTTGGTGATAACAGAACAATAATAACAAATACAATCAACATACGATTTATGTGCTTCAGATTATGGAGCAAGCCTACATTCATGGGTGAAGAAATATGATTTTATTTAGATGGAACAATTACAAGTAATTTTAAATAACACAAAGTACAATAAAATATACATCGTTTAAACTTCTAAAAATATATTACACGTTTCAGTGATATCTTACAACGTTTAGTATTTTATTTAGTATCATTTACGTGATTCTCTTCAAGAATTCATAAACTCTAAAATCACTTAATTTCTTAAGAATTTTATCTCGCAAATAGAACTTTATCTCTCTAGATACTCGATATTTAGCAAGTACACTTTATCTCTCTAATTTTAAGATTAAATATTTCAAGAGATTATCATGCATAGGAGTTAACCTTATGTATATATAGTATCCAAATAATATAGGTTAAAATAAACATACAATATGCTCACAATAGCAAACCAAGAGAATTACACAAGATCCAGATCAACAATTTTGATCAACTTGTACAATAAGTTGTTATAACAATATGTATTATATTTCATATCAACATAAATGATAAGATAGTACTTCATATTCAATTATAACAAATTTGTACATCATTGATGCATCAATTATTATTCATTTAAATATTTTCCAATATATTAAATTAGTTGATACTGATTTTAGATGATAACTGAATCTTTCACCTTATCTATGGGAAACTTTCTCAAGTTTCTTCTCCCATTTTATAAAGTTATATTTTGTTGATACCTAACTTTTTGTTCAATAAAAAAACTCACATGAGACTAAAAATCTCTGCTAAGATTACAACCATATATTGGTCGAAATCCATTGCACTGAATCCAAAACGTGCAGTAGCCGAAACTTCTAAAGTCGATACTTAACCTCTCCGCCTAAGTTCTATCTTCTAGTCACTTCACTTAGAACATATATCTAACAAATCGTCCTCTTTTTTTTATATCTTTTGGTATATCAACATCAAGTGATTTTAAAAGTTGAACAAAATCATGATCAAATATACTAAAAATTTAAAATGACCGAAGAAGTTTTTTAACTTATCTTCTCATTCAAAAACATTTGTGTCATCGAATCGATCAAGGCAAATAATATCTTGATTTTTAATATTTGTTGTTGTCCTCATTATTTTTATAGCTACAATAGTGTTCTTAACTTTTTAATGTTCATCATTTGCAATCTTATTTAAACATTACAGTTAGAAATATATATTTTTTTGTAAAATTAAAAATACATATATAATTTTTTTGCTAAATTTATTTTTACTACTACATTTATTTTTGCATGTATAAACATAAGATATAACAAGTATTAAAAAAGCTTAGTATTACCAAAAATTAATACAAATAGCAAAACGATTACGCTTTAAATGAATAAAAAAATAAAAGAATAATAAAACCTATTGAACATTTCTAAATGAGGAAAGTACCCATAAATACCTAGTCAACTTTGAAATACCAAAATGGAACCCACTTTTAGACTAGTTTCATAAAATACCTAGAGCCATATTTTGGATAAAAATACCCTTTAGGGTATAAAAGGGGCCATTTTGGTTGGAACCCACTTGTTTAGTCTCGTTTAGTCTCATAAACCTGACCTTTGGGTTACCATTCCCTCAAATTCCACTTTTCTAATTTTGAAGAGAGAGAAACAGAAGACCCAATACTGAACCAAAAACCTACCCTCAACGAAACCATTTTTGGAACCGTTCCGGCCACCTTAACCGTGTCCGACTCTGATTATCGGTGAGTAAACAACGGTGCCGACATCAACTGCATTACAATAGCAATTTCTGTCGACTTCTCCGACCAACGGAGGTGAATTCACCGTCACCATTCGGCACTGTTTTTCGGTAGAACAGACGACGCCGTCGAACTACTCCGTCCAACATAATTTTCGACCCGGTAACTATCATTCCGTCTAGTAGACCTTCGTCGACCATCAACCGGCTCCGTCTCCGTCGAAAAGGTACGTTCGAGTGATTCGAACCAGATTATTGTCTGGTTTAGTCGTTTTTGTTACCGTCGTCTGTACTGTTTTTCTGTGTGACTGTCTGTGTGATAAAACAAGATTGTATCGACGTCGCCGGAATACTGAATGTCGATACAGTTATGTATTGGATAATTCTCCTTTTCTGGCGAGCTTTTGACGTTTTGGTTACAGTACGGAGTTAGTATGACTCCATGGTGTTGAAATTTAGTTGTAGTACATAGTCTTGTTATTACCTCTAGTGTTATAATTCCTGAAGCAGTAAAAGATGAATACCCACCATACCACTGGAAGCCACCATACCACTCAAGGAAATTGGTACTCTGATTGTACTTTCGGGAAACTAATAATTCTTAGGATGAGTCTTGAATGCGACTAAAATCCTTATCCACTAAGAGTAACAAGGCCTTGAATAGAGTCTTGTCTCGTGGATTGCTTTTGTCTAATTTTCTCAAACATGCGATAGTTTTCGGTTGGTTATTATAGATGTTGGATCCTAGTCCTAAGATATTTAATTCGCTTGTACATGCTTATTGCAGAGCAGGAGATTATTCTTACGCATATAAGCTGCTTAAAAAGATAGTAAAATGTGGGTGTCAGCCCGGTTATGTAGTGTACAATATATTGATTGGAGGTATATGCGGTAACGAAAATCTACCTGACCTAGGGGCCGTAGAATTGGCCGAGAAAGCATATTGTAAAATGCTTGAAGTAGGAACTGTGCTCAATAAGATCAATGTCAGCAGTTTTGCGCTTTCTCTGTGCGGTGCTGGGAAATTTGAGAACGCATTTAACATAATACGTGAAATGATGGGTAAGGGTTTTATACCTGATACTAGTACATATTCACAAGTGATTAGTTAACTCTGTAACTCTTCCAAAGTAGAACATGCATTTTTATTATTTGAAGAAATGAAACAAAATGGTGTTGTTCCAGATGTATATACATATACGATTTTGATAGATAGTTTCTGTAGAGCTGGTCTTTTTAAACAGGCCCGTAACTGGTTTGATGAGATGTTACTCTAGCGTAAGTAGTTAGACATGGCATGATGGCACTGGTTAGTTGTTGTTAGTGTCGATAGTGCCGTCTGACAACATCGATGGCACTGATTAGATTTTGTTTAGCCTACAATCGCAATGTCGGCTGGTGGAAGTACGAACGTCTAGCAACGTATAGAGTTGAGATAGTTTTTTGTGCATATGCAGAGATTTTGTACTGATCTAGCAATGTGGACAATATTTTTGTTGTATCTAGCAATGTCTGTGACTAGTTTACTGTCAGCACTGCACGTCTAGCAATGTAGTAGTTGAACTTGGTAACGTCTAGAAATGTAGCATTGAAGTGAGTTCGATGTTGTTGTCGAGTTAGTTGAACTTGTTATAAAATTGAATGCTAATAATATATTGAAAGTGTTTGTGGCCATATCTAGAAATCCCATAGTAACGAATCTAGCAATGTGTTATTAGAGTTGCTCCTAAGCTCTAGGTTCGCCCATCTAGCAATGGGGCGTACTGTATCTAGCAATGACAGTAATAGTAAATAGCAATGACATAGCATCGTAAATCGTAATCTAATGAAGAATTACTTGATTTTGCAGTTGGCATATTGCATGAAGAAAAAATACATTCGTCATGTAAAAGGTGGATACAAAATAAAGACAATGAGAAATATCCCACAGCAGGAGAAGAGGAGCCTTGATTGCGGTGTTTTTGTTTGTAAGTACGCTAAAGACATCATTCAGAAAGGGTATGTTCCTTTGGAATATGGAAAGGAAATGCCCGCCGGAACAAGAGCTGAAATATTTAAGCATTTCCTGAATGATCGAAACACAAACAGACGATGGTAGTATGTAATTCATTTTTTAGGAGCAGGATGTATGATTCATTTAACAAAGGATGGGCGTATTAGACAATTAATATGAACTTATTAACAAACTTTTGTTTTACTAACAATTTTAATAATATTTCTACCAAGGGAAATATTTTTCTACTCAGGTATCTGGAAATGTCTATATTTCGTATCTATCAGATTATTATTCACGTATCTAGCAAATTCTATGTGTTATATCTATCAGACTTATACTCAAGTATCTAGCCATGCCTATATTTCGTATCTATTAGACGATTAATCACGTATCTAGCAATGTCTACATGTCGTATCTAGCAGACTTATACTCACGTATCTAGCAATGTCTATATGTCGTATCTAGCAACTATATAGTGCTGCATCTAGCAATGTCTATATTTCATATCTATCATACTTATAGTCAAGTATCTATCAATGTCCATATGTCGTATCTAGCAACTAAAAAGTGCTTCATCTAGCAATGTCTATATTTCATATCTATCAGACTTATACTCAAGTATCTATCAATGTCCATATGTCGTATCTAGCAACTAAAAAGTGCTGCATCTAGCAATATCTATATTTCATATCTATCAGACTTATACTCAAGTATCTATCAATGTCCATATGTCGTATCTAGCAACTAAAAAGTGCTGCATCTAGCAATGTCTATATTTCATATCTATCAGACTTATACTCAAGTATCTATCAATGTCCATATGTCGTATCTAGCAACTAAAAAGTGTTGTATCTAGCAATGTCTATATTTCATATCTATCAGACTTATAGTCAAGTATCTATCAATATCCATATGCCGTATCTAGCAATGTCTATATTTCATATCTATCAGACTTATACTCATGTATCTATCAATGTCCATATGTCGTATCTAGCAACTAAAAAGTACTGCATCTACCAATGATATATAGTTGTGGTTTTAAATTTCAAATATTATATATCTAGCGTGTTTAATAGGCGTAAATCGCAATATCATATTAATGATGACCAACTATAAAGCATGAGAGGGTTGGTATATTTGGAAGATGTAATGCATTGACTGATGTTCTATTAATGTTATGGTTTTATTAGTATTTGTGTTGTCTATCTTAAAAATTTTGGTTAAGATTTTAATACTACACGTAAACATTGATAATAGGATTCACAATCGCAACTTAGAGATAACTAATCTATCAAAACAAAGTGAACCTTAACGATTGAAATAAATCAACCGCAATCGCAACCACAAAACCACGTATTTAGCAATATCGATGTCATATACCACTGTTTTGATGCTGATTATGACGTCCATGTACTTCATGTTAGTGGAATGTTCATGTCTGAAAAATGTTGTATCTAGCAACTTCATATCCACGTATCTAGCAATCTCATTGTAGGTTTATATACAATGAGGTATTACACTGTATCTAGCAATGTGACATCAGAAACTTAATTTCAATGTAACTACAAATGATATAACAAGTATCTAGCAATGTAATCATAGCCTATCTAGCAATGTCAAACACTGGTAAAAAATAGAATTAACGATACAACCAGACGTTGTACGAAGTAATATTAACAGTTTCAAAACATACAAATCGAAATATAAGGAGTGCTTATCAATGACATCAAAAAGAATAAAAAAACGAACTTAAGTTCCTTCTCTAACAAATCTAGCATTCCTTCTCAGCCATCCCCATATTTACACTATAAATTATAACAATAAAAAATAAAAAATGATTATACTCTATATGCCAAAAAGAATTTAGTAGGATACAATGAAAGATAACACATATAACATCCAAAACTAATAGAGCCAAATTGTCATCTTAGTATAGCCTAGCAGACACTGGGTTTGAAGGAAGCATAAGGCATCAAATATTCGAAACAAACACCAATATCTTATTCTACAATCATTTACACCTTTGAAGTCTCTTGCAAATTTCGACTCCTTTGCCACCAAGAATCTGACCCACAAGAGTACCCTCAGGAAGATTGCCTTCAGCTTGCTTCAGCTATTCTAGTTCATTGATAAGTCTTTTTACAACTGGTTTGTGTTTCTCAAGCTCACTTTCATCGACAGGGGTTAAGTTTGATGCATCTTAAACTTGTGAAACCATCTGTTGTGTTGTGAGTCAGTCCAGACCAACTATAATGCCCAAAACTAAAGCTGAAACTCGTAAACCGTTGCGAAGGTTGGTACATCCACAAGGACTTGCCAGACCTGAAGAACCGCAGGGTGATGTAGAGATTTATGAGCCAGAAGGAGCCAACAATGCGGTTAAAATTTCTTTATCTTATGATGTTGAGAGCCAAGGAAACACCACCTTCCCATCAGCGCTTCGCAAGCGTATGGCTACATCATCGGTTTCAGAGTTGCAGCAGGGGTCACCGGATCTTGTCGGGGATTTTACTGCTCCAGGTCTAAATAAAGCTAAAGGTTTGGATGTCCAGGCCGAGCGTACTGCATCTTATGATGCTGAGAGCGAAAAAAACATCACAGTCCCACCAACGCTTCGCAAACGTGTGGCTACATCATCGGTTTCAGAGTTGCAGCAGGGGTCACCGGATTTTGTCGGAGATTTTACTGCTCCGGGTCTAAAGAAAGCTAAAGGTTTGGATGTCCAGGCCGAGGGTACTGCATCTTATGATGCTGAGAGCCAAAGAAACATCACAGTCCCACCAACACTTCGCAAATTTAGAGTTGCAGCAGGGGTCACCGGATATTGTCGGAGATGTAACTGCTCCAGTTCTAAAGAAAGCTAAAGGTTTGGATGTCCAGGTCGGAGATGTAACTTCATTTTCGGTCAATCTGGCGCCGGAAATAACTAGGCTAAAGGTCATTACACTGAGGGAGCTGAGCTGATTGATTCAGTTCTTGATGTTGTTCGTAAAGAAGCAGAGAACTGCGATTGCTTGCAAGGTATGTAATTCTTAAAAAAAACTAGTTTTTTTCATTTCTAGGGTTTTGGTTGGTCGACATCTTTAGACTGATTTTGTTTGGTTTGCAGGGTTTAGAGGAAGAAGAGAGAGAGAGAGAGGAAAAATAAGAGAAGCCAGATCGAGAATGGAGGCTGTTTTGAAATTCAAAATTCAAAATTGATGATTGGGTGAAAATACCCATTAATTCTCAGAATAAAGCTTATATACTCGGTTAAGGGTAGTTATGATATTAAAAAAATAGGTCTTTAAAAAAAATTGTTTTATTGAGATGGGTATTAAGTGAATATTAACCCTTTTTTGGATACTAGATAGTAATAGGTTTGGGCAAAAAATACTTAGTGTGTCATTTCCCATTCTAAAATATGTAAAATATTTTATAAATATAATTAAGAACATATTTCTAAAACTAACATAATTTTTAATTCATGTCCATAACATTATCTCAAAAATTGGATACCACAAACAATACCACCCCATTTCGGCACGTAGATATAAAAATATACAATAACAATTTATCATGAGACCGATACCGGACCACGTTGACATTTATATTACGATAAGAATTTTTTTAAATGTTAAAACATAGGAGTAATATTTTGTTGTTTGTTATATCTTTCAACGAGTATTACTAGTGTAATACTTATCCTTCCAAGTCTACTTTTTATTTGGATACGTGTTCCAAATCCAAATTCGTCTCGGGATGGATCCTTTAATCACCTTGATCAATGAAAATTCTAATATTTGATACAATAAGCATGTTGGTAAGTGAAATCTATTTTAAAATTTTACTGCTCCTTTCTAGTAAGAGAAACAACAACCTAACAAGTAACAACATTCACGAATTTTATTTGAATAATGGTGTTGAAACTTATTATAATCTCGTAGAACTAAAGCGACCAAACTCCATCCATAAAATAAAATAATAAAAGGGAAAAAGTAAAAGCGATTAAAGTGTGATGCATGTGTGATCCATTTGTTTGACCGGTGAGATCTTGATCACCACTGTCTCCTATCTCCTTGGAAAACGAATTTTTAACTGCAAAACTAGTACGGCGACCTAAGAATAATCCAGCTATATGTATCAATGATTCATATATTAAAATCCGAATAATCGTCCTATATCTATTTCATTTCTGCAAAATTATATTTGAAATTTTAAAATAATATAATAAAAATATTATTAAAAAATTTGTTCATCCGAAAATAATAATAATAACCAAGTTCGAGGAGAACAACTAATAAAAAAACGTAAAATAAAATCAAACACATAAACCAAATTTAATATAATTGGGATAGTTGGTTATTAAACAACAAATACATAAAAACTTTCCTCCATAAATGATTCAATTACTTTTATTTCCCTTATTTTTTTTTCAAAAGATCTAAAGTGTGTTTCCACTTAAAATAATTGTTGTTCATGTTATTAGCACCATTCCGCATAAATCTTAATTTTGTGTATTTTTTTATATTTATAGGCTTAAAAAAATCATAATTCTTCAATAATTATTACATATCATATTTCATTAATCGACAAGTATTATAAAAGCATACTCCTTTAAAACATGGAACTTCATATAATAGAAAACCTAATTAAATATAGAAGATCTAGTTAATAAGAATTCTAATTAATAGAAAATCCAATTAAAATAAAATAATGAAACTAATTAAATAGGAAACTTAACCGATAGAATAAGTCTAGTTCAATTAAGAACAAAAAATAGCGTCTTCACACCATACCGCTTCAGATCAATTTTTTTGGACCAGCCCGCTTCTGATCAACCCATATCTCATTTGACTCAATAGTCACCAGACTTGTCAACATATCTTAGTTTTTAGGTTCAAACAGATAAATATGCATCTAAGTCACGGCACAAGCTTCACTCGTAGAGTTTCAATAGTTATTGCCTATACACGTAATCGATTGATCCAAGTACACTCATATAGTCATTCGGCATTACATTTGCTGACTGGTTACTTATAGTCTACACCTAACAATCCTCCAAAAAAGATTGTAATAACTTCAACATCTATTGCATCCAATGTTCTACTTTTTAGAGACCAGCTCATCTGCATCCGTACTTGAACAAATCTCACGCAGTTCATGAGCTTTGAAATCGGTAATACCTTGGTCATAGCATCCAAAGGGTTTTCCTCGCTAACAATATTATCCACCTTCACTTGCTCTATTTCAACCATGTCTCGAATGAAGTGCATCTTGGTAACTATATATTTAGTTCGCTCATGGAAATTTGGATTAATCATCAAATGAAGGGCATTAGTGTTATCACAATTTAGAACCGCATCTTGCTCCACACAGTGAGTTCACTCAACCATATATTTAGTCAATAGCTTCTTCCATAGCTTCTGTGGGAGTCATATACTCGATTTTTGTGGATGAAAATGCAACGAATTTCTGTATGCAAGACTTCAAACTAACCACTCCTCCAAACACAGTAAATAAATAACCCGAAGTATAATTTTATTTGTCGATGTAGCCTGCATAATCGGAGTACACATACCTTGTTAGCATTATATCACTCTTATCTTTCTCATGAGCACATAGGTGCAGTCCAATGCAGCTTCCCTGATTTTGATATGAATTTGCTTAAAAACTTATGACGTAAGCTTGATTAGGTCTCGTTGAAATCATAACATGCATAATGGTACCAATATCATTGGTATAAGATATTTCCATGATATAATTTTTATCTGCAACTTAAGTTGGTGCTTAAGAGGCACTGAGTTTGAATTGGGCACTAATGGGAGTTCCAATCGTTTTGGATTCAGACATAGAAAACTACCTTATGGCCTTATGTATATATATATATTTGTTGAGGTAAGAATAAATATCATTTCGGCATGTTCCTCATTATCTCAATACCAAGTATCCTCTTAGCATTTCCTGTATTCTTCATCTCAAACTATCATTCCAGTTGAGTCTTTACTGTTTTAATCAACTTCTAATCCTTTCTAGCTATTAGTATGACATCTACATACAACAGTAATAAGATTTGTTTCTCCATATGTATTTTATCATTCCAATAAACACAATAATTATAGCAACGATAGACATAACTAATGGTTCTTATAAAATAATTAAATTTTTTATTCTACTGCCTCGTTGATCATTTTAGTTTATAGAGGGATCTCTTCAACAAACTGCATCATCTTCCTTATCCTCTTCAAACTCTTTCGGCTAACATATGTAAATTATCTCTTCCAATTCATCAAAACTGAAGGTAGTAGTACATCCATTTGATCTAACTTAAGGTCAAATCTAGCAACAACTAACAACAGAACCCTGATGTAAGTTTGTTTCACAACTGGCGAGAATATTACATTGAAATCAACATCATCATTTTAGGTAAACCCCTTGGACATGAGCCTAGTCTTTTATTTGGTTAACTTAAAATCAGGAATACATGGCTCCCTTTTAAATATTCATTTACTCCTAAACAACTTCTAACCATCTGGATGCTTCATAAGAATCTAAGTGTTTATTTTATTTTAGATCTCAGTTCTTCTTTTATGGTCGTAAGTTATTTTTATTTATCACTGCTCTTGATAATGTCAGGATATATATTGGATTCAAGAACATCTTCATACATTTCAATAGATAAAACATAATCAATTACATCGACAAAACCATACCTTTGCGGTTGTTTACTTGGTCTTCATTCTCTATTTATCGTTAGTTGATAATTGTCAAGATCGTGTTTCTCTCACATATGATAATCCGAAGCCTCTAGAAGACCAGTCCCTCGACCAACTTTGAACTTATTTTATGGTTGATCTTCCTCTATACAATCCAAAGGTGAACTAGGTCTAAAGTATTATTTCAGAAGAAACATCGGCACATTTACTTTCTCGATCAGATCTATGATGAACTTTATATCTTTTCTCGACAGTACTAGGTTGAGTTTCCACAGTCTTTTTCAATAGCATTTCTTCCTCATTGAAAATTACATCCATTTGTATCAATACCTTCTAAAGTTTAGGTTCAATACACCACAACTTATACCATTTTAATATTTTCTAGATAGCTGATTCACAAATATTTTAAATGCTCTTGGCATAAGCTTACACTTACTGTTTAATGATTTTATTCTAATAGGCTGTATTAATATATAATAGTGGAATATAATGTGCATATGACCCAAAATATAAATTTGGGTCTTGATTTTAAATGAGCCAAAGTTGTCCAGTACATGTAGAATGTGTTACCAACATGATCCCTTTTAATAATGGAATTTAAAAATATATAAATGATGAAACAAAAAATAAAAAACTAAGTATTGGAAACATTGGTCACAACACAATCAATTAAAAGGAAAAATAACTCTCTGATCTCATTTCCTAAAATGTAGGTTGTGTGCTAGAAACCAAGATTTATCATGATCATTCTTGAAGTTCTATTATCACAAATGACATATATTAAAATCACGCTACATATATTATGGTATGATAATAAATATTTTTATATATTTATTTGAGATAAGATGAGATACGTGGTCTCGATCAATTTCGCAAAATATAAAATATTTCACATATTTTTACAATTGAAAACTCTTGATAAATGTCCATGTTTGTTCAATAGAGAGTATAATATTCATAAAAATAATGGTAAAAAAATACTTAAGTATCAAGGGATAAACCATTATGCAATATGGATAGATCCTCTAGTATTTATAAAGAACAAAACATCACATGTTGATATATAAAAATTCAAGAAATTATAGAGATTATTTTTTTACGCCATGGCTTCATAGGTTAACTGGATGTTAGATTTCTTAATATAATTTAAATATGTATATATAACGATAATAAAATATTCAGCATATTGAGTGGTATCCATATAAAGAAAAAACCTTTAGTGTTTTATTGTCAATGAAATTAAAATATAGAAAATAAAAAATAAAACTTCATTATTCATGATTATTCAATTAAGATTACAAGAAAAATGAAAGATTCATCTATCTCTTTTCATTTTACTCAACTATCGGTTTTAACGAGTAAAGTCTTTTATGAACAGAACATTTATGTGGACGTTTTTTTATATATATGATATTTAGATTCAAAAGAGGTTTTGTTTGTAATTCAATCTTTATTTTAGTTTTGGATTTTAATATAGTTTTCAGTTTACTTTTAGATTATATTATCTTTATTTTTAGTTTGTGTATGATTCAGTCAAACAATACACTATCTATTTTTGCTAATATATTTTCTTGTGCTTATAATGGTATATACCATGAAAAGTCAAAATTTATTTAGATAGTCGTTGACAATGTGATTGATGCATGAATTATTATGCATAATATGACTCAAACTTTCTCACTTTTTATTATTGTGATTTAAAATTATATAATATTTTGGTTTATTCATTAATACAATAGATTTTATTAATATGCAATTGAGATGATACATTTAGTACATGTGATGATGCAAATGGGAGATTATACAAATACAAATATTTGGTATATCACATCCATGTATATTTAGAGTATTTAATCAATTACCTCCAAGGGGGTAGCCGAGTTGGTTGAGTATGGCATTCTTATGACCAAAAGGTCATGAGTTCGAGTCCCTCTACATACGTTTTCTCGGCTGAGCCTGTCACTTTGTGTGGTTTACCTTCTGGCGTTGGTTTGCAGGCTATCGCGTCAGACTGAGGGTTTACCTTGTGCGCACTCATTGCACTCTGAGTAGCGGCTGCGGGTTCCCTCCGAAAAAAAATAGTATTTGATCAATTATAAAATATAATATAATTAATAAAATATAATAATTTAATAATTATTATTAATTGGAGCTAAAATAATAATATAATAATATAATTTATTATATTATGTAGATAGATATTGGACTTATAAGTGCAGTGATAGAGATTATTATTCTTAAATAGTTAAGCTATTAGGTTTTTTGAGCCAGCTAATGGTGACAGTAAGAGAATATGCGACCATTTGGATAATGATATTATTAACCTTAATAAGTTTTATAAGTGAAGTTATAAGCTACATACATCTAATATTTTTAGATAATAAAAATATATATCATATTATTATCTTATTTTAAGGTTTATACCTCAACTAAAAAAATGATTAATAGTTTTATAATTCATTAAGTGCTTTAATAATATAATCCTTCAAAAAGAATCCCTAGCTAGGTAGCTTGTGCATTTCCAAAAAAAATCGTAGTCTTCACGATCAGAATTTTAAGTCTCTCTAACCAAGAATAAATTAATGTAATCCGTAAAGATGTTTGTTGTTATAAACAATTTATTAGACTAAATAATTTCTTTCTTTATAAAAATCAATATAATAAATAAAAATATTATTTATAGGTATATCGGGGTATTTTCCGTTGGTAGGATAAAACAAAAAGAAACAGTTATACTCGTATGGAGTTGTTCCGCTATGTTACATGCAAGCCTGAAAAACATGTATAACAACTAAATAAAACTACAAACGCTACCGATTGTGGTGATATGCCTGTATTTTCTGGTCATCTAGGGCATAGCGTGCTAGTGTCGTATAATCTGTAGATGAGATCATAAATGATATGGTGAGAAATATCAGAGTCTAATGATTGGGTGTCATTAAAAATCATTGCATTCATTTCTTTCCAAATATGGTATATTATTGTGGAGCACGTAGCACGCCAGAGGTGGTCGTAGCCGTTTGGATAAGGGGTTAACTTTCTCGCGGTATTAAACCAATATGGCCAATCAGCATTTGGGGAGGGCATGTTAAGTTTTCTTGCTATGATCTTCCAAAGGTGCCTCAAGTAATTGCAGTCAACCAGTATATATCTTATGGTTTTCGGAGTGCTTCAGCAGAGAGCACAATCAGGAGTTGTGGTGTAACCTCAATTAACAAGCTTAGCCCGAGTGGATAGCTTCCTCTAAATTGATAAGTAAGAAAAAAATAATGTTTGTGAATATTGAACATATTTCAAACCAAGGTATCTCGTGGAACATTCAAAGTTGATGGCCGAATAAACCTATATGTACTATATATTTTGAATATGTTGCGGTTCTGGTTAGGGATCTAGAGAAAAACATCATTTCGATCTGGGGGGTTTAATGTCTTGAAGATGGTGCTGATAGGACCTTCTATCAAAATGGATATGTGAGGGCCAGTTCCACGAGCTAATATTGATTATGTATAAGACCATGATTTTACCGTGAAAACGAGCACACCCTGATAATACTAGGACTGTAGTTGTCAATAAGGGATGTCGGGAAAAGATATGGGTCATACCATATGGAGGTGGAGGTTTCATTGCCAACTTCAACTTTGTATAGATTTGCTGTAAGGATTCTGAGTTTAAGAATCTTCCTTCGCCGCCAGCTTGGGGATGGGCCTACCGAGAAGCCTGATATGTTTTTATACTTTACTATTTATGTGATGATCCATTCGGTCTAGATTGAAGAAGGGTTGTTCGTCATGATGGACCAAACATTCGCGTCTGATTCTATATCCTAAGATTTAGAATCCAAGGTCTCCCTCACCGAATGGCAAGGTAATCTTATCTCAAGCTAATTTGGAACTTGAAATTTGTATTTTGGATCCCGACCGAAGGAATTTAAGATATAACTGCAAGAGTTCATTGAGGACTCATAAATGGAGGATGAAAATCGAGGACTAGTGCATTTGGATGCCGAAAAGCACCAATTTAATTAATTTGAGTCTCTCGCGTATGAGAAGTGTTTGGAGGTCTAAGAATTTATGTGGTTAGTTACTTTATGGAAGTAGAGTTGGCAGTCGTTGTAGGATAGTCGGGATGTAATAAGCGGGATTTCTAGGTATCTGACGGGGAGAATACCCTCTTCAAAACCAAGAGCTGAGATTATAACATAACATTTATCTTATGAAACCCCTGAGAGATAAGCATGACTCTTAGTGAGGTTGAGACAGAAACCATAGAAATTTGCAAACTCCTCAAGTCCTTCTTTGACTAATAAGATAGAAGGGATATTGGCACGGTAGAAAATAATAAGGTCATCCGCGAAACAAAGGTTGATGGTCTTCAATGTTTTACACTTCCACTGGTACCCAAAACTATGATGCTCACCTTTTTGTCGATAAATGCTGGAGAGGGCCTACATAACTATAACAAATAGATATAGTGAGGGAGGGTCCCCTTGTCGGAGGGTAATAATATGTATTATAGAATATATCCAATCATCTTAGAGGGGAAGTCCATCACATAGAAGAGATAAAACAGATACGCAAACGGACATTACCAAGGGTTCTCATGAGGTCAATCCTGAGAGTACACCTCAAACCCTTTCTGTTTGTGTGGTAGACATGCAGGATATCCTCTGTGTGCATGATGTTATCCAAAATATTTCACCTGGCATGAAAGCTAATTATGAGGAGTCGATAATGGTCGGTAGAGGCTTTTTTATTCGAGTTGTTAGGAGTTTTAAGATAACCTTATAAATAAAATTATATAATGTTATTGGTCATAAATTGTTTGGAGAAACGGGAGACTCTGTTTTAGGGATGAGAGAGATTATGGTTCTATTCCATATGGGGTTCATTCTGCCATGGTGGATGAAATTTTTTATTGTTTTGCCAAAATCAAGGTTGATGTTTGCCTTACAGGTTTTAAAGAAGCTCACAATAAAACCATCATGACCAGTGCCTTTGTTCCTATCAATATCAAATAAATCTTTCTTGATATTCTCCTCATTGACATACCTAACCATGTTAGACTTGTCTTGATGGAAAAGTTTAATCGCGATTAAGTTTCTAATCTTCTCAAGCCCTGACATGTGGGGGCTAGTAGTACATAGGAGGTTCAAAAATGACTCACAAAGATTTATGAAACCTCTTTGAGGTTAATACAAGTGATCCTATCAACGTCACTGATGGTAATAATTTTGTTTCTGGCCCTGTGAGCTTTAATACTATTGTGGAAGTATTTCCAGTTACGATCTCCTAGTTTTAGCCAAGTCTTGTGGGATTTTTTCTTGAGGAATTATTCTGACTCAGTTGAGAAAAACATATTTCTTTGAGACATATATTGCAGCTTTTACGAGGTGAGGGCTAGTCAGGTTACTAGCTATGCTCAATTGGGATTTGAACAAGGTTATATGCTCCTAGTTGACCCTATCATTTATGTTATTTAATTCTATTTTTTAAAGTAAAGAGAGAATTCTGGAAGCGATTGAGTTTAGAATGAATAATGGCCATGGCACCACCCTCACACGGGGTACTCCAACTACCAGTGATGATGCTAGAAAAACTTAGGCGATTTTGCCACATTTTAAAATACCTAAGGGATTTTTCGTTATGGAGGAATTAGAAGATGGGTGTGGTCAGAGGTGCGAGGAAGATCAAAATGGGCGAATGAGTTATGTAACTTGTCATCCCAATGACTATTAACAAGTGCACTATCTATATTGGATGATATTGGATTGTCAATATGTTTGTTTATGCATGAAAAATTGAAAGCCTAATGATCGAAGGTCACTAAGCTCGCTTGAGCAAACATTAAAGTCCCTAATTGAACCTGTTCAAAGTTCGTAGTTACCTGAACGCCTATAAAGGTTTCTAACTGTATTAAAATTTCTTATGACCACCCACGGGTTGTCATATTGTGTGGAGGAAATATGGGTTATACCATGACATAAATATTGGCATTTATACGGCTCATTAAATCCATACACAGCGGTGGGATGGACTTAAATATTGTATCGATCGCTAGATTCTCGCGGTAGTGAAGGATAAAAAGAACGAACATGAGTGAGCTAACCTTTGGATGCTACCTTTCTGATAGCAGATCTTTCTTTTTATTAATGTGAATTGAGTAGATGAAGAGGAATATCAAGGAAGTGGAACGATTAAAAAGGGCAGCTACTTGCATTCAAGATGCTTGGAATACTTATGTGGATAGCAAGAAGAGACAGATGAGCTAGTCCAGCAGATGTTAAGAGGATTAGGATTGCTTCTCTAATGTAATTAACTCTTAGTCCACGAATTGAGAAGAGAGAATGCCTACGTTGACCTTAAAGACACTTTGGTTCCAAGCTATCCAAATTCTACTTAGCAGATGAGATTCATATTTAGTCTTATGATGCTAAAACAGAAACATTATTCTCGTGATTCTGTCCATATTTTCAGCATTTATCTTAGTCTCTAAGATGTATATAACTGTGCTATTATTGGAAAAACATATTCACAAATATATTTATATCTAATAGGGCCATTAAGACCCCTATAATTCCATGTAAAAATTATAATAGAGTCTGCAAAAAGAAAACATATAGTCAAGTAAAAAAACTAGCACTTGGGTAGCGTGTTCAAAAATATTAGGTATGGCTGGAAGCGGTCTGGTCTACATAATTAGGAAGGTGACTTCATTCACGGTATAATCATTCTCCACGACTTCAAAGTGAACTTGGGAAACTACAGTGCTTCCCTCACGAGGAGAAATCCCTTGATGAATGATGATCTCATCTCCCTTAATGCTCATACTCAAGGAGTCTTAGTTAAGTGATGGTAGATTATAATTATCAATGGAAGAAATTGTGATTTGCTCTGAGTTGTCCGTTATTGGCTCATTTCCTGACTACCTAATCTTTATGTTAGAGCGCGAGGTGTCCGTGGAATCGATGTAGTTTGCAGTAATATGCCCAAAAGTCTTGCATCTTTCATATGTCGGGGGAGACCATAATATTCTATTTTCAAGATGTGTACCTTATTCAAGTAGATGATGTTAATAGTTGCCTATAAGTCATCCTTAGTATTCATAAAGATGTAGATCGGGCAAAGCTGAGTCTCACACGGTTTGCAGTGTATGTCTGCATATATAGATATGCCCATGAAACTACTAAGGATGTTAAGCCTGCGCTCAGACCACAACTTATTGGGAAGCCTGTGGAACTTCACCCATATAGGAATATATTGCGGAGTTATCCATTGGATCTTATCTTTAATAAATATATGTGGTTATTGGAAAACTATAAAGCCATTGTAAGTACTTGAATAACATTTGTAGCTGTAGAAAACGTAAAAACAATAGTGACTTAAAAGAATGGGCTTGCATTCCTAGATGTATTGAATGCCCCAGATTCTTGCAGTTATCGATTGGACATGGTAGGAAGTTCTTTTATTGCTTAGAAAGTAACCCTACATATATTTTCCCATTCAGACTGGTCACCCGCAATGACATCGAGAGGGAACACTATAACACAATTTTCAATATGAAGAGATATAAATTTCTCAACGTTCAGGGTAAAACGAATATCTTAGGGTGGTGTAACTATTCTAGCCCAAGTTTGGCTAGCATGAAGGGTAATGTTTGTTGAATGGTATCAGTATTTTCTTGAAATGGAACTGGTGTGGGTGGTTGCAAGTTAACAAGGGAGATTGGGGTACTGTTAATCATATTGGGTGTAACACTGGTAGATTTACGATATGAAGCATGAGTTGGTGCTTTTGGTTTTGAGGCTAACACTTGAGTTGTTGAGTATTTTATGGCACCTCAAGATCGAGTGGTAACTCTCCCTCTACTGTTGTTTCCCGAAAAAAAGATTGAGAAAATGATGAAAGAGGGTTTCTAAAGGATAGGAGAGGGCTAAGAGTAGATTTGTTGGTAACGGTGGTGGTGGAAGATGAGATGCAGACAATGGTATAGTTTTTTGTTGAGGTTGGTAATGAGGCAAGGAGGATGGCAGCCTAGTTTGTAAGTTGTGGAAGGAGTTGCAGTTGTGTAGAAGTTAGAAATATTTATGGTGGGTTAGGGTTTGGTGGAAGGGTGTTCTTGATAAAGCTAGGCTGGAATAAATATGTCCTCATAATACTTTCAAAATAGGTTGGGATGGCGATGGTGGGTTTGAGATCAGGGTTTGATACTTGTATGGAGGGGATGTTTGGGTTTAGAGAGCCATAACTTAACCCAAGCCCATCATACTTAGGGTTTGCATCGAGACCAAACATTTGCTAGTTGGTGGAGTTTATAGGAAATAGTTGAAATGGTTCAACTGGAGGAAGAGGTGTAAAGACATAGATAGATGAGAAGATATCTAAACCTAAAATTTTATGTGTGTCATTACCATGCATGGAGAATGGGTTGTTGACAAGTTATGGTGAGATCAAGCTTGCATCCTCCACATGCATTTCTTTTATGCATTTGTCTCTCTATAGGATGCTGGCATTGCCCGCGTATATGGCTTTGAGACGTTCCAGCTTGGTGGTAGGGATGTTGGATTCCATCTTAGAGGGGTCTTCAACATCATCAATATGCATGTCTGTAATTGAGGCGGAAAATTTGAAGAATAGAAGGTGTGGCCTTTATTTGACTTTTGATCACTTGAAGAGAAAGTCTATTTGCTTCGTTAAAGTTTTGATTTTTTCTACTAGGGCTATTAACTGGGGTGGGGATGCATGCACAGATGCACAACGGCCATGCATTAGGGCATGAGAGTAAGTATTGACAAAGAGTGATTGTGTGGTGAAGTGAGGGAGATTCCATGAAAGGTTTGGTTTCCACAAAAAGTGAGGTATCATAGAACCTTTGTGGAAGGTAGAGAGTAACCATGGGCATCAACTCATCAGTTAAGATGTTTTGTTGGGTTTTTTCATTGAAGCGATGGGTTATTTTTCCTAGGTTTTGCACTGATGCGGGTGTCAACCATTTTATGGTTTGGGATGATGGTGGTGTGTGAAAGATAATACTTGGTGCGGGTGGAGAGGTATTGTTGTGTTTTGAGGTAAGAGAGTTTTGGTTGAGTATTTATGCATAGGGAAGATATGTGGGTTCTCTGGTAATTGTGAGTAACATGGCAGAGGCAACGATTTAATCGAGAGAGAAATAGATTAGAGGGTGAGCTGTAGGTTTTCATTTCCTCGATGCCCTATAAATTCTATGTAAGATTTCGGAAGAAAGTAATCTTTGTATTAAATGAATAGAGAGATTCTCGAAGTATTTAGATGATTTTATTGGTGAAATGAGGTTGTTTTTACAAGAGACAAAATATTTTTTTGGAAAAAACAATAAGGATTAGAGCAAATGGAGGCACTGTATTCGGTTCTTCGAGAATCCTAGACCATTGGTCTTTATACCACTTGTAATAAGAGTAGTGGAGGATAAAAAAAACTGGCGTCACTAGCGAGTTCTCCGTGATCCTTTAACCTGCTAAATGTAGTTATTTCGAAATAGAGCATGATCAAGCGAGCGATCTGGTAAAAGATTTTTCATTTAAAGTCATGGCAATAATATAAAATTATAAATCTTCACGATCCGCGTTAGGGGAGATCATTGTAATGAGCATTGCGACGTTAGTATTTAAGAGTGTTCCATTGTTAATTTTGATAGATGGTTCAGAGAAAGAACTTGTAACAGAGACTTTTTCAACTTCTTTATCCACAAGGGGACACAAAATTTTCATACCATGCATCTCCTTTGAACCGTCCGTTACTGGAAGTGAGTTAGGCTGAGTTAATGTAAAATCCTCATAAAACATAGCTCTATTAATACAAATTTCTTTTAAATTAGGGTAGTAAAAAATATTATCATTTTCAGGAAGCTTAAACCTGCAAAGTGGAGAAATATAAACAAAGAAGTGCAATGATATGGTAGTTTACAATCCATGCTAACCGAGAGCATTGCAAAAACAGGGAATAAAATGGTTAGTTCTTCATTAGAGTAGACATTATGGCGTGGATGGCTTTGTAAGTTTCCATTGAAGGACCAGAGAAGTAAGGGTGCAGTAAGAGTGTCGAATGATATGTCTGCTCGATTATTAATATCATGCGACATTACAAGGGTCTCAAACTTGATGTTACTGAATCTACATGAGTGAATGAACTTATGAGACGATCCGATTAGGGGCCAGCAGCGGTGCAAAAATAGGGAATAAAATGGTTAGTTCTTCACTAGAGTAGACATTAATGGCGTGGATGGCTTCGTAAGTTTCCATTGAAAGACCAGAGAAGTAAGGGTGCGGTAAGAGTGTCGAATGATATGTCTGCTCGATTATTAATCTCACGCGACATTATACGGCTCTCAAATTTGTTGTTACTGAATCTACATGAGTGAATGAACTTATGAGACGATCCGATTAGGGGCCAAGCGGCGTTGTTTGCGCCACTCCATGAAAGAGGATCCAATTGTCATTCGAGTGCATCGATTATATGGCTGAGAATAAAAAAAGGTATATACAAAGCTTAGAAAATAGTTTTAAAAACACTGTAAAACATGATTACTTTCATTTAACGAGGATAAAATCTTGTGAGAGTAAATCTGTAAAATAAGTAGTTTTTAAAAAGTTTCTCTCTCTAGAAAATGGTTGTTTTCAATTAAATAATTTCTTTAAAACGTAAAGTAGTTTTTATTTATATAAAACACGGTAATATATATATATATATATATATATATATATATATATATATATATATATATATAATTATTACAATCGTTCGAAAAGGTTAGATGACCTCATTACAGAAGGGCAGACCTTTGACAAAGAAACAGAAGCTAATGCATACATTAAATTAAATTACAAGGGGCGTTTTACATTAGTGTCGTGAAAACGATAGCGGAAATCAGAGAGTACACGATGAGTTATACTAGAGCTGGTAAATATTTCTAGCGTTTCTTTCACTCTAGATATAGTAAATAGTATAGCATAAATCAGTTCTCTAGACGTAACCTCTTCCGTTTCCGGAGGAATTCCAAGTGCTCGCCTCCGCAAGCCACATGTTGCGGAGGGGGAAGAGATGATGAGGAGCTTTCGGGCTAAAGCCTCCCAGATAGAGTTGGAGAAGGGGCAGAGAATAAGAAGATTTTCAAGCGATTCCGGACAGCTGGAGCAAAGAACGTAGGTGGGCGATGTGTCGAGACCCCAGACAATGAGCTTGTCTAAGTGGTGATTTTGTATAGGATGGCCATCTAGGCGATGAAATAATGTCTCGGAATATTGTATTTATTCCATATCAAGGGGGCCTAATCAACTATGTCCCTAAAAGGCCTTAGGATAGCATAGGTGCTACCGATGGTAAATTGCGACTTTGATTTGTTTGGAATCCAGAGGATGGTGTCTTTGTTCTCTAAGGCATGAGGGAAAGTACTAAGAGAGTTAATGATCTCGGAAAGGTAAGATTGCATCCTTCTATTGCAGGCCCTAGTGTGCGAGGGTCGGGTCCATCTACCGCTGATGTTCAGGTCAGTAACGTTTTTAATGTTCCGTAAGCGAGCTAGGTTTAAGATGTTGTGGCCAAAACGGTTGACGAGAAAGTTTGGAAAGAGCCATGGATCATACCACACGGAAGTATCCTTACTATTTCTAAAGAGGACTTTTTAGAGATTAACAGTCTAATTACGGAGCTTGAGGATCTATCTCCAGCTCCAACTGGCGTTGGTGGGTGTAAAGAGGGACATAATGTTTTTGTTTTAATTTCTTCTTCGAAAGTCCACTAAGTCCATATAGAGTTCGTTATTACTTAATATCGACCAGAAAACTTTTAGGATAACCACCTGAATCCATGAAATCGGTAAAGTAGTTTATAAACAAATTGAGATTGTTCAAATTCAACAATTTATATTTTTTCATTTAATTTACTTTAACTAATAAAACATGTTCAACCATGAAACACAATCTATTCAACAAAATCAAAAATCAATATTTTATAACCAATTTTTGAAAAATGATAATTTTGTTAACATAAATTAACGGAATTACACAGAAAACAATTTTGATCTGTTAAACACAAAAAGAAGTTAAAGAGAAATTGAAAAAATCTGAAATAAATAAATAAATAAGACATTAAGAAATATGAACATGTTAATATATATATGAGGGAACACGAAGCTATTATGCTTAATTTTTATAGCTACTTATAGTTTAAGGAATTTAAACAAATAGAAGTGGAATTCATATACGTTCCTAGATTTTAAGTGAATGCTACCAGAAACAAGAAATGTAGAAATGACGTAACAAGAAACAACTGAGAAATGTTAGAAATGACGTAACAAGAAACAAGTACTGGGAACATATACCTTGGTCACACAACAAATCAATTACTCCTACAGACTACTTAAAAAGCAGAACAGCAACTCTGTTCATCTGATTTCCTCTGATGTAGGCTCTGCACTTGTTGGTTGCGCCAATGTGTAGTCAAACTAGTTTAACTCAAGTCACTGTCTATCCAACTACAATCTGACTATCACTGTATTACTATTACTAGTATTATTTTTATTACTCCCATAGATTTCTTTATAAACAGTTGAATAAAGTTACATGATTTTGAATCTAAATAGGAGTATAACATATACTCCACTCCAATGTTTTTCATCCTCATGTTTGAATCAAAAGTTGGAAAATCACATCTTGGCATCGAATAAAAACACGAATTTAGCGTACATGCAGACAATGAACTCTTTTGTTTATGTTTTTAGAGAAAAAGAACGAAATAAATAAATCCCATCAAAACTTAAAAGCAGTAGTAGTAGTAGTTCTTAAAACTTAAAAGTAGTAGTATATCTTACTACTATAATAGTAGTAATTAATAATTCATGCGGTGTACATGTTGATTATGATAGTATTCTTTTGAAATAATAGTATTAAAAAGATGGATTGGACGGATTAGATAATGTTATTATTAATAATAATTGGGCATTGCCGCATGGGAGAGATGTGGGATTTGGTTGGAGTCAATGACAACATCAATCTTTATCTGACTATCTGTATGTATATATGAGCCAGAAGGAACATCCATTGAAACAAAAGAATACTCACTACTACTGTACTGTCTATGGTCTACTGTTAGGAGGAAAGGAAAGGAAGCATGTACTGTAGTAGTAATAGCTAGTAGGAGTAGTATCTTCTTTTGTCAGGATAAACAGATATGGCAATTACGTCATTCTATCAAACACAAAACCAAACCAACGATTTGATGTCTGTATCTGTATCTATGTGTTCCAGACTTCCACTTAGAGTTAAGAGTTAAGAGTTAGGCTGCGGTAGCTTTATCAACCCCTACTCTATTTGGTCTTCTGGAATACTAGTACAACTATATATCACTTCATTCACTACATTCGGGGTAGGTCATAAAGGTTCTACTACATCGAACTCTCTACCTTTAGTCTTTAGTCTTACCCTAACCCAAACCCTAACCCTAAATATAGATATCAATGTCATGAGTTGGATCCTATTCAAGGTTTTAATGATGCACCACTACTCAAAGATAGTACTCCACTAAATTTAATCTTAAAAGAGTTAGTTTCACCATAAGGAACGCAGTCCAAATCCAAACGAAATCCTAAATGGCAAGAACAGCCAACACAAAAAGAACATACTGACCCACTCATTTTGATTAAACTATTAAAATCAGCCTCCAAAACTACAGCTTCAGGATTATGATGAACGTTCATAAAAAAAATTAAAAAAAAAATTGAAGAGATAAAACTTAACTAGACTATTCTTGTTAATACTTGTATTCGATATTTGACATTGAACAATGTTATAAAAAGGCTGGTCAAACGGTAAGACAGTAAAGGTAGCTCCAGGCCCAGAAATTCTCAAACAATACCATTGGAGGTAATTGATTATCATTTTAGATATTTAGATTGTAAAATACTCATTTATACTTGGGCTTTATTTTTTTGAATGTCAATGACAACAACTTTGGGTATGGCCAACAAGTTTGAATTGTAATTGCTTACGAGAGAACATATACAAAACTGACTATTTGATGTGTTCTTTTTGTTAATTGACAAAAATAGACTCAACAAAAAGAATCTGAGCCCAATGTTATTTACATTTACAGTCTAACCATAAATTTGGAAACAAGAAAAATTCTCTGTTTACAAACAAAAGTAAGGAAATCAAGAGCCAATACTTGAACTGCAAGACTTCAATTGACTCGGTGTTTCAAAAATAAATTTAACAGACATAGATGACCGAAAGAGAGAGAGAGAGAAGGTAAAGTCTGATCAGAATATACCTTCAAGTATTTCTTGTCACAGAGACTATCCTATGCTGCAGTTTGAACTGGATATTAACGTACCAAAAAGCAAAGACACTGCAATTTAGTTGGAGTAATTTCTTATAGCCTGAGAATTTGGCCTAATATAGCTTCGCTTAAGAGGAATTTACAGGGCTTTTGCTGCTACCAGTTTTATAAAAAAATGGGAAAAAGAATGCCAAACCAAAAAAGTTTATGTTATAAACCGATATCAACTTTCTTTCTCTAAATCAGAATTGACATGGCCGAAAATATCGGGACATGAATTCCAATTTAAGCGTTCTCGTGCCTCCCAGTAACCTCCTATATAGTTGTATGTACCACTATGGTCATCCTTCGCAAACCACCTTGGCTTCCAACCACTCTCTTGCATCTTTCGAGCCTGAAGTGTTTGATACAAATGCAGTTAATCTGTTGTAACTATATAATTCCTTTTATTAAAACAAAAAAGCAGTAAACCTCGAGATGATCACGTACAAAAGAGTTCAATATTTAACATATGCAGGACGATAGCAGAAACAAAACACCATATAAACAATCATGTTCATCATTCAGGTTTTACACCGATTGGCAAGATTAATAGACTTTATACAGGGTCGAACATTTTACATGCTGCATGTCTATAGACCACTATTCCAAGGCAACAAATTCATAAAGTATGTATAGATTGATCTTCTTAATTATAAGGAACATTGAGAATCTCCGTCTCTTATGTGAATATCTAACAAAATAACCTTAACGAGTTTGAACTCCAAGTTTCTCAAATGTTTTTCTCCCTTTTGTATTTTCGTTCCAAAAAAAACGAGTTAACAGTATTACCAAATCCAGCGTTAGTTCTGTCAAACTTTTTTTATATCTGAAAAAAGCCTACAGCAGATTAAATGAAAGAGAAGAAAAGAGAAAACAATGAAATCCATATATCATATAAAGCTGAACACACACAACACCTTAGAGTGTCTACCAAAGAGTAGAATCAACTTTTTGCAACTAAGATACTTGCAGAAACAAGAAGAATTAGATGCTCATTCAAGCCAGGTAGCAGGTTTAAGAAGAATGTATTAAGTGCTTAAAAAAAATTATGCTCATAATACAGATACAAGCACAAACTTCACAACCAACCTGTCGTTGCCTCTGTTCCAACCGCAACTTCTCTGAGTTCGCCATTTCAAACTCCCCATTTTCCAGATATCTCTGATCTGGTCTGAGTCTTGAATCTGTGGGTGGCAACTTTTCCTGCATATAAACAAAAGAATGCAGATTAATGTCCCGCAATCACTTGAAGTGGAATACCACCATTCCTTTCCATTGCTAAGAACTCCAGTTTATAGTATCTTGTGTCGTGTTTTTTTTATCTCAGAACAAAAGCACAGAATGAAGATCATTATTGTCCCACAATTAGTTAAGAAAGAAAATGGCACCGATCCTTTTATTGGTAAGAATTCTAGTCAAAGTATCTCGTGCCATTATTTTTTATCCTAACAAACTAGCCAAGAATAT
The DNA here is from genome assembly GCA_036936605.1 of Limnanthes douglasii subsp. nivea. Lineage (NCBI taxonomy): Eukaryota > Viridiplantae > Streptophyta > Magnoliopsida > Brassicales > Limnanthaceae > Limnanthes > Limnanthes douglasii. The sequence goes on along the minus strand of JAUPFV010000004.1, from coordinate 153,652,147 downwards.
CTGCAGACTATTTTACAGCAACTCATGGAGAGTACATGTGTATAATCTATATATCATCTTCAGACTTTTAACCATCGATTGATAGATATATATAACAGCATATGGACAATGGATGTTGCTATATGTAGTATACAAAAAGTTCACCTTCAACCCAGGAGTCAGCTCATTTAATGTCATGGCAAAGCGTGTCAAATTATATTTAGTCGAAAACTTAGGAGGCTTGCTTCGTCTCCAGAGCAGATGGGCATCTGATTCGTACTCGGATCCTCTTCCCTTCCCTGAGCTGTCACCATTCACGTAGTGGATGCTCTCATCCCACTTTCCAAACAGGGTTGCTGCTGTCTTGCCACTACCGTCTTGAACTGTACCATGAACCTGAGGAGTCCAGTGATTCACCAAAATGTGAGCCTCAATCAATTACAAATTCATAAGATTATCTGAAAGTACAAAAATTTGCAGATTGATATTCGATTTTATGGGAAAGAGAGTATGGCCAGCATTGTGGGTTGGTATACGACTCAGATAATCCTTAACTTCCAAAGTGAAAAATGTAGAGAGGTTATGCTAGTAACAGCTACAGACATATATATTGGTCTTAAAGATTTGTGAAAATGGAGACAAGATTCTAAAGCCATTTTATTACTTCAAATCTTAAAAGGAGGGTGATACATACCTGGTGAGGATTCCGGTCAATAATAGATTGCTCCTTGAATTTCACTTTACAAGAATGCTCTCTGTTTCCATCAATACGCATCGTACCATAGTGATCACAGTACAGCTTGCCCAATATGAGATTATATATTGAAGTTGTAACCTAAGAAAAAATCCTTTTTCAACGGGAGGCCACTCGAAAAATATAGATTGAATCATGGAGTCATACCTTATTCCATTGAAAAATTTCTCCGTCATCAAATTTCAATGTCAAAACACCAACAGGATCAAGCTGAATTGATCTACCCCAAAATTTGCTTTTCAGATTGCTTTCCCCAGAAAACTTCCATCCCGTACCTTCGCAGGCACATGCTACAATCATTGGATGATGACTGACCTGATCAGGATGAAGGGGGGTAATTAGAACTCGGAAGGCATGACAAAACTTTAAGACAGACAAGATAATGGCTAATGGAAGTGTTATAATATGTGTTGATCAATATTAATCCATTGTGCTAAAATATCTCATTGCACCCAGTGACACTATCTATATGTAAAAGTAGCTCCTTGAATAGAAGATTTTGGGGCACTTCCAAGAAGTTTCTGTTCTATAAAAGTTCACTACTGTGCTAGCCTCTTGCTTAACTATTATAAAAGTTTTCTTGGAGTACATAGTTTTTCTGTTTCACTAATTGCCATGGAAGATTCTACGCAGAAGAATTCCTTACTTCTCCAATGTTCTCATGGTGTACTTCTCACATTTCATGTTATCTAGCCTCGATGTGTCCAAATAATGTCCAATTTGCATGAAAGTCATATAAAATATCACATATTTGTGTGTTTGAAAAATAATTAAGTCTCTCATCCCCCGTCTGGCTTCGAGTTTAGTTTGACATAATTGTTTAATGGAGAAGTTATAAACCTTACTCTAGGAGATGTTAGATTATGCATAAATGAAAAGTCAGTCGCAATTCAAATTGAGCTTCCTGGTAAAGAAATGAAACCTTCTCAGATATAAAACGGAGACCTTTATCCGGGTACTCGGCTTCATAAGTTTCGCCTAACAATGGATTGAACGGTTTGCACATTCTCCCCTCAGTTGAAGCATATCCAGAAACAGCAAAAGCAGCTACACAAAGAACCCTCATGAGGCTATTGCCCTGAAAGACATCACGAATATGACGGATTAAGCAAATGGTAAAAAAAAAGTATACTTCATATTTAATATAAGAGGTCCACTGTATAGACTTACTCTTTTTCCCCATTCATAGGCCCGATCAAGAAGATATGAGTATTCCAAATCCTCAAAACATTTTTGCAAAGAAGAAAGAGGTTCATTGAAGTAAACAGGAAGACAGACTTTTGTGAGGTCCTTCCCTATATTGTCCTTGATCATTGACCAAAGGCTGACACTTTTCTCCGTTTCAACTGGATCTGGCAAGCTCTTGCGACGCTTGACATGAGAGTAGTTGAACCCAACGGATCTCATTGAAGGATCAATATCATCTTCTGAATCAGCTGCATTAAGCCCTTCTTCATCTGATGAGAAAGATGATGTGCGAAAACCAGATCCATTACTTCTGTAAGAACTTGATGAAAGAACTTCACGAGTGTCAAAATAGTTATTTATATCTTCATCTGTTTCATCTTCTGCAGCGTCGTCAACTCTTTCATTGTCATCATCAGACTCGGTAGCACTTCTTTCTGGGAGTAAAGACAGCAAAACAATCAATCAAGTTGCCAACTTGAATTTTCTAATAGTTAATTTGTAATGAGCCCAGCAAATGAATTATTAAGGACTCAATTACCGTGGCAGACATATATTAATTAGTCACTAATTATACTTCATCTTACATTATTAATTACTTATACATCTAGGTTACTTCCATAGAAGATATTTACAAGCCACCACTCAACAATTTTAGAGCACGTAGCATTATAAAGAACAGATCAATATATGTGAAATGACTAAAAAAGCACCAAAATTAAGTCGCAATTGTATAGTAAAAACTCCAGTTCCATGGAAAGAAAGAATTCCTAAATAATGACCCGGGTTCAATAACTCACCACTGAACTTGGCCTGCCTTAGACTATCGGAAGTTCCAGGATCATCCAACTGTCTTTGACTCTCGTCAACTACTCTATTCTCCAGATCAACCTTCTCTGTCTGCACAATATAGTATACAGCAGCTCTTTTAGCAGTGATATAGTAGCTTTCTTAGCATCACGAGAAAAAATCATCTGTACCACAAAATATTGGCAATGGCAATGAAAAGATGTAAGAGACACAAACATGTCATGGACACTTGGTAGTTTTAATTCCCTAATTCCCTTTCGTACCTCGTGCACCAGCCACGACGCCTATGGAAAATGCAACGAAAAATAAAAGAAAGGAATGTCACAAAATTTTGCTACAGACCAATAATCATTAGTTAACCCACATTGGATCATTAAAAGTCTTATAGTTCTTAAGAACAAAGACTAAAAAAACACACAAGAACTTATATGGAATAGAGAAGACTGTACAATAAAATCATCTAGCTTTTTCTTTTTGGCAAAACCAAATAGTTTTTATGTTAAGGAAAATGATATAGCTTACAAACTGCAGCTTCTTTTGAGTGATAATTTTTTAGTCAAAGTGTAACAGCATACACTAGATTGCTGCCACATCCGTTTGTATAGAATTGTTTGTGTAACATTGTTTTTGTGTTAAAAGACATGGTTCTAAGTACACTTCCAAGATTATTAGACAAATGACATCTCATTTATGTAACTAAAACCTACTGCAGTCAGGACACCAAGCAAAAGCAATCCGACAATATATATACCTCTAATTGCCTTAGTGTGTCAATGAGGAGGCTATGTTTCTCCTTGAGCACCCTTAGCTGGTTTTGGAGGGTAGCAAATTCACTCCTCATGATCTGCTCACTGTCCTGAATGGCAGCCTGGCTCACTCCCTCCTCCGTCAGGCGCTGCCTCAGCTTCTCAACCGAAATCGCCATGTTATCCGTTGGAGCCATCAGTTCACTGTTAGACATCCTTGGAAACATATCCTTCACAGCTTGCAGTGCCTCAACCCATGTCGCTCGATCCTCCAGTGTATCTGCCCGTAAATGGAGCCTCTTGGTCCCGGTAAAAATGGAGAATCTCTTTTCATCTGATCTGCTTAGGCGGATTGATGAAACCTGAAAAGAAAAAAAAAAAAAAAAAAAAAGTCACACATTGAAACGTGAGATCGACTAAGTATCACAGACAAATTCAGAAACATATACAGAATCGAGTTGGTTTCAAATAGAGAAAGAAACTGTATTCCGTCCCCTTCGAGTACAAAGGTTCTAAATCGAATATCAATTTATAGACCAGATAGATAATTTCGAAACGTGGAATCAACAAAAAATCGAAATTGCAAACTCCAAGGAAAACTAGAATCGTAAAACACCTTGAGATGAACCTCGCCGGCCGGTTTGCGGCGGACATGGTGATTACGACGTCTATTTCTCGATATGATTCGCATAGATTCATCGCCGATGACTTTAGATCCTCGTTCTGTCTCCGGACTGACGAAGATCTTATCAGGCCCGTGAATTTTGTAATACGCAAACACACCGTCCTGCAAAACAAACCACCGAGGTCTCCATCCTTTACCATAGTTCACCCACTTGAACAGTATTCCCGATACCCCATTCCCTACTATATCGTTTACCTTCAAATCCAACGGCTGCTCTCTCGTCGACGCTGCTGCAGACAACGAGATCCCACTCACGCTCAGCCGATTCGCATCGTAGTTGTTAAAAGATAGACTGTGGTTTAGAGATCGATCAGGTTGATTGGAGCAGCTTAGTCGCTGCGACGCAGATCGGGAGATGGTGGAGACGGATCTGGAGGAGCCGAAGGAGGTTATGGCTGCGGCAGTCATAGGAATGGGCGAATCCGGCAAGTGTTTGGAAGCAGAGTGATCCGATGCGGTGGAGACACAGCATAAGGGATGCATGTGTGGAAATAAATCAAAATGATCAGTTGATCAGAGAAGAGTCTAGTCCGTTGTGGAGGCAGCGCACGGTGATTGCAATGGCGGTGGAAATGCTCTTCTTCATATCCCGATCAACCGATAATTTTAAACTAAAATATCTGGAGAGAAGTGCGGTGATGTGTGTAACCGGAGACGATGGAGAGAAACGATGTCGTTGAAGAAAATTCAACGACGAGAAACATACAAGAAATGTGTTCTGCGAAGAGAGTGGGAGAAGTTAACAACTTAATATACTCGAGAGGAAGATACGATGACTTGTCTGGGAGGGTTTTTTTGGATGTGGAAGGGTGTATTGATAACTAAAGCTGTCACTACAGAGAGTGATAGCACGTGGTTTTGTTTAATTCAGCCACGTGGAATAATCTTGGACTGAAAGAAATTTGTTCTGCCCATTTAAAAGCAAACGTAGCTAATGATTTAAGTTTCACGTAAGTCCTTTTATTTCCAAATATTTAAACATATTTCCATTTAAGTAAACCTTTAAACAAAGATAAAATATAGAGAATTATTTAAAAATTATTTAAAACTATTTTGTCTAGTGGCATAAATTTAAAATGAATAAAATTTTAAAGAATGTAGATTTTTTTGAATGAATTGTAATTTTGTATAAAATATAAATAAATAAAATATTAAAAGATTATAATTTATTTTAATAAATAAAAATTTTATAAATATTAAACATTTCACCCATAGTTTCCAACAAATTTTTTAATAATTATATAAAAATATTATGTCAAACTTTATTTATTCTAAAAATTAAATTCTTAAATGGTAATATGTTTATTTAAAAAAAATTATAGACTCTTTTAATATTTTGGACGAATATATATATAGAGAGACAGAATAAAGTGATGAGCTAAAATATTTGATGCCGGTTGACTTTTTTTAATATGATTTTAAAATAAAAATATAAAATAAGTTATGGATTTACATCTCAGATTTGTTTTTTAGAAAAAGCTCTTCTTTTCTGCATCACTAATCGAACATCAGATTAAATATAATTTATGATTAATCACATTGGCTGGCACTCTGGTCACATCTTCATTACTCCGGCCACATCCTCATTAGTACCGACCCTGACACTTTTACCTTCTCTCAAACAATGAATTTAAACTTCTTTTATTGGTATTACCGTACTATGAGCCTTCTTTGGATCATTTATCTCAATTTGGCTGGCAGGAGGCTCCACTAACTGCTATTCTTTTCAGCATTCACTGTTACTAACGATTTTGAAACAAGAGTTGTAACATAATATTCATGAGCTACCTTTTGGCTACTTCGGATGACTCTCACTTGTCCTCTCACAACATATTTCAAATATTGGTAGACCGTAGAAGCTACCGCATGCATCTTAGATAACCAAAATCTACCAAATATGACATTATAGGATGTCGAACAATCAACTATTTCAAATTCCTCAATTACATCAGCTGAGTTCCCGGTAAATCCTACTATGGACCTATTCGAATGTTGGATGATTGAGGGGTTTTTCATTTGTTTATAAGTCGATAAAAATAATATATTCGTCGAAATGTTCATATTCATTAAAATTTGACGTATATCATTACCTCCGATGGATGCCCCTATTACCACAGCATCTTCATGTGGGTCTGTAATATCCCTTAAATCATATTCATCAAAAACAATAAATAGAGCAGGGATTTGATAAAGGTGTGTAGACAATTTCCCTATAACTGTGTTGTTAGGCTATTTACATGTCTCTTTCTTGAACAACTTGAGGGTGCAATCATAGTATCTCCTCAAAAAATGATTAAAAATTCAAAGAAGTTACACAGATCAGATAATGTTGAAGTCTTTTCCATTATCATCCCAACTTAATTCTGATCTGGATCAGGGTCTAGATATTCTGAATCCACGTCAGACCTTTCTATAATGACCATAACATCTTCTTGTCTCGATGCACCCATACTTTTCCATGGACTACTTGGTGATGCTACTCTTGTTATATTCGTTTTAGATTGAGATTGACTGTTGACTTGCCTATTGCTCCCTTGTTTTTAACAAAAGCTGACAATTTTTCCCTCTTAATTAAATTATGCACTTCTTGTTTTAGAGTGATGCAATCCTGGGTATCATGTCCCACATTGTTGTGTACTTGCAAAAGCGAGTATTTTGATTCTCTCTATGATATTGAATTGGGGCTGGTCTTCAAAAATGCACAACATTATTATTTTTATCATAAATAGTAACCAGATTTTCACCCAGTTCAGTAAACGATTCAGGTTGAATCCATTGACCCCTCTTGGGTTTGAATTGTTGTGCTTGACTTGATTGATTCCGTCTTGGCCGATGTGATCCATGTCCGAAGTCTTTAGGTATATAATCAACTGTAGCCTGAGATTGATGAGTGTCTTGTGGGATTGATGTTGTAAGAGCTGATCTATTATAGTGCGATACTCTAGATTTTCTAGTTTCCTCCACTATAATCTGCTTTTCGACCTAATTTAATAATCCACCCCATGTCATTACTTTTTTCTGAGTTACTAATCAACCAACTCAGCAGGATATAAAGCTTACCTTAGAGAGGTGATAGCCACTTGTTCAAAACAATCAACCAACATGTTCTTCATATTCACAAATGAACGATGTATTCTTTCAAAGATTCATTTAAACTTAGTGTCACTAAAGCACCAACCGAAGTTGTATATAAGAATTATATGCTAGATATACCTTATTTTAATGTTATTCGTAACATTATATATGTTATGATTTGCACGATACCCGATCTTGCCTACAACGTAAGTGTATTAAGCATATACATGTCAAATATAGGGAAACAACATTAACATGCACTCAAGTGGCTCATGAGATACTTGAATGGTTCGATTGAAATTGATTTGTGTTATAATCAGAAGGATACGAATGATATAGTGATGATAGGGTATGTGGTCACTGATTATGCAGGTTTCCTGATATAAGGAAATCTACTTTAGCTTATCTGTATAATATGTTTTGAGAAGTGGTTAGTTGGAAGTTTTGTATACAAAAGTTCGTTGCATTGTCATTTTAAACATTTTTACTATATGCATACTATAAATCCATGGAGTAAGTTATTGAGCAGAAAGGATTGTTGAGTGAAATTATTGGTATTGAAAAATATGTGGTTATGTTCTGTGATAATAACAGTTCTCTTCATTTAATTAAGAATCTTAAATTTCATGAGCAAACTAAAAACGTGGATATCAAGTTGCAATTCATTCGAGACCTAGTAGAAAAAACAAGTGAAGGTGGCTAAGATTACTAGCGAGGAAAATCCTTTATATGCTTTAAACAAGGTATTACCGGTTTCAAAGTTCACGCACTGCATGATACTTGTGCAAGTATGGGATGCGGGTGAATTAGTCCCTAAAGAGTAAAAAATTGGGTGCAACAGATGTTGGAGTTAATAAAATCCTAGTTTGAGAATTATTGTGTAAGTTATAAGTAACTTGAGAATAAAATTAGTCTCAAAGACTACATGTGCTAGAAGATGGACAACCGAAGACATGTAGATGTATGAACTTTTTGGATCTCTCATGAAGGATCTAGGGTAGAGACGTAGGTGCAAACATATTTGCTAGATACTATGACCAAGCTATACCGAAGTCAACAATAATGCCAATGCCAAAAACCGAAGGAGAAGACTGATCATCTGCGGTATTGAAGAGCAGTGCATGGTTCCCAAATGTCCTATGATTATTTATATAATCTTATAAAAGAAACTAGATCTATACATATATAAATTTATGTTTAGTTTAAGTCTTTAATATGCGATCTGGTTTGGTTAAGAAAAAACCCGACAAAATTATAAATTGATAATTTTAAGACTTTATATATTAGTTGATGGTTAGGCATGGACATTTTAACCAGAATCGAAAGAAGCGAGAACCGAATTGGATTCGGTTTCTTCATGATACCTGAATGGTTCAAGTTTTAATTATCCACGGTTCTCGGTTCAAAATGAACTGAATCGAAACACCGTGGGTACCCGTTAGGCTCCAAACCCATGTATTAACCATAAATTTAACATTATTTTAAAAGATATTTCTCTTTCCCAAAGTTAGATTCTCCTAAATTTATCGTCTATCACGAGCCTATAATTATGTTCTCTTTAATAAATAACAACATAATTAATTCAAAATGGTGATATATTTACAAACAATTACGCATATAAACAAAATAACGATATATCAAACTTTATTGATCTAAAAAACTTGATTTCATTTCTCATTTTTCTTTATATTACTAACATTCTTTTTTAGTATATTAATTTTGGATCTCTCTTATATTTACTATTTTTTTACTATCTAACACAGTTTTATAGTTTTGATTTGTAAACTGATTTTTATATATGCTAATATTGCAAAGGATTTAAAGTATCAAAAACTATCCGATTGGAACCGAATTAAATACTCATACCAAACCAAACTGAACCCAAAAAACGAATGCCCATGCATATTGATGGTATTGGTGAAGATGATGAAATTTTATGAAACACAATATCTTGTATAATTTAATTGAAAAATAATCTCAACTAATGAGGTATGAATCATAAAATAAGTTAAATTATTGTAGTAAACAAAGGTTGACATAGATAACCATATGAAAATTAAATGTAAAAAAATTATTTAGTTCAAAAATTCTTCAATCACCATTAGATTAGAGTTAAAGTGATTGTAAAATAATTTAGCAATAAAATACTCAGCAGTTTTAAGTGAACGTCTGACAAAATCACTAAAAAATAGGACAAAATTAATAATAAATATTTAATCCGAACTTTTCATGATAAGTGTTGCTTGTTGGAATATTACAAAATTAATATAAAATAACATTAATTTCAATTATATGTGTAATATGTTTAATTGCATGAGAGAAGAACAATAGTTGGATCTAAAACACGAGAAATATGAAATTAAGACACCATGTGTTTAGTATTCTAATATGTTGGTGTTTAATTTAGTAAGGTGATTTCGAGGGGGCTTATATATTAAAATTTAATAAATTAATTTTATAATATAGGCAATATTTGAACGTGTAAGAATTACAACAAAATAATTATTTCACTTATATAACAACATAAAGAGAATACATATAACGAGATACAAATTTAACAAAACATTCTTCTCAACATAATCGCTACAAAAAATAGAAGTACCTAAAATAAATCATTATATAAAAAAATTGAGATTATATTTTATTGTGCATACTTTAGAAAATGCTAATGACTAAGGTTCTATGAGTTTAAGTTTTTATTTTTACCAGTTAGATTTAATGAAATAAATAAGAAGGGTTGGGATAAAAAATATATTACGAGAATAAAATATTGGTTACGAAGTTCAAATTGGTGAAATTCAATGTCTAAGATTGATATGTAGATATATGAAATATTTTCAAGGTAGTTAAAAGTAGCATTGGAAAACATTAAATTGGAATAATTACTCTTATGGCATGAGATAGAGATGCATATGGCCAAATACATAACTATTTATAAATTATTTACGACGTAACACAAACTAAGTGTTGGAAGTAAGTTATTTTTTGAAACAAAAATCAAAATTCATGGGATCATAAAAATAAAAAGCAATCTAGATTATTCCATAAAAATATACAAATCAATAAACACAAACGATATATTTTGTGTCTATGTATATAAAGAGAGAAGATAATAGAGATAAAAGAAAAAAGAAAAAAAATAGATTTTCTTAATAAAAATGCACGAGTGTCAGTGTCACATGAAACTTGTATTAATATGTGTTCTTATAAGATAAAGAATAATTGATGAATAGATTGTTTTGATAAAAATAACTGAAAACTATTCAATTTGTAAGTGGTAAAACTATATATATTATTTATGAATGGATAGTGATGATAGAAAAATCTGGTTCATGGATAAAAGAGAGAATATCCTTTAAAAGGTTGATATTAAATATTTTAGTAGAGAGTAGTGAGAGAAATGAGGTATATGTTTGTATTTAATGTTAGTAAAAGTCCAATCCTTTTAATGTTGTTGGTTGGAGTATTTATATTTTTTCAATGACCGATGGGTCATGCAGGTCAGATCTTATATTCGGGTCAATTACATGAGCTCTCAAGCTCAAGAACTAAGGTTCTAGGCAAACAGCTCAGTCATGGGTCCACTTAAGTTTTGTTCATTATGTCCGAATTGCCTATTCGGATAAAAACAAAATTACTTTAGTACACCCCCGTAGATATTCGATCTGATCAGACACGACACATTTAAAAAGTATTATGTTGATCATTTTTTTAATTATTGTTATATTATAACGCGAGGCTCCTAAATTTATCTAAAATAAAGAAAGTTAAGTAAATAAATTTCTTAATCTCATATATAAAGCAAGTATCAATATAGAAATAAATCCCGGTCAAAATATAGTTTCTAATAAAACTAAATTGACACTTTTGAGATCATATGATCTTGGTTTGAATAAATTTTCAAAGTGAAGCTACATTTGATACTACATGTCTATACCGACCTTATTTGGAGTAGAACGTGATAAATTATTTTACATCATTGGTCGACCTTTTTCGCCACTTGTCAGTTCTATAATATAGTTAATTATTAGTTAACCAAGGTGATCACAAATTTGAAAGGGCGAATTATAGTTTTATGTATTAAGTCCAAAGTCTTATGTATTGTTGTATATATATTTATAATTTATTGCATATGTGTGAACCATACTACATTATTTATCTAATACATCTAAATATACATAAAAAATTTAAAATATTTATCCAATATATTTAAATAAACACAAATTTTTAAGATAAAACTAAAAATTTATAATTCCAAACTAAACACACGGATACATTAGTATCATTTTTATAAATATTTAATTCAAATTTTTTTAATACGGTCAATTTTTTTTATAGATTTTTATATTTATACTTTCAATGTATAATTATAATATTATAAATATTTACAAAAATGAAAATAAATATAATTCAGTCTGGTTTTAGAGCATATCATTTTTGGAGAATAAAATAGTATTCTTTAAACTATACCGAAGTCTAAATTTGGAAAATATTATGATTGTTAGAACAAACTAGTGAAAAATATATATAAAGAGAAGGTTGTAGAGATAGAATGCATATATGATTAGATTATTTTTAATAATAAACATGTGAAATGCACGAGTATTGGTATCACGCAAAATTCGTATGTAAGTGTTATATTGAAATAAAATGCATTACTGATAAAAGTAGTTGAAGAATATTCATTTTGTAAGTGGCAAAAATACACATATATAGGGTTGTTGATGGTTCCGAGGAACCGAAAACCGGACCAGAACCAAATCGGTAAGAACCGGACCGAGAACCAGACCAAATCTTCATGGTTTGGTTCGTGGATCCATTTTAAAAACCAAACCCAATAAGAAACCAAAATGGTAAAACCGGTTCGGAACCGAACCGATAAAACCAATAAAGCGGTGGAACCGATACAAAACCGAACCAATAAGATCAGTAATAAACTAATATATTCGTGTTACTTATCCACATCATAGAAAAGAGAAAAAAATCACTAATAAGATTATTATTTATATGCATGGTAACTTATTTATAAAATACTAAAATATTAGAAAACATTATAATTTATAATTTATAAAGTTTCTTTTAACTTTTGAAAAAAACTATACAATTTGGAAATATGTTTATTTTTAGTTTTAATTCAATAATTTAAGTATTTTGAAAACTAGCTGGTTAGAGCCCATAAATTTAAGCAAATGAGCAAAGTTATGATTTGATTTTATGTTCATAAATTATTACACCACTATATATTATAAAAGCAAAAACTCATCAATCTCTTCACCTCATTGCAACTCCTCAACAATATTCAAGTAAATGTGGATTTGTGGCTTTATTCATCTATCATGTACCTGCTCTAATACTCCTATATTCCTATATTTGTAATATTTATGCTACGTTTCATAATTATTAATCTTATATTTTATTATAATGCCAATACTGAGTTTTTTCATATTCATTCGTTGTCACTAACTTTCGTTTTTCTGTTTAACACTCTTCCACCACTGTATATGTTCTGTTTTTCGTATTCAAGAGAAAAAAAGAAATAAAAATAAGACTAAGAGGCGAAAAAAGACTCTATTTCATCTTGCAGTTGCAGGTAATCCCCAATAATCTTTCGAGGCCAAAGTTAGTGAAATCAAGGAAATTATGAAGTTTCAGTTGAAGAAGATTATATGCATGGGGGTGGCTGTTGGTAACCTCAACATGGAAGAGAATCATATATTCCAAAATGTATAAATAAAGTGTTAATTTTCTCGTCTATTTGCTAAAAAAATATCGGCAAAATACAAATTATATATGGTTTACTTCATAATGTACAAATGAGTGTTGAATCCCACATCGGTTTATTTGAAAGATTAGAGGGAGGACTATTTCTATATAAAGAGACACAAATTGTCCTAACTAACTTACAAAAAATGGTCAACACCCCATCAAAAAATTTATAGCCCACGAAAAAATTAGTTTAAACTGATTCTTGTCGGTTCAGGTTCGGTTCCGTTTTGTCGAACCGACACTTTACCGGTTTGGTTTGGTCGAGACCGACAAACTTAACGGTATTATGATCATTACTTAAAAGTATTATGATCATCAATATTTTTGTTTATTGTGGATCTTTTAATAATTATCCTCAACAATAAAACCTAAGAAAATACATTTCTTAGTCTCGGATACAAAGAAACATAAGACATCGAGTATTCAGTAAGAAATCATCATATGTTGAACTCAACCATTATCCAACGAACATAGGTCATCCACTAACCATTATCCAACGAACATAGGTCATCCACTATTCAATAAAAAAATATTGCATGTTGAAATAAACAAAGTCATGCAATTGATGAGATTATTTATGTATCATTACTTTATTGGTTAATTCAATATTGGATCAAACTGTGTGATATAAAACTGTATATTTTATGAAAATAAAATTTATAGCTCAATTAATAACATCAAATAAAGAAAATACGTTTAGTTTCTTATAGTCAATAAAACAAGAATTTAGCAAATAAAGACAAACTCCAACATTCAGTTCAGATTACATGAAAGCATAATGATTAATCTTTATTTTTTTCGTATCATTTTACTAATATTTCAACGCATAAAGTTTTTCATAAATAAAATATTCATGTGGGCGTTCTTAGTCTAGAGGATATTCATATTCAGTGAGACTTTATAATTAATTCAACATTTGCTTATATTATATTGTCTTTAGTTTTAAGTTCGTATACGATTAAGTCAAAACAATACATTGCTTAACTGCGCTCTTGTATTTCTTGTAAATTATGTACAACTTAAATATCGTAATTCAACATAGTAGAACCAATTATAAAATGACATTTAGTGATTGCAAGTTGGTGTAGTTTCCATATTGCACTCCTTTAACTAGTAAAATTTCATTAGTTGACATCATGATTAATAAATAAATTTTTATATACGCAAAGTCGTAATCATACCTCGTTGGTTTATTGTTGACGATCATCTAAAGTGCTAACGCATGTTGGTTTAGCTTTAAAGCAATAATTTCATATGGTGCACAATTTGTTGGATACACTACAACTCATTTGATGATCGAAATGGGAGATTGTAGGAAGATCATGAACTGGAATGTCTCGTCGGTTAGAGATTCACATTATCCATTTATTTTAAATATAAGTCTAATTATTATATGTAATAAAATATAAATTTATTAGATAAATGGATAATAGATGGATCATCATGGAATATATCGTGTATATACTAGTTCGACTGATGCAACATCTTTAAGTAAGACCCATCAATATGATACTATAAATACTAGGCCATAAGATTCCAATGTGGTTATGATCTCTAACCAACATAAAGTGAATAAGTAAAACAGTATTGGGCCTAAGAGATAATGATGATGATGATGATAATAATAATAATAATAATAATAATAATAATAACCTATTGAATTCATGTATATATATATATATATATATTATTGACCCAAATATTTTCAAAAATATTTACACGGTAAACAGATAATATAAAATAATGGATTTATTGTATTCTTTTACGAATCATATCAATAAAATATATCTCTTTCTACTCTTTCTACCCTAAAATCTTATATCTTATAGATGTCGCCTCCATTTAGTGTTTTCAGTTTCTTTGCTTCAAGAAATGTGTCAAAGGTTACTCGCGCATCAGAAGGAAGATCTGTATCCATCACACCATGCTCTGTAAAACTCCAACGACTTTTCACTTTTAAATTAACCATTCTTTTTTGCTATCAGTTATCACTTATGATGTCATCTGGTTTATTATTGCAAGAATAATGTGTAAAGATAAGTTATAGTTATTCTAATATAGTTTTATTAAATATATTTATGTTATATATAAAAGTTCATTGCTATTATATATTATATTATGTTCTTACATCTTTTACATAGTTAACCAGGTTCAATAGATGTGAATGATTATCTGGAATAATATTGACTCAATGTGACATTTGTTTTATATAATTTTTTTTGTAGTGATTATATTTTATTTACTAATGCATATAAGACTGAATATGTTATACTACTTGGTAATTTCTGTACATATAAGGCAACTTTAGCACAAATAGTACATTTTAATAAATTATTTGTTCTTTTTAATGAGTTCATTTGGAGAGCGAAAATAATAGGTAAAATAACGTCTCGTTATGAAAAAATAATGAGGTATAAGAGATTTCTTATGGATTTTAAAGATAATAAAAAAGATAATGTCATAAGATTTTAGGTTTCTGCTAATCTATGTATATAAAATATACATAACTATACATGAAAAACACATATAAGGACTATTAGTGAATGATAGAACTTTGTTAGCTCAAGTTTTAAGTTAAAAATGATCATGCATGGTTAGTTATGAAATCAAGCAAAGGCTTTAATTGGTCTTAAGACCATATGTATATGTTGCAAAACATAGTAATTGTTTAAAAGATAATGTCGATGAAATATCGGTTACGGAACTTAATTTAACGCCTATATAGATCATAGATCCCTTATTCACTCACTTTCATTCTGAAATCAAAATTTTATAAAACAATACAAATAGTTTGTTAGAGAAAAAGTTAATGCATAACAAAAAAATATAGTAGGATTTTAAAAAAGTGATAACTTTAATGTGTGAATAAAACAAAAAAAATCATAAAATATATATCGTTGAGTATAAATATCAAGCATGAGTAGAATGCATGACATTATACTATATATGGTTTTTATTTTTACTTGATATGAATATAAATTTTACAAAAATTTATAAAAAAATTTGTAATTATTTTGAAAAAATAGGCAAAACGTATGATCCAACACATCAACGTAACTTTCATAGATATGTATGGTATCTTCAAACTTCTCTAAAATTGTATCATTTTATTTGGAAATTCTCTAAAATATTATTCAAATGCGTAGAGAAATTTATAATATAATAAAAAAATAATGGGTTATATATATATGGTAGAACGAGAAACTTATAAATATTTACTTTTTATGTAAGTTATGTAATGCATTAATATGATAAATATTATCGATGAAATTGTACGTTTGGTTTAAAACCAACATAATAAAAACATCAAAATTATTTTCAAATGTAAATTTATGCTATAAAAATTATAAAATGACATAATAATATAATTTTCAATGGTAGAGGACGAAAGTCACTATTTTTTTTTTTGTAAAATTAGTATTGATGTGTTAGAATACCAATTATGATGGTTATACAATAACATAAAAAAAGTATTTATTTTAAGAAAAAATATTATTTTAAGAAAACATATCATATTTTGTTTTGTTACAGTTCAAAAATATTTATAAAATTAATAACGAATAATTGTCTTATTAAATTAGGTTATCAATAAGTTTTTTAATATGTTGAATTACTATTAAATATATGATAAAATATATTAAAGTAGATTAAAATAATTTTAATATTTTATTATAATGAAAAAAAATCCATACATTTGAGCTCTAAAGGTTGGTAAAAAAGATTACTAAACTTTCGCAAGGATGTAAAATACAAATTTACGAGTAGTCGATCCACATTTATCTCTCATAAGAAACTTAATTAATCCATCTGCTGAGCCACATACGTAGTCAGATCCACCATGAAGTTCCTCCCCCTCCCCCCCATTTGGTCATCCAGCTAGCACAATAATTAGCTTATCTATAAATATGGTTGAATTCGAAGTTTGGATTATTCATAAAAATCTCTTTATAGATCATAAGGGCATCATATGTGATGAGTCCGAATTCAGCATGCTCCCCGAGCAAGGGCAGATCGGTCAAGTCTCTCCGAATACCGGACAGGTTACAAGGACAGGGATCGAACAGGTCACTTGGACCGGACAGATTTCTGTGAACACTATGAACTTAAAGTAGTTCGAACTATGACAAAAGTACTAAAAAACCTAAACACTTCTTGACTAAGATACTTGCTCTCCTACTTAAGAGCTCGTGGGTCTTTGAACATGACCCGGGTCCGTTAAACATGACCCGAAAGCCCATAAGGGCCCAAACATTACACTATAAATACCCAACCACCCGCATTAACTACGGGTAATGAGAATTAACTGCTACCAAGCTGCTTAATCATCTCTCTACTCTCTACTCTAACAGTTAAACACCCACACACCATCGTTAAACACCCACACACCATCGTTAAACATCCATACACCACCTTAAAACTCTAACTGAAATTACCAGCCTACCCTCAGGCGGTTATTATCCACACTAATATGCATGTCTCACATTGTTGTCACCACCTTCCACTAATGCGTGTAACTCTAGAAAATTTGTATCTACAACAAACACTTCATACTTACGGCCAACGCCATATATAACCCAAATTGCAACGCATAAAATTCCACTTGAAAAGTTACCAAGCTTGAGCTTGCGAATCCACATAAAAAAATTCATTCACATCCCAAAACACTCCCATTATACCATTGTCAAACGATTCAACCACAAACATTTATCTACATTGAGTTTAACTTCTTCATATAACTTCGTCCATTTTATCAATGTACTATCTACGAAACTATAAATCCCTCATCAACCTATATACTCCAAACTCAAACATAATATATGGCCGTGTTCCAAACTATTGCCCGATTTCTGTTATAAACTCTTGTCTCACATTGGATCGAAAATCATGTTATTTTTATCAAGCCATATATGTCATACTATAGTCAATCCAAGAGTTAAATTTTATAGGCTATTGGTTTCTCAGACACCTTAATAATTGTTCCACAATCTAAAGTCTCTTACATCTGCTCGTTATCTGATGTGCAAACAAAAATTTCTCATTGTCCACCTTGAAGTCCAGCTGCTCTTCTAGTAAGTATTACAGACAACTTCATACTTTCGAGTTTTTTAGTATATATGCAAGATCACTTCATGATTCCTATAGATCTTCATACTTTTCAAAATTTTGAACAAATGAATAGTCATCTTGGGATCTTACCACATCCACAACAAAAAATCAACATTATGACATCTCATCTCACCAAATATATAAACAAACATTTAAAGTTTAGAATTAAAAAAAAATTGGATTCAAATTTGAAATTTTAAAGTTAAAAAATTAATTATATTTTAATCTACTCATATATATATGAACATATACATTCATATTTATATTTGGAAGTTTTGATTTATTTTTTATTTTCTTAACTAAGGAGGAATGCTTACGTTTGAACTCATGAATAAATAAAAGGTAAAAAATCATCAAACATAAAATAATTGTAAACTTTCTATAATGCAAAACATATTAATTGATAAATGCTCTTGATCGTTAAACATAAACAAGAAGAGAGAAAAATGATTTTATCAATGAGATACAAAATTTAAAATTTCACATGTTAACTAAGAACGCTTAAGCTGTATTATATTTCATCAACTTTGCAAGCTTCTTCTTAACAACTCTAACTTTTTTTTATTTTTGTCAACATAACTTTGAACCAGTCGAAGTCATTAATATAAGTTTTTTTTATCATGAAGAATAAGTTTCTTGCTATAAACTACTTTCCACTTTTTTTTCTCATCATCTTTCTCTATAGCTTTAATGTGTGTTTTTTTCTAGGGACTTAGTTAATTTCAACATTTATATATGTTAAGTTAAATTTCTTGAAATTGAAGTGCCTTTGACTATATCTGAGACGTCTACAGCCGCTCTACTATGATCGATCACATTGACAATGACGATGAGTTTTCTTGTCGTAGTTGAATAGAACAACCTTTTTAATCTTGACAAACTTCTTGAACGGTATATTTGATGTGCTCGTATATGTAACGAAGACGAAAAGATATTATTAGCTAATAAAATAATAACTATTTATTTATATATTAGATGTTAATAATTTTATTTTTAAATAAAAAAAATATGTTTTATATATATGATGGTATATTATTCAATACTAAACCGATATTAAATAATTTTTATTTATTTCGGTTTGAGATAAAAAGTTTGAATTAAAATTTATTATTAAATCTTGAGTGAAAAAATATTTGTAACATGCTGGTATTTAACATAATTAAGTTAAAATATTGTAAAAATATAAATCCTATATAATCCAACCAATATCAAAATATATATAGTGTCGTCACTTTCAGTGAAGGTTTGTGGAAAGCAAATTAGAGCAGAAGGAAAGTCGCTGATCTTTAACATGGATCGAAGCACAGAGGATCAGAGAGAAACCGTTTTCACTTCAACTTTTGTTTGACCAGAAAATCTATAGTCAAACTCTGCATATGCTGACATGGACTCCACGTGTTCTGTCACTCATTCTAGTCTACAACAAAATCTTATTGTATTAGTATTAATGTAGACTATTTTTTTTTTTACTAATTTTTTCTTTAAGTTTACTTTATTTTTTGGGTTATAGCACCGAAGTTTTTCTTTTGAAATAGAGAACTTTTTAATTAACGGTCTTTTACCAAAATATTTTCATGCACAAATTGTTTTGATTTTTAATTTGATATTTATTATTATAAAATTTAATTCAAACCTATTCTAACATAATATGATTTTTTTAAATCTAATTTTTTTTTGTTGTTTTTAAATATATATTAATTTTTATAAAAAAAATATTTAGTGGGAAGTAACAATTTTATGATGAAAATAGAAGTTTAAAAGAATTAATTTTTAAAACCGGAATTATTGTTAACCAAATTTTACGTATCCTACTGCAATTTTTATAAAAAAATATATAACATAACGACGATATGGGGCATTGAAAATACCGATATGTGTCGTATGTACAAACGGTGTTAATGTATCGTCAATGTGGAATGATTGTATCTCTAAGTATATGAGTCGAAAAAAATGAATTTTTAGACAATAACTAAAAGTGTGTAGTGGCGGTATTGAATTTTTGTACAACTAGTAGTTTACTACATCCACGATGCATAATTTTCCTACCTTTTGTGTCAATGTACCACCATTATAAAATTTGAAAAACAATTGAATTTTTAGACAAGAACTAGAAGAGTGTACCAACATACTTAATTTGCATACCATCGATAGTATATTAAACATGCGGTGTGTAGTTTTCCTAAAGTCAATACTAATAATATACATGTGGTGGGGAGTGATTGTATCGTCATATAAGAGTTGAATAATAATTGATTTCTTAGACAAAAATCGAGAGGACTAACGGTACTGAATTTTCGTCCCGCCAATACATCACTCTGTTATCGGTGTGTAATTTCTATACCGTTGGTGCCACTAATATACTAGCGGTGTTGTATGATTGTACCATCAATATAAGATTTGAAAAAAAACTAAATTGTTGGACACGAATTAATGGAGATTATCAGCGATACAATTTTTCCCAACTGTCAGTAAGATACTGCACTAGTGGTACGTAATTTATATACCAATGATGTCAATAATATACCGATGGTACGAGATGAGGGTACCGCCGATATAAGAGTTCAAAAATAACTGAAAAAGTTTAACCAAGAACTATGAGGGTGTAAATGAGGTACAATTGTTTTTACCACAAGTAAGATACTACACTAGCAGTATATAATTTTCATACCGTTGATATCAATAATATATCGGCGGTATGAGATGAGGGTACCGCCGCTTTAAAAGTTCAAAAAATAACTGATTTTTTAGACAAAAACTAGGGGGTGGTTTACCTGCGGTGCAACCTTTTCATATTGTTAGTAAGATACTAAAATGACACTATATAATTGTCATACCACTAGTACATATATTGTACCATTAGTTTGAGTGATTTGTACCACTGGTATGATAGTGAAAAAAGAAAAGAAAACATGGCTAATTTTTTGTACCATCACACCAAGGAGAAACGATATTCATAACGTGATTGGAAAAATTCCTCACCTTTTCTTAATTTTCGTCAAAATGTCTCTAATGCATCACGATTACCAACAAAATTAGAAGTGATGACATATCATACACAACTCTGCATATAGGTATTGTATCGAGACATCGTGGTCTCGTAGTTTCCAAAAATAGGAGGTGTCATACGATTCAAATCATTATCGTAACCTTCATATAAATACAAACATATGTGATCGTAACCGTGTCAGACCACCATATGTTTCTTGCAACTAAAACTAACTATATTTCAAAATAAATCATGTTGTGAGACTACTGTTAGTTTTTATTTAATATTGTTACTTTTCACACTCTATTTTGAGATGCTCCTTCATCTTGCAAAAAAAAAGCAACATGCACCATGTGATTTCTTAGGTTTCTTTGCTCATGATCTAAAAGCAATAATCTATCGTACTTCGCTTCTTTGCTTTCCATATTGAAAAATCACCTTATACACCTTAGGAAGTTCTTGTTCATCATCTCCTCATTCTAAGTAGCATGAGAAGCCAGTTCACTAACTGCCAACTTTTCACACTTGAGGAAAAATTAAAACACTAACCTTATCACAACTTCTTTGGGATTGTCAATCGTAAGTGTCTTTAACTTTGATGTGATTATTGACACCCCACAAATATGATTTATTATCATATTTTTCCATTAAAAATTCATGGTGTAGAGCTACATAAGCAATATTTAATCTTCATCTTTTAAACATTAGCAAAACTTTTCTCAATTTCTTTAAGATACTTAATTATATGGATGATGTGAGTTGGGATAATCCCGTGGAATTTCAAAAGTATTCATTATTTAATAATTTCCAAGAACGACTTATGTGACCTCTCCCACACCTCAAATTATATCTTCTCTTTATGAAAACTATATTTAATGAGAGGCATGGGCTTCTTAGTCTTTGATGCCAGATCATGATCACAATAGTTCAAATACATTTATATACCCTCAATTTATTAGAAAAATTAATGTATCTAAAAGTTAGGGGTCTATTGGTGTATGGGTTATAAGTATATACTAAAACTTTACACGTAACAAACAACACATAAATCAATTTATTTGTCATCTTATCCTTAAACTTAAACAATATTTAAACATGACATATCGCATGTAAAACATAACGTACATCGCTAATAATATACCTTTAAGAAAACATAATAACACCATTTTATGAGTTTGAGAAAATAATAATTTATTTATTTTTAATTAACTTAATAGTAGTGAAACCCTCCTTTGGCCTGATTTCCAATTCTGATCAAAGTCTAATGATTAATTTACATATCATAATCTCTTAGTTGATGAATAAATATTCCAAATATTTATATTAATTTGGTCTACAGTGCTTGTAATATGATTAGTCTATGAACCATCTAGACCATATGTTTCTCAATTCACTAACAACTTTTTTTTGAGCCGTTATATTGGTTTCATGATTCACTTATGATAGTCCGGATAACCTTAATCATGAACTCTACTTATGTTTAAACATATCTTAATCAACCACAAACATACAATAAAATTAAAATATGTCCAAACATATTAGTGGTTACATGTCTAAATATGGAAAACCCAGCTTAATACCTCATTTGTGCATGGTTGTAGTGAAGAAGTTTTTTGTTGTGATAGCTCGCATTCGTCGCAATGAACTTAAATCTTACCGCGACGAGCATGCTATTTCTTTGTACTGAACTAGGCCGTGTTATGGAGAACAAACGACTTCATCATAGTGACAACATGGGTAGCCGCAACAAATGTCGTTTGATATTACTACGTCGTAACAAAATAAGGGGTTGTCATGACGAAGTTATATTGTCCTGATTTTTATACTCGATTTAAGGTTTGTTTGCTGCAAAATTAATTTTTTTGAACACCAAAGAAACCATAAATTAAGTGAAAGTCCAATTTTGATATGCAAATCCATCTAAACAAAAAAGTGTGATCTTAATCATGTTTTTATAAAAAAAATAACCAAAAACATGCTTTTAAAATCCTAAATCTATACCATAAATCAGTTTAAACAACATTTATTCCCAATGATATGGATTTTTTATAGAAAAATAAAATAACACATTTTTAATTGATTTTAAATATACACTCCTATAATCGATTCATTAAAGAACAAATTCTTATACCAATTGATTGATTATTTTGAATCTCTCAAAATATCTACTATACTATAAATTAGCGTTACTTTTTATAATTGATTATTGTACTATAAAGTTGGAAATTACTTACTTGTTAGGCTAGACATTCTAGTAGTGTTTGTTTGCAGAAGTGGTCTTCACTTTGATGTTATGTGCTTTAATATTCTTATGATCTTTTGTGCCTTTGGTTCTTCGATCTTGAAGAAAAATGTTAAATTGTTGTAGTGACATTGTATATGCAATAACATAGGAAGAATATACCACAAAGAATAGAGAAAATGTTTATATGGTTCTTCTAACAATTGAAAATGACAAATAAAATATGTTATGGCCTTAAAAGAATAACATCATACATCTTTTTATTTTAATTACATTGTTTTGTGATCATAGATCGTAACCTGGTTAAATTTTTATTCAATTTAATCCCTTAAGCAATTAGTTTAGTGTAGGTTTCTACACATTTACTTTTATAACGAGCTTTCACATATTTAACCAATTATCCATTTCATTTAATCATTTAATTACTTATTTAATTAGATATTGTATTGACAATACTTTTTTAAACTATCCATTTATTATTTCAAACACTATTATGCGAAACGAACAATAATTAAATAATTGAAATTTTATTATATAATTATGTAAAAATATTAACAAACAAATTATTTAAACTATATTTGTTAAACTTATATTATTTATTAATAATATGGTTCTCTACCAATAACCACTTGGAATCAAAACTTCTTACCTATAACAACTCAGGATTTGAGAAAATACTAATACCCATTTGGTTTTGAAACTACATTATTGATAACCACTTGGATTTTTTTAATACTCATCATACCCCCATTTTGATATGTGTTTTTTCTTATTCTTTTTATTCATTCAATTAATATGTTCTTTGATTTGAGATCGACTTTTCTTTTATTCCTTAAATCAATATCCTCTACAATTTTTTATCGTTTGTTTTTTTTAATCTTCTTCACTCATTGATTATTTATCAATTCACATGTGATTTCTGCTTTGTTCTTTTTTAGTATTTTTTATTTATTTCAAGTTATTTTTTTATTTGTAAATATATGATTGTTTTATTTATGTTGATTCTTTGATTTCATACATACATGTAAATATTTTTTCAATTATCTATACAAGAGTGATTTTTAGGTTAATATATTTGGGTGCAACATTATGTGTTAACTGGTTGTGAAAATATGTATAGTTGGTTGGGGAATAGGGTTGCAAAATTACGTTATAGATGGTTACGTGAAAGTTTTTCAAAATTACGTTGTTTTGGGCATTACATTAGGTTGTAAAATTAAGAATATTTTATAGTTGTGTGATTAAAAAGTGCAGTTGGTTGTGATTTACGTTTACATTGGTTTTATAATAAATGTTTCTTTTTTTAGATTTAGGTTGTGAATTTATGTGAAAATTGGGTGTGAAAATATAATCAAAATATTTTATATTTGAAACATAAAAGAAAAACAACAATATAAAAAAACGAAAAAATAAAAACAAAATTTGAAGTCATATTTTTCAGATATCAGAAAAAAAATTCTTCTTCTCCAAACTCTTATTCTTCCTCATATTCTTCTTCTTTAGAATCTTCTTCCACTTGACTAAATTTCTTTTTTTCCATAAGCATGACAATGATCTTCATTGGGGTCCTCTTTATCTCTAGAAAATTTAAAACACTGTAGAGAAAATTCTTCATTAACAAAAGATAAAATTTCATCATTAGAAGAAGATGAAGAGTATTCTTTCGTGGTTGTCATTTTCCAGTTTTCTTGTCATTATTGTGAGTTATCAACTGGTGATGAATCATGATAGTTGTTAAAACTAGAGTAATCATCAAATGAGATAAAATTATAGGATCCATTTGGAAATAATAAAGTTTTTTTTGTATGAAATCCTAATAAAAGTGTAAAGTGAATTTATAACCAAAAAGTTTAAAACCATACATTGACTGATTGAAGTTGCCTTCTTGTTTTGGTGAATTAAATGTTTTAGTTATTGTCACATTAATGATGATTTATCTACTTTATCAAATCAAACAATTAATTACCCAACAAAAAATTACTAACAAGTTTAAATATTGATATTGTAAAATATGTAGGAAGATGGTAATTTATATTTATATTAACAGTTTGGAATTATACATTTTTTAAACTAAAAGTAAGCATTTGTTTGGTTGGCTGCAAAATTACGGTATATAGGTTGCAAAAATAGAGAGTTATTTTGAAAAATATTAATCGGTTGCATAGTTACGTTTAAATTGTTTGCAAAATAACAACTTTAGTTGCGTAAATAGACATCTTTAATGAAGTTATATAATTATAATTGAGGTTTTAAAACTATTATTTAATTGGTGACGGAATTACGTTATGAATGGTCACATTTGTGAAATAGCAATATATAAATAAACGATAAAAGAAAATTAATACTCGAAAAATGGTGTAGTTTAGGGACATACAACTTTTACAAAAAAAACATATTTAAAAAATAAAGTAAACGTTTTGTACTCTTTTGTTTGATGCAATATCTTCTTTTGTTTGACGCAATATGTCATTTTGAATGTTTTTATAGGGTTATATCCTCTTACGTACCAAAATAAGATACAAATCTAAATATGATCCACCCTTAGATAGCTAATTCCACTAAAATGCCAAATTATATTAATTATTCCTTTTTAGTATTGAGAAACTCTAAAATACCCTTACCCATTTGTTCGTTATTCTCTTACCACTATAACCACAATAAAGATAACAAAGACCCTTGGATCAAACTGGATTCATCACTTCCTTCTCGACATGGTTTCTTTACTAATCTCTTCTTTTATCTCGATCCTCTATTTCATTTTGCGGACACCTTGTCGAGCTCGAACGAATTCTCGAGGTCATTTCGTCTGGTTCCTCCACAACATCGTCTTCCACAAATGTTGTTGTTGATAATTTTAGGGTGTATCTACAAATTTTTGATGTGGCGTGGATTTTGAAACTGGATCGCGATATATCAAATCACGCGTTTATAGAATTATCTTCTTAAGATGGTGGAGCTGCTTGTAGTTTGTTTAAGATATCTTGTTTTCCTTAGATGTGATGTGAACGAAGTGCTCGAGAAAAAAGATCAGTGAAGCTGCCAACAACCCCCAAGGTTTGACTAACTTACTTATTTAACTAACTTTTTAATTTGAGACTAAACAAATGTTAGGTTTATTTTGGACTTTCTATCGCACGCGACCATAGTTGGTTTTATGGAGGGCAACAACAGTGGTGGTCCTACCACAATTAAAAGGAATACTTGGGCTTTAATATTTTACACAGGTCCGTGACCGATTGGATAACAATTATGGAGGCGAAGAACATGGTTCTTATATTTTTAATTTATACTTCGTCTGTTTCGGTGAAAACATATTTCATGACTTATTTATTTACTAAATTTTTTATATTTTTCGATTTTATTTATTTCACGGATTTAGAAATTAATAATATTTTTACTAATATTTAATGAGATCAGATCTTTTATAATGAAAATACTTAGTATTTTTCAATGAGTATAGAAATTAATACTATAGTTTTAAACTTCACAGTTAAAGAAAAAGTGATTAATTGTTTTTAGGAATTCAAACGAAAGAAAAAAAATAGATAAAAATGTATCTTAATTAACAGATTTAAAATAAGAGTTTTTAATGAGAATTTTGATATATTTGATGTACCTCTTAAAAATTCACCCTTATATTTTTTTAATACGGCTAATTAACAATATTAAAAGAATTAGTACTGATAATTAACAGTATTAAAAGATTTAAAACTTCTAATTAGCAGTATTAAAATATTTAAAAGGGCTAATTAGCCGTTTTAAAATTTTAAAAGTATTAACCTAATGTTTTTAACAGTTTTTTTTTTTTCCGAAACATATCATATAGACTACTTGTTTGATTCGTCTCGTAAATATAAACACAATGATGGTTTCAATTTTATTTTTGAAACTATAAATCAAAAGATAGAATCTTTAAAAAAAAGGAAAAAAAGAAAGCTTATTTTTTTTAAAAAAATTACAATATAATATTACAAGGAAGGGTATTATAGTATTTTGGTAGAGGCTTCGTACCAAATTTGGATAATCATCTTGTTTGGTATCAAACTTTGATTTTGAACTAACATTGGTACTTATATGGAAGTCTCCTTTTTTTATAATATCTTGATTTTATTTTATAAGTTTTTTCAACATGGTTTTTAGAACTATCATTAATCTTTTTATTGATTTTTGTTTTCGCTTCATTTCGTTTAATGGCGACTTCGTGATTTATATCTTGTAACAAAAAAATAATAAATAAATAAATGTTTGTCAAAATATGGTTGCGTAATCATGTGCAATCATCTTGTGAAAATACATTTTAGATAAGTTAACATGGTTGCATAATTGCGAGTAACTTGGTTGCGCAATTGTAAGTAATTTGGGTGTGTATTTGGTTTTTAGCTGTGATAAAAGAAATGAAGTTACCGGTTATAATAGATTCTTCAAATCATTTAAGTTTATATGAGCATTTTTTATATATTTTGTTATGTGAGATTTATTTATAATTTATGATGTGGAGGATAGTGATTTTTTCCATTTTTTTTATCAATGTTACAAAGCTAGAATACATGTAGATTAGTATCGAAGTTAAGTGTTATTTTTTATTGCATATATATGTACAACTCAATTGTGAAGCAAATATATAAAAAATCATATAGAACCTTTAAACATGTGCACAAGTGCTTCATAAGTTACTAATCGTTTTTTTGTGTGTTAAAAAGTATACAAATCATCAAAACCAAATACGAATATTTTTTGGATCAAACATATAATTACAAACACAACAATTGAAAATTAAAGACGAAATCGAGTGACTTGACATTATGAAAACCTGATTTTATAGTTACTTTGTGTTAAATATTTTAAAATTCACTCAAATTGGTTGCAAGAATTTTTAATTTCAGAGATTTAAGCTTTGGATTTTAGAGTGAGAGAGAAAATCGCTAGTTGTGGAAGAAGATGAGAGATTTTGGTTTTTTTTTTGTTTTTATATACGATGGATATTTTTGGTAGATTTTATGTAACATGTTGTTTCCGATAAACTCAAAAATCGAAATTATTATTAATAGTTTTATTTTTTTCCCAAATGGTTAATAACTTATTTTTGAATAAATACTCAATAAATTCATAACAACTAATTAAATAATATTATATATTTAATAATGGATTAAGTATCATTTAAGAAAACGATTATGAACCATATTTTAATGTATTTTTGAGAAATACGCATTTCACTCAAATATTTACTATCTAAAATCTAATAATACCATAAACACCCTTACTTAACCCTTTATGTTTTTACTTGACCATTTTCCCTTTTTTTTAAACCTCAATACGTATTAGGTAGGGGCGACTCCATAACTAAAATTAAGAGTATACAAAAAGATAACAAAAAATAAATATTTTACAATTACATAGTAAACATATATCAATGTTTCAATTACAACTCAAAATAAATATTTATATAATCCAAATGTAAATGCATTCCCCTATTACTCATAAGGCGTTTGATAATATTTTGGATGGTACTTAAGAATTTCAGTTCGTTTTAAGTGCAAATACCCCCCTGTTTGAATATGTTACTTGAAGATTATGGATCACTTAGGGATAAACGTAAAAGACTTGTGCAACATTCCGTAAACAAATCAAACTAAATTATCTATTAAAATCTGGACAAATAATATAATAATTCACCAGTAATATGAGAAAAAATCTATATATGAAAATAAAGTAAAATTCACTATAATATCATAAAAAGCTATCGATGATAATGAAATAAAATTCAGTAGTAATATTTTTAAAAACCTATCTATGATTAGTAAATTAGCTAAATATGATCAATAAACTAATATATTTTTTATTAAATATAATTATGTAATTAGTAAAGTTGGTGTTACTAGGATACGTATAATTTTGGTTATGGGATTTTTATTAATGATTGAATAGTAAACTTATTAACCTTCTAAATTTTATAGATATGGTTTGAATTACAGATCAAAATTAGATTCACGAGGTTTTAACTCATGGCCTAGAATAAAAACACAAAGTATTTATCACTATATTTATTTTTTTTGTTAGATTGGCATATTTGGTTATCCTCTAAATCCGCCAACATTTAATTAAAAATAACTTAAGCGTATGTCCTGTTTCGTTATGTATTTGTCTCGACAACTATTTTGGCCGTAACATATGTTTATCTTTATTTGCTCTTTATCTCTCATCTACTATAAATATCAAATTATTACTAAACTAACACAGCTAATACAAATAAAATAGAGTATTGAGGAAACATATACAAATATACTAAACACATGCATATATCTTACTTAATACCGTTGAATAAAATAGAGTATTGAGGCGATGCAAATATCTTATTTAATCTCATACTCAGCTAATACAAATAGGATAGAGTAAAACGTAACAATATATTTAATTAAAAGCAACACTTTGGTATATGCACCAAAATACCTAATCGAAAGCAGTATTCTTGAAATATGGAGCAAGATACTTAATTGGTGTATTAGGTGGAGTTTCTTATTATTAGGATTTTTTACTTATATAATCTATCCTTTAAAGTTTCTAAGATTACAAACTATAAACCAAACAACCTTTTTTGTTCTTTACATATTATTTTAGCTCATATTATTATGTAACAACCAATATTTATTTTTTTATTTTTTTGGGTCTATTTTCTAGAGAATAACAAGGTCTTAGACATCAATACAAGACATAATGGATTTGTTACAGGTATGAAATAATTTTTCATCCTCAAAATATTTTATTCGTCTAAAAACTTTTCCGCTTTTAACAATTATATATATTAGAATTCAAAACATATCATGAGTGGTACTAGTTTTGTTTGTTTTAAAAAAATAAAATCAATGGTATTTTTGAATTTTTTTCCGAATTACGGTTTAAAAGATACATATTTTTAATTTTTTAAAATTTATAATGTAAACGAAGAAGATGCGAAACCTTCTTTGTTTGCTAGATGCAAAACCTTGTTTGTTTTGCTAGATCTGAAACCTGTTTAAATTTTGTATTGTTAGATGTAAATTAAGACACATTGTGATAGATGTTAGATGCGAAACCAACCCACTAGATGCGAAACCATATACCGAGAGACCCGTGTAAATTTTTTTACAAAAAGTTTTAGAAAATATCATGAGTGGTACCTATTTTTGTTCGTCTTAATAAACAAAACCAATGATATTTTTGGATTTTTTTCCGAGTTACGTTGTAAAAGATATAGACTTTTAATTTTTATTTAAAAAAAATTTATTGTGTAAACGAACAAGATGCGAAACCTTATTTATTTTCTAATATGCGAAACCTTATTTATTTTCCTATATGCGAAACCTATTTAAATTTTATACTGCTAGATGTAATTTCATGCCCACTATGACAGGTGCTAGATGCGAAAACATCCCACTAGATACGAGACCATATACTGAGAAACTTGTGTAATTTATTTTTTTTAAATTCAAAACATTTCATAAGTGGGACTAGTTTTCTTCGTCTTAATACAACAAAACCAATGTTGTTTTTGGATTTTTTTTATGAGTTACAGTTTAAAAGATACAGACTTTTAATTTTTTTAAATTTACAGTGTAAACGAATAAGATGCGAAACCTTCTTTGTTTTGCTAGATGCGAAACATGTGTAATTTTTGTACTTATAGATGTGACTTCAGACCCACTATGGTAGATGCCAGATGCGAAACCAACCCACTAAACGCGAAATTATATATTGAGAAAACTGTGGAAAATATATTTATTTTTAAAAAATTCAAAATATACCAAGAGTGCTATTAGTTTTGTTCATCTTAAAAAACAAAAATATCAAAAGTGTTATTAGTTTTGTTCATTTAAAAAAAAAACCAATGATATTTTTGAATTTTTTTTCGAATTACGATTAAAAAAATATGAATCTTTAAAGTTTAAATTAAAAAAAATAGTTTAGTGAATTTTATTTAGAATGGTATTTTGGGTATAAATGTTTCTAAATTTTTTAGACAATTAGCAAAGATGTTTATTCGATTGGTTTTAAATGACGGCTATATTTATTTATTTTAAATAATTATTTAAAGGGTTAGTAATGCGAAAAGACTTTTGTTTTTTTTTTCTTTTAAAAAGCCTACTGGTATCATTTACTTCAAATTAGTAGCTAATAAACCAAATTTTGGTACTCATTAAGTTTGATAATTAATTATTAGACATAACCAAACGCTGTGGTAGCTCCTTATTAGTGACGATAGACTCGGTCACTAGGCAAGGCAGGTTGTTGATATTCTAGGGGGCCGCCACAATATCTTTGGCGCTTACTAGATTTATTTTTAAATGATGCGAATATCTAAAGTATGACTCCTGTCCGGTTTATCGAATGATTCGGATCAAAAAGTAATATGCGGTTTGAGATTTAATTGGTACTCCATATTTCCAAACCGAATGGTATTTCCATTTAGTTTGATAGTTTAATATCGGTTTAAATAATAATTTGTTTAAAGTTATATAAAACAATTGAAAAAAATCAAATTAATATTTTGCTATGTATATAAAGAGATGGACTTCTGATTTTTTATTTTAAATATATCATCAAATATATTATTTAATAATATTAATAATTAAGTTTTAAAATATTTTAAATTCATAAAATATAATTGATTTGAAATTAATCCCACATTTTTAGGTTTCAAACTGTAACTCGTCTATATACTATCAGATTTAGTTCAGTGATAGTTTTTTAACTATCCAATTTGAATAAAATTAATCATCGTATATGCTAATTAAGTAAAACTGTCATGAACAAAAACTTGTCTCGTCAATGATCCATCAACTTTAGTTTGAAGTTCAAATGTATGAATTATTCGTGGTACAAAGTTTTGCGAGTATGTTGCACGTATCAACTCCAAATTAATCAAGAGATTCAAAAGGCTAACTTTATCCGAATTGGATATTTCATAGAATAGCACTGGATTTTTTAAAATCTAAAAATTATTTATCACCAAAATTGATAGTTATTTAATTATAATATTTCAATTTTTAATACTATAATAATAATAATAATAATTTTTTAAATAATTATAAAATTCATTTTTATAAATAAATGTATCTTGTAAAGAATGAATGTATCTATAAAATTAGAGTAAATAAGGGTATAAATAAGATAAAGTGGGTCACCCATGTGGGTCAGGACCCACTACCTTTACTATATAAAGTAAGATTCTCTTTATGAGGAAGGGTGAACATTTAATATTGAATAACTACATTTTACCATTTTCTCTCTAAATCCCGTGTTTCTCTCTATAAACCTTCATTACGGCTTTCTCTGGTAGCGGATTTAGGATCCAAATATTTCTTACACCATCATTGGCGCTGTCTGTGGGAAAACTAGAGTGATACCCGCTGACAGATTTTCCCAAATCACGAAATTAAAAAAAGATGAACACGGATTCCACAGAGGGACGAGTTGTGGGATTGGAAGGTGTCAAAATCGTATCTTATTCTGAGGATCACTTATTCGAGAGAACAACAAGTTGAAGAGCAGCATTGCGAAAATGATCAGTACAGACGGGGACCAGGCAAGATGTCGACCCTTATTATGACCAGAAAGAAGCTCTTGGACGATATAACTTAGCTCAATGCCGAAATAGAAGCGACATTGGCAAACAAGAGGAACATGCCGAGAGTTCTAAGAAATCAGTAGTTTGATAACGATAAAAAAAAGAAACATGACCAGTGTCGGGATGGAGAAAAGAACCGTGATCAGGGTCGAGCTATAGAACGACGTCGTGATCCCTGATTGTCAAGAGAAAGAAAAGAAATTTGAGCGTTGATATATGCAAGAGCTTAGTGACTTATATGTTTATGACTCAAATAAATCCTCATCCCTCGACCGTGAATATCGAACGCCATAACAAGAAAAAAAGAGTTTTGAGAAAATAAGAAGGTCGACGCCGTATATCTCGTCGGTCGAGAGTGAAAAAAAAAACTAGAATATTATGGATAAGGGAACCTCTGGCTCCGTGGATAAAGACAAGGCAATGTTGTTAATAACAGAGAGTAAACCACGCCTCAGATCCATTTTCTGTTGGGTAGTCATACCCTTGAGTATATGGTGAGCAACCAGATCGTTAACCCTCATGAGGAAGGTTTGTATGTAACACCCGCAGAAGGTCTTGGAGCGGAGCTTGTGGGGTCAGGCATAATTGAAGGCCATGCCCTCTCTCTGATGAAATCCTTTTGGGGTATCTTCCAAAACATTTTGATATTTCCTGGTTAGAAATATGCGATGAGAAGAAGGACTTGGACAAGTATTTGGACTTATTCAAGAACTTTATGCTAAAATTTCATAATGAATACAAGCTACTTTGCCACACATTCTCACAAATATTCAAAGATCAAGCCTCAAAATGGTATAACCGATTATTGCCAGACTGCATAAACAATTTCGACATGTTTTGGGTTATGTTAAGCCAACAATTTATGGGGAGTGAAAAATCCGAGAAAATGGGGACACAATTATCAAATATCGACAAAAGGTCGGGGAAAATTTCAGAGACTACACCATATGTTTCATCAACGCCAAAATCGATCTCGAACAATGTGAGGGTTTAGACTGAGGCTTTTACCCGACCCCATGAAGGAGGTCATTACCAAAAATCAAGATTAACTGAGTTGTTTGGAGTGAAACATTTATGGAAGACGATTGACCAATTCTCTTCAACACATTGGTGAAAGTTCTTAAATATTACTTCCGGAACCTCCAAGTGCTACTCTTGAGACTTTATACCACTGAAAAAAAGTTACAAACTTGGAAGGATAAGAGAAGTTAAAGGTAAAAACAAGGCTCAAGAAGTTACCATCTGAATGCGACTCGTGTTTGTTGGGGAGACCTCCTTACCATTCTCCTAGTTTCCGATAACAAAGAATAATTGTGTCTTCCATGTTTTATCCACCTCTAGCAAGTCATTAATAACCTTGTACTCATCTCTAAGAGTGAGGAAGTAGAAGGGGACCCTAGGGTTCTTTGATAGTCCGATAATAGCCACAAACTACTCTATTTGTATCTCAATTTTTTACAACCTCGATTCTATAATACCACAACATCAACGTAAACCAAGAGTTTGGGCTCTCCTGACTCCGAAATAAGCCAACTAGGTTTAGATACTTGACTATATCATGATCTAGATGAAACCAAAGCCTCCAGCTTAGTACGTCAGAATAGATAACCAGTTTGGTTAACTAGCCATTCATTGGGGTCTCACCGTCCTTCAGTAATCTTATGATTACATCCTTCAGAATTCCTCACTTAGCTCGAAGTGTGTTTAACTCAGTATCTAAGTAATAATTGTATTGAATATGAGAAATAGAAATCAAGTACTTGTTCTCACATTTTTAAAGCTAGGCCCTACGAACCCAGAAATGGTTTGGTTTAGTTTTAAATATCCAATTATGATGTTGGAACTAATGTCCTATGTCGAATATTTGAGCTTGACTTAGTCAGATAGAAGCAGATTAAAGCTCACTTATGCATGGAGCATTATAATAATATAATAAAAGGTATACATGACTTCAAGATATACTTATAAAGTTTTGAAGTAGGTTACCAAGTGCTTAGACGTGCGTTCTTACACACTGAGGAAAAAAATTATGCGTAAAAAATAGAAAGGGCCTTAAAAAGAAAAGTAGTGAACGTACAAATTAATGGATGAAGAGGTCAACCTAATACACACCTTTAGAACATAAAGAATCTTAAGTTGTACATTTTTTAGAAAGTCCTAGTGTAACACAACATTATCTATCATTTTATTTTTGAAATAATTTTTCCAATTTGAGGTACACTATTTCATGCATTAGTGGCATGGGAAGGTTTTAACGAAGAATCTGATTTTAATGAAATTATTTTGTAATTTTGCATTTGTGTTTGATTAATTTTCTCTATGTATAGTTTCAAACATCAGATGAAGCCTCAAGCTTACACATTGACCTATATGTTATGAGTAACATTCTCTGAGTGTAGTTTTAAACAATGCATAAGGCTTCTAAGCTCACACACCTCAATATTTGCATTCAATATTAATCACCCCATGTTAAAGCGATTCCTAGTCCCAACCACTCTTTATAGATTTTAAGCTAAATTTAATAAACATTTGAGCCGATATAAATAATTAAGAGAGAATAAACAAAGGATTAGCTCGGATTCCTAGTTAGACAATTAATGAGAGGCCAACCCATAACAAATTTTCAAAACCTTATATAGAAGAAAATAGATCATAAAAAACGAAGCAAACATATATAAAAAATACCTAACTATATATATAGTGTGCTAGGGTTTTTATGTTTAATACAAAAATGTCCTCATTTTAGGATGAGACAAGTACAATAATAACAAAAAAAACATAAATAAAACCAATTACTTTTAATTTTTAGCCTCACCAAAAAGAAGAACGTCATTCATAACCTTGGCATTATCAGGAGGACAAAATACATGATTGCTTCACACTAGACATGAGTAAGAGTTTTATTAAACATCTTTCAGCCTCTACTAGAAGAAACTACCACAATCTCGGCTACGGTAAGAACATCATTACCCTTCTCGATCTTGACTGAAAAAAGGATACCGTCAGCAACCTCGAGCTTGTTTAAGTTAGATAAAACTATTCCATTCCTCCCTTTATTTTGGCCTCCAGCTTCAATTTTTCTATCATATGCTTCGCGCTCTAGAATGTTAAAAATACCTTTCGGACGCCATTCTCGAGGAACATAGAACCAAAACAAGTCAAAGTCCAAGTATGGAAAAGCTCAATGGATGTTGAGCACTAGGTTGGCCTTTAAAGCTTACTTGTCTCATGGAAAAAATTATATCCAACCTCCTCAATATTCAAAAGCACAATATTGTGGTTTTCATGCTCGACCTTCAATAGTTCTTATGATATTTAAGATTATCTGTTCTCCTATAAAGAGCA
This sequence comes from Limnanthes douglasii subsp. nivea, assembly GCA_036936605.1. Lineage (NCBI taxonomy): Eukaryota > Viridiplantae > Streptophyta > Magnoliopsida > Brassicales > Limnanthaceae > Limnanthes > Limnanthes douglasii. Next base: position 153,615,867 of record JAUPFV010000004.1, on the reverse strand, counting down.
TTATGGTGGTGAATGACATTATTGGAAAAATACAAGGCATAATACCCAACAAAAACTTTGGAAAATTAGTAAGATTTTGAGTTAGATGAAATTATTTTGTACCCGAACGTATGCCTCATTCAACACAACAAGCTTTGCTTAAGCGTCTTCCAAAACCATAGTGCGGACATATATTTATTATTTAGTTTCAAAAAAATTCTCTCTTACTTCACGACTTCCTTCAAGCGCGATTCGACCATCATCCCCAAAATAGGTCGAAGGTCTAGAACCATGGGAGCTCGATTAGTTAAGGTCTTTTATAACATTGTAAAGGCATTAAGCACATTCTATGTTCAGATAATTTTTTTTATCTTAATCAAATACAATAAGTAAAAAATGATTTAGAAAACACTTACATAATGTTGAACTTCATCAGTCTTCTTGCTAGATCGAACAAAAATTAGAAGCTACTAATCTAGATCGGGCCCAAGAGGCCATGTTTGCAAAATATATATCATTCGTTCAATGGATAAAGGCTTTTATTATTTAATAAATGATGTCTCATACACCCAATTATTGGTTAACTTTTACACTATCGACCACTATAGTCAGAGCAATAGGATCGACCACCTCTAAAGGTACTAAATGTTCGATCATTGCATATATGGGTCAAAAATTGGTTATCAGCTTTTTGAAAATAGAAGCTTTGTGAGCTCAGCTGGAGAACTAACTTAGACGCCTTCTTGAACATAATAAGCTTAACCTTTTTTTATTTTTTAAGCTTCGGCTATCTATTGGATTATCACAATCGTTTTTATTCTCAGTTTCCTTCTCCCTTAGGGCAGCCTGGTCATACCCTAAGTCACACGAGAGACATAAGTGGCTTTACTAGAAACATTTTTTTCCAGGCTCTATGGGACGCTCAAACCATCATATGTCTTCTATTTCCCCTCTTGAACAAGGGAAGGCTTTCTTCAATAGTCGTAGGTGATGGTTCTAGAAATATCCAGACCCTAAATCTACTACGAGACAAAGTCGTAATGGAGTCTAGAGAAAGAAACATGGGATATATATATATATATAGGGTTATGCTAACCGGTGCCCATGGGCACCGGTTAGCAGGCATTTAATTAGAGCTTTTTAAGGAATTATTACCTTATTTCTATACAATTTTAAAGTTAAATAGGTTGCAAAATTTTAAAGACAAAATTAACCTTCCATTCTACCTTCTGTTTTCGTCTATAAACAGCGCTACTACTATATATTCTCTCAATTAACTTTAACTCTTTCATAATTATTACTTTCTTTTTTATATAATAAAATAGATTAAAAGAATTTAAAAATAAAATTTTTATTTTATTTTACTTTCAGTTTTTAAATTTTCAAAAATGGGTGATTATTAATTTATGAATTGGTGTTTTAATTATTTAATTATTTTTATTATAATAAAAATAAAAATAAAAATATTATATTATTATTTTATTTAAAGTAATTCAGACTTAGTGCCCAATTTACATTTTAAAAGTTATCTATTTTTATTTTTTTAAATAAAATTATAAAAACAATTTTTCAAAATACCAGTCTTGAGATAAATATTATTTTTGTAACTTTCAATAAAAAATAGTTTATAAATAATTTTTAAAATTCAGTTTTAATCATAAACATTTTTAAAAATCAGTTGAATTTGCAGTTTTCTTTAAAAAATTGAGGGTTTATTAGTTACATTTTAAATTGAAATTATTTATTTTAAACCTATAGATTTTGTTTGTTTTAAAAACATTAAATTTATTTTCTAAATATAATTTGGAAAGACACGTCTAACCATTTTTAATAAACTTTACATTTTTTAAATAAAAAAATTGTTTACAGTTTTTAATGAATTTTTTTAAAATAGAAATTAAACAGATTTTCTTAAAAATATTTATTCCTGATTTTTCCTTTCGATAAAATAAAATAGAAACACATTCAGCTATGCAACATTATAAATTTTGAAAAAACAAATCTTGTTACAAAATTTTGAAAAATAAATTTTTTGCTCAATCGCGGTTAGTTTTTTTTTTATTTCAAAAAATAACACTCGCCAAAATAATATAATATTTTTATTACCATAATTTAAATAATTAGTTATTATATGTATAATATTCTAACCGGAGATAGATGAAGGGTAATTTTGTCATTACAAAATTATAATCTAAACAATATTAATGATGGTATGAAAACAAGATAGTTATTAACCAAAAAGTAGTAATTAAATTCTTGCTAACCCATATATATATATATATATATATATATATATATATATATATATATATATATATATATATATAGAGAGAGAGAGAAAGAGAAAGAAAGAAAGTGGTATAAAGTAGTTATTTAATATTCTTAATTTATATAGTAAAGGTAGTGGCCCTGACCCACATGGGTGACCCACTTTATCCTATTCATACTCTAATGTACTTTACTCCTATCCATACATTTATTATTTACAAGATAACTTTTCCCTCTTTCTTATTTTTTCATTCTTGTTACAAACTATTATTATAAAGCATAAATACCCTTGTGTTTTGTCGACCTGCTTGGGCCTAGATAATTTATACCTTTATCAGTAGCTCCCTAGTCCTTGGGAGAAAATAGAGCAAGAACTATAATGTCAGCTTTAGGATCGGGCCATCACAACTTCGACTTTTGAGTATTTTAGGCCGGTATTTCGCGATGTTGACATATCCAGTATTTTGGGCGGGTTTTCATGACTTTAACAAGTCAATTGCCAATGATCTGGTATCTCCAACTCTCACTCATCGATATTCTTTGGAATGAGTTTGTCTGACCTTAACTTACTTATTACCTTGCATAATATTGTCTTTCTAGAGGTACTGAGGACATTACTTAAGGCCTACATTTGTTGGGACTTCTTATTTTTTTTGGTTATATTAGGATCATTAGCCTTGCTAATAAAGAAATGCTTCATGGTCTAACACATGTTTTTTTTTTCCGTTAGACGTGTGTCGCTTATAATTTTTAGCTAAAACGCATCTTAAACTACCAAGGCTCATATGATGGTGCCAGCTTACTAGCCCTACAGGTGTGTCATAACAAGACACGTGTCCGTCGATCACTCGATGTGTGTCAGTTCGTTCTTTCAAAAAACAGCTCTTGGACAGTCTGAGGCTTCAATCGATTGCGTTTCTCCGTAAAAGTAATCGTTGATGGGGTAACTCTTCTATAAATACTCATTGTTTTACTATTTGCTAGACACGGAAAGGAAAAAGGGATTTTGCTACTGTCGTTGTTGTTGTTGTTGCTAAGTCCAAAAACGGGGAAATTCTTACCAATGGTCGTCCCGAGCCAAGCGTAAGCCAAACCACCCATATCCCCACCCCCAAATAATTGAGCGTTGTCAATAAAGGCTTGTCAGTTAAAGGGAAACAAAAATAAATGACCAAATTTGTTAAAAGTCAAACCACCCGACACAGTTCAAAGGAATCAACATGAGCCAAAGAAGCCTTACGTTCCAAAAATATCCAAAAAACGACACCCGATGCTGTTTAGAATCATGTCGTCGAGAGGTCAGATGTTGCCCATACGGGGTCGACCATTGTGAAAAATGGGCTGCATGCCAAGTCAAAATAAAAGGTAGCGCTGGACGGTATTGAGACTAAAAATGTCGAAATAACCGATGTCGTTCCTACTACCGACATTGGTAGTAGACCTACCTTCGACCCAACTCTTGTTGACCATAGAGAAGGCAAGCAACCTGTTGTGGAGGGCCCCGATGCTGCTAAAAACACAAGGGACGATGAGTCTTTGCCTCCTCAAATAGCCAAAGTATTGACCGCTATCATAGAAGCCTAGCTAGGGCACACATCATTATCCATTATATCCATAAGTATATGTACTACATTGCCCAAGAGACGTCAGAACTGAAAGTTAGTTAGGGCATTCTTGAATGCGTAAATATTCGTTTCCTCATGCTTGGAGAGACGCATTTATCCGCTGGAGAGAGAGATAGAGAGCTGACCGTATTTTCTAACATCCTGAATTGGGGCATCAGGTTTCCACTAGATCATGGCATACCGAGATACTTTGAGTTAGTCGAACTATGTCCATCCCGATTCATGTCCCAATTCCTGCTTTATGCTGATAGCGTGTGTAATGACATCGGGTTTATCAGAGAATGAGATACCGATGGAGGAATTCATCGTTTCTGAATGACTGGTCGGATAATTATTCATATTTCCAAACTATGATTGATGACGCTTTCGGGGACCCCATTCACGTCTTACGAACACCAACCAAACAAATATAAATTTTGAAAGAAAATGAGCCAGCTTTTCCCGAACCTCAAAGAGAAGATTTGTCAAAATCTTCAGAACCTTTCCTCCGAGATATACGTAACTCTCGCAATTCTCATCCATAAGCATAAATTTGAGGGTCTCCCAATGATCGTCCATGGGGTCAGACCCTGAAGTTGACTCCGCTAACTGTTAATCTTTCTTTTGTTTCATTTCTCTGTCGGTCTTTGATGTTAAAGTCATTTAGTAGCACCCTTAACCGTTTTTGACTATTTCACACGATTCTCACGTTATTACCGACCACATACTTTAAACACTAGTGGACCGTCAATGCCACAGCATGAATTATGAAAGCTATGACCTACCAAAAATCACGTTATATGATATCAGAGAGCTCACAACAATAAAAAGCACCGATACCTCATTTTTGAAAGATCCCCGACCCGACTCTACCACTCTTTCAAATTATTCTACCACTAATGTCGTTTCCCCAATAAAACCCACCATAGCCCGCTCTGATTGGAGGATGACTAGAGCCCTTTTGAACTTTGTGTAAGTTGTCATGAAAATATTGTTTGCTAAATACCCTCCAAACTTTATCACAAGCAAATGAAGCCACTATTACCAATTTGTTTTCATGTGGTCCGACAACGTCTCTCATATCATCATTATCAAAGGGAAATTGTTGGGGACGGGTTTCCGTACATATGGGGCGACACTCGTGCTTCAAATTGTATCATTAAGCTTACAATATGCCTCTTTCGGGAAAAAAATTGCAACTCGTGTCATAGAATCACCTCTAAAGATAGTCAATGATTCAAAAAAATTAAACAAGCTACTAATATTTCCTTTGTGTTTGAGATTTATCTCTTCCACAGCGTTAATTATATTCCGATCCTCATTATGGTCTAATTATTCTGAGGCTATGTTAAACAGATTAGTGATCTCTGAGATAGCCAACGTAGTTACTACTTTGGTACCATCACGACTTCGATTCCCCTGACATTCTATTGGGATTGCCTTTTAACAAACGTTGTCAATTTTCCGTTCTCAATTCAAACTTGTATTTTTTTTTTCAACGCGCTATAATCTTTCATATCATTCCCCACGTATTCATGATACTTACAGTGTCTATTATTACGATTTTCCCAGGGGATCTAAATAGGGAACAGTTTCCGAAAATGGACATGCTTCTTTGTTTTTTCGAAGATGGTCGACACGAACTCAGTTAATTCAGAAAAATGGGCAGGTCAGATCTATTTGTTAAAGATGGGTCGGGAAGTTGCTAAATTATTCACTATTTAATGGTTATCCTTTGTCCGAGGAGGCTGCAAGCTTGATACTCTTTGTTAAAATTATGTATCACTGGATAGGTCGTGATTGGCACAAGATTCTATTTGTATAGCACGACCGCGACCTACGTATTTTGTTGTAACCGAGCTTCCACCTCAGAAGCTTGGGTATCCTCAATCAAAATCCATTTTTCAACCTGAGCCAATAAGGCTTAAAAATTAAAGGAGCCAACTTTGGCGGACTAATGCAGACATCAACTTGTCCTTGGAGGACTTTATTATCCTACCTCGTCCATCAACTATCCTTCAACGTGTAGAAGCTGCTATTAAAAAAATTCTAATTTTCATATAGGAAAAGGCTCCCAACCATAGGATAAATAAAAATGATGTTATGGGGTTGGGTCCGAAGAAGAATATCGTGGGTGTTATGAAAGAAAATCTTCCCAAAATTCCGCTACATGTTAATGATGAATCTGATGTTAAAGTCAGCGAGATGCCCGAGGAGCCCCCATCCTTGAAAAAGAAGAAAAAATCGAGTACCTCAAAAACCAAAAAGCGCGACAAGCACAGTAGTGAGAGGACGTAGACTAGCTCTTAGATTTTCCCCATCACAGCTTAATATGTGCTTTCTATAGTAACTGAACCACTTTCCTCCCTCGTTCAATTGATAGAAGAACATGTTATTGTTGATCAAATCCTGAAGGATACTTCGGAGAATATCGGTTTAGAAAGCTTTGAACAACAATTTTCCAATCCGAATAGTCATGTTGATGTACCTTTTCAGTTAGAAGAAGAAAAAACCCTTGCTCACTCAGTGTTGGGCTTTTTGAGGTCTATCACCAAGCTGGAAAGAGAGGTAAGAGCATACAAATACCATCTTCATACTCAAGAACAAATGCGATCGTCATAAAAAGGCCTCCAAATAGCATAATGAGTGTGTTGATGGTTTGACAAACCAATTTATGTGTGCTGACGAAGAGCTTAAACAACTAAAGATTACTCAAATAGTTGAAATTGTTGAGTTGCAGTTCGAAAGTAGAGAAAATCCATAAATATAAAGATCATGCAAAAAATTATAAGATTATAAGAATGCTCAGTGAGGAGTTCTGAAGGATGTAATCATAAGATTACTGAAGGACGGTGAGACCCCAATGAATGGCTAGTTAACCAAACTGGTTGTTTATTCTAACGTACTAAACTAGAGGGTTCGGTTTCCCCTAGATCATGATATAGTCAAGTATTTAAACCTATTTGGCCTATTTTGGAGTCAAGCGAGCCCATAATTGAGATTGTAAAAAATTGAGATACAAATCGAGTAGTTTATGGCTATTATCGGACTATCAAAGAACCCTTGGGTCCCCTTCTACTTCCTCATTCTTAGAGATGAGTACAAGGTGGTTAATGACTTGCTAGAAGTGGATACAACATGGAAGACACAATTCTTCTTTGTTATCGGAAACTAGGAGAATGGTAAGGAGGTCTCCCCAACAAACACGAGTCGCATTTAGATGGTAACTTCTTAATCCTTGTTTTTACCTTTAACTTCTCTTATCCTTCCATGTTTGTAACTCTTTTGCAGCGGTATAAAGTCTCAAGAGTAGCACTTGGAGTTTCCCAAAGTAATATTTAAGAAGCTTCACCAATGGGTTGAAGAGAATTGGTCAATCATCTTCAATAAATGTTTCACTCCAAACAACTTAGTCAGGAGCCAACTTTGGCAGACTAATGCATACATCAAAATTTTCCTTGGAGGACATTATTATCCTACCTCTTCCATCAACTATCCTTGACCGTGTAGAGGATCCTAATGAAAAAATTTAATTTCCAACTAGGAAAAGGCTCACAACCATAGGATAGATAAAAATGATGTTATGAGGCTGGGTCCGAAGAAGAATATCGCGGGTGTTATGGAAGAAAATATTCCCAAAGATATGCTACATGTTAATGATGGAGCTGATGTTGAAGTCAGCGAGATGCCCGATAATCCCTCATCCTTGAAAATGAAGAAAAAGTCGAGTACCTCAAAAACCAAAAAGGTCGACAAGCACAGTAGTGAGAGGACGTAGACTAGCTCTTAGATTGTCCCCATCACAACTTAATATGTGCTTCCTATAGTAACTGAACCATTTTCTTCATCGTTCGATTGATAGAAGAACATGTTATTGTTGATCAAATCCTGAAGGGTAGTTCGGAGAAAATCGGTTTAGAAAGCTTTGAACAATAATTTCCCAATCCGAATAGTCATGTTGATGTGCCTTTTCAGTTGGAAGAAGAAGACACCCTTGCTCACTCAGTGTTGGGCTTTATGAGGTCTATCACGAGCTGGAAAGGGAGGTAAGAGCACACAAAAACAATCTCCATACTCAAGAACAAATGCGAGCGTCATAAAAAGGCCTCCAAAGAGAAAAATGAGTGTGTTGATGGTTTGACAGACCAATTTATGTGTGCTGACGAAGAGCTTAAACAACTAAAGATTACTCAAAAAGTTGAAATTGTTGAGTTGCAGTTCCAGAGTGGAGAGAATCCATAAATTTAAAGATCATGCAAAAGATTATAATAATGTAATAGAGTATTTGTCGAAAGCCTTAAACAACTAGGATGCATTTACTAATTTTTTTGAAGGAAAGCTAATTGCATTTAAGACTCAGACTGTAAGCGATAACAAAGTTGCGGTGGATGAGTATGTTGATATAATCTTAGAATCCTTATCTAGGTGATATGTTTCGATCAAGTCTGGCATGGTCTTAGACTTTGACAAAGCATTCCCAAAGCTGAACCTCAGATTTCTGTGAGAGTTGGTACCAAAAGAACTATGCCCTAACGATATGACCTTAGCAGATCAACTAGGCATTCATCTGAATACAAATGATGAAATTTCTCATGAAAGTTAAGGTGGAAGCTCCGAAAGTGGAAGCTCCAAGGAAGATCATGACGAAGGGAAATACCTGAAGGCAATTGAATTGAATTTATTTTACTTGTTCTTAGTAAAAAAAACTTTGCTATGAACAGTCTTCATTTCATAAAGACCTTCCGATTTTTTTCAAAGATCATACGGGTGAGACTCTTAAAAAATATGATTGAAAAGGTTAATATCAACGCATTGTCTAATAGTCCCCAAAGTCTTTCTTTTCAAATTTTCTCAATTTTTTCTTGCTTATCTTGCGCTTTTATAGGTTTAATAAAATTATCAACACAATTTTTAATTGACTCACTCAAATTTCGCAGTTCAATAGACAAACCATTATCATTCTCCATATAGAATAATTGGTTGATGTCAACTCAATTATGGAGTTCCCATTACTATAAATAGTATATGGTACTATTTAAGTCGACACCTGTATATACAAATTTATCAAATTTGGTTAATACCTAAGATTTCAATTCGATTTTTTAATTATTATTTTTAGAATACGTAATTGTATACTATGATCTTAAAGTCTTAAACAATTTATTTATTTCTTGGTTTTTTATTGTAAGTCAGATATTATCCAAAATTATCGATGAGATTTGAAAACATAAAATATACTCCCATCTAAGTGGTCACTGACCAGATCATATAAGAATTTTGTCACCTATAATTAAATTACATCCAATTACGCTATTGATATTGCGAGTCTTGACAACATACTTTTGGTTCGGACCACACAAGCCAACTCGACACGTTGTACAAAAGAATTCTATATTTGTGAAACCTACCAACATTTGAGGTGCAACCAGAATTGATTACCGCGTCCTAAAAGGAACGGTAGACGCAACTAGAACCATAAGATGGTTGTGTTTTGATACCAAAATAGAAAATAAAGAGAGACAATTACAAACGCGTTTCGTTTGTTACGTTTCTGGAAATTAAGGGGACCCCTAGAGATTGAAGTCCAAAAACGCGACCTTTAAGGGATATTTTGTTCTTCAATAAAAGACGAAAGGGAAAAACGTATAAAGCACCTCTCAACGTTTTGAAGGTGACTTTACATATGTTTTATTCCATTTCCGTGATTGAGACGTGTGGGGTGCTTAACACATAGATGCCCATCCCATGCCATGCCATGCCCCCCTCAACTACCGGCCGGTTCCGAATTTTTAGATCAATTTCGTTGCCACTTATTTGTTTATCATTATATTTCTATTATTTATGGATACAATTATTAATTCAAGATTAAATTGGGTATCGATGATTATACACAACTATATCTAAGAGATACATTGTCACCATTTTTATTTAGGATGATAAAATAATACTATGTTTTTAAAATTATTAAAATTCTTATTGTTCGGGTCGTATGCAGTAAGTTAGAAGCATACATATTTTAAAACTAAAATTTACATGTTAATGGCAGAATATTCTTTGTTTACAAATAAGTTTGTTAGCAATTTGGTTATATTATAAAATTGTTTTTTTTAATTAATTTTTTTAAATATTTGTTTTTTTGGATTTGTAAAAATATTTTTTATAATGGATTTGATTTTTGAAAAAGTTTTTTTTTTTAATTTGTTGAAAAATTATGTTTAAGTTTTTTTAACTAATGGAATAATGATAATAATAATAATAATAAAATAAGAAATACAAAGAAGACGAAAAATGATAAATAAAAAAAACATATTCATGATTTTAGGTATTCAACATACGAATTAAAATTTTTGAAAATTTTATTAGTTAAACATGTTATTTAACCCATTTAGTGAAATTATTTTAAAAACTTGATAACAAACATATGTATTTAAGGTAAGAGAAACTTGATAACAAACATACGTTTTTAAGGTAAGAGATGTGCATAAAACGAAATTCAAGAACCTGGTCTATAAGTCTTGCGATCAGATTTATCTCTCTCTAAGAATGAGTTGCTTCCCAATCTCAATAGCAAAATGGAAGATAAGGCCTCCAACGAAACATCAAATCTGAGAGAACATCATCCCACAAGCATCCTCATCTACTAAAAGTAAGAAAAATAGTTTATGCAAATAAACAAAGAAACACGTGTATCCTTGAAGATGAATTTCCAGTACTATCCAAAACAAATGATAATGATCATGTTTTAAAAAAGAATAAAAGACATGTTTCATATCAAACTTCAACAAACAATAAGACGTATGCAAAGGTAATAAAAAAGATAAAGAAAAATAATCAACCCATATACACTATGATATCCATAAAAAAAAAGATCATGTAGTTGTTCAATTTCCCTCACAAGTTAAAGATAAGTTACTAACATCTTTTCTTCAACACTAATAGAGAAATTCTCAAGAGGTATGCCTAAACTTAACATCATACATATTTTTTTAGATTTTTTAGAATTTGCAGGTGAGATGAATGTATCAATCTAGGATGTAAGACCTATTCTGATTTAAATTACTCTACATGAGGATTTATGTGAGCTTTGGAAGAGAAATATGTGGTCCTTAGATGAATTCTCCATGAGATTATTGAAATAGATAACTTACTTTAATCCTAAGGTTGAATGCTCAATAACACTTGTTTGGATCAAACTATCCAATCTTCTAGAGTACTTATATAATGAAAGCATAGTTATCTCGATAACATCTTCATTACGTAATCATCCGAAGACATAGATCTCTGATAGACATAAAGCAAAAACATAATTGATGTTATGTCTGGACTGAATTCGACATTACAAAGAAAAGGTTATATAAAATTTGGATGGGTTTCGTGATAATTACAGTTATTGGCTGGATGTTCAATGCAAAGATATACCTGCATATTGTGAATTTTTCCACCATATAGGACACAAAGCTCATGAATGCAAGAAACTGCAAAATAAAGAGAACGTAATCCAAGACAACCAACAGAGTTTGGCTACTAACCCTAAGTCTCATGTGAAAAATAAGAAATGGATTCAGAAAATTAATAAATAGTGATCAATGACAAGATCTCTACCATTGGGAACTTCTCTATCATGTTAAAGGTATAAAGTTCTCTTTCAACCAAAGACAATTTTGTTCAAGCTATAAAAGATCAGGTTAACAAGCTTGACCAAGTATCATTGGCAATGAACATCAATAAGAACATCAATCTCAGTGATAAAAATAAAGGTAAATCCACAGAGATTCAGAATAATGAGGTCATTCAGGAAGCAAAATTTTTGAAGTTATACAACATCTGGAAAATGCATAAATATATCAAACTCTTCCGATTATGAAAATTTAAATTTTGGTCCTCAATCTCCTAATCATAAACACTTAGGTAGTTTCCCAGTATCACATACCTTTAGTAAATATGAAACTTCTCAAGAATTTAAGGAAATATTACATAGGAAACGAAAAGAAGCAAAATGCAAAAGAAATAAATGAACAATTGTGTTCAAAGCTCTTTAAACCAAAGGGTCAAGTACTTATCCTTCAAATAAATCCAAATGAACATCAAGATCCTTAACTAAAACATTCGAGGAATAGAAAATAAAACCTCAAAGAGAAGACTGAAATCAATCAAAAAGAAGGAAAGTATCAACCTAATTACCTTAGAAGAATATTTTATTAAAGAAGACTATTTGGAGATAACTGCTAGATGTATGGGTTTTACTAATTTCACCTATAACATCAACAATAAGATCTGGCTCATGTGGAATTCTAATTTCAAGATTGATGTTATCAATAATGACCAATAATTTTTACATACCTCTGTAAGACATTCTTCATTGGATAAATATTTTCTCGTCACAATAGTGTATACTAAATATGTTACAAACCTGAGACTTGATCTTTAGAATAACCTTAGATCCATAATTAATAACTCGATGAAATAGATTATACTTGATGACTTCAATGTTATCACCACTCCTCATGAGGATTTGACATGTTCTTCAATCTGCCCATAAGGTATTGAAGAATTTAATAACACAATTAGGGACCGTAGGCTTGAGGATGCAGGTCATTCAGGCACTCAATACACTTGGTCTAACAACAATAAGTGGAAAAGGTTAGATATAGCGCTTTATAACTCTACTTGGACAGATTACTTCGCTGACACTAAAGCTTACCACATGACTAGAATATGTTCAGAACACACCCCTATGGGCATAACTATCTCTCATTTTAATAACAAACTTAAGGATCCATTTAAGTTCAAAAACATGTGGATACATCATCATGAGTTTTTGGACATTGTTAAGCAAAACCAGATCTAATAAAAGGAAAGCCCTCCATTATATGTTTTCCGGTACAAACTGAAGAGACTTAAAGAAGCTTTAAAGATATAGAATAAAATAAATCTTTGGAAATTTTTTATACAGTTATTAATGCTCAGAAAACTGTAAAAGCGTGTGAAATCAACTACGAGTCTTCCACAAGCATTGGAGACAAAATATAATTATCAAAATCCAAAGCAAATTATCTCTAATTGTTTGTTAAAGAATATGTATATTGGTATCAAAAGAGCAATACTAACTGAATTAAGGATGGAGATAAAAAGACAACCACTTACTATAACTATGTAAAAAGGAGAAGAAGAAATAATAAGATTCAAAGAATTTTTTAGGATCATAAATAGATCGCTGCACAAGACCAAGTTGGTCATTCTACTGAGATATATTTTAAATATATCCTCAATGAGCTTCCAAACCACAATGAGACTGAGATGTTTGGGATATTATTCCTAATTTCATTATTAATGAGGATAACACCTTACTAACAAGTATTCCCTTTATAAATGAGATTCATGAGGTGATAACAAGCCTTAACCCAAATATTTCATCTAGGGCATATGAATTCAATAGTATGTTTTACCAATTATCTTTGAATATTATTAAAAAGGACATTTGTGTTGCCATAGAGGCCTTATTACTAGGTCAAGCTACCCCTTAAGGTATTATGGAAACACTTATATGTCTCATCCCTAAGAAAAATGATATTAAAACTTGGAAATACTATAGACCTATCAGCCTATGCACTCTATTTAACATAATATTTTCTAAAATTCTGAAAACAGACTTGTTAAACTGCTGCCTAAAATCATCTAGAGGTCCATGGTGGGTTTTTTTATGGTCGGGACATTCAAGAAAACATTTGATTAACTGAAGATATTAGCCATGATATCAATAAGAATAATCAAGGAGGAAATATCATGATTCAAGTGAACATAACAAAAGCTTTTGATAGAATGCCTCATGAATTTATTTCACAGTCTTGTAGCTATTTGGATTTAATTATGAATTTATGAGCATTATCTCTAGTTTGATTAAGTCATTGTTCACCTAAATTCTTATTAATGGAGACGCTAACGCTAAAAAATATATTAAGGTTAAGAGAGTGATTAGGCATGGGAGTCCTTTATCTCCCATCATATTCATCCTTGTAGATGAGTATTTTATAAGAATATTGACTAGCTAATTGAAACAAACAAAAACATGATACATAAAACAAGGAGTCAATGTGTTATTCCCTGCCTTGCATTTGTTGATGGCCTAATCATATACATTAATGGTCTTCCTACAACTATTTACAAGCTTGGCAACTTTCTTTAACATTATCAATATCTTTCAGGATAATCAATAAACCAAGCCAAAACGAAAGTTATTACCTCTTCCAAAGTTGATCAGTTTAGTCAATCAAGGTTGGAAATTTAAAATGGTTTCACATCAGAAATTCTCGTAATTGTGTATCTTGGTAGTCCTATAAACACAAACAATAAAGCCTGCAATTATGAAATCCTAGTAACAAAAATCAAAGATAAGATTAAAAATGGGATGATAAGAAATTATCTTTTGGTGGTAGGCTAATTTTGCTTCAAATTGTCTTTATGGCTTTTCTAATATATTAGATTCAATAAAGCATTCTTCCAAAAACTATTATAGTTAAAATAGAAAGACTATTTAATAGCTTTCACTGAGGCTCAACTAAAGAGGTGAATACTATTAAATGAACCAATTTATCTAACATATGCAGACCATATGAAGAAGGTGACCTTAATATTAAGAGCATTAATGATCTCTATGATTCATTTTCTTGTAAACTATGGTATAGGTTCAAAGATAATAAGACTTTATAATCCAAATACACTCATAATATCTATTGCAAGTAACAACACCTCTTTTGGTTCATTATTCTAAAAATCATTTTCTAAACTGGAAAAGACTCATAATATTAAGGACTATACTGAGAAGAATATATATAGGAAATTAGATAAGGGGGACATCGGCTTCTGGATAGATAATTGGTGCTCTACATCTCAATATATAATCTTTTCTAGCAATGAGAATAATAGTTATTATACTAAAGAGAAATTACTTACTAGGACACTATTGACTGGAATATAGACAAGCTGAGAAAAAATATCATTCCTTTGAACATCTAGTCTATTCAAACAATTAACACTAAGGTTAATGGAGAAGATATTATAACATGAACACTAGCTAAAGATGTAACTTTAAAACTAAAGAAACCTGGGATATTATTAAAACAAAAAGAAACAAATGAAATTTGTTTAAGAGAGTTTGGAAGGTAATAATGATGATTAAAAACGTGACTAAAGAGGGAATCTTGGATCTAGTGTATGATGTGACTAGAGAGGAAAGTGTAGAGAGAGAAAGTAGAAAGAGAATGTATTAAATCAATGTCCTACACCCATGAATAAATGGGTTCCCCTATATAGTGGGTGAGGTGGTCCCTACTTATTTCCTTTGTGGTCCTTCCATTATATCAACTTGGTCCCTTACTTTTAATACTTTAAGGATATTCTCCTCTAACTAAGTAATAAATACACTAATTGGACAATTACATTTATTTCACTTAACAATTAATATTTCTAATCTTGAACTTGGTGATTTATCTCCTCATCAGTAGCCCCTAAGTCTGCAAGAGCTTGGGAGTGAAGACTTGTAAGTAAGCAAGGAAAGCCTCTGGCAAATTGCTGCATCGGTAATTGTGCCTCCATAAGTGAAAATGCAACCGCTTCGGGTTTTACGAGTTAGCCGTGGGACACCTCTAGCTTTACTTTGTTGAGGCCGTCAGACCATCTCTTTATGAAAAGCTACGCCCGACCTGTTCTTACTCATCGCGGTACTTAGGAGAAAAAATCAATTCTGTCTCTGTTGGTTTGAACTTAGGCTATGACATCATTGGCCCTTGTTGATGGGCCCATCTTAGGCCTAAAGGGTTACCAGACCCATCTGTAAAGTAACTTGTCTTTCTTCTTGGCACTAGTGTACACGTGGGACTCGCTTGAGGAACACGCGAGTTCTAATGTCGTCGCACGCCTATGAAGCTAATTTGGTGATTACCTATTTCTCACGTAGCTGGTGGTGACTTACACGTGTCACTCCCTCATTCGAAGCGTGTCTGATCACACACCTCTCTAGGAGACTCTTCAACTTCCCGCGACTCTTTTCCTTTGAACTTCCCCATACAGAAAACGGTTAAGGCACAAGGGTGTCTATAAATATGCCTTCCTCTCTCTCATAATTTGCTTCCTTAGAATTTTTTTAGAGAGAGAGTCTCCCTTAGCAGTTTTAGAGAGAGAGAGTCCATTGTGTTTATGAAAAGAGAGCCTCGAAGAAAAATCAGAAATCTAAAGAGAAACTGAATCCTGTGTTCTAGTTTATTGACTGGTCTAGTATGAGTGACCGGGCTGAAGAGTACCAAGCCGCATGATTGATTTGGGATTCTAGCAAAAAACCTTTTACACCCGTTCTTCTTCCTCGCGATCATGTTCAATCAACTCCCGTGCCTGCAGAGACATTTTTTGGCCCAGAATCGCATGTCGTTCAAAGTCCCGAATCAATTTTTATTTCTTCAAGCGATCCTTCCCCGAGCCCTCCTGCCAATCTTTCTGGTCCCCTGAACCCTGCGTCGGTGACTACCACTGGTGATTTAGGCGTTCCTTCTTCTACCGACCCAAATTTGAAGAAAAATCATCAGCCCAAATTCCTTACAATGGGCGACTCTAGTGCATCATCCTCACCTGAAATGGTGCAGTTGACCGACACGATTATAGGCGTTCAGACATGCGTTAAAACTGCTACTACTCCGCGGGGTGTTGCACAAAGAGACGCCGACCGCCAGAGGTTAGAGATAGTATCTTCCAAAAATCTGCCCATAAACGACCCCAAGCATAAACGCATCGGTAGCATCTCAAGCTTTGTGAGCCCTTCCTCCATCAAAACCAAAGGAGCTGCTCACTCTAAGATACTAGAGGAAAATGACCCCGTCGATGTTTAAATGGTATAACATGCTGCTGACAACAACCCAGAGGTGGTCACCTTGGCCGACCCAGAAGTCGGTCCCGCATAAGGGTGTGTGGCAGAAGAAGAGATTGTCGTCGCGGGTGAAGGGGTTGTTGCTGCTGTCCCTCCCGAAGAGCCTCTTCCTGCTGAGGTAGAAGCTGTGATGACGACCACCTATAATCGGTGTCTATGCATGGACAATGTCATCACTCTATACGAAGACAAGTATTTATATTAGAGCCTTAAAGAGCAGCCTGAGCTACTGCTCCGGTAGGGGATACCAGAGTGCGTAAATGTGCGATTTCCTGTTCATGGGGAGACTCCGTTGAATGTTAAGTCTCGGGAGATTGTTATTTTTACCGAGCTCTTCAACTGGGGTCTCAGATTCCCTCTGGATCCTGAGATAGCGACATATTTTGAGGTCATCAGTATTTTCCTGTCCCAGCTGACTCTCAATGCTTGGTGCACGCCCATGTCCTGCATCATGGCTTATCGGTTGTCTGGCCGTGTTATATCGACGGAAGAGTACGTCGCCATGTCCGGGCTTTATAAATCCCCAAGGTTACCTTTCTTCTACTCTTTTTTGGGGAATTCCTGCAAGATCGTGAATGATTTGTTGGAAGGCGACAAGTCTTGGAAGCATCGGTTCATTTTCATCGGTGGTTGTTAGGAAAATAGATGACCCTATTCTTGCGAGAACCCGAGGAGACTGTTGTGCACTTGGGTTCCTTATGGTAATATATATGTATTTTTTTAATCTGATCCTTTGTTTTAGTTTGTAAGGAGTATATCCAGAAGCTGAAAAAGGATTACTTTGAAGATGACAAGATAACCTTCCAGGTGCTAAAGGAGTATGCTCGGAAGAAATGGGGTCGGGCATTCCACAGATGCTTCAAGAATATCAATTTGATAATGAGCAACCTGTGGCGCTGCTCGAATGAACCCTTTACTATAGAACAGTTGCGCCAACTACCCAGTTTAGTGGATTTGGTGGCAAAGACCGACGCGCCTGATGCATATTTGTTTCTGCCAAAACGTAACAAGGCGCCTAGTAAGCGTTCAAACTATGATGAGATTGCCAAACAGGAGAATAAGGGTGAGGATGAAGTCGAAGTTGAAGGAAGAGAACCGGTTGAAGGAAAAGAATCAATTGTTTAGGGGAAAGGAACGACGGTAGTTGCTGATGCTGACAAAGTTAACTGTCCCGAGGAGGTGAAAAAGAAGTGGAAGAAATCAGTGGCTGACGGCAACGAGGCCAAAAGTCCAAAAGCATCAAAGATGAAGGCCAATGTTAAGTCCGAGGAGGCTGGTACTATTCCGCCTCTTGGTGAGAAAATTACTATTCTAGCTCTCCTCGAACAATATGGGGAGGGTACTAAAGGCGAAGATCTTACTGCTATCGCAGCACTATCGGCAGGGAATTCCATTGTTGTGGTGATTCATGATGAAGATAAAGTCGGTGAGCGTACGACAGAGAAGAAAAAGGTTGCCCCGTTGATGTAAATAGAGCTGATGATGCGTCATCGAGTGGGACAAAACTTCCCGTACTGTCGGTATCTGGTAGCCCACACACTTTTTCTTTGCAATGCAACGATGTCTTGTCTCTGTCGCTTTATAGCATGATCGTACCGTTGGCTATGAAAGAGAGACGAGCGGGGCTGCTGAGCAAGAATTTTTCGGATGTCAAAGCATGAATAGCCGAGTTGGAGGCTGCGCTCAAAAAGAGGGACGAGGGCAACAAGCTTTTGTAGGAAAGGTTAAAAATGCGGAAGAGACAACGTTGAAGTTCGAGGCGGCTCTTATATCTCTTCATGCAGAAAACAACTCCTTAAAATCTTCTCTTTCGCGAGTCAAGAAAGATCATGATGATCAAGAGCGACACTCAACGACATCAAGGTTCCAAAACCGATTTTCCGTCACTTTATGGCGAAGAAAAACCTAGAGATTGATGAGCTCCGAGCTGAAAACAATCGTTTTTAGGCCAAGTGTAAAAAGTTGATGGAGAGGGAGGCAACCGATGCCAAAGCTGCTTACGTTCTGAACCTGCACAATTGATTTCTCGATCTGCCACTGGGCTCAATGTGGCTGGATGTTCCAGAAGAAGACCGCCCAACCGGTGTTATTTGTGAGGACTAAGACCAAGATGATACAGATACGTCAGATACCGATCCCGGTGATGAAAATGTTTGAATGTGTTGTTTTTTTTGTAGGAGAAATTATCATCTTGATGAAGATGTTTGAATTCAGTTTCCCGAACCTTGATGAGTTTGTGTTTTTTTGTAATATTTCTGTATTATTTGCCCACAGAGGCGTAATTGGGAAGGGAAGCGAAAAGGTTTTTATTCTGTAACTGTTTGCTTTGTTTGAAAAAGGGGTGTATAACATGCTTTGTCCATTGAAAATTTCATTTAAAAATGTAGCAATATTTAAGGTTCGGAAAATTCGTAGATCAATTAAAACTGAAAAACCCAATTAAGGTTCGGTACAATGTGTAGATCAATTTTTCAATTGAAAATTTCCCTTTAGGGTCGGGAAAATTCGTAGATCAATTAAAAATTGAAAAACCAGTTAAGGTTCTGTACAATATGTAGATTAATTGTTCAATCGAAAATTTCCCTTCATGGTTGGGAAAATTCGTAGATCAGTTAAAAACTGAAAAACCAGTTAAGGTTCTGTATAATATGTAGATCAATTTTTCAATTTAAAATTTCCTTTTAGGGTCGGGAAAAGTTGTAGATCAGTTAAAAACTGAAAACCAGTTAAGGTTCTGTATAATTTGTATATCAATTTTTCAATTGAAAAAGTGTGGATTACCGGACTCGAGGATTATGTCTATCAGCTCGTCAGCTGATGGACTTTCCTCTAACGTCATCTCCGTAAATTTTGAGGGCGAAAAAGGTAGATTAAACAGATCGATTGTCATGGATGCCTCATTAAAACCTCCTCGCGCCACCAAGGTAGGAAAGAGTGCACCCCCGATCAAAAGTTTTTACATGGTTCTAATTAATCACAACAGAAATTTAAAATGTTAATCCAAATAAATCTTTAAAAGTTCAATATTCCATGGGAGCCTCAAAAGGCGCACATGTTTGTCTTGGAGCCTGCACGTGCCATTTTTGACTTTTTCCACCACTTGATATGGGCCTTCCAAATTTGGAGCGAGCTTACGGAGGCTTTTGTCTTTAGTATGCAGAAAAACTCTTCTCAAAACCATATCTCCGACTTTGAACTCTCGTCGGCGAACTATCGTCGCATATTGGTTCCTCATTAGGGTCTGGTAATGTAGTGAATTTAACTGAGCTCGAATTCGCTTCTCCTCTATCAAATCAAGATCCAAAAGTCGGTCGTCCGGATTCCTGCTCTCGTCATAGCTCCCGACCCTAAAAGACGGGAAGATCGTTTAGACAGAGGTTACCGCATGATTCCGTAAACCAGGGCATAAGGTGATTCTTGAGTTACCGTTTAGCGAGTGGTGCGGTAGGACCAACGCACTTCCTGCAAAGAGTCTGGCCATTTTCCAGATTTTCCTTCCAAGTTTTTCTTGATTCCGTCTATAATAGTATGATTTGTGACCTCGACTAGTTTGTGCGCCTGCGGATGGAAATGAGCAGAAAAACATTGTCTGATTATATGGGTCGAACAAAAAGACTTCATTTCATTGTTATCAAATTACGGTCCATTGTCCATCATGAGTCTTTGGGAGACCCCATATCTAAAGCAGATGTTTGATCAGACGAATCTGATGATATATTTAGTCTTTGTTCCTGATAACGGCTCGGCCTCTACCCATTTGGAGAAATAATCCACTGCAACTACTATCATCTGCTTTCCGCCATATGCCATTGGTAAAGGTCTTACCAGATCGATTACCCATCGGTCAAAATGGAGGCCTTCCGAGATCGATTCCAGGGAAACAGCGGGCGTATGAATTACGTTTGGAACCTTTGACAAGCATCGCACGTTTTTACTATACTCTTTGCGTCAGTGGTTACCGTCGGCCAATAAAACCCTGCAAGGAAAACTCTCCTTATTAATGCTTTATAGACGCAATGAGTGGCTCCTTATCCATCGTGAAGTTCGGACAAAATTATCTGTGACTCGTTCATTCTCAAACATCTCAGTAAGGGTCTGCTAAAGGATTTCTTATAAACCACATCTCTCAAGAGAAAATACCCTCGTGCTTTGTTTTTCACTTTTCTTACCGACGCTCGGTTTTCTGGTAACATACCCTCTGCCAAAAAACTTATAATATCTTTTCTCCAGTCCGAGAATGCTATCGAAGATATCTGGCAAGTGATTTTGGGTCGGTTGTCGAGCTCTGTCCTCTTGATGATCGACGTATTTTCCTGAGTTCTTATCCACAGGTAGTTGTTCGAGCAAGAGGTTGATGCAAGGGAGTCCACGATCGTGTTTTCGGCCCTGGGGACGTGTTCGTAGGTTACTTTGGTAAAAGATGCAGCTAATACGCGCAACGCATCCAGATATTGAACCAGATGCTCTTTTTTTGCTTTGGATGCACCCGATTTAACGCTGCCAATTGCCCAGTCAATATCTGAACCTCCTTGATGCTCCTCGAAGGGGCCATGTTAGCCAAAGCCTGCAACTGAGTCGGGTCTGCTTCGATCCCTTTTTCGCTAACCAAGAAACCTAAAATAATTCGTGACCGAACGCCAAAGGAGCATTTATCCGGGTTCAATTTAAGGTTTATATCCCTTAAGTTGTCGAAGGTTTCTTTTAAATCAGCAAGATTATTGTCGCCAGTCTCACTTTTGACGAGCATGTCGTCGATGTATACTTCCACATTTCTCATAATCTGCTTCTCGAAGACCTTGTTTACCAACCTCTGATACGTTGCGCCTGCGTTTTTTAGCCCGAAGGGCATAACCTTGTAACAATATAGGCCTCGCCTAGTTATGAACATCGTGCTTTCCTGGTCATTTGGGTTTAATTTGATCTGGTTGTATCCCGCATACGCATCCATGAAGAAAAGTAATTTGTTTCCAGACGTTTAATCAACCAACTGATCGATTCTCGGCATCGGGAACGAATCTTTGGAGCATGCTTGGTTGAGGTCAGTGAAGTCCACACACATCCTCCACTTGTCATTTTTCTTTTTAACCAGAAAAAGATTGGATGTCCATAATGGATATTTTGACTATTTGATATACCCGACGCGTAACATTCTTTCAACTTCCCGTAGAATAATTTCTACTTTTTCTGAAGAGAAAGCCCAACGTTTCTGTGAAATGGGTCGGACGTTTCGGTTAACTGCTAAATTGTGTATTATTAGGTCCTCTGGAACTCCGGTTACATCCTCCGAACATCACGCGAATAAATGTAACCTCTCTTGTAACAACAAAATTAACTTCGCCCAAAAATCCGGCGTCAAGTTGGTTCCGAGCTTCAAAATATTTCCTTCAGTAAACTGGTAATTCTCGCAATCTTCATCAGTGGTCAGTAGGCTGGGAGCTTCCCGGGGATCGTCTACTGGTAACGACCCTAGTGGAAGTCCCATTAACTACTAGTCTTGTGCATGTCCTATTTTTTGGTCGCCCTTTGGTGCTAATGCTACACGGTAGCATTCTCGGGCTTCCTTCTGGCTGCTTCTCACAATCCGTACATTGTTACCGACCACGTATTTCAAACATTGGTGAACTTTAGACGTCACCGCGTGCATTCACAATAAATACGATGTGCTAAAAATTGCGTTATGTGAGGCGCGCACATCTACCACTACAAACAGAACCATGACCTCCTTTTTTAAAGGCCCGCGACCGAGCTGCACAATACCCTCGAACTCCCCGATTACTACTTCTATTGAACCTGTAAACCCCACTATAGTCCGATCTGACCTCAAAATTACTGGCGGTCTCTTGAACTGAGCAAAAGTTGACGAGAAGATTATGTTCGCTGAACTTCCAGTGTCCACAAGTATGCGACGGACTTCCTCTCCTGTAATAGTTGCCCCAATTACGACTGCGTCTTCATGAGGGCCTGTTATATCCCTCATGTCGTCGTCATCGAAATACAAGATTGGTGATGGGCTTCTGCGCAAATAGGGAGATGCGCGTGACTCGAACTGAGTTGTTAGATTCACGATGTGTCGTTTTCTGGAAGAGTGGGTGATCTGCCATGGAATCACCTCCAAAGATTGTCGGAGACTCAAAAAACTGACAAAGGCTACTTACCTTTTTCTGGCCTTCCATAACTTCTTCCTCTATGACCCCAATGATATTTCGATTGACTTCGGGATCAAGGTATTCCACTGATACATCGAAAAGATTTGTCACCTATGTTATGGCCATCGTTGTCTCTGGTTTCTGTACTGCCACTATTTCTCTCGACACCGTTCCTTGTTGTGCCCGTTTCTTCACATACTCAAGTAATTTCTCATTTTCCACCAGCATCTGTATCTCATTTTTCAGAGAAATACAATCCTTAGTGTCATGCCCTACGTCCTCATAATATCTACAGTATCGATTATTCCTACTCTCCCGAGGGGTTGGGATGGGAAATGGTCTCCGGTATATTCAACTCTTTTTGGTCTTCTCATAGATGGTTGATACGCATTCGGTCAGGTTGGCAAATTAAGCAGGTTGAATCCACTTGTTGGAAATAGGTCGGCCAACCACCTGATTGTTCTGTTTAGTCTTCTGAGCTTGAGATGCTTGAGTCTTGACCGAGGTGGGATGAGCAACCGGAAGAAGCATGTTAATTGGTTGAGGCTGTGGGATATAGCAAGACTGAGTACCATGTTTACTAACTATCGAGGCCTGAGTGCTCTGTTGGATTTGTGCTACCAGCTCGGACGCCTCCGTCTCCTCAATTAATATATGTTTTTCCACCTAAGCTAAGAGGGCGGAAAAGGTAAATGCCTGTTTTTTGGTGACTGCCTGCTTCATCGATCCCGAAAGCAGTCCTAACTGATATCTTGTCAGAGCTACGTTTTCCTCGCAATGATCAAGATCCGTTTTTGCATCGATAAAATGTCTCATGTAATCCCTGAGACTATCTCCCAACTTTTGTCTGCAGTTGACAATCGTATCCCTATTAGCTCGGAAGCTCTTGCTTCCAACAAACTGTTGTTGAAACATCACCCTATACATCCCGAAGTTTTTAATACAACCCTGCGTAACCTGTTGTACCATTTGGAGGCCCGATCTTTGAAGGTCATCGAAAAAGCTCGGAATAGAAGCTTGTCATCATTGTCAAAACATAGAATAAAGTTTTAGAAGGCCTCCAGATGGTTATCTGGATCCTTTTTTCCGTCATACTTTTCAAGTTTGGATATGTCGAATCTCTTCGGGAGATGTCCCGATAATATTCCAGCCGACAATGGCGATGCTCTCCAATTAAGTCCAAATCCGAAAGCGCCGCCACCAAGGCCCTCAGTGAGGATCCCGTATAATCCCTCGTTGTTCGGATTGATAAACTGGTTGCTAACTCTGTACCCGTTTGTTTGGCTTCCCGACGGTTGCCACTGAACTTGAGGTAACACTACCCGCTCCTCCCGACTTGCTGTCAACATTACTTCTTTCTCATGAGAGTTCGATGTTCTTTTTTCGGTACTGTCCTTCTTGAGTTTTGGCGAGTAAAAAAGCCTTGCTATATTGCCCCGGGTTTTACTCTTCCTGGTGAGTTTATTGTGTCTGATTCTGCGTCGGGATTCTCTACCCGAACACTCATCCGAAGTGAAATCAGTCGAATCGTCTCGATCCTCTTTTGAAAAACGCTTGGTCATTTCCATTCCCCGATCGGGTTTGGGTTCCCGATGACCGCGGCCAAAGGAGTTGTTCTTGTTTCGATTCCCATCCGAGGAGTCTTCTCTGTCAGTGTCAATCATAGGTTTTTTACCTTTCCCTTCTCGGGTCCTTTTTTCGTTCAAAGTTTTCTCTTTTTCAGCGTTCAGTTTCGTGATATCTTCTATTAGGTGTCTTCTCGTCATGATTAGAGTCGACCGCTTATCCCGACCCCGTGCATAGTGGTCATGGTCGGGAACTCTTTCACCCTCAAACTGCGACCCAGCTCGGGTTGCAACTCTCCCGATCTCGTCCTCAGTCATTTCGTCGTTCATAATTTAGTTAAGTCGTGATTTTGAGGAAAAAGATGCCCTTCGGGTATCACTATTTGCCACAGACGGCGCCAATGAAGAGTAAAAACGTGACTTAAGAGGGAATCTTGGATCTAGTGTATGATGTGACTAGAAAGGAAAATGTAGAGAGAGAAAGTAGAAAGAGAATGTATTAAATTTATGTCCTCCACCCAGGAATAAAGGGGTTCCCTTATATAGTGGGTGAAGTGGTCCCCACTTATTTCCTTTGTGGTCCTTCCATTATTACAACTTGGTCACTTACTTTTAATACTTTAAGGATATTCTCCTCTAACTAAGTAATAAATACACTAATGGGATAATTACATTTATTTCACTTAACAATTAATATTTATAATCTTAAACTTCGTGATTTATCTCCTCATCAAATAACACCAAAGAAATGTTCCATGCTTTTTTGGAGATTTCTAAACTCTCGGATTTCAGTTGATTATGTCCTTGGAACAAAAAAAAATTGTCATGGTCTCAAAGTGTCAGTTTTGTAATAACATAGAAGAAATAAATCATCTTTTTGTATTCTGTAAAGTTGTTTGGTTAATTTGAGTTTATTTCTCTAACATTTTCAATATTAGAATAGATAAATCTATGTTCATTACTCACCTAGTTAGGAATTGGTTTTTGTCCACTAGCAAATATGTTCATACTAGAATTATTATACTTGTTATCATTTGTTGGGTTCTTTGGAAAGCCAGAAACCAGGCAAGTTCAAAGTTAATACTACTTCTGTCAGCTCAACCATCAGCTACATTAAATACATTATCATTGGTCTTGATTAAGCTAACTTACACAAAAACTCCTAGTGGTATAAGGATATAAATGTTGCTATTGAACTTGGTTGCTATAATCATCTAAACAAAAAAAACTTTTTTACTTAATTGGATACCTCATACTGCTTGTATATTTAAACTAAATACTAATGGATCACGTTTGAGTAATGGTGAAGCTTCTGATGGTGGTTTAATAAGGGACACTATTGGTGATAATACTCTTGGGTTTAACATAGCCTATGGCAAACTCACTCCATTTCTAGCAGAAACAAGAGTTTTGATTGATGGTTTAACTCTTTGAAAGAACCTAGGTATTAATAAAGTAGATATAGAATATGATTCTATAGTTCTAATTGATCTCGTTACTAAAGGCATAGATCCATGGACTCTTAATCGTATACTCAATTATTGTAGAAAACTGATAAACTCTAATATGATTTTGAAAAACACATACACACACACATATATATATATAGATATGGACCAAAACAGAGATGCCGATTGATTAGCCAAGTGGACCATAAAATACAAAATGAAATTGGAAAATCAAGCTTATAATCATCTAAAAGCATCACTTTACTTGAAATCATTGGATTAGCTATATAAGACTGGAATATTAAAACATTATTGATATTAATATTGTCACTAATAATTCCAAGCATGTTATACATGACTATCAAGTTTATAAATGACTTTATGCATGTATACGTTAAACAAGTTTCAGAAGCTAGATCAAGTAATTGAAATGAGCTGACTAAATCATCAAAAATTGAATCGAAAATAAATAAAATCAATCAAATAAAACTCAGTACGAAGCAATATTTTAAATTGCGAAGATTATCATCTTATCTTCTAGTAATCATGGGTTAAAATCAAAACAGCTTTAGAAGTCTTTTAATTCGTTGAAAACTGGAAATGAAATCAATAAAAATCTGAAATCCTATATCCCCTTCAAATTGAAAGATGGAATTCTACTTACCCACATTGCTCTTACTAGCTCGAAGGTACTAGTGGTTGATAGTAGGATAACAAGAAATGTTGTATTTCTACATATTTGTAGCTAAAATCGTCAATAAAGCTCTACTGCAGTACAAGCAAAATCGAAAGAAACTATCAATACGATATCAATGGATATTTGAAGTTGGATTCTCGAAGGCAATAAAAGAAATGTTCATTTAAAGAGCTCATTTACTACACAAAAAGGAAAGAGGAAAGGAAATCCATTCCTATGGTTGAAATGAAATTCAAATGTGGAGGGAAAATTTAATTTTGACGGTTCTCTTGTAACTTCAGTGTTGACGCTATTAAAAGACACGTGTTGTTTAATCAGAGATTATTCGGCTAAAAGCTCTAATTGGTCAGCGGTGTTTGACATCTGTTACAAACCTGCGGCTAAGGTTCATTCGTGCAAAAGATTGGTCACTTATCTTTCAGAATGTTGCATATATGGTCATTGGCGTGTGCCAATTAACCATACAGTAACACGTGGCATCCAAAGTTATAAATTTTTGTTACAAACATTGTCACTTGACTTGTCATACCCAAAGTACCCCTTCTTGATGAGAAACGGAGTATAAATCAACACTAGCGCTACTACAAATACGTGCATTAGACGTTTCACACCCAAAAAAACAAATCGATTTTACGGGTATTTTGGATGTAAAATGCTAGTAACTGTATTTATAACCAGAAAAAGTTATAACTTTGGATTCCACGTGTCACCGTATGATTAATTAGCACGTGTTAATGACCACGTATATAACATTTTTAAACATAAACTACCAGTTTCAAGCACTAAAATATTTTAATACAAGATGTCAAACCCAGATGACCAGTTAAAGTGTAATTAAAAAATTACTTTAAACATTGGTTCACATATTCATAACAACGTCGATATAATTTTAAAATAAGATTGGATTCAAAACTTAATAAATAATAATTTATATCATAAATTTACATGACAAATCCGTATAAAGTACAAATACAATAAAATTTTAAAAACTATTTAATTTGTAAATGAAGTTCAGAAATATAAGAAAAGAAAAGAAAAAGTAAATTACGAATCACTTTTAATATTATACTCGTATTATATCCGAATGTGACAACTAAATTTAGTTATTATAAAATTCTGTTACATGATCTATCAAGATCAAATATGATCGACCTCCAGGCCTACTGTCTTATACAAGGACCCACTATGATTGTGGGAACTAAATTTATGAGGCAGCTAGTCCAATTTAGAGGCTCATGCATGTGCACGTCTACAATGAAGTCTTTTCCATACCTAATGGCTAATAAGCTCACACTCAAGGGGACAAAAGCCCTAAATTTTCAGGCCATCCGGGTCACCAATCTGCCCCATGTCGGTTCAAAACCGTGTTTCAGATAAGACATGACAAAACGTTTTATGACAGAAACAATCAAAATCTCTAACCAATAATAGAAAGAAAAACAAAAGGAGCAAAAATCAAAAATTTATGACTAGCATATCCAAAAAGGAAATAATTGTTGTTCACAACATTGTTAAAGTATATCATAATTTATGAGTTGAGTTGATTAGAAAATACAGAAAAAGAGAGACTATTGTAAAGTTTGACCAAGATCTCATAAGAAAGAAAGAAAAGATAACAGAATATAAAAAACATGAGATGTTGTTCTTTTACATGTTGTAGCATGACAGCTACTGCCAGTGAAAGAAAGCAGCATCTTTGTTTCTTTAAAGTTTTCTTCTGACCAAGCCTTTCAGGAAGTCAAAACTA
This sequence comes from Limnanthes douglasii subsp. nivea, assembly GCA_036936605.1. Lineage (NCBI taxonomy): Eukaryota > Viridiplantae > Streptophyta > Magnoliopsida > Brassicales > Limnanthaceae > Limnanthes > Limnanthes douglasii. Next base: position 153,587,500 of record JAUPFV010000004.1, on the reverse strand, counting down.
TAAGGAATATCAAATACTTCAAATCAGATAAGATGGAATAAACTCCTATTCGGATCGGATCTTGGTTTTCATATTTCCAGCTCCGATTGATATAGAAAACATATTGAGAAAAAAAAATAACGATTAAAGATGGTTTCTTCTCTTAATAGTAGGTAAAAGTTTTGATCTGCGATCGAGAAGAGTAAAAAACACTATAACATTTCTGGGTGTTTAATATTTCATTTTCGCTATTATGTGGAAAGAAAAGGAACAATTTTGAATGTTATATTATGTATACCTATTACCGTCGGGATGCAGCTCGCACATTTGGTTGTCGTCACCCACAGCTAGCAAATAACCGGAGGATGTTAAACCCTGACCGTAAAAGAGATCGAGTTAGCAAACACATATTATCACAATCGCAAGATACATAGGTTTATTGTACCTGTACAGCTATGATGGGCACAATTTTGACTAGATATTGTATGAAGTTTTCTCACCTTGTAAATTTTTATCTTAATATAAAAGTGTAGTTTTAATGAAAATAACTTTTACACACTTCTAATCTGTTAGTTAATGCATTTTGTATTTTAGAAATTACTTTTTGTTATCCAATCTTTAGTTGAGTCCCGGCCACCCTTCAAAAGATCAGAGGATATTATATCCTCGGATCGATGGCAAAGGTACTAACCAACAAATTTGTTATAATTAAGAATCTAATTTCACGTGATGGGAATCAACACTTTGTGTTTCGGGTTTAGCCTTGCCGATAAGTTTATGCTTAGCGTTGTTTGGAGTAATCAGGCCTATAAGCAAAAGAGCATGTTTGGTTAGTCGAACTTTTCAGGCTTTAAAAAACAGGCCTTTAAGTTTAGAAAATCAAAAAGCCTAAGAGCTCAATAAATAGTTTTTTTATAATAAAAAAATGACTAAATTTTCCAACTTGTTTAACACAGCCTTCTTTTCGATTTCAACAAAAAATGCCTTTGATTTTTATTTACTTCCAGTTCCCACTTTATACCCTCATTTTTGCTTTAAAAAGTAATTATCGGCTACGACAAATCATCTTTACCTGGATGGTGACTACATTCTCCACTACTTGATCCTCATTCTTTTCCTGTACAATAACTCTCTGACCACTGGAATTACAATTTTGTGCCAATGAATATGGTGCTAAAAGGAGCTTCTGAAGTAAATGAATAAGAACTTCTACAGCCAATGAATATGATACTGGCTCTTCAAAAAAATGCGAAGAAAAAAAAGGATAGACTCATAGACACATAAAAAGATTTAGACAAGAAACAGTAGAAATAGAAGCATGATTAAAACTCATAATTATAGAGTTAAACAGAAGACAATGCACATAGAATCGGGCTTCACAAACAAAAAAAGTAAAAGGTCACCTGTGTAGCCATGTACTATAGTAAAGCTCCTCGAGTGGTTTGAATCCTGTAGAATATGAAGTAAAAGAACAAGTATTATTCTTTATATAACCATACAAGAAACAACATTGACATTATATAATTGATGCGAAGGAAACCATATACAAAGCAAAACATGTAAAATGTAAATTTTAGCACATTGTGTTTGGCTTTAGGTTGGTAATTGTTATTCATCGAAGTTTTATAAGATAGTAATTTATCTATAATAGAAGAACCTGCAAAAGTATTGATTTTTCGGACTTCCGACAGAAATATATAAAACAACCATAAGTGCAGATATTAGGGGTGGGAATTAACCAAGCTGAGATCAAGACTTTCATGCCCAGGCTTGGCTCCTTAAAAATGTCAAAGCTCAAGTTCGTATTAATGTTTGGGCTCAAGCTCAAGCTCGTTCATAATATTTGAGCACGAATTTGGCTCATAAAGTTGAAGCATGATATAGCATACAGCCGAGTTGAGGCCAAACTAGTCTCTGCATGAAACTATTCTTTTTGGTAATTCCTGTATGAAACATAGTCCTTTATATAGAACAAATCTGAATTTATAATTTGATATTTCCAATGGATATAGTACTATAACCATATAAAAGAAACCAATGTAAAGTGGAATGTGTATACGTAAGCGCTCAAGCTCGGCTTAGGTAGCTAAAATGGGCTTAATAAAATACTCGTGCTCAACTCATTTGTTAAATGAGCCTTACTTGAGTCGAGATATACGAACCTGAGCACGAGCCTAGCTCGAGCTCATCGTATAAGTTCCACTGCTAGCAGACGCACTATACCAGCCGCATATGTATTTAATCTTATAAGCACCACAGCCCATTATAAAGGAAAATGATAGAATCCGAAGAGTAGCCTCACCTTTTTCAACAAAAAGATTGAAAAACATCTCATATTTATTAAAGAACGCAGCCATAATTTCTTCTTTCGTGAGTTGATCCGAACCACCAGACAATTCTCTTATTACCGCATTCAAACACGTAGTTGGTTTTTCATTGTCCACATTCAAACCTATGCCTGCAAGGATATGAATTGGTTTATTATCTTTCTCTAAGAGAGATATATGTTGAAAATGGCCTTCTTGATAAAATTGATACTGCAAGCAGAAAAAACAGCATCTACCAGCTGCGTTTCTTTACCAGCGCTGACATTGAACTTCTTCGATGAGTAGGTCGAGGTGCATAAAATGCCTGCAACTTTAAGGCCGTTCAAGTAAATGTCATTTGGCCACTTTATTTTAGCATCAAGATATGGTAAGCCCTGAAATAGATGAGTTTTGTAAATAAGAATGAGCATTAACGCATCATGAACAAGTTGCATAAGTAAGTATATTATTGCCTTTTATTTGTGATATATTACTCACCTTTCTGTCACATACATCTTTGATTGCCTCTGTAACAGCAAGAGACACTACATATTGTACCAAAGGCACGATCCGGCCGTCCTCTATTTGTGTAGTGAAAGAAAACATAAGACAACCCTTTGGAGATTCCCATGCATTCGTGGACCTACCTGCGATTTTAGTCCTTGCTATTAAATAGTAAAAAATCTCTTTCTAATCTAACAAAACAAAAATACGGTTCTTTTAGTTCTTACCTCGCCCTTTGAATTGAGCATCGGCAACACACACACTACCAACAGGTAGATCACCGAAATTTCTGTCCAAAACTAAAACAAACTTTAGCATTGCAGACAATTCGAGGTGGCTAACAAACAAATAGTTCGAGTTTGACTTAAAAATGTTTGTCTCAATTCTATAATTTTGAACTTCCTAATAGGCTCAAATTTCCTACCAAGTCCGGATCGAATATCTCGACAAGACTTGCAAACTATTCTAAAAGTAATAAATTCTGAATAATTCTTTAGAATAACACTGACTTGACTCGAGCTCGGATTTGAATTCAAATCGAGCTCGGAGTAATATGCCTTTTTTTCATCATGATTCTAGCTCGAATAGCCAAATATTGGGCTCCGCCCGAATTCAACCCTACAAATAATCATCCAGCAAATAAAAAAGAGTTTCAAACAATCAGATATTGATATTATCTTACTTACTGAGAAACAATATCTTGTGTAGAAGGCAATCGCGGCGACCAAATGAGAAACCGACCGAACTGATTGGTCGAAAGGGAATTCATGAACAGCTCAACATCGAAAGAACCATCCTTTAATTGATTACCAGCCTCAGATTGTAACACAGCCGGAATTTCACTATAATCTTTAAGTTTAAGAGTCTTATTGCTCTGTAATGACTTAGCCAATTCAGTCTCTATAGATGATTTTCCACACAGAACAAGATTACAAGAACCACCATTATCCATTCCTGCAACCAAATGTCCTCTTATGCTTAAGTTCTGGTTAAAGTACATAAATCTCACTACAAAAACCCATCAAGACTAGAACTTTTCAATACCCATTATCATTCTAACTCATAATCTACACTCTAAAAGGTTGGAGTGAAGCAGCATAATCATTTACCAATATAAAACAACATTAAAAGTTACATGATTTAGTTTTATTTTGACATAATTAAACAGATTTGTAATCTCCTACAAATAATAGGAACGCAGAATACCTGAAACTGAAGCTGCAACAGAGAGAGAACGACAAAGGGGTTTCTGTTTGTGCAGATAACGGAAGGAGTGTGAAAGTTTAGGAGAAAGGAAACGCAAAGTAAGCGTTAATGGCATAAAGCTTCTTCTTTGTTTTCTCCGCTTTCAGTTGCGAAGAGGTTTTAGGACGGAGAAGCCGAAACGATCCAAGTGATTCATGCTCCCATTTTTTTTCTCCCTAAAATTTCATCATTCAATGTTTCATTACCTTTTCTTTTTTTAAATTTTTTGACATATATTAGAAATCAAAAGTAAAATAAATTTGAAAGTAAAATAAATCAATATTTAGACATTTTTAGGAAATGTAAATTATTATTATTTTATTACCGTTTGTTTACATTTATTATTTTAATTTTTCATGTTTTTTTATGTATTTCTATAACGAGGCTTCCACGTATTTTAGACTAAATAGTACCTCGAATATGTTTGGACTATCAATGACGACTAGAGTGAGAGATTTATGGTATTTGGATTCGTTTTCCAAAATCAATAGTTGAGAACTCTTCATGAGAGATGAACACTAATATGAGTATAGATATGCACGAGGAGAGTACGCATGGATGAGAGTTTGGTGATCGAAGTTGTGTCCGGGAAGCAACGTTTTGAAGAGCATTAAGTGGAAGAACAAACTATAATGATAAATATGTCGAAGAACAAATTGAGCAGTCTGCTCAGGTAGCGCAACTGAAAGCCCTGTCGGAGGATATTACAAAGTTAAATGCTGAGAATGATGCAGTGACAGCAGGTTTTATCGGAGATCATAATGGAACAATCTTCTGAAGATAACAAGATCGAGTGTGGACATCGATTAAAAGAAAAGCGCAAGGAACAAAAGCATTGAGGCTATTACGTTTCCATAAGACAAAGAAAGATCAAACATCGTTAAAATTGTACGGAGTCTAGCGACTATTCTATTTACGATTCGAATGAATCTTCTTTCGTAAAGATAAATCGTTATCACAAGAGAAACTCTAAGAGACGAAGTTCGAAAAAAGCATTCAAATTATCATCGGACGTCTCGGTGGGGTATGGATCCGAAAAAGATGTGGGATAACACAAATCAACAGACGTTAGTATCTGGAGCCAAATATAGGACAGTAATGATATATGTCTTTGCTTGATTGGTTGATGAATATTGTCCATTCATATTTTGTGGCAAAATATCAAAATTGAGACTCTTGTAACGTCATATGTATAACAAGAAAATATATTTAGTTTTTATTTATAGATGTTAATATTTGACATTGTAGAGCCCTGCGTAGAACATGTCTGATGTCGGTCGTGCGTTCGAAGGCAAATGTGATTTCTTCTCAACCAATTGTTATTTTTTATAGAAAGCGTAGTAGTGTATCATTCTATAGCGACGCGTTGATTGTCGCAGATTATGCCAACTTTTTCATTGATGATGTAATGTATACACTAGTCCATAGTTGATATAATAACACATATTTGATTGAGCCATTTTTGGTCGATGATAGAGTTATAAGATGATGAACCATCCAATTCATAAAGAGGATTTGGATCTTCTTTACGTAATTCCCATGTCTGAGGGAGACATCAAGCTTCAGTTCACCGAGTACTTGAAGTTTGCCTCTATTGAAGTCTGTAAAGACATTTTGAGAGAGGGATTATGTGTTTTTACTATTATTTTATCGTAAATATTATTTTATTGAATATTCGCACAGGTTTCTCTATCAAGCATGATTCGTATGACTTTAGTTTCTGAGATTTTGGCTATGATGACAACAACATCTTAAAGAGATGAGGCATATAAAGGTAGATTGAAGTCTGATTTCCCAATTGAGTGTTGAGGTCGACAGTGTAATGATTTTGAGAAGTTATTATAGTACTTACGAGGGTGTCTCCTATAGCAATGGTTCTTATAATTTAAAGGGCTCGACCAAAGGCACTAATAGTCTAGTGCGCCTAGATAAGTTTGAGTTTTTCCCTTAAAAAGTTTGTGGGTCTTGCTCTTGTTGATGAGGTATTGAATTTCTTATTTCAAGGCCTAAAAATCTTCAATGTGTTAACCATTCTTATCACCATACTTACATAATTATTTTTATATTTAGACTTATTGGCCTCCGTATCTTATCTATTTTTTTGAAATCGGACGGAGTCTTGGTCTCGGTCGTAAGTTGTGATTATGCCTTTGGTGATCTTGGTGGTGTATTTGATAATCTAATTCTTATGATTATAAGACTTTTGACCTTTTATTGGTCATCGATTGTCAGTTCGAGAACTCATGTTATAACATGAAGAGCGTCGTTAAGACAATTTGATAATAATTTTACTTGATTGGAACTGAGTCACATGACTAACTTCATTTTAAAAGTAAGCCTAGTGGTATGAATGATAGTCGTTCATTATTCACATAATCCTTTCTTGCACCGTCTCTTCTATTTTTGATTTGTTACTCCAACTGGACTAGAAAATTCCTAAATGTAAGAGTTTTGAACGTTATAATCTCATCAACTAATATTTCAGGTAGAGTTCGTTGGTAAAATGTACCTGATGACATTGATTTGTGTCAATTTTTTAGGTTCATCTTGATGCTAACAAACCTATAAGTGTAACTGTGTAAAATTCCGTTAGGTTTTTGCTTGTAATTGATGATATAATCTTTATCTTTACGGATTAGTTTACTTTCAATGAATTAATCTCAGAAATCAGTTCAGAACTATTGGAATGTATGAACAGATCCTAGAGGCAAAGTATGAAACCATATCAAAGTGTTACCTCAGAAGATTATAGAGAAGGCTCAGTATATCATCATGTCATTATCTTCAAACCTCAACATATCTTTTTGTAATTGTTCGATATGGTGCTTTGGGTCGCATGTTCAGTTTAATATAGTTGTAATTTTTTTGGGATTACAAAATAGATTCTGAATAAGTGTATTAGTTTTTAAAGATAGTTCATGTACAGAAATCGGCGTCTTTGTGTATAAAGTGTAGTATATAAGAGATAGATTTTTGAAGAAAAAGATTAATAATTTTAGACTATAATGTATATCAATGAATAATAATGTTCAAGTGCAAAATCGTGCAAGCATCTCGAGATCCTTGTGTCGAGATATATTCATAAGTTATGTTATATATGTAATTGCTACACTAAATTACACTTATTACATAAGCAAGTGTTCATAAAGTCACATGTTGGTTGGCGGTCGCAGTTGGTTGCTACTTAAGATCGTTATCAAGCTCTATATAAACCAAGACTCGATCTTGTTATATACAAAACTACTTGCCCGAGCTCCTTTATGATACTAGGGATCAGGAAGATTACATGTCAAGCTTAATATATGAACGAGTTTGTGGATGGTAAAAATTTATCTTGTATGAGTATATGTCTAGTCCTTACAAAGTATCATAAGAAAATAATAGAAGTAAAGTGAACGTAACTCTATCTTATCTTGCATGATTTAAGTGTATCGATCCCAAGATCATGGGTTGTATGTTTGGTTGAGCTAATATACTTCATAGTTATGAAATATAGTCAAGCCCCCAAAGCTCCGGCCAAAAGTTTTTCTTTTTTTTATATTTTTTCTTGAATAAAAGATTATCCTAGAGAGCCTTTGACTTGAGCAGGTTCCAACCGTTATGCTATTATTACCCTCTGATGGGTCTAGCCGCACAAACCTCAAATACGTCTCTGGATTGGTTCGTGCCGACCTTGTTCTTACTTATATTTAAAATATTTTATCAGCAAAAACCTCCCTTAAGGATAAATAACTTTATTTCTTCGAATGAAAAATAGTATAACTAACAAGTTGGAGCCTACTAGAGTTCATGGTACAATTTTCCAAATCGAAAAGACTTTGTTTTTAATTATCCTAAGTGGGTAGCCCCTCTAGTACTTCAAGGTAAACATAATATGAGTACTGCTAGAAGAAAATAAATTAATAATGAAGAAAAGAAGTTATGCCAACATATTAAGACTCTCCTAGGGTATGGAGGAAAGTGTATCCCTATAGTTTTCCAAATATATCAAAGTATATTGGGAGGCAAGCGAGACCCAATACATTTGTAAAATATGCACAAATGAATATAAAGGTATTCAAAACCCTTGGGTTATTCAAGATCGTATACGATGCCGATAGAGAATCAATGTCCATACAATGCCCAAGTCCATAGGCGATATCAAAAAAGAATCATGGCCTTTATTATGCCTGGACCTGTAGCTAATATCAATATGGATTCACGAACCTTATTCAAGCTGAATTCATACATATTATAATAAGATAGTCAGAAGCATTATTATGAATGAACCCGTATGCATTAAGGGGAGGAAATCACAACCGTTATTATAGTCAAGACCGTATGTTTTGTCAATAGGGAATCATAACCCTTATTATGCATAAACCCTTAGATATTATTAGGAGGGAATCATAATTCTTATTCATATCAGACTTGTATGCGTTATCGGGAGAGAGAGAGAGAGAGAGTCATGATCCTAAATATTATAACATACATAATTTAAGGAGAATCGTAAATTATTTATTCGCAAAATAAATCACATATAGAAAGGTGCACACTTACAGAGTTATCGATAGTGATACAAGGCACCATCGTAGAAGCAAATGTTGGACTATATGACAAATAGTGTTAGGTAAATATCAACACCTGTTGAATTTTCCATGCTTTTAGAATGTCATGATACATGTTATCATGTCTATAAAAGGTATGAATATATTATGTATGCAATTTACTTTCCTTACCTTACTTTTATTTTCAATAATCAAAAGAAGTCATGGAGACAGACGATATGATATGACTCTAAAATATTGACAAGTAACAGATACCTATAATGAGTGACTAGATCTTGAGCATCCCAAGCTGAAAGACAACGGGGATAGAGTAATACCCAGTCTCCCAAATAGATTTCTAAATGGATACGCAGTTTCTCCAAATAAATTATACATGATCGTGCAAACTGGTGGACTAATATGGATATGGATGCCCTCTTATGATGAAGGTTACGTGTGACGAGAAACTGTCGGGAGAGCATCGTTTAGATTACGAAATCTTGATGGAGGTCAGGGTTAGGTATCCCTTCATTGGGGTAAACATAGGATTTCTTAAATTATAATACATTATTCTTCAATAGTGTGCTTGAGGATAGGGTTTGTCGTGTTGCATCTAGTGAGATCTAATTTTTTCTAGTTAACTCAATGTATATGAGTTAGGTGATGGGAAATAGTTGGAGGATGTTGATCGCATATATCATGGTTGCGACTGGTCTCAGTTTATTTTCATGATGGATAATATGTTTTACATTCAATGACAGTGTCCAAGTGTTACGAAGTTCTTAGGAGTCATCACTTTTTGGTGGGATTTCCCCCAATTTACCAAGGCGAGGCCACTAAGATGGAGAAAAATTATTTTTATGGAATCTCACTTTTTATGAAAAATATAAGAATACCTTGTTAGAAAATAAAGAATTAAGTTTAAATAATCCATAAAATGATAGTTATAAAAGAATATTTACGATTATAGGTCATGTCGTGATGGATATAGTGTCACTCATTGAATCCTTCAGTGTGTCATAAGCCAATAAGGTAAGCGAACCTCTTTCGACTTAGCCCTTTGGACTGAGGAAAGTTTATGAACACCTTTTGCGAAACGTTTATAATGACACTCATTGATTTCCGATAATCGTAACCCTCGTAAATTATGTGTAGTCATGAAATATAAATTGTGAATCATGTGTAGTAATGAGATATGAACTTAGAATTATAAGTTAAATGCAATAGGTTAAATGCAAATTGAGAATCATGTGTTAAATCCAAACCGAGAATCATATGTTAAATCTAAACTGAGAACCATGAGTTGAATGTAAATTGTGATCATGGGTTAATTACGAATCATAGGTTAAATATCAAATGTGAATCATGAGGTTAAATAAGAAATGAGAATCATGGGTTAAATCCAAACTGAAAATCATGAGTTAAATCCAGTACGAGAATCACAGGTTAAATACGAATTGAGAATTAAGGTCTCAATGTGAACCGCGAATCATATATTAAATATAAATTGAGAATCATAGATCTAGTCTTATTCGTCTTGAAAAATAAAACAAATAGTTTTTTTTATTCTTACCCAATATACGATTTGAAAGATACATACTTTAAAAACTTTTAATAATTATAAAAAGATGCACGTGTTATGCCATTGTATGGGCGAGGGTTATTGAATATTTCATAAGGCCCGCTTATGTATTAATACATTGATTTTTTTAGGTATCAAGTGTAACTGAGTTTACAATTGGGTGGACCATTTATGATAAATTTTGAATTGTTCTTAATATGACACGTTTTTTAACAAGTTAGATGTTAAATTGCTTTTAGACCATTCCCAACAACCTTTTTATTTCACACTTGATAGCAAATATATACTATTTTTATTAGAAGAATGTTTCAAATGGTTAATGTAGACAACATTGTATATTTATCTTGAAATGGGTAGCCGAGTTGGTGGAGTAAGGCATGCTTGTGACCAAAGGTCATGAGTTCGAGTCCCTCTACAAACGCTTACCTTCTGGCGTCGCGGACATCCAAAAACAGTTTTTTTTAACTCGTCGAAGACTAAAATAACTACTCATAAAAATATTTTTAGTTTATTTATATATTATTTATTTATTTATTTATTCACCATCATCCAAATAGTGTTTTAATTTTATGTCGTGGTTAATTAATAGAAGTCATTTAAGGTTTACAATTATCAACAACAAAATATTATTAGATGTGGAGCAAGGGCGCAATTGATTTCTCTTGAAGGAATTGCAATGTATCAAGCCATATAATTTGGATTTAAACCATCAAATAAAGAAGTCGAATACGAAGTTGCTTTGGCAGGCTTGAGACTTGCTAAAATCTGTGGAGCTAAAAGAGAAGATACGAACCATAGATATGGCCAATCATAAGCAAAAAAAAATCATTTAGTGAAATATGTGGGGGCTTTAAGGGTTTTAACATTGGCATTTGAAGGTGTCAGATACGAACATGTTCATAAGGATGGAAATTCAGTAGCTTATTCTTTGGCTAAAGCTTCTTACTCAGAGGAGTACCCTTGGATAATTACATAAAAAAATCCTTCCATAGTAAAGGGATCTGAAACAGTTGAAGGATATGTCGAAGCTTTTCAAATTTCTACAAGTGTGGCAAAAGATTGGAGGAGCGAGATTCAAGAATTTTTGGTGAATGAGATATTACCAGTTGAAAATGTGATGGCTAGAAGAATACGATTTAAGGCATATGGATATGTGGTACTCAGATATGTATTGTATAACAAATCTTTTAGCCGACCTTTACTTTGATGTTTAGGAAGAGATGAATCAAAGATGATACTATCTGAGCTACATAATGAGGAAGGATCAGTGCATTGTGGCTACAAAACACTGATATGAAAAGTTATTTTTGCAGGGTATTACTGACCGACCCTCTCCTCAGATGCTAAGGACTTTAGTGTAAAAGTGTGATACATGCCAAAGATTTGCTGACATAATCTATGCACTAGGTGTGCCCCTCGAAATGATACATGAATCTATACCATTTGATCGATGTAGCATTGAACTGGTCGGACCTTTACCGATGGCATATGGAAGTCGACAAACAATCATTCTTGCTGTCGACTATTATTATAAGTGGGTAGAAGATGAACCTTTGGCAGCGAAAAAAGCTAAAGATGTGATCAAATTTATTGTTCTAACATCTGTTTTTGTTTTGGGGTTCTGAGGAAAATAACAATAGACAACGGACCACAGATTGACAACAAAGAAATGAAAGGTTTATGTGTTTCTAAGGGGATACAACAGCGCTTCTCGACACCCTTCCATCCCCAAGCGAATGGCCAAGTCGAGGTGACTAATCAGACAGTTTTGGATGGCTTAAAAAATAACTTGGAGGGTAACACTGGAAAATTGGCGGATTATCTATAAGAAATTTTATGGGCTTACCGAACCACTTCCTGGACAACAACACAACAACAACACAAGAATCAATGTTCGCGCTGGTTTATCGTATGGATGCAGTGGTACCATCGGAAACGATCTTCCCCTCATTTAGGATCAGTGAATATTATGAGGAGACAAATGAAAATGAAAAGCGTACAAAGTTAGATTTGGTGGAGAAAAAAAGAAGGAGGACACGGTTGAATTCTCTACACTATCAAACTTTGATGAGAATTCGATATGCTTCAAAGGTTAGGAGACGAGAACTTAAAGAAGGGGACAAAGTGCTAAGGAAAGTGTTCCTTCATACGAAATAAAAACGGTCGTAAGTTAGCTCCTAACTGGGAAGGTCCGTACACGGTAATAAAGAAAGTCAAGCCAGGGACATACAAACTTAAAAATAAAGAAGGAAGAGATCTTCCCCACCTGTGGAACATCGAACACCTCAAGGTTTACTTAGAATGAATGTGTAAATTTGTAAATATTTTATTTATGAACTTATGTAACTATCGATGGCATACTATTTCCTACCCTGGTAGCGCATGAAGGTTTTAATGAGGTGTCCTAATAGCCGACTTATATGTAAAATTCCTTTTCCATCTTAAAACAACTTCCACAAATATTCATCTTTTTGAACTCAAAAGACATCCCGAAAAAGTTTGGATGGTAAATATTCATCTTTTGGACCTAAAAGAATATATTCTTAGGTGATAATACCAATCTTTTTGAGTCAGCTGGTTGCCTAATAGGTGTAGGAGTGCAATGTTCATTGTTTTGAACCAAACAAGTCTTCTGCTGAAGTCCAAAGAATAGTGTCAACTTAAATAATGATATACTTTCCATACTCATCTTTTTAAGTTAGAAAGATAAATTAATGAAATATGGTCAGTAAAAGTTCTTAACCATATGAAAAACTTTGGAATAAGATGACTTCGTTATAAATAAAAAAAGGATGTTCAAAACAAAACACTGCTTCATTTAGACTGTTCATAAAACAAAAGTCATACAAAATAAAAATCCTTGAGTTGGTCTGATCTCGGTCCCAAAAACTAAAGTTCAGACATAAAGAAACAACAAACATCAATTTTATTTGGGCACGAATTCGTTCTTGTTATCTTCTGAGGAGCTTGAGTCAGATGAAGTGCTTTCTGAATCACTACAACTTAATAAGTCTTCTAGAGAAACCCCTACTTGGTGATATCTTTCTATAATGTGTAGCCAAAGAGTTCTTAGTTTCAGGTCAGGAAAACGCTCATGCATTTCCATAACCAAAGTCGATTTAAGTTTGGCATCTTTTTGCTCAAGATGAGAAACGCATTCGTTAGCATAAGCATCGAGCCACTTCTTCTTTTAAGATTAAAAGTTCTTCTCCAAGGACTCATTCTCCTCGGTAAGTCTTTCAATTTCTCCAACAACGTTCTCAAAATATATCTTAGTGAGTGGACAAGAATGAACAAACCGGTCGATAAGAGTGTCTTGTTCGGTATCCTTGGTTACGAAACGCTCTCTTTCATCATCGAACTTTGTTTTCTCCTCAGAAAGTTTAGTCTCTAATGAAGTGATCTTACTTAGACGATCAACATATAATTTTTCTCTTTAGAGAGTTCATCTTCCACTTTCTTCAATTCAATGTTCCTCTGATCTTCAGTTGCCTTTTCAAGAGTTCAAGCTCACCTTTCAGATTATTAACCTCAACGGTCAAGTTTTTCACCTCGGTCATTCTTTGAATAATCTCATTCTTGTAGCGATCTTTACGATTGGCCTTTCTTTCAAGGAGAGCAGTAACGGGGAGCAACCTTTTAAGCTCATTGGCAACAAATTCATTTTCATAGACATCGGAATAAGCTGAGGCATGAGATAGATTTTCACCCTCTTCAAGAATTTCCTCTCGATACCTTTGACCGGTAACTTGTTTACTTTGAAAAACATCTCCACAGAATCTGAGTCGACAATGATAACCTTCTTCGCAGGGGGCATAATTGGACCCTTTGTATTGTCATCATCTTCCTCACTATCAATTGATGAGGTTTATTTTGGGCTGCGGGTAATTTTGTAAAGTGTTTTGGGTATTAAATGTTTTGGTGGTAAGTAGTGAGAGATTTGATCATCCTGGTTGTATTAATGTTCATTACCCTCATTAATGAAAGTGGTTGGGGTATATATACCCTTAATTAAGGACCCATGGGCTTTCGGGTCAAGTTATGAAATCGGGTCGAGTTTAAGGACCCATTTACATATTAAGCTGATTAGCACATAACTTAGTCAGAAGGTGTTTAGGTTTTTTTTTTACTTTTGTACTATCCAGATAGTTCAGTGATACGTTTATGTCCGAATTACCCTTGTCCGGATATCTCAGTAGGTTGTGACTGAATAATCCGAACTCATCAGTAGTCCTTTTTTATGCCTTGTCAAATATCTTTGGCATGACTAAAAACTTTTCTTAGCCAGTGACGATTTAGTCCGACCTGCATGTGCATCTAGCTCGAAGTCTGTCCGAACTGACTTTTTCCCAGAATTCTAAGAGTCTTCTTTTGGATCGTGGAACATGTGTCACAATCAACCTACCAACCGTTTTTTACCTAGATTGGCGCTCCCACTAAACCTAGAAAGCAACCTATGCATTTAATTTTCCCCACGTCTGCACCGTCTCTAATAATTGCAAAACCTCTTTAACTCCTCCTAAGTATCAGTTACCTTTTTCTACTAATATATAAATCATTTTTTCACTGTTTCATTATCTTCATCACTCAAAAACCTTCTAGAGAGCTTTCCACCCTCACTTTCAAACTTATTCTTGGATAGTTTTATGTTCACGGCTAGAAACGCTCTTGTAAAAGGCGGCTGGTTGAACTTGTCCGAGCTATAGAAAGCAAGAAGAGTTAAAAGGGAGAATCGTACCGCTGCTGGTATCTCAGTTTTCCCAAGCGAAAAGTCTGGTGAACCACCCCAGGAAACTGACGAAGGGTCATCCTCCACCAGAAACCCAAAACCTAAACAATTGTTCAAACCAAGCCTCTCACCATTTCCATCAGGTTCTTTTGTTCAGGAGTCCCAACCCTCTATTACCAAGAAAAAAGCAGTATCGAGTGTTAGAAAACCCTCCCCTTTGTTAGCCATGGGCTCATATATTGAAAATTCTCCAGAAAAATCAACTCCATGCCGGACGACTCGTTTGGTGAAAGCCTAAGCAACTGTCTCACTGTCAAAACCCTCCAGATCAGAGGCTTCTAAGGACACATCCAAAGATAAGCCCTCCGGATATGAGGTGTCTAAAAGATCCCCACATGATAAGCCCGCCGGATCAGAAGCATCCAAGGTAGCCCTACAAGCGAAGTTCTCCGAAGCTCAGCCTCAGCCGGACCCTATGCCATTGGAAACAACAGGCGCTCATTCATCCGGAGAGCATTTGGTGTCGAAATTTGTTCCCCTCCCATCCACAGCAACTGATAGACCTTCCATAGTGATGGAAGACAGCATCGAAGAGGCCCCCTTCGAAACTGAAGCCTCAGGAAAAACTGGGGATGATGCCCCTGATAGGAAGGGCAAAGGCAAGGTTAAAGTTGGTGTGGCTCATCCGGATCTCCCGGAGTGCTTGGAAGGCAAGGTGGGCCTTACTTTAAAAACGTTAATGTTAAATACTTGATGGCCTTACAGAATATAAACTATGTCTACACTCATAATGTAAAGTTGGGCCGGATCCGGACAAAGTGGGGGATCCTAAAATCAGTGAAGGTGAGGATACCAGTCACACCGGAGATTCTGATGGACTGTAAACTCAACGAGGTGGTCATCTTTACTGAGGTGCTAAACTGGGGACTTCAGTTCCCACTAGACCCGGAAATTGTCAGGTACTTCCACCTGGTGAAGCTCTGTCCAAGCCAATTGAGCCCAAACGTCTGGTACTCTCTCCTCGCCTACATAATAGCATCGAGGTTATCTAAAACCCCTCTTCCCATGGAACAATTTGTCGATGTGGCAAGTCTATGCAAAAATCACCACATCTCATTCTACCATCACAACATGGGGAATAACTTCAAAGTGGTGGATGATTTATTGGAGTCTGAGAAGAACTGTAGGATACAGTTCATGTTCATCAGTGGGTCATGGGAGAATGGGAGGAAGATCAAGGCCAATACCAACCCAAGTATGTTGACTAGCAGATAGAAGAGTACGGGTAAGTCTTTTGTTTTTGTATCTCATGTTTTTTTTTACCTACAAGTATTTCTTTCCTGATTTAGCTGTTACTTCTTTTTCAGTGTTGCCGAAGGAGTTTTCCGGACACCTGGAGAAGGGGCAAACAAATTGTGCCAAGCTGAATGCATGGGCCGCAGAGTGTTGAGGTAATGCCTTCCACAACTGCTTCACTTCTGGCAACCTGGTGAGGTCCCATCTGTGGAATACCACAGGCCTGAGGGATCTTACATGGGAAGAACTAACCACAAGTTGCCACTTCGGAAATGACCAGTACTGAGTTTCAAGCTATGCTCCGGTTTGGAAAAGGATCTCATAGAAATAAGGGAAGACTTGAAGGTTAAAGATGGCACCATTCAAACCTTGTCCGGAAATAAAACTGCCCTATAGGGTATTGTATCTAAGGTGATCAAGGAGAAAGAAGACTTGATGGAGGAGCATGAAAAAACTATTTAGGCAAGCATTGATAAATACACCAATGAGGTCATAGACTCCTTCGAAGCAAGGTATGCTGATTTCAAGTCTGACATGGTACTGCTCTTCCATGAAACATTTCCGAAGAGGACCCTTGGTCCCTTGTGAAGATTCGTAAACTATGAAAAGATCTCATTTCACACCATGGCAGATGGTGAGAAGCATAATTATAGTAGTGGAATAGATTATACCACTGATGAAGAGGAAGAAATCGGTGAGAGTTCGAGTGCCAAACTCTAAAGTCCCAAGAAAGGAGGTGACAAAGGACAGTCCGAAGAGAACAAGCCCTGAGGTTTTAAACATTTTTTGTTTTCTTACTTTTCTGAACTACTAAAGTCCTTAGATGGCCAAGGAATTTTTGTAATGTTGTCCGGCTTGAGTCCGAATAACTTTCTTCTTACAACACTTAAAAAATCCTTTGATGGCCAAGGTATATTTTGTTATTTGGTAATGGACAGGTTTATTTATCAAATCTTGCTTTGTTTCATACTTTGTTTCAATTTCAACGACTAGTATTTAAACAATCCCAATTATTTCAAAAGTATTAAAGTGAGAGTGTTTAATATATCCGATGACATGTATTTAATGGTCATCATTCTACCAGATTAATCTGATCTGTCAGAGATCCATAACATTAAATCAAAGACTTGTACTTGAAAAGAATTATAGTTAAACCACATCGAACATTTTAAGAAGGCATCATATTTTATTACAAAAACCGGACACCTCATTAAAACCTCCCCGCGCCACCAGGGTAGGAGAGAGTATGCCCCATAATATTTACATTGACTTTTAACAAGTAAATATTTACAGAACTTTTATTCTAAATATAACCTGAGGTGTTCAATATTCCATGGTTGCTTCAAAATTCTTCCATCCTTGTCTTGAAGCCTATACGTCCCAGGCTTAAGCCTTTTCGGAGACCTCATAAGGGCCTTCCCAGTTCGGAGCCAGCTTTCCGAACTGCTTCTCCTTAGTGTGTAAGAAAACGTTTCTCAAAACTTTATCTCCCAGTTGAAAATCTCTTCTCTTGATCTTGGAAGCAAATCTGCTTCTCATCAAGCCTTGGTAGTGGACTGTTCTAATATGAGCTTTAACCCTTCTTTCTTCTATTAAGTCCAACTGATTCCTCATTGCCATCTCATTGGCTTGCTCGGAATAGCTATGAACCCTGTATGATGGTAAGGTAGCTTCTATAGGGGTAATCTTATCCATCCCATACACCAAGGCAAAATAAGATTCTTGTGTAGCAGCCCTATGAGTAGTTCGGTATGCCCACAACACTTCTTGCAAATAACTTGGTCACTTTCCTGCAGTCCTTTCTATATTCTTTTTTAATCCGGACAAAATAGTCCTACTTGCCACTTCCACCTGGCCATTTTCTTGTGGATAGAAAAGAGAAAATAAGCAATGCTGAATGCCCATGGAGGCACAGAAACTCTCCATATCCTTGTTATCAAATTGTGGCCCATTATCAGTGGTAATCTTTTGAGGAATCCCAAATCTGCAACATATATTAGACAAGATAAACTTTATGACAGCTTTCGAAGTGGTTCCTGCCAGAGGAGCTGCTTCCATCCACTTGGAAAAGTAGTCAATAGCCACAATGATAGTCTTTCACCCTCCGAACGCCATTGGTAGAGGCCCAACTAAATCCAATCCCCAACGAGCAAAAGGTACTGGCTCATAAATAGACTCTATAGATACTGCTGGAATATGAATTTCGTTACCAAACCTTTGACAAGGATCATACTTTTTCACCAATTCTTTAGCATCTGCCATTATAAAGGCCAATAGTATCCAGGCAACAAAACCCTCCGGGTTAGAGCCCTGTAACCACAGTGCGCTGACCCTTCTCCGTCGTGTAGTTCGAATAAAATGGTTTGGGATTCTTCAACCCCCAAACATCGCAGGAGCGGTCTGCTGAAATATTTTTTATACAATACTTCTCTTATGATAAAAAAACCACGAGCATTGTGCTTAAATTTTCTTGCCATAAATTTATCTGAAGGCAAAACCCCATCATAGATGTATTGAAGGAGGGGAAATCTCCAATCTTTGGACTGAACTACTTGTCACTTAAGCTCTCCTCTTTTTCCTTGTTCTGATTTGATTGTATGGATGGGCATTCTTGTATATGAATCCAAGGGTAGGACTCATAGTATGCTATGGTTGCCAAGGAATCTGCCAGCGTATTTTCTGATCTAGTAATGTGCTCATAACAAACATTCTTGAAATTGGCCGCTACTTCTTTATGGATGAATAAGTATTTGATCAATTGTTCCTTCTTGGCCTCAGACTGACCTTGAACATGGTGGATAAGAAGCTGAGCCCCCCATAAGTGAACTAACTTAAGACCAGCTATAACTGCTTCGTATTCAGACTCGTTGTTAGAGGCCCTGAACGCAAAGCATATAGCCCGATATAGTTTATTACCGTACGAAGAGGTTAAACAAATTCCAGTCCCACAATCCATTGTGCTTGATCCACCATCAGTCCGGACTACCCATTCTTTTTTAGTTTTTTCCTCTGAAGCATGTTTAGAACTTCTATCCGAATGGAATTCCACTAAGAAATCAGCAACAGATTGAGCTTTGATAGCAGTTCGGGGGCAAATTCAATGTCATATTCACCCAACTCTACTGACCACTTGGTTATTATGCTTGATATGTCTGCTTTCTGAAGAACATTCTTTAATGGAAAAGATGTTCAGACAACAATAGAATGAGAATGAAAATATGGCCTCATTTCCTTGCAGCAATCACTAAGGCTAGTGCCAGCTTTTCAAGCTTCAGATACCTTTTCTCAGCATCTATCAGGGTTTTGCTGATGTAGTACACCAGACGAGGATAATTGTCCACCTCTCTGACCAATACTGCACTTATAGCATATTCTAACACAGCCAAGTATATATAAAGTGTTTCTCATTCCATAGGCTTAAAAAGGGTTTTTGGTGAAGACAAGTGCTTCTTTATTTCATCAAAAGCTTGGCTTCATTTTGGAGACCAGTTGAAATCTTTAGCACCTTTCAAGGTCTGAAAAAATGGAGCATATTTGTCCGAAGACCTTAAAACAAAACGATTTAAGGCAGGCAATCTTCATGTTAACCTCTGGACTTCTTTAATATTTCGAGGGGGTCCATCTTCAATAGGGCATCAAGCTGATCTGGATCAGGCTGTATCCCTTTCACACTTATTACATACCCTAAAAAATTTCCGGACTGCACCCCAAAAGACACACTTTTCTGGATTCAGCTTTAAGTTTACCTTAGTTAAGTTGGTAAAATTTTCTTGAAGATCAATTATGCGCAAATCCTCTTCTAAGATTTTAACCATCATATCATCGATGTATACTTCCATATTCCGGCCAATCTAATCAGCAAATGTTTTGTTCACCAACCTCTGATAAGTAGCCCAAGTATTTTTTAACCCAAAAGGCATCACTCTGTAGCAATGAAGACCTTTATCTGTAACAAAGATAGTGTGGTCCTGGTCCTTCGGATCCACTTGTATCTGGTTATACCCAGAGAAGGCATCCATGAAGGACAATAACTTGTTTCCAGATGTCGAGTCCACCAAGTGGTCTATCCGGGGGACTGTATAAAGATCTTTTGGGCAAGCTCTGTTGAGGTTAGTAAAATCGATACACATACGCTATTTTCCATTCTTTTTCTTAACTAACACTGGATTGGCAGTCCATAAGGGATACTGGGACTCTTTTATATGCCCCATATTGGTAAGTTGATCGATTTCTTGGACTATTATATCAGCTTTTTCCTTAGAAAAAAACTCTCATTTTCTGCACCACAGGTGCAACATCCCTCCGGATGGACAACTTGTGTGATATAACACTTGTAGGCACTCCGGTTACATCAGCATTGCACCAAGCTAAAACATGTTGGTGGTCTGCAAAAAAGGATAACAATTTCATTTTCAATTCTGACGCCATCTTGGAGCCAATCTTAACACTTTTACCTTCTGCCAAAGAGTGGGTTTCAACTTCCTCAACCGGTATTAAAACACCAGATGCCTCTCCGGGGTCATCAATTTCACCCTCCCCCTCAGAAGGCCCCAATAACTGCTAATCTTCATTAACCCGGACTACTCCCAAAGTATTGGGAGCAAGTGCAGTTGCATAACACTCTCTTGATATCTTTTGGTTACTCCGGACAACTCCTAATTGCCCTTGAACCGCATACTTTAAACATTGATGGACTTTTGAGGCCACAACATGCATTCTAGAGAACCAAGACCTCCTAAAGATTGTATTGTAGCATGTGGGGCAGTCTACCACAACGAATAACACTGTGACCAGCTTTTTAAAAGGTCCTTTACCCAACAGAACCTCTTCTTCGAATTCCCCGATTACATCCGCAGAGCTCCCTGTAAAGCCCACAATGGTTCTGTTTGACCGTTGAATAACGGCTGGATTTTTCATCTGCTTATAAGAACTTAAAAAGAGAATGTTGGCTGAGCTGCCAGTGTCAATCAAAATTCGTCTGATATCGTTGCCCCCAATAGATGCTCCTATCACCACAACATCCTCGTGAGGCCCAGCAATGTCCCTTAGATCATCCTCATCAAAGACTATAAATGGAAAGGGAGTTTGAGACTGGTAAAAAGACATGCCCCCTTCCAACTGAGTAGCTAGATTAAGAACATGCCTCTTTCTTGATGAAGGAGTGGGTGCCGTCATGGTGTCCCCTCCGAAAATGGTACGTGACTCAAAGAAACTAATGAGTTCGGACACCGTTTTAACCTGTTCTATTATGACCCCCACCTTATTCCAAGTTGGGTCAGGCTCCAAATACTATGAATCAGCATCAAATCTTTCATGGATCACCATTGCCCCCTCCGGAGCTGATGTTCGTGCATTGTTCGCAGGGCCAGTTCGAGGAACATTGTCAGGCCTGTTCCCACTTCTTCTTTTGACATAGGTACCCAACTTGCCTCCCTCAATGAGATTCTGCACTTCCTACTTCAAAGCGATACAATCTTGGGTATTATGACCAATATCATGATGATACTGGAAAAAACAAGTATTACGACTCTCTCTTGGAGATTGCAATGCTGCTGGTTTCCAGAAATAGACCTCATCTTTAGTCTTGTCATAAATAGTTTCCATACTCTCTTTTAATTTGGAAAACCACTCCGGTTGAACCCAATGACCTCTTTTATTCCTTGACTATTGGCTCTGAGCTGGATTTGGGTTGGACTGTGTCTGCTTAGCCCTGTTGGGCCCTTGTCCGGTCTCCTTAGATTTGTACCCGGACTGGTTTTGGTTTTGAGCTGCTGGGGTAGACCTCACCTGACGTCGCATCCTAGTTTTCTTAGTCTCATCCACGTTGATCTGCTTTCCCACATGGTTTAACAAACCACCCCAAGTTATGGCCTTCTTTCTTGTCACTGAATCAGTTAGATTCCCAAGGTTTAACCATTGTCTCAATGAAGCAATTGCCACTTGCTCAAAGCAATCAGTTAACCCGTTCTTGGTATTTACAAACCGACCTATATATTCTTTTAATGACTCATTTGGCTCTTGGGTACAATGGATGATAGTATCTCCATTGCCCTTCACCTCTTTACTTCCCACAAACTGCCTTCGGAAGGCAACCCAAAACGTATCAAAGTTTCTGATACAACCATAAGGCAAACTGTTGTACCATTTCAGAGCACTTCCCATAAAAGATTGGGAGAAGGCCTTACACAAAATTTTGTCATCGTCATAAAAATTCATCATGAAGTTCTTGAACTACTCCAGATGATTGTCCGGATCTTCACTCCCATCATACTTCTCCATTTTAGTACTGTTAAACCTCTTGGGGAGGTTTCCGGACAGGATCTTGGTAGACAATAGTGATTGTCTCCAATTCCTGCTACGACTAAAGACCGTGTCTTCATTAGGTGTTGCAAAAATACCTGGTTCATCATGGAAAGCAAAAGGATCAATCAGCAGCTGATCCACATGCCTGTGACTATGGCTGTGAGATGACCTGTTGCCCAAATTCATTTTAAGTCTCCCATGCCTATCTCTCTTCCTTGAATATTTTTTAACTAGCTTCTATTTCTTTCTGGACCTTCCCTCATCACTACTTGATGATAAAGACTCTTCAAGCTCAGCCTCGTTCGAAGAGCTACGGGAGGACTCAGAATTTGAGCTTTCCACCGGCTTAGACCGGTGAGACTTCTTGTATTTAAATGAGTCTTTGTTGATGGATTATTCTCTTTAAAGATTCTCAGTATGATGGATGGCTGACGCATTTGACTTCTCCTTTAAACTTATTTCTACCTTTTTAATGGCTCTTAAAGCCTCAGTCTCAGCTTTCAACTTATCTCGTTCCTCGGTAGTGTATTCATTATTTTCCCCAACCAGCTCCACCATAGGTGGTGGAATTGCTTGCTCGTTCAGATCTATCTGAACAGGTATTTTTGCTGGTTTTGAATGCAAGATTCATGCACCTTCTTCTCCCACTGTGGTCGCCAATTTAGTGAGTTTTATTTTGGGCTGAGGGTAATTTTGTAAAGTGTTTTTGGGTATTAAATGTTTTGGTGTAAGTAGTGAGAGATTTGAGCAACCTGGTTGTATTAAATGTTCACTACCCTCATCAATGAAGGTGGTTGGGGTATGTATACCCTTAATTAAAGACCCATGGGCTTTTGGATCAAATTATGAAACAGGGCCGAGTTTAAGGACCCATTTACTTATTAAGATGATTAGCACATAACTTAGTCAAAAGGTGTTTAGGTGTTTTTTTACTTTTGTCGTGTCCGGATAGTTCAGTGATACGTTTATGTCCGAATTACCCTTGTCCGGATATCTCAGTAGGCTGTGACTGAATAATCCGAACTCATCATCATTAACCTTCTTTTGTTTCTCTTGAAAATAGAATCTTTTTGTCCTCACAATACCATCCATCCCCGTCGGCCTTATTTCAATCACATCTTCATAAACAACATTTGTTTGGTTTTCTTCCTGAACATCAGCTTAAGATCCTCCTCGAGTACCTGTTTGGTTGTCTTCCCGGACCTTAACTGATGGTCTATCATGAACAATAATATGTTGTTCTTCCATGGTTTCAATTTGTTGTTCTTCCTGGAAATCTTCCTCTGAATCAGCATCATCATCGGTTTCTCTATCCTCATCATTGGATTTCTGAGCATCCTGATGACTTAGAGCCCTGACTCTTGTGGGAAGAAAGACTTGGTTGTCCAGACCTTTCAAACGTTTGAGGTCAACATATTTTGGTTGGGCATCCTCAAATGTTTCAAAGATTTCTTCACACTCGGTTCATATCTCCAAAGATTTCTTCTGACTAAGTTCGAAGGTGTAAAGCACTTATGGAATTTATAACTTAAATTGGAACTTTCCCATAGGCTTAACTTCACAAAGATGTCCTCTGCAGACTTAACATAGATTTTGAAGGGCTTACTTTTCATGGCTGTTCATAAAGAAATAATTAAGAGTGGTCAATTTAATAAGTAAAACATAATAAATAAGAAGATAAGTACCTCGCTCATTTCATTCCAAAGATAGTCGATGGAGCATTTCTTTGGAGTTCACAAAACCAGTCTCTCATAGCCCGGAGATAAAAACAAACAGTTGCTTCAATTTCTTGTCTGCCTCTAAGAAATCTTTGATTACCTTATACTGCCTTGCAAGCCCTAGTGAGTAGAATGGGTAGTGATATTTTTTGCCACACCCGAGATAGAAACTAGTTGCTCCATTGAGAATTCATTTTCGGATATCCTGGAAGCCATAAGGCAGGCCATAAGCGTGTACCATATGTTGGGGCCGGCCTGAGATGGACACAATTTGATTAGGTTGAAGTACTTCACCAAAGCAGGATCAAGGGGCAGACGAAGACCCCAATTTATAAGTTCCGTGTAGAGTATTAATCCATGCTAACGAACAGAAAAAGATGTCTCTCCAACAGTTGGGAACCAGATTATAAACGTTTTGGAGATCGTCTATCGGTCCCTCAGATTCACCTCCTCGTTTGGATAAAAATATTTATAGTTGACTCTAATAAGTGCAAGAATATGTTTGGCTACGATCCCGCGAAGATTTTTTCTGATGATGTCTTCTATTATTGAAGGGAGATTCGAGAGACATTTTATTTTCTGTTTCTTCTTCTTCTTACCCTTGGAAGTTTCTCCATGTTGATTGGGAGAAGTGGTGGCAGCACAAACGGAAGGAGAATAAAGTTCTCGACTCGACACCAAATGTCCGGGGGTAGATGGAAATACGGGGATAGCCTGAATAGGCTCTGCTTCCATTGGGGCCATAAGGTTTGATTCCTCGGTCAGGGCTTGATTCATCAGACGTCTTATTTTCCTGGGATTCATGAATAGACTTCAAAACCTTCTCAGGGAGAACATGTTTGGAAGAAGGTTTTTGAGGACTAACTTCAGGAATAATATACGAAGATCCTTGGGGTGTCACTTGCGGAGTTGTGACCGACGGGGCTAATTTGATCTTTATAGATCTTGGCATGTTCTGGGGATTTCTTCTTTTTTATCTGATCTCCCCTATTTGCCTCGGGAAGTTTCTCCTTATCACCACCCATGGGTAAGAAGGGAGAGGGTCTGCGATAATTGTTGGAAGGAGAAATGTCACCATTGTTTGGCCTTAAACAAAATTGATCGGCATGCTGAACGACAGGCAAAACGGGCGCAGTCAAAAGAAGATGATGAGTTATTACCTGAAGGCCCTACTATGTCAAAACACGACCGAAGATGAGATCAATTATTGCGAAACATATCTTGAAAATTTCGTTAGGAGTAAGATGTTCTCTAACACCGGAAGCTCTTCTCTCTTCTCTATTTTAAATGTTGAACCGTCTTCAAATCTTGTATTGTGCAAGATTCACAAACTCGTCAGGTATGAAAGTTTAAGAAAATGAATTTATCTAAAAAATTGTTTATCTCTCTAGAATAGGCGCCTCTTAAAGTTAAAGTGTGTAAACTTGAAACAATGAAAACAAATGGGTATTTATAGTGG
This sequence comes from Limnanthes douglasii subsp. nivea, assembly GCA_036936605.1. Classification (NCBI taxonomy): domain Eukaryota; kingdom Viridiplantae; phylum Streptophyta; class Magnoliopsida; order Brassicales; family Limnanthaceae; genus Limnanthes; species Limnanthes douglasii. Next base: position 153,561,853 of record JAUPFV010000004.1, on the reverse strand, counting down.
AAAAATGCTTTCTCCCGAGAATAAGTTGAAGAGTTAGTTTCATGGGTCTCTTCGACACGTTATCATTCTCAAAACGGTTTTCTAAAAGCATGCTGGCGTGTGTAAGGAGAAGACTGACACGTGGACAAATGTGATGTCACTACCCTAAACTATTTCTGACACCACAATGGGTATATAACTGCTCGCGAGGCTAAAATAAATGATGGGAATAGTGAGGTCATCATGATCAAAAGTGAGGTCACGAGTCCGAATAAGATTACAACATTCGATTCGAGAAAGTCCCTTGGGAAGATTTATTCTGGAAACATAATCAACAAAATCGACCTACTAAAGTATATAACGAGGACGATCCGATGATGACCAAATAAAGAAAAGCGTGAGGAGGCTATCAGGAAGAAAAGTCCGATGAGGCCCTCGGGAAGAAAGATTTGTTCCAAAAATCAATCATTCCTCATGTACTTTCACAAGCACTGGGAGGCTACTGATAAGGGAAGGAAAATATGATGATAAATATGCTTTGATGTAGCAAATACAAGGGTCAAATAGGTGTCATTAATTGCTAAAGACCAGTCTAAATCACACATAAAGATTGAGGGGGTCAAATGTAATAACCATTAAACTTGTTTATGAATCAGTAAGAAAGTGGGTGGAAGGTTCACTTAAACAATGGTAATTATGTAATTTCATAACTTACCACATGTACTATATAAAGGACATTCCCTTTTTAGGAAATGGGCGAATGATTAATCAATTATTACAAGATTTATTCTATCTATCTCTCTCTATTAAATACTGATTTCATCACTAAAATTACCTGATACGAACATTTCTTAGACTGACACTCTCACACAAATATCTTCTTATCTAAATTAGTTACTAATAAATATCTGAATTCACCACAAACAAGCTTATTGTGCTTAGTTTAAGAAACTTTTTATGATTATTACTTCGATTGGTTTTCTTACCATTAATCATCATGTATGAGTACAGGAAAAAATATATTATACGTATATGTATATAATATGATCATTACAAGTGATGATATTGATGACATTGATGCACTAAAACGTGATTTGGCTTAACGGTTTGCGATGAATGATTTGTGATTGTTACATTATTTTTTAGGTATTTAGGTGGTTCAATCTCCAAAAGGTTATATCCTCTCAAAAACAAAATATATATCTATTTTATTCGAGCGAACGCGACTTTATGATAACCGGACGGTAGATACCCCTCTTGAAATCAATGCTCGGTATTATTCGACTGATGATATTCATTTATCAAACCCGACTCCATATCATACTCGCATATGGAGCGTCTATATTACAATTACTAGACCAAATATAGCTTATGTTGTTCATGTGGTTAGTCAGTTTTTTACTGCTCCAACTTATGTCCATCATAGAGTTTTTCTTTGGATATTGAGATATCTTCATGGCACTCAGTTCTAGAGCATTTTATCTCCTTCTACCTCTTCACTTAAACTGCATATCTATAGTGATGTTGATTGGGATAATGATCATTATAATCATAAATCTACTATTGGTTTCTGTGTTTTCCTTAGAGATTCATTAATCTTATAAAAAGAAGGAAACATTATGTTGTTTCCAGATTATCTACTGAAACTGAGTATTGTGCTATGACATTGACTACATGTGAGATTATTTGGTTACGATGACTTCTTGCAGATATAGGGGTTAATATTACTAAACCCACTTCCTTACGTTGTGATAAAAAATGTTATACATATAGCAACAATTTTATTTTTCATGAGAGGACGAAACAAATTGAAATATATTGTCACTTCACTCGACAGCATCTTCAAACCGTAACCGTCTCGCTTCCATATGTTCCATCAGCTTTGTAGGTTTCTGATATTTTCACAATCACTCAATCAATAGTGTGGTTTCATTTTCTTTGTGACAAACTCTTTATGTTTATTACTGTTGCATTTTAAGTTTGAAAAGGCTGTTAGAGATATTAAGCTCATGCTCATTAGTTCATATGTTTTATCTATAAATAAGAGCATATACTCTATGCAATATGTAAGCTTTCTAAATAATACAAAAACCCTAATCACTTTTGTTTTAATTTTTTGTTTGTTTACAACTCCATGTGTTTGGAGGCAGATCTGCTATCATGGATTTTTTGTTGATATGCTTTATATTTACCTGATTCGTCTGAACGTTTTTTAACAGACATTTTTTTATCTCTATGTGTTTGGATTTGGATGAGCTCTTGTGCTGTTAGAGTACCATAAAATCCTTGTCGCAATATAGCCTCGTGGGACCTTCGATCCCTTGTATAATATACAACCGATTGGCTAAATTATGCAACCATAACGCATGGTTCAATGCCTCAAAGCACACAATCAATTATGCCGCCATGGTAAAGGATGCAACAAGTGTTTGCTTTACACTTATCTATGATATTGCACCTCCATCCAATAATAATATGTTTCCCTAAATGTTTTTTAGTGTGTCTATACATCCACCAAATTCTGAGTTGAAAAACCTAATGATCTCCAACGTTTCCGAATTTCTATATATCAAAATATGACATTTTGTTCTTTGCAGATATCAGAGTACTTTCTTAACTAATTTACAGTAATCCATGCATGGGTTACTTACATATCTCTGCAATATATTTACAGCAAAGAAAATGTCTGTCATAGTCAAACTTGAGCATTCATGACTACCGAAGTGTAAATGATTGTTTTTATTTCCTCGATCTCAATTTTATCTTTGGACATTGACCTAGACTAAGTATGTCACCCTTTGATATGAGGGTACTTAGAGGGTTGTAGTTGGATAAGCCATGAAGTTGTAACAAACTTTCAATATGTGCCTTTTGTGATAATCCAAGAAGACCATGGGGGCGCTCCCGACGTATCTGGATTCCTAACATAAAACCGACATCACCAAAATATTTCATATCAAACTTGTTTGATAGAAATATTTTGTAGTGTGTAAAGTTCCTTGTTGTTTGAGGCAATCAATATGCCATCGACATATAATATAAGAAATATGAAATTAATCTCACTGAACTATGATACACATAACCCTTGAATGAGTTGACTTCAAATTCAAAGGAGACTATCATCTCAAGGAATTCATAGTATCACTGACAAGAAGCTAATTTGAGCACATATGTAAATTGAGTTACCTACTACAAAGTGTTTTGGTTGTACCATATAGATCATTTCTTCAATATTACCATTGAGAAATAAAGTGTTAACATCTATTTTATGAAGCTTAAGATCAAAGTGTGCAACTAATGCCATAATTGCTCTAGAGGAAACCTTTGCCGATACCGGAGAAAAGGTTTCTTTAAAATAAATTTCTTCACACTGAGTATAACCTTTTGCTACAATATGCTTTTTATGCCTTTCCACATTACCTAGGGAATTTTGTTTAGTTTAGTAAACCCACTTACAACCAATTTTCATTTTCCCTTCAGGTAATGGGATTAGTTCCAATACCTCATTATCCTGTATTAATTTATACTCTTTCTTGATAACGTCGATCCAATTCCGAGATTCAAATATATTCAAGGCCTGTTTGTGCGATGAGGGATCATCTATAATTATAGCACATTACTCATCATGTTCTTGAAGATATACTATAAATTCTAGACCTATAACATTCTTCATTTCTATCTTGAACCTTTGTATGGGTACTATTTCCCCTTGCTGTACTTCTGGAAGAGGTAGAGTTTGATCTTCATGAGCTATGTCATTTGTATCTTTTGTGGAAGATTCACGTGAGGTTCCTCTTATTCTAACTCGGCCATATTTTTATTATGGTTTAAACAATCGAGTGAAGATTAATGTTATGTTGAGTATTACCTTTTTCTAAAGGGACCAAAATGATTGGCGTTATAGCTCAATATTCTTATACTTGGTTATATTTGTTAAAACCTTCATGAATCGCTATAATTTTCCTTAAAATCAATATTTGTTCATTTATTATTCCCTCTAAACTCAACATCCTTGAGAAAATTTGTTATTCCTATTTCAAATATAGTACCAATGAGAGAATCATAAAACTTAGACCCCATAGAGTGTTCAGAATAACATATGAAGAAGTAACTAAGTGTCTCTAAGTCCAATTTATTTCTTGAGATTTATAAGCCTTTGCCTCAGCTGGACATCCCCATATATATATATGCAGATGCTTTAAATTGGGCATGGACCAATTCCAAAGCTCATATGGATTCCTAACATTAGCCTTGGTGGGTACTATATTGGGTATACAAGCGACATATTTGATGATTTCTCCCTAAATAGATAATAGCAGAGATGAGTGACTTATCATATTTCTAATAATATTTTTTAGTGTACAATTTTATCACACCATTCATGTTGGGTGAACCATGATAGTTTCAAATATTTCTTAGAGGGATTATCTGTCTAAGCAATAATTGTAGGAGAATATTTAGAGAGAAATTTGCAAAAGGAATAATAAAGCAATAATTGTATAATGATTCATCTCATTTCCTAAAAAAAGGTGTGGCTAATTATAGTACAAGAGGTGGACCCATAAATTACATGATTAACCCTTTTAATGGTCACCTCACCCATTATTTTACTAATCTCAACTATAATTATTATTTATTACATAAGGACCCTTGAATGTTACTCATTTATTGGGGTTCTTTACACAAATTTTATAAAGCCAATTATCTATTTTACATAATTAATTTAATCATTCTTCCAAACATTTTCTTCCCTTATCAGTAGCCCCACAGTCCACGTGTCAATCATTTTTTGACATAAATATGTATGCATTCCAAAATGATTTGTAAGTGAGTAGGTGTGTTTGAATACACTTATACTTCTCAACACGCGTGCACTTCAAATCATAGGTGGAACGACTATCTTTTAAAAAACTCTCGACCTTTCCTAGGTCCTTGCCACCTAAGGAAAACCCTTCATCTTCTTGGGCCATCGTAATCGTTGGAAGCCAAAACTTCTATCTATACATACTCGAATAATTTTCATTTTAAAGTTATATATTTTCATAACTTCTAGAGAGAGAAATATTTGTTTAAAGAGAGAAACAACGTTATTACTTCTCTAAACACTTTCTTCCATATTTTATGCCAAAAAACCTCATTAGCTTGAGAGATACAAGATCTGGGAGTGGTTTAACATAGGTAAAATAGGTAAAAATAGAATAGCTATCGGTTTAGAAGAGGAGCCCAAACCGTTGTAGATTCTCAAAACCTCATACTACGGTTAGTGACCTCCAATCAGAAAACATTCTAAAGCAGCAGTAACCTCAAACACCAGTGTTCCGTCCAATCCTTCTACCACTCAGCCCCCAAGCCAGACTTGTCCGATACTCGACAAGGGTGACCCTAACCTTTCAAAGAAACCAAATCATGCTTCAACGTTTATTACAATGGGCGATAAATACCAAACAACTGAGAAAACAAAGGATGATCGACCGAAGAGGAAAAGATCTCTGAAGACCATCGAAAAAAGGTATGCCAAAATTAAAAATACATCTAATATGTTTATGCCTCTAAAAACTCCCCAAAGCACCCCTCAAACCACTCCCGAGGTTACTCCTCAAAATATTTCAACAACCATTCCAACAAAATCCCCTCAACCGAAAGTGCCATCAAACAATGCTCATTCAAAAAAACCCTAAAGATTCGCCCTTAGAAGCCATCAACGAAGTGAGAGAAATAAACTTAGTCGATAAACCTGAAGATGATCAGGACGAAGAGATAACTGCTTTGGATGCTCCACCTATCAGATTAATCGTTGCCCCAACTTCTTAGGTCAAACCTTCCATGCAGAATTAGGCGCTAACCCCTCACGATGAAGCTAAAACAAGATCCCTATTCCCTAGAAGACTAAGTAAAAAAAGAATAAAAAAGATGTTGTCAAACTGCCTTGGTAGATCATAGCTATTTTAAGGAATAATTTGCGGGAGGTTGAGGGCAAACATCTTCTGGCATTGCACAGAATTAAGTATAAATACTTTTAACCGTCTGATGAGGTCAACGTTAAAGACTCATTAGGAATTCTTAACTCCATTCATATCTGATTTCCTAAAGCCGAGGAGACTCTTTTATCAGTTCAGGACAACAACCTGATTGCCTACTCGGAAATCCTCAACTAGGGTCTTCGGTTCCCGTTGGACCCCACTCTGGTGAATTATTTCGATCTGGTAGAGTTATGTCCAACTCAAGCTGGTCCAAACATGTGGTTCACCTTTATGGCCTATTTAATGGCTTCTCATATATCCGGTGTCAGCTTTTCGATGGAGCAAATCGTCGGGCTAACCGGTGTTGCCGAAAATCCCCACTTTATTTTTTACTCCTTAACCCCTGGGAGTATATTCAACATAGTTTACGACCTCTTGGAAGCTGACAAGAAGTGGAAACATATTTTTTTTCATCATTGGTCTGTGCGAGACATAGTTTGAAGAATATGCTGAGAGACCACATCGGCTCACATTGAGATGGACTAACAAATAACTAATTTCTCTTTACATTCACTTTACTTTATTTACTTGATCTATTTTATCAAAATTTCTTGAGGGAAAAAATGAAGGGGATCTCTAAACCATTCAAGGGGCATATAGAAGAGGTTAGTCGGATTCTTGCTCAGTTAAGTAATTGGGCTAGCACCTCCTGGTCCAACGAATTCCACAAATGTTTCACTCTGTCGAATCTGGCCAAAACCCATCTTTGGAAGGATTTTTGAACAAATATAATGTATTTGAAGGAGCTCATGGTTACTCATACACAAAATATATACTTAAGCGATTGGAGGCCGCATATAATCTCGTATATCCTTCTGCAAGGGCCAAAGCTCCAAGTCATCGCGATCTTAAAAAAGAAGTGGTTGAAAAGAAAGATGTCAATGCTGGAGTTGAAGTAGAAGATGAAATTAATGCTGAGGTTGAAACCGAAGAGGTTAATTTCACTAACAAAGGTGGATCTAAGAGGCCATCCGAAAGATACTTGTCGAAAGACAAAGGCAAATATGTAATTGTCGAAGAAGGTGGTGAGGTAGTTGATCCTAATTTTCCTTCTTCTGAGAAGGTCGTTGTCATAGACTCTGATTCTCCTCGGGCTTTAATCGGAGAGATTGTTCCTCATGAAAACAAGGCAAATTATGGGCAAAGAGGTCATGAAAATAAAAAACAAGTTCATGGAAACTTCGATGCTGGTTTGCTATCGTCGATAGATTTTGATATCTATGAAAACGATCTCCTAGCCATCAAACTCAATAAGTTTCTTCATGTTGTGGCACATCTAAAGGAACACAAAACGAAAAGTTCATTATAAAAACAAAACTCTCTAGAGAAGATCCGACATGAAAGGGTTGGAAGATGAGCTTGTGCACGTCAAGAAAGTTGCTAATGAACGCTTAACACAACTAGAGTAAGTAAAATCTCGGTTAATATTGGAATAAGATAAGTTTGACAACGAACGAGAGTGGTTTATTGCTAAGGATACTGATTGGAATACACACACAACTTACAATACATCCAAAGAGGACTTCGAATGAGCTGTCAAATATATAGAAAAACTCACTGCTTAGAATCAAGGTCTTAAAGACAATGTTGCAAAATATAAGGACGTCTGCCTCAAAAAGTATGTTGCTGAATGCGTTTCTGGTTTAAAGGAAAGGAATGCTAAAATCAAATATGCTCAAGTTCTAGAATATCATGAGCGCTTTCCATAATTGAAGTTAAGAAGTTTTTGGGAGCGTATTCCGAAGAAATATCATCCAGAGGGTGTTGCTTTGGAGGATGAAGAATTGCCCAACAATTCTGAAGAACTAAACAGCTTCTCATCAAGCTTGTCGGAAGACGACTCTGAAGGTACCTTTTCGGGGTAAAAAAGTACTTAATCTTTTGTTTTTATATGCTTTTGTGAAATTTTTGTGCCTCAGGAACTTTTGTAAAGTCCTCCTAATATTTTGAGGTGTTTTATACTACGAAAGTTTTCATCAATAAAAATGTTCTTCGGTTAATTCTTCTCGATCAATTTTTTTTATCAAAATATTGTTATCAATCAACTTTTATTGGAAGACCCTCTTAATTGATACCCAAATGATTGTTAACTAATTTTGTTGGAAAACCTTTGTGATCGAAAAATAAAAAATTGTTGACCAACTTTCGTTGGAAGACCCTTCTGGTCCAAAAATAAAAAAATTATTGACCGACATTCATTGGAAGACCCTTCTGGTCCAAATATAAAAATTATGACAAACATTTTTTGGAAGATCCTTCCGATCCAAAAATAAAAAATTGTTGACCAACATTCGTTGAAAGACCCTTTTAGTCCAAAAATAAAAACAAATTGACCAACATTCATTGGAAGACCCTTATGATCCAAAAATACTAATTGTTGACCAACATTTGTTGGAAAACTCTTCTGGTCCAAAATAAAAATTATATAAGTTGTTTTAAGACGACAAATATATATTATATATAAGTCGGCTATAAGGGCATCTCGTTAAAACCTTCCTGCGCAACCATGGTAGGAAAGAGTATGCCACCTATCCTTACAAAGTTTTCAAAAATACATAATTTTTTTTACATTCATTCCAAATATAACTTAAGATGTTCGATGTTTTACGGATGATAAAGATCTCTTCATTATTTATCTTTAAGTCGACATGTCCCCGAATTCACCTTCTTAGTTCTACATACGGGCCCTTCCAATTGGGTCCTAACTTATCAAGCTATTTTTATTTTTGTATGTAAAAATACGTTTCTCAAAATCTTGTCCCCTATTTTGAACCTCGGCATATCTGCTTCTCATCATAGTTTGGTAGTGCAAGGAACCAATTGTGCTCTCCTTATTTTTTCTTCAATTAAGTCTAATTCTACATGTCTTCCCATATGATTATCTTCTTCGAAATATTCATTGATTAGATTCGAGGGGAAAACTGTTGTGGATAGTACAACAACATCCATCCTATAGACTAAAGAAACTGGAGATTCCTGAGTTGTTGTTCGAGGGGTGCTTTGATATGCCCACAAAACTTCTTGTAAATAATCAGGCTATTTTCCAACCTTGCCTTCCGAATTCATTTTAAGCCTATCAAGAATTGTTTAATTAGTCACCTCGACTTGATTGTTTTCTTGCGGATGGAAAGGTGTCGAGAAGCATTGATCTATCATGTTTTTATTGTCAAACTGTGGCCCGTTGTCCATCGCCATTCTCCTCAGAACCCCAAAGCGCCAACAATATTGTAAATAATAAACTTAATCACATATTTAGCTTTTGGTCCTGCCAACGAATCAACTTCTACCCACGTAGAGAAATAGTCTACTGCAACTATTATCATTTATCATCCCCGAGATGCCATCGGTAATGGCCCGACCAGATTAATACATCATCGGTCAAAAGGTAATACTTCAGATTTTGACTCAAGAGGTACTCATGGTGTATGAATTGTGTTAGAAAATCTTTGGCAAGTATCACATCTCTTAACCAATTCTTTGGTATCGGAAGCAACTGTAGGCCAATAATATCCCGGAAAGAGAACTCTTCGTATCAAATTTTTATACCCACAATGTGCATATCCTTTTCCATCATATAATTTGAATAACATAATTTGTGATTCATTTTTTCCAACGCATCGAAGCAGGGGTCTGCTAATGTTTTTTGTATAAAATATCTCGAAGCACCACGTTACCATGCGCCTTGAATCGTAACTTCTTTGATATTACTTTGTCAATGGGCAAGATAGCATTCACAAAAAATTCTTTGATATCATACCTCAACTTTTTTCAGTACTTTTAAAAATTTGAAAGCTTCGGTTGATCCTTGATCAACTCGGATCCCTTTGTTATCGAAGAATTTATTTTGTGATAATCCAAGGATGTTCCTCGAAATACGAAGTGGTAGCTAAATAATCAGCCACATAATTACTTGCCCTATGAACATGTTCATAATTGATACATTTGAAGACAACCGCTAAGGACTCTAACGCTCTAAAATAATTCACTAAATGATATATTCTAGCCAATGACTAACTAAATGCATGATTATAAGATGTTATGAGTCACTCACTAGCTTGATATTTTTAGCCCCACAGACATGAGCAAGTATTAAACCTGCCAAAGCAGCTTTGTACTCTACCTCATTATTTGATGCTTGAAAACCGAAGCGAATAAGGTGATACATTACAATACCATCTATAGAGACCAACTGCACCACTTCCTCACATCCTGATGCACTTGAACCTTCATATGTTCAGACTGTCCATTATACCTCACAAATTTCTTCATTCATTTCCATCTCTAGCCGATTTGAATGAAACTCAACTACGAAATCTGTTAAAGTTTGCGCTTTGATTGTGAGGTTCAAACTTGATGTCAAAATCTCCCAATTCTATCGACCATTTAGTCATTATTTCCAAAACATGGGGCCTTTGTAGCATACTCTTCAACTTAATTTTTTTAATACAATAATAGAATGAGCTTGAGAATAAGGTCTCATCTTCCGAGTAGCGGTAAACAAAGCGATGGCTAACTTCTTTAATTTTAAATATAGTTTTTATGCATCCAAAATACTTTTAATCACATAGTACACTACCGTGGGAAATTATCTACTTATCGAATTAAAATGGCACTCATAACATAATCTGATACCATTGTGTAGATGCATAATTTTTCCCCCGGACTAGGCTTTGTCAAGGGTTCCGGGGAGGAAAAATATTCTTTAATTTGTTCAAATGCTTCAGAACATTCCTGGGTCCAGTTAAAACAATTTTATTGTATCAACACTTGGAAAAATGAGGTGCATTTATCCGAAGACCTGGATATGAATTTGTTCAAAGCTGCCAATCTTCTTGTCAGAATTTTCACCTCCTTGATTGTCTAAGGCAGTACCATAGTATTTAGAGAATTTAATTGTATATGGTCAACCTCTATCCCACGTTCACTGACTATGTATCCAAGGAATTATCCGGACCATACCTTGAATGTACACTTCTACGGATTTAACTTCAAGTTTATCCTCTTTAGATTTCTAAACATCTATTCTGAATCCACAAAATGGTCCTCACTTCTTGCACTTTTTACAAGCATATCATCAACTTATACTTCAACATTTAATCTAATATGAGCCTCAAAAGTTTTGCTTACTAACCGCTGGTAAGTTGCTCTAGTGTTATTCAACCCAAAAGGCATAACCTTATAACAATGCATGCCCCTTCCAGTATTGAACGAAGTGCTTTTTTGATCCTTTAGATCCATATTGATTTGATTGTACCCAGTGTATGCATCCATGAACGAAAGTAATCGATTTTTTGATGTAGAATCTACTAACCGATCAATCAGAGGCACTGGAAAATAATCGTTTGGACATGCTCTATTTAAATCTGTAAAATCCACACACATTCGTCATTTACCATTTTTCTTCTTTACTAAAACCGGATTGGTGGTCCATAAGAGATATTGTGATTCTCATATATGTCCAGTCTTGGACAATCGATCGACATCGGCTATGATGCCCTCATATTTTTCTTGAGAAAAAAATCTTTGTTTTTTTATAATTGGGCGTACATTGCTTCGAATTGGTAACTTATGAAAAATGATTTCTGCAGGTACTCCTGTCACATCTTCTGTACATCATGCAAACAAATGTAATTTTCTTGACAAAAATTGAAATAACCTCTCCCTCACCTCAATAGATAACTTTATACCAATCTTCAAAATATTTTCGTTAAAAAAAAATATGATCCTCAAAAGTTTTATCATGGACCAAAAACCCGGGGGTCTCCCTCGGATAATTTATGGGATCAGATCATCCGTTGGATCAGATCTCGAAAAAGATCCCACTAATTGTTATGCTTTCTTTGACTCACACGATTTGATATACTTTAGGGACAGAGCTATTCGGTAACACTATCTTGCCATTTTCTAATTACTCCTGATCGTTCCTACATTATTTTCTACAATATATTTTAGGCACTGATGAACACTTGATGTCACTTCATGCATTCTAGACAGATAAAATCTCCCAAAAATCACATTGTATGAAGTTGGAACATCTACCAAAATGAATAGAACTGTCACCTCATTCTAAACGGTCCGTGACCCAGCTCTACTTTTCCTTTGAATTCACCAACCATTTCGGCAGTCACTCATGTGAATCCTACAATTTTTCGATCCGGCCAAAGAATTTTTGGGGAGTTTTCTATCTTTTCATAAGTTTTCATGAACATTATATTGGCAGAGCTTTCAACGTTTACCAAAATTCTTCGTATTTCATCCTCAGCAATTTCTGCCATAATTACTACATCATCTTAAATCAGGCTAACCATTTCTGTCATATCATCATCCTCAAAACAAAGTAATGGAGACGGGATCCTATATAGATGCGTGTGAGCACCTGCATATAACTGGGTTTCCAAGCTTACAATATGTTTTTTTAGAATAATCTGATATCCCTGAAACAGTATCACCTCCCAAAATTATTTGTGATTCTAAGAAACCACACAGTTTACTAACCTTTCCATTCACAACTGATTCCTCCACCAGCATGATCTTATTCCTTCCTTGTTTTGGATCAAATTACTAAGAATAAACATCAAAAGAATCAATAGGCTCTGAAATCATCAAAGTATTTTCTTACTTTGGAGCAGTAAAATATTTTTTCTTAATAAATATTGTCAACTTCCCATTCTCAGTCAACACTTGTATTTGTTTTTAAATGCCACACAGTCCCTAGTATCATTCCTAATATCCTCATGTTACTTTTAATGCATGTTTCTCTTGCTTTCCTAGGAGTATGTATTAGAGAGGGCTTGCAGAAATGTAAGTAATTTCAAGCCCTATCAAGGATTGTTGCTACATAGTCTATCAATTCAACAAAATGAGCCGGTCGGACCCACTGCTTTACTTTAGCCTGACTATTTGTTGCACATTTTTCACTTGTGAATTCACCATCGTTCACGGAGGTAGCTAGGTTTGATCCCTTGGTAAAATGATAGTTGTTGAATGATAAGCTATATGAGTTTGTGTTGGTGAATTATACGACACCATCGGAGATTGTTAGAACTGATGTTGTTTAGTTTGTGTCATAGAAACCATATTCAATGTCTAGGTCTCTTCAACCAAAATTATCTTATCAACCTGATCCAACAATGTCGTAAACATCATAAATTGTTTTTCTAATTTTAAATAATGCTAAAGCCACTTGGTCCTGACAACCTTGCATATCGGTCTTGGTTTTGATACAACGGTTGGTATAATCCTTCAAACTTTCCCTAATGTTTTTACTATAGTAGATTATCGTATGACTGTTTGCTCGTAACATTTTTTCTTTCTAAAAAATATTGACGGAAAATGCCCTAAAACATGTTAAATTTTTAATACAACGCTGAGGCAACCGGTTATACAACTTTGAAGTCGCTCTCTTAAAATTTTGGTAAAAAGCCATGCACAACAATTTATCATCGTCATCATAATGAATCATAAAATTATTGAATTTCTCAATATTGGCTATTTGGATCTTGCATCCCATTGAACTTCTCTAACTTTAAAATGTCAAAGCGCTTTGGCATATGTACTGACGCGATTTTCGCGGAGAGAGGAGATGGCCTATAATTATTTCCTACTTTATATATATTGCCCTCAGGACCTTCGTTCATAGACGTTAAACACCTAATCAGTCTTACATTTATCTAATCCTTACATAGATAACTCATTTGAAGGCAACAAACTTTCAATAAGCCTTCAATCTATCATGTGTTTAATAAGTCTTTAATACATCTGATCCACTCAAAGGTAATCCATTTGAGGTCCATAAGCATTTAATAAGGCTTTAATACATCTAATCCACTCAAAGATAATTCATTTGAGGACCACAAACGTTTAATAAGTCTTTAATACTTCCGATCCAACCAAAATAACAACTTTAAAAGGGGCAAAAAATAGATTATTGATTGAAATCTAGACACCTCATTAAAATCTCTTTGTGCCACCATGGTAGGATAAAGTATGTCCCCAAATATTTACATTGAAGTAAAACAAAGAAAATATTTACAAGATGAGCTTACTCTAAGTATAACCTAAGATGCTCAAAATTCCAATGATGCTTCAACAAGTTGCCTTCTTTATTTTAGAGTTTGTATGTTCATTGCTTAACTCTTTCACATACGATGTATGGTCCTTCCCAATTCAGAGCTAAATTTCTGAACTGTTTCTCCTTAGTGTGCAAGAATACTTTTCTCAACACTTTATTTCCAACTTGAAAATATTTTATTTTCACCTTAGAGGTAAACCTGCTTCTTATCCACCCTTGATAATGCGCAGTTCTTAAATGTGCCTTCAACCTCTTTTCTTCAACTAAATCCAATTGAGCCCTCATAATTATCTCATTCTCACTTTCAGAATAATTTTGAACCTTGGAGGAAGGGAGAGTTTCCGTTATAGGTGTTATTGCATCCATCCCATAAACTAAAGCAAATGAAGACTATTGTGTGGTTGTATGTGGAGTGGTCCGGTATGCCCATAGTACTTTTTGCAAGTAGCTCGACCATTTCCCAACAGCTCTTTCTATTTTTTTTAAACCTGACAGAATTATCTGATTTTCTACTTCAATTTGTCCATTGGATTTGGGATGAAAAGGAGAAGAAAAAAATGCTAAATTCATCTAGATGCACAAAAAGTATCAATGTCCTTATTATCAAACTGAGTTACATTATATGTGGTGATGTGTCCAAAAATTCCAAATCGGCAGCATATATTGGAGAGAATAAATTTAATAACTTCCTTAGAGGTTGTTCCAGATAAAGGTTCAACCCATTTGGAGAAGTGATCTATTGCCACAATTATGGTAAGACAACCCCATAAAGTTATTGAGAGGGTCCCAACCAGATCAAGTCCCCATCTATCAAACGGTATAGGTTCAGATATTGATTCCATGGGGACTGGTGACATATATGACATTTGTATATCGTTGAAAATGATCACATTTCTTCACCAGATCTGTAGCATCTGAAATGGTGGTAGGCTAATAATATCATGCTAGTAAGACTATTCTAGCTGAAATTTTATAACCACAATGTGCTGACCCTTCTTCATCATGAAATTTTGATAGAACACTCTGAGACTCATTTAGTTCGAGGCAGCGTAATATAGGTCTGCTGAAAGACTTTCTATAAAGTAACCCCCTCAAGACTAGGAAACCACGAGCTTTTGTATCTCACTTTCTTAGCCAAAGCCTTGTCCGGAGGTAGAACTCCGGTAGTAATAACCTCTTTGATTTCAGTCCTCCAATATTTAGAGAGTACATCAGATACATGCAAATTTTCTCTAACTTCAACTTTGCTTTATGTAGTTGCATCTATAGAAGGACATTCTTACATAAGAATCCACAGATACGTTTCGAGTATGCGATAGTGGCTAAGGAATTTTCCATGGCATTTTCTTTTAACACTTGTAAATATTTTATCAAGTGTTCTTTATTGGCTTCAGATTTCCCTTGAGCCTGATGAATAAGGAATTGAGAATCACTAATTAGTTGAACTTTTTTAGCTCCACATCTACGAGCTAACCTTAACCCAGTTATGGATGCTTCATATTTCGATTCGTTATTGGATGTTCTGAAGCCTAAACATATAGCTTGGTACAAGGTATCACCATACAGAGAAGATTCCACCTCCACATCCCATTTTACTAGACCCACCGCATGTTCGGACTACCCATTCTTTTTTAGACTTAGCGACTTCTACTTCTTCACGAGGCCATTTAAAGTGGAATTCTACTAAGAAATCAGCCATAATGTGAGCTTTGACTGCTATTCGAGGCGCAAAATCAATGTCATGATCTCCAAGCTCAACTGACCACTTAGTTATTCTTCCCGATATGTCAGTCTTTTACAGTACATTCTTTAGGGGAAAAGAAGTTCGAATTGTGATTGAATTCTTTTTTAAAGTGGCTCCAACATTTTTTAACCCAAACGACATTAACTTATAACAATGAAGCCTCCTATTTGTAATAAAATTAGTATGGTCTTGATCATCATTCATTTGTATTTGATTATACCAGAGAAAGCATCCACGAAGGACAACAACTTGTTCCGTGATGTAGAGTTCACAAGATGATCTATCCGGGGCACTGGGAAAGGATCTTTAGGGCAAGCTCTATTGAGGTATGTGAAGTCAATACACATACGCCCTTTTCATTATTTTTCTTAACCAAAACAAGATAATGGGGTATTGAGATTATTTGATATGCCCCAAATTGGTCAACTAATCTACTCCTTTGACAATCGCTTTAGATTTTTTTTAAATGATCTTCTTCTTTATACCACTGGCCCAACATCAGATCTAATATATAGTTTGTGACTAATCACAGTAGCTAGAACTTCAGTCACATCCTCTTTGCACCATGCAAACACGTGTAAATTATCACATATAAGAGATAACAATTTTTATTTTAGCTTCAATGGTAGTTTAGATCCGACCCTAACACTTTTACCTTCTGCTAAGTAATGAATTTCTACCTCTTCGACTGGGACTACCGCACTAGGAGCCTCCCTCAGATCATATATCTTATTTTGGTTAGTAGAAGGCTCCACTGATTGCTATTATTTGTTAATATTTACTGCTTCTAGTGATTTTGGAGCAAGATCAGAAACATAGTATTCACGGGCTACCTTATGGCTACTTCGGACGACGCTCACTTTCCCTCCCATAACATACTTCAAACATTTGTAGACCGTTGAAGCTACTACATGCATCATGGATAGCCAAGACCTACCAAATATAGCATTGTAAGATGTCGGATAATCAACTACTACCAACAAAACTCTTACCAACTTCTTGAATGACCCTTTTCCCAATAAAACCTTTTTTCAAATTCCTTAATTATATCAGTCGTACTTCCAGTAAAACCTATTATGGTTCTATTTAAAAGCTGGATAACTGAGGGATTTGTCATTTGTTTGTAAGCTGATCTGAATAATATATTTATCGAACTGCCGGTATCAATTAAAATCCTTCATACCTCATTGCCTCCAATTGATGCCTCTATTACCACATCATCTTCATATGGCCCAGCAATGTCTCTTACATAATCTTCATCAAAGACAATGAATGGAGTAGGGCTTTGATAAAGATGTGCATACATTTTCTCTCTATCTGGGTTGTTACGCTATTAACATGTCTTTTTCTTGAACAACTTGAAGGTGCAGTCACAGTGCTCCCCCAAAAATAGTAAGGGATTCAAAAAAATTACGCGAATCGGATACCGTAGAAATCTTTTCTGTTATCATTCCAATCTGATTCTGATCTGGGTAAGGTTTTAGATATATTGAATCCACATCAAACCTTTCCATAATCACCATAACATCTTCTTGTCTAGATGCTCTTATACTCTGTCATTGACCAGTTGGTGATGCAACTTATGTTGTATTTGCATTAGATTAGGTATTGACTGGCCTATTCCCCCTTGTTATTTTTTCACAAAAGCTGACAACTTCTTTCTCTCAATTAAGTTATGTACTTCTTGTTTTAGTGCAATGCAGTCTTGGGTATCCTGACCCATATCATTGTGGTATTTACAAAAATGAGTATTTCGAGTCTCTCTAGGAGACTGAATTAATGTTGGTCTCCTAAAATGCACAACATTCTTAGTTTTATCATAAATGGTAGCCACGCTCTCCCCCAATTTGGCAAACCATTCAGGTTGAACCCATGGACCCTTCTTGGGTTTAAATTGTTGGGATTGAATTGATTGATTCTTTCTTGGATGATGTGATCCTTGTCCAGAATCTTTAAGCCTATAATTAACTGTGGCCTGAGATTGAGTACCAGATTGTGGGATTGATGATGTTGGAGCAGCCTTATTTTAGCGTGGTACCTTACACTTCTCAGTCGCTTTCACCGTAATCTATTTTCAGACTTGATTTAACAGTCCACCCCATGTCATTGTTTTTTTTTCTGAGTTATCGAATCAGCCAATTCACCCGGATTTAAACCTTGCTTTAGAAAAGCAACGACCACTTGTTCAAAACAATCAGCAAACCCGTTCTTAGTATTCACAAAACGGCTGATGCATTCTTTCAAAGATTCATTTGACTCTTGGGAACAATGGATGATAATGTCATCATTCTCTTTAAGCTCCTTATTCCATACGAACTGTCTCTAAAATTCCATCCTAAACATATCAAAGTTCTTTATTGATCCATGTGGTAAAATATTATGATCCGAAAGTCCGACATAAAAGTTTGTCATCATCATCGAAAGTTCTTTATTGAAAGTTCTTTATTGAAATTTTGTGAGAAAGTCCGACATAAAAGTTTGTCATCATCATCGAAATTCACCATAAAATTATTGAACTGCTCGAGATGATTATCAGGATCTTTACTCCCATCATACTTCTCCATCTTGGAACTGTGAAACCTCTTGGGCAGATGTTCGGAGAGTAGTTTTTAGGACAATGGTGATTGCCTCCAATTATGGTTACGGCTAAATACCGTATCTTCATCAGGAGTGACATATATACTCAGTTCAGATTGGGTAGCAAATTGATCACTCATTAGATGATCAATACATTGATCTGCCGACCCATTTAGTTTTCCTTGATATTTATTATTTTTCATTTTGCCCTACATGTTCATTTTCCTCGAATGTTTCTTGGTTAACTTTATTTTCTTTCTCTGACGGCCCTGCTCACTACTAGATGAAGAAGACCCATCAGAGTCAGAAGCAGTGGTGGAGTTATTCTAAGATTCTAATGTACTCTTTAATTGTTTTTCCTCACGTGCCTTTTTAGGATTAGTATGAACTTTTGGGGACTGATCATTATCGCCTTGTTTGTTATTATCCCCAGGCTCATCTATAGATATACCCCCACATCATAATTTTTTTAACGATATTTCAGCCTACCTTTGGGCCCTCAAAGATTCAATCTCAGCCTTCAACTGATCACATTCATCTTGCATTAATGGTTCTTCCTCAGTATTGTGTTTGACATGTGACACAGTAGCATGCTCATTTTCCTCTCTTATTAATTCATTTTCATGAGGCAATACTTCCTACATATTGAGATCCATATCTCACGGATTTCCGAACTTTGTATTACAAGTAAGGTTTTGAATTAAGTTATTCAGGTACCTCTAGCTCCCACTGTGGTCACCAATTTGGTGATGACAAAACCTGGATCAAGGGTAAAATCAGGAAACAAACCATTAATTGGTGGATATTAATTGTTTTTGTAAGAGTTTGTGAGAGAAAGAAGTTGTGTGCTTATATTTAATGTCTTTGAAAAAGTCCAACACCTCTTATAGCCAGGTCAATCATATAAGCCTCCAAGCCAAGAAATGAGGTGTTAAGCACATAGCTGAGTCATTGTTCCACTCAAGTTACTGTTCATCCATTAACTTTTATTCGATTTGTCTGAAATGCCCTTTCGGACCTGCAATATCTGAACTCATTAGTATATATATATATATATATATATATATATATATATATATATATATATATATATATATATATATATATATATAAAACATAAATACTCTAATAATAGATACCATAGGGTAAATTATATAACATTCAGTTTATGAGTTTGAGGTAAATACTAATCATTATTATAATTTCCTAAGTACCAATGAAACCCTCTAGATAGCTAATTTCACTTACTTAAATTTATACAGCCCTAATTTTATTTTCTTAAGTACAGGTAAAACCTTCCAAAATATCGATTTCACCCACTTAAAATTAATAAATTGCAAGGATGATTCTAATTATCTTAAGTATTGGTGAAATCTTGTGGAGGGCCGATTTCACATACTTAGACCATAAAGATTATTTTTTAGTAGTTCTCTCTAATTCATGATTGATTTAAACTCAAATGTTAACCTTTTATACAAGCGATAATCTCTGAATTTAAATTAATTCCAAAAGATTTTGAAGTCTATGATCCTCAAAGAGATTAATTAATCCTAAATTTTACCTATTGATCTTCGAAACACTACTATGCATATCCATTTATCATTCAAACATATAACAATTCATTTTACAAATCATACATATAAAAATTCAGCATGCACAAACACAAACATATGTAAAATAAATTAAAGATAACAATTTAAATTAATTAACAATTAATTTTTAAAAAATATAGAAGATTTAAAAAATCCGCCCTCCTCATATTGTCACTAGGCAAACCACTGAACGAGTAGCAGCAACTGCTGGTAGCGCTGCTGGGTGTACGCCTAGCTAGCAACTAAAGTTATCCTGGCCTATTGGGTCGATTTGGGTCGGATACTCACAGATTCGAAAAATTGTCATATTTAAATATAACTATTATTTAGAACAAGTTATTTTAGAAAATAAAAATATAATTAGATCCATAAGTTTGGTTTTTCTATAACCGCTTCTAAAAATAATTTAAAGAAAATAAAAAAGTGAATTCATGTTTAACGAAATGAATATAATATATGTTATGGGTATCACTATATGATAATTTTTATTATTATTATTCGTAGTTATAAAATCATGTTTTTTAATATTTATAAAATTTTCACTGAATGAAAAATTTAGAAAATTTTGGGTTTTTAGTTACTTAGAGTCACGATCACTATTAATAAACATGGTTACATAACACATAAAACCTAGTAAACTTTAAAACACTCATGCAATTTTAAAACTCATTCTTACTAAATCAGAAAATCACTTAGCTCTAAACTCAAAATTTCAACCAAGCCTTAAAAAAACAAACCTAAACCTGTTAATACTATTTTGGAGTCATTACCATTCAAAAAATAGAATATATAGTCGAAACAAACGACAAAGTGATGGATATCCAGACCACAACTCCCGTGGAAACGTCACTAAAAATAATTGTGGAAGAGGTATAATTAATTTATCGATTTTTTTATCCTACAATGTAAATTTAGATAACTCGGGTAGAAGATGAAGTTCATCGATAGTGCATTCTCAAACATGTTATAAACACGTTACGAAACATGATGTATTACGTTGCACAAAGTATAATGCTATGTTCAAAAGAAAATTGTTAGGAATATTTTGCAAATATATTGTATAGTATTGTTGCAAAATTGGTATCAATACGCTTGTATAACTTATTCTATATATGATTGGTAACTGATGAGTTAATCATATTTGGCAAATATATTATGTTGTATAGACAAAATATGGTGTAATTGTCTCGTGCAATCAAACATAACTGTAACATTATATTTCTTAATATATTTATCAAACATTTTTCATATGCATTGGAGATTGGCAGGATGCGGTAAAATCCAAACGTTATTGCACCATTACGTTGGCGAATAACCCAAGAAATTTTTATATGCATGACAAGTTACACATATCACACCAATAGTTTGGCATATAATATTATATTTACGTTTTCGTACTGGTAAATTATATAGACTATTTGGCTATATAGATGGTAACTAAAAATAAGAACAAGCATCTGAAGTCTATATTTCACATAAATATTTATACCATGATATAAAAAACAGATAAATCCTTACAAAATTAATAGATCTATGGTTGGAATGGACTAAAAGTAACTATGTCACCATTGCAATGTGAAATATAGACTTCAGATGCTTGTTCTTATTATTTTCCAACATAGACCATGAATATGAAAATTTATATTAATATTTTCAAAATATAATGTAATATATACATACAAAACTTGTAGTATATATGATGTGAAACGTATAAAAATGATATTTGTGAAACTTGTGTTACTTATTTTGCCAGTGATGAATAAAATAAAGTATGCCGCCAATACAATGACGAATTATGTCTGTCATTCTAGCATGTCAAATCATGTTCAAACATAATAACTTGTTAAATCAGGTTCAAACATAACTAATCAAAATTTTAATTTATTGGATATATAATGGACTACTGAAGAAGAAAACCAATTGCTACAAGTTGTCAAACATGTGATGAGAATAACTTCGGATGAGACTACAGATGAGTTTTTTTATATGATGTTTTGTATACAATGTACTACATGCACGTGCATGGATGAGCTCCATCTTTGTCTCCACAAAGTCACAAAAAAGTATATATCATGTTTGATTATTTGAAATTGAAACCAATGGTTCGAGTGCTTGATCTCTCGTAGAAAGTCATGCAAGAGGTGTTCAACACGTTTCATTTAAAAATTATTGATCTCATTACAAAATATTTTATAAATTAGTAGAAGAGCGTCTCTCTGAACAAATAGACGCGTTAAGAAATTACACACCCGTTGACACATATGAATTTAACGAAGGATGTGACATTAACTAAAATTATGTGTGTTGTCGTATTTCATGTTTAATATTTGTTTTATGTTCTTAACTTATTGTATATGCCACTTTATAGCTGTCATCTCATGTTAAATTTTATTTTTTCTAAGTTATTCACATCTAATGTTCGTTATCAAAAGAAAGTCTAAATCAAACCTATAATGATGTTTAGTGCAAAATATAATTTACGTAGGTTGATGGCCACTGTTTTTTTTTGTTTCATTAATCACTCCAAAAGGGAGATTGTTTCTGGATAAAGCATTCCATCGTTGGTTTCCATGACATTATGAGCAAGTTTATCTAATTTTGCTTTCAATAGCTTTCTCGTCGTTATATTTATATGGACCATTATATGTAACCTCTTCCAATGATCGTCCAAAGCTTTTTAAAAAACCACTATATTTTTTTAAAATTCATAGATCTTGTGAGAACATGAACACCATATCTCGTGTGAACATGGAATATCATGCGTAGTTCGTATAACACGTGTGTGATTTATGTGCTTAACTTCTATTTTTTTAAACATTTTCTTATTTTTTCTATATATATAAGTATCTCTGTATTTATTGTGAAGTAATTGTAGACGTAAAGGTAGATGAATGGTTGCACTAGTTTAGGCATGAAGCTAATAAGATTGACTGTATTGATTATAGTCATAATTAAGATTGACTCTATTGATTATAGTCATAATTAGTTATAACTATAATCCATGTATATATATGATCAATATTATTATTGAATAAATTTATCATTCTGATCACTTTCTCACATAGTATAAACAAAAGGTTCATAATTCTCTTGATTATCATAATTCTCATTGTTACAAAAAAAAACCTAACACAACAAATCACCATGGCTGATGGTTCTTACAAATCGGAGATCCAAACCACCAACTCAAAGGGTTTCAGATCAGAAACTAAAACTATCATACCTCATATCTCTCCTACATTGATCATTCAGACAAACCATCAATGTATTGGTTCCCAGAAATTTAAACGTGTCAGTTATCAATCATGGAGCAAGGAATTTATTGATGCTCAACATAAGGTTTTATCGACGGTAGTGCCAAAGAACCATCACAGGAGAATGAACCTCTTCTGGTTGAGCAATGGAACCAATGCAATAATATAATAATTTCTTGGCTAACTCATGTTGTTGAATCAAACATTGTTGAAGGATTTATCCATACAATGACAACATATGGAATATGGGTTGATTTGCGCGACCAATTTTCTCAAAAGAATGCTTCATCCGTATTTCAGAAACCAAAATCAATCGACACCATATCATAAGCCACAATAACATTAGCTACATATTTTACCAAGATCAAGGAATTGTGGGATAATCTCGAGATATATCGTTCTCAAGTGACCTACAATCAGCTACAATCACACCTCAAACAAAGAGATGAATATTGTCTTATATAATGTTTGATGGGATTGGATGAATTTTATAAGGCAATGAGGTCCAACACATTGATGATGTCACCTTTTTCCAAATTCTGTTAAGTATATTCTTTTATAATCCAAGAAGAGAGACAACGCTAATTATCCTTTGAGCCAATTGAAAACTTTTCCATAGCAGCTGTAGTCTTGGGAAAAAGAAGAAATATAAAGCAGAAAATATGTGACCATTGTAACAGATCCAAACATACTATAGATGAATGTCAAACTCTCATATTTCATTGTAATTATTGTTATAAGAAGGATCACACATAGGATTGATTCCAATTGAAAATTAGAAATAATAAGAATCTGAGACAATTACGAGGACAATAATCTTTTGTTCGTGGTAATCAACCATTGATGAGTGCGACATAATATCATAACTTATCGGGTTCTAATACTGTTAGCATTGTTCAAGGTTTCAGTACCAGACAAATGAAATAATTAGCCCAAGCAATCAATGCATTGAATCATAATAATTATGGTTTTGTTGATGCCCATGCGAATGCTGCAGGTTTGATTCTATTTACTACCATGTTTGTTAATTCTAGCAGTACAAGTCTTTGGATTTTAGATGCCGACGTTACATATCATATTGTCTCTCCCATATCACTCTTAACTGATCTCAAGCCTTCCATTATTACCACTGCTAATTTACCAAATGATGCAGTGCAAAAAATCACTCACACTATCATAATTAGTTTTAATTCAAAATTAACCCTTACGTATGTCTTGAGCATACCGACCTTTAATTTAAGTTTAGTTTCAGCTAGTAAAATCATTAAAGATCATAATTCTTGCATCATTTTATTTCGTGACTATTGTATTTTACAAGACTTGGTTTCGGGGAAGATGATTGGCTCGGGTAGATAACGTGGTGGTCTAATATATATGCATCACAATAAATTAGCTATATGTCTAGTGTTGTTGTCATCTGAACTATGACACCTACGCCTAGGCCATCCATCATTGTCTCGTTTTAAATTACTTTCACATTATCTAAGAGTTAGAAAATAACTGTACCATTTGCCCACAAGCAAAAAAAACACATTTACATTTTCCCAAAAGCTTAATAAATACATAATTTCCTTTCTCCTTATTACATTGCAATGTGTGAGTTCTCACAAAGTTCCTTCATATAATGGTTCACGTAATTTCATTACAATTATTAAAAATTTTACTCGTTGCAAATAAACGTTTCTTATGGACCATAAATTGGAAACACAATCTTTATTAACTAATTTTGTGCAATTCATCAACACCCAGTTTCAAACATATGTTCAAACAATTAGAATGGATAATGATAGTGAATTTATTCCTATTATTATTATTTTTTTCAATAAAAATGTATTGAACTTCAAAACTCGTGGTTTTACACCCCATAAAAACGGAGTTGTCAAACGAAAACATCGGCACATTTTAAATGTTGCTCGCTCTTTCATGTTTCAACTAAATGTACCACTTGAATTTTGGGAGAATTGTGTTTTAACATCCGTTTATTTAATCAACCACATTCCAAATCCTTTACTATAAAATAAATCCCCATATGAGGTTTTATATAATCAACCACCCTCACTCACACACTTGCATACTTTAGTTTTCAATGGTATGTAACTAATATTCATCCCAAACATAAATTTGATCATCATGCATCAATTTGTATATTTTGGGGTATCTACATATAAAAAGGCTATAAAGTTCTTGACTACATACATATAAAGTTTTTATAAACCGTGATCTCATTTTTAAGGAAAATCTATTTCCTTTCCATTGTACCTCGACCTTTCCATTTCCAAACCAATCATCATTATCATTTTACAAGCACCCAAATCATCAGTTCAATTTACCAATCCCACATCCTATAAATCAGAACCTCAATATTTATCGCTTTTATCTTGATCAAATCCCAGAAATCTCACACTTTTAACCCCTATCTCTCCTACATTCCTAGAAATGACTATAAATTCATCACCCTCACTACTCACTTCGTCATCATCTTTCGCTCTACCAAAACCTTCCGCTTCATCACCGCATCCAACCATACATCATTCTCATCCAAATTGTAATGATATATTGGTTTGTCGTTCCAACCGCCACATACACCCCATTACATGTCCCCAAGACTATGACATGTCTACCGAGATCAAATAGTCTTCACGCAATAAAGCCAATCTACAAGGTATCTCATCTCCTTTAATACTTATATTTTACGTTTCTCTGAGTCACTGTGCTTTTTTAGTTTTGCTATCAACAAAAATAAATCCTTCATCTTTTGAAAATTCTAATTGTGATCCATTATGACGCCAAACCATGTCCACTAAACTTTAAGCTTTAGAAAAATAACAAAATTTGGCAGTTGGTTCCCTTCATTTGGGACACAAATCTATCAGATGTCGCTGGGTTTATAAAATCAAATACAAATCTGATGGAACCATTAAACAATATAAAGCCTGTTTTGTGACAAATAACTACACATATGTTGAAGGTATTGACTATCATGAGACATTTTCTCCAACTACTAAACTCACCATTCTTCGATGTTTGTTGACTGTTGCAACTTCCAAAAATTGGTATATTCATCAACTTGATGTGCATAATACCTTTGTTCATAGAAATCTAGATGATGATGTATATATTTCTCCACCTCCTAGTCTCTGTCGACATGAGAATTTGGTATGTTGGCTTCATAAATATACAATTTGAAACAAATATCATGGTATTAGTTTTATATTTTTTTAGCTATAGTCAAAACTGCATGTTACATATAGTATAAAATAGATTATTCATTTTTTACTAAATCTTAAGGTAACAAGTTCATTACTATTATAAAATATGTTGATAATATTCTATTGACTATCAATGACTTACATGAAATCAAATTATTGAAGAATCATCTAGTCCAATATTTTCACATTAAAGATCTCGATGAGTTAAAATATATTATAGGTATTAAATTTTCTTGATCTACGAGAGAATATATATGTATCAAAGAAAATATGCATAAAATATTTTGTAAGATATAGGACTGTCAGAGTAAAACCTGACAAATTCCCAATGGAGCATAATTTGAAATTAACTGATAAAGACAGTGAGCTACTTCCTGATTCGACTAGATATCGGAGACTGGTTGACAGGTTAATATATTTGAAAGTGACCAGCCATGATATAATTAATCCAATGCGTACACTGAGCCAATTTATGGGAGAATATAGGAAGCTAAAATGAGAAATAACTTTAAGAGTCCCTTGTTACATCAAGAAATCGCCAGGTCAGGGTCTTTTTTTTCCATCAGAAAAAAATCTGACACTTAATACCTTTTGTGATTCAGAATGGGTGGGTTTCGTATGTTAAGACGGTCTGTTTCTTGTTACGGTGTTTTTCTTGGCTTATCACTCATAATGTGGAAATAAAAAAAACATACTAATATTTTACGATAATCTGCAGAAACAGAGTATGAAGCACTGCCGAATACTTTTTTGGAATTAACCTGGTTAAGAAACATACTTAAAGATATGAAGGTCGACTTGGATAAACCGACATCATTGTTTTATGATAATCAAACGACTTTACATATTACGGCTAATCCATTTTTTCACCAGCGTACTAAACACATTGAGATTGATTGTCATATAATTTGAGAAAAACTTCAGGCTGAGATAATTCGTTCATGCTCTATTTATTGAAGATACAATTGACACACATATTTATTGAAACACTAAAAAAAAGATTAATTTGATTTTTTTTGTTTCGAAAGTTAAAATCCTCGATTTACATTCTCCAACTTGAAGATAATATTAAAATATATTTTAGATATTAAGATAGTGAGAATAACTCTATTGATTATAGTCATACCTCTTGGAGGGACTCCTACGTATAATCATAATTATGATTTATCATATTAATTACAATAATAATTAGCTCTAACTATAATCTCCTTATGTCGCCTAGCTTATATAATTTTTTTTATCAATTTTGTTAATTTAAAAAGTATCGATGTTTTAAATCTATTGATTTCCTAATTCGAAAACAAAATATTATTATAGAATTATATGATAAATTAAACTTGTCCAGCCCACAAATGAATTTATTTATGGGCCAAACTAGAAATAAAACATATTTTGATTACTCCCCCTTTTTTGAAACTCAAATTTAAATTTTCCAAATTGTCTTTTTCACTCGAACTAATTACAACCATGCCATTTATCCCAAAACATTACCGAGAATCTGAAAACCTCCAAAAATTACCATAAACCCTAACTATTTACTACCCTAATACTAAAATTCCACACCCAAAATCTACCATAAAAAACCAAACATCAGAGTATTCATGGAAGATGATGAAATGGACGTCTCTTTGGATGACTTGCTAGACGAGGAAGATGATTATCGAATAGAGGTAACGAGCTTAATTCGAGTTTTTGTTTTGAATATCTCGCTTAGACGATAATGACTTGCTACCCTTAATTCGGGTCGTATACCTTCATGCAACGTGTTCACTATATGCATCACAACTCTTCATGCGGCACGGGTGCTATACTTGTCACACAATGCATGCGACCAATAGAAAATTATTCGCTCATGTTATGCGATTTTTTATATATTAAGTTAAATTGCTATTTTTTTTGTAGGAGGAACTGACCAACCTTCATGTATGGATGCTGATTACACAAACATATTCACAACGATTAGGTTATTTGCGAAAGATGAATTGGATGTTTTCGTGTACGTGGAATCAAATAAGATTAAGGTCATCACGATTATAAACCTCCATGATAGCGAGAAATAGGGAAGAACTCCTAGATTAGATTACGTTGCGAGAGTTATGGTATTTTCGTATCACAAGCAAAGGCGGATACTTTAAGAAAGTGGAAGACTACGACGAAGAAATGTAATTGTCCGTTTGCGTTAAAAGGTCATCCGATTGATGTACTAGCCATGCAATAGCATTTGAAGGTGATAAAAGGAACACGTAATCACGATCCCTACATTCGTTAGATGACCATTCCCGTGCTTGTAGGCTAAAACGGGATTAAAAGGAACGAGTTCGTAGTTTGTCTCACCTTGGTTCGCGTCCTATGGAGATATATAGCGGTTTGAAGTATCAATATCCGGAGAATATTTTGAACATACGTACAATCTACAACTTCCATAAAAAACATCGGGATGTTGAGCACGGAGGACAAACCCAAATGCAATATTTGTTAACGAAATTGAAGGAGCATGGATATTCGACGTGAGAGCAGTTGAAAAACGATTCAAAGATGATCACCTATTTTTTTTCCGCACATCCTACGAGCATAAAATTATTACGCACATTACCTAATGTCTTATTCATGGATTGTACCAACAAGACGACAATGTATAAGATGCCGTCATTAGAGATTGTTGGGTTTACGTCAAATTCCATTACATTCACCATTGCGTATGTTTTTATAAGCGAGGAGAAGATACCGAATTATACATGGGCTTCAGGTACTCTTCCTGGTTTGATGATGGATAATGTGTGTGCATTTCCGAACGTTATTGTTACCAGTCGAGAGTTAGCTCTCATGCGATATACCGAGGAAATATTTTCGGGCACACACCACTTACTACGCACTTGGCATATTGGTAAAAACATTTTAGGGACGGTTCAAAAGATATTACAAGATGATGTGATTGTGAAACGATTTGTTGAGTTTTATGGCTATGTAGCCGGAACGAACACAGTTGAAAGTTACGAAAATAATCTAGCTACATTGAAGGAGATATTCGCCTCTCATCCCAAGTGTTTTGATTACATTATGGACGCGTGGATAACAAAATTCGGTGACAAGTTTCTTCAATATCGAACGAACAAGATCAAACATTACGGCCAAAGAACAACAAACATGTATCTCCTTTAATTCTACTTTTTGTTTTGTTATTATATCTCTTTAAAAACACGTCATAATTATGTACTTGTATTATGTAGATGTGAGGGTTCTCACTCTGCCCTAGAAAAATACCTTGGGACGAATCAATGTAATTTCAAACTTTTTTAGGAAAAAGTTCACAACCTTTTAACGAAGCAACATGTGGGGATCCTCGAATTATTCGAGCGAAGTAAGTTTAGTATTTTGATTGTACTTTGATCAAGGAAATTAAAGGTTATGTATCCCATGCAAGCCTAACCGATTTGATCCATGTTATTGTACGTTCTAGAAATAAAGGAGTAGATCAGGTAGCATATGAAGGATGTGTCCTAATGAAATTATATGGGTTACAATGCGCATGCAAAATTGCATTAATAGATAGAGAGGGTAGATGAATTCCTCAAGAAGATGTGGATATATATCAGAGATGATTAGATATTATTCATAAAGATCCCACTTCGTGTGAAGATGACTTGAGAAAAAAAACTATTGTTAATAGATAGATTCATTCACAGTTTTGGCCATGATCAACAAGACCATATTATCAATATGGTTATGCAAATCTTGAAGCCCGAAACTAGTCATATTCAAGAGCCTAAAGAAGCGGTTAGAGCTAAAGGTAGGCTAAAGGGATGCATTGATAAATCGATCAAACAGAACCCTAGTGTGTGGGATTATCCCATTGAAGAAACCGCTAATGTTAGCCCTCTAGCAAACTCAATACATAGTACACCAGTTAACATGTTAGGGAGCACGACTGCATCGAAAATGGTTCAGGTTGTAGCCCCAAAAACACCACTTGCCAAAAAGAAAGTTGGTTGGCCAAGGAAAATTGTTAAAGATGGGAAATTAACTATATATCCGGACTGCATCCTTACTTTTCTACACATTTATATCACTAAGTTGATGGACGTTCTCTTGGAGGACAATGCATATATTGGTCTGTAGCGCATTCAATATACAATAATGAGGATAGATGGGTAGATATTAGACACAAGTTGTTGAAAAAGTTGAATGAAAAACGTTGCAT
Source organism: Limnanthes douglasii subsp. nivea (assembly GCA_036936605.1). Classification (NCBI taxonomy): domain Eukaryota; kingdom Viridiplantae; phylum Streptophyta; class Magnoliopsida; order Brassicales; family Limnanthaceae; genus Limnanthes; species Limnanthes douglasii. Next base: position 153,531,209 of record JAUPFV010000004.1, on the reverse strand, counting down.
CTTGGTTGAAGGTTTATGGTTCGCCCGATGTATTTGATGATATAGTATGTAGGTTGGATTACTTCAAGCCCAACCCTAGTAGCCATTATTGGATGACATTTTCGGAAATAAGATTAGTTATTGCGATAATGTATCAGTGTATGGTATACCATGTCTCCAAAGCATCGTCATTATTGTATCTACCAATTCGTGGACGCCCACCCGTGAACGCTTCAACGATTATAGAAGTTGAAATTGCTTTCGTATATGGATGAAACTTTGTTAATGTAAGTACTCCCATCATTTTAATATTTATGGAATTTTGTTACTTTTTCATACCAAAAGCACTAGTTTTACTTTTTTATGTACAATACTACTTCGCCCGATGAACCCTTGCCGCCATCATACCCGTCGCGGGGTGCCTACGCCACAGAAGAAGCAAGTCAATGGGCGCATTCGTACTACCGTGTGTTCAACAAATTTATGAAAATTATGTCAGTTAAGAAAGTCAACTTAAACAACACACCACATGTTACCGATTTGACTAAGGACAATAATTGATATAATGTTGGTTTTCATATTTATTATTATTTTTGTATCCCACTAAACTTATGGACTAGTTATTACCTAAAGAATTTAAATTCATTACTTTTTTTTCACACCAATAATTTTTTTACCATTGTTTGCCGCCAAAGTTTCACGCCATAGTTTCGTTCCCGCCAATATTATGTTCCGGCCAATATTATGTTCCCCCAAAAAGTCATTTTCTATTATTCTATATAAAAGAGACAAAATATTACCTAATACTTCATCCACCCAACGTCCTTCAGCATAAAAAAAACAACGTTTGGAATTATAGAGTTTATATTGACGAAGACTATCATATGCTTTAGGCGGTGAAGTTTGTCACCTTAAAGATGTCCGATGATACGACCGATGCCTTTTGGACTGAGTGCTGTGTAAGATGTTTTTTTATTACGGCCGGTTTGGAGTGCCAAATCCTCTACCACGTAGTCATGAAAAAGTAAAGAACATGTATAATAGGATTAAATCTGAACCACTACAACGTCTGTTATACATGACTTGCAAAATTAAGCAAGAAGTTGAAGAAGTGCGGAATATGAAACTATATGATTTTATTACCAAGGATATGGTAGCATATCTCGAGGATAGGATTGAGCAAAAAATGATGTTATTGTGAAATGCTCATCGGTTGAAGACAACATGAGATACGACTTCGACTACTAAGTTATAGTTGTATTTTGTTTTGTTGATTTTAAGATTTATTTAACTGTTTTCTATACTTGATATTTAATTATTTGTATGTCATTTGAATATGGTTGAATTGAAGTTTATTTTTTCATAAATGTTTCGATTTGCAAAAAGTAGTAGAAAATTATACTCGATCACATGCGATAGAATAAAGCACGGTCGCATGCGACAACCTCATATATTTTTGGCCCATGTCTTATATATCGCATGTAAATTGTGACTTAGCCGCATGCGACCATAATAGTCAGTGTCGCGTGCAGTGCCTTTACAAAAGTTTGCCCCATGTTTTAAGACAAAAGGTTACATATCATATGCCAGATATGCGATAATGTATGTTATGGTCGCATGCGACACTCTCATACTCTTTTGGCCTATGTATTTAGACAGAGCCCGTGTCACACGTAAAGTGCGATAGAGTCGCATGCGGCCGCGATAACTAATGCCTCACGCGACCGCATGATATGTTCCTCATAGGATACATTGGGAAGTTTATATGTGTTTTATACTACTAGTTAGTTGTCGTAGTGCTACTCAAACATATAATAACACAAAATTATACTTTAGTCATAAAATATCATAGTAACCACAATGACATAAATATCCGGATACAAGCAAAAAACGTAATAAAAAACGTAGTAATAAGAACGCAAACATAGTAACATAGTCCTAAAAACATAATAACAAACAAGTCATAACATACAAATCAATGACGTCTGTATCTCTAAGCTATCCTGCACATTGCATTCGCAACCGCGAACAACTCGCCGTACGAATATGTGGGTAGGCATGGTATAAAATCAAAAATCTGATCGTATCCATGGGGATCAACACCACCTCCGAGGGTGCACCTGAGGCCCTCCGTCATCACGAACCGACGCAGGGTTAGTCACAATATACCACATATTCTTCTTTACCCAAACAGGGTACATCGGGTTAATATTGTGCTCCCCACCATCATATGCCACACCTATACTGGAAAAAAGATGATGCTTCCAGTTTTCCACTGCAAAATATCACAAACAAACCTTTGAACGATCTTTCTGCCCGCTTTTATGGTAGGAGGAGGATGTATCTTGCACGATATGAGCTGAATGTGGCCCATCTGACGAGTGACACAATCAGGGTAATATGGCACAACAACGTCAAACACATTTTGCGTAACCTCAACCCCAATGACGCTATGGAAATGATGCTCACTTCGTAGATAGTCATATGGAAGGAAAATGACTTGAAAGGAAAAAAGTTAACAAACACGACAATTCTAATACTAAGAAACATTACGTTTAAATAGTTAAAATAATAATTACATCTCCTTCGGTGCACACCGAGAGAGCGTGCCTCAATTCCTTGTGTACAACCTGCAAAATACCGATCTTCTGTGGTGCATACCGGCACATATGCGGTAACGATAAATTGTAATCACTAAACAACGGAGCATGAAACCGCCTAAAGTGATCAAAGATCCACACCTCTAGTAGCCATGTAAACCCGCAAATACCACCCATACCATACAAAGAACCCCGACTAAGGGAGTTGTACAACTGCGCCAATACAAACTGACCCCAATTATACCAGTTCATAGAAAATATTATTTGTCGGTTTTGTTGGCACAAATAGTGGTACCTAACATAAATAGTATGTACGCACGGGTGGTATGATCAACCTACGCATCTGTAGCCCTATCATCACTATATCGATCACCCATGTAGTACGCAACCAACTCAATATAACACTACTAGTGCTCCTAAGATTTTTAACTAACTCGGATGTCCGTACACCAAGCATAGTAGCATAAGTGAGGCTCCTCTCTGTCTTATCATCAAAAGATAAAACTTCAAAAGATGTACCTGTGACAAGTAATCCGGTGATGACGTTGACGTCATCTAAAGTCACGGTTATCTCGCCGAAAGAGAAATGAAACGAGGACGTCTTCTCATGTCACCGCTCTAAGAATGCCTCTATCAAGTGCAGGTTGGTATGCCAACGAGAGAGTGCGTCGACAAGAGGTCCGGATATAGTCTACATGAAACTAGCCCGTACTCGTTTATGCTTCTTGAAGTCCTATTTGCGGAGATTGTCGTACATCACAAAGCAACATACGCTAACTCTCTCCTGCTATATATATCAAACACACGAACACGTAAATGAGTAATTTGTCTAACAAAATTAAGAACCAATTATATAATAAAGTTGTTGAGTATTAAAACTTACATTTCCATGATATATACTGAAAGTATTTTGTAGGGTGTGATCAGAATAGAGACTCGGGACGTGTGGCATCACTGAGGAGAACTCCGTATAGGCGGCCTCAAGTGCGTCATGCGAAGACGAACCTGCACTACTGTTGCTCGCAGCAACCCAACCGGTGTCATGACTGGTGAGAATAAAAGTTGAATTGAGAAGATTGAGAGAATATTGATCAAGAATCAACAAAGAGATTTCTAGGTAGTGAAAGTAATATTTCGCCTCTGATTATTTCATAGGTGTAATTAGACTCTTCGACCTCTTTAAATAGGCCTAGTGAGTTAGTTACAAATTCGGTTACATGAGGGGTTTATTTACAGTTCAGTCCCTATTCTTATTGTAAAACTTTAATCTTACCCTATATTAATAGAACTTATCATTCAAGTCCTTATTAATTACATTTAAGTCCCTAAGGAATATATTTCCTTATCAGTAGCCCCCTAGTTCTTATACAGACAATTTTATAAGAACTATTCACTCTTCGAACATTACTCCAAGTGAATAAAACTTCTTTCACCCAGCCCCTTCATTATGATTGAGCCTGATGACTTGCAACTTCACTTCGAATCTAAAAATAAGTGCAAATAAACTCCTCATTCACTTCGAATATTCCAACTTGAAATACAACCTTACTTTCACTTCGAATCTTCTGATTAGAATTTCAATTTTGCTTCTACCTCGAACCTCTTGATCCCTACTTGAAAGACTGATTGGACCCTTCTTGATAGGTCTATGACACAACAAGTTTTCCTCCATGTTTCACATTCCACCCAATGAGAACAGTTCACTGGTTTTGCCTCTTCCAATTCTCAACGTCATTTTTTCCAAGTATAAATACTTAGCTCCACCTTACTGAGAACCTTTTAGAAAAATCATCTCTTTCCTGAGCCACTTTCATCTTATTCTTCATCAACCCTCATCTTCATCTTCTGCTACCTTACCCAGAAACACCATTTCTTCAGTCACAAAAAACTACTTCCCAGATCAACATCTATTATATGAGAAGGTACCCCAAATACAAAAGATCTAAACCTAAAAACCAAAGAAAACCAAAGAAATCTCTCTTTCCTGGTTCTAGCAATCAAGTATTTGGTGCTTACGATTATCTCTGTATCTCAAAAAGAGCTAAAGAATACAAAGCTGCTGGGTTAATCTACAACGGTCATCGTTTCTCCTCTACCACCTTCAAATATGGTAACTTCAATCCCAATCTAGTCAATTCATCTTCAAACCTAGCATCTACCCAGAATCTAGCCAACAATATTCTCCTCCTCGAAATCAATCCACTTCTCCATCACTAAAACCACATCGAAAATCTAAGCCTGTCAATTCTGACAAACCTCCAACTCTCAAAAAACCACAACTCAAATCACCTATCCTACAATCCGAAGCCGTTAAAGTTAAACTTCACAAAAAATCAACCTTTCTAGCAATGGGTGACGATGCAGAAACCTCCTCTCCTCCCCCACAAGAAGTGGTTGACGTTACACCAGAGAATAGTCAACCAGTTCTTGTGACTCAAACTGAGACTCAAACTCGAAGTCTTCACAATGAGGCTACCGATAAAGAAAATAACAAAGAAAATGATTCTGAAGCCACTGAATCCGATGTCGAAGGGGAATCCGAGGTAGATGGGGTAATCCCTCCAAAGAAAATTCGAGGAAAGAAACCTCCTATTACTCTCCCCGAAGATGTTGCTGCCTTGGTTCAGGAAAACCTGCGATCACTTTGTCCTCGGTACATTCTCGCCCTAAAAAATGTACCCTACACTTACTACCTCGAATCAGAAAAAGAAGAACTCAAGAAACTATGGGGATTAACAGACAACATTGTGCTTCGACTACCAGTAGAAGGAGAAACATCTCTGAGCTGTCAGAAGAACGAACTGGTAGTTTACCCTGAGCTTTTCAACTGGGGACTTCGATTTCCCCTTGATCCACTGATTGTAAGGTACTTTGAAATTCTTGGGTTGTGCCCAACACAAGTCACTCCAAACCAACTGTTCACCTTATTCTCCGCTATCATGGTGTCGAGGCTAGGAAGCATCCCCCTCGAAATAGAAGATTTCATCTCACTAACCAAAATCTCAAATGGGCCAGTTTTACCATTCTACTACCTAACCTTGGAGGATGATCTGAAGATTATCGACGACCTCCTCGAAGCTGATAAATTTTGGAAGCAAAGGTTTGTCTTCTTATCAGGGGCTTGGGAAAATGGTAAAGAAATTTTCGATGACAACCCCTCAAAACTTACTCTCACCTGGAGAGATAGCAGTAAGTAAATCATTGTTGTATTGTTAATATTTTTTTTAACTTATTAAGCCTAGCCAAATTAACCAAGTCTACTTATCTAACTGTTTACTCTTTTTCCAGAAATTCCGAGGAGATTCAAAGGTCGTCGTAAAACTGCAAAGGATATCTTCCAGAAAATGGCTGAGTAGGCAGAGAAACCCTAGGGAAATGGCTTTCACTCAGCCTTTCAACCAATCAACTTCGTCAACAGCCATCTCTGGCGCATAACCTTGGGAGCTGACTTCCCTGAAGATCTGATGCTTCCCCCAGATCCCATTGAAGCGGTCTAAAGAATACTCGCACCAGATGGGAAAACCTACCTTCCCACCAGGAATCGATCTGACAGTCACCTGCCACTAAAGAAGAAGGGAAAGCTAACCCTCAAAAAACTCAACACAAGCAAGGCTAACCCTTCCAAAAATTCGAAGTCTGCAGGGAAACGAAAAGCGTCTGCATCTCAACTTCCTCCAATATCCGAAGAGGATGAACCTGCACTGAAAAAAGAAAAAGAAAGAAAACAATACTCCAAAGAAGAAAAAAAGTAAGTCCACTACTCCAAAGAAAAAGAACGAAGCTGACATGCTCGAAGAGGTATTGGCTTCCGAGGTGCATGAGAAAATCTTCATTGAAGAAAATCCTCAAGGGGGATTGGCATTAGGAGATAGCCAAGAAAATGAATATCTTAACCTCGAAGATTTCAACTCGAGCGGGGATTTTGCAGTCACTGGTGAAGATTTCGACCTATCAACACCATTCCATCAACTTCTACCGAGGCTGCCATAACTTCATCATCTAATGCAATCGTTCCTGTTCGTCATCATCCATCAAATGTGCCCAACCCTGACAGATCCGATGAGGTAACTTCAATCCTTCGACCTTTTACTAATTTAAGTGTTGCAGCCAAAAAATTGTGTGAAGAAGTGAACAATTCTCATACACAATTGGAGCTCCTTGCACAAGAATTAATCAAGAGCAAAAAGGAAACAGAATCTGAAAAGGCTTCGAAAAATGAAGCACTTCAAAATTTCGAGGCTGAAAAAGGAAAGCTTCTTAAAGAGCATAAAGAAAAAATCGAAGCTTTGGAGACTTCTCATCGTCTGGCTCTTGAAAATCTAAAATCTCAACATTCTACTGCCATTTCTGAGGAAAAGAAAAAATCTACCGATGTTGAAGAACTTGTTAAGAAAACTCAAAAAAGCCTGGAAGATTGTCAAACTCAATTGACTACTCTTCAAACAGGATTCGAGCAGGAAAAGAAAGCTGCCGTCAAGAAAGCCGAAGCTGCTGTTGGTTCTGTGATGCTTAATGGTATCAAGAAAGCTCAAACTGATACAGCTATCAATCTTCTCCGAGAAATCCATGCTGCCTATCCAAGGTTGAATTTAACAGAATTTTGGAAACAAGTCCCAGAAGAAGATCGTCCAAAGGAAGCATTCGAGGTGCCATCAAGCTCCTCAGAAGAAGATGATGCTTCTGAAGGATCATCGGAAGAAGAGGATGACTAAACAGTAGATTATATATGTTGCGCTTGTTTTTTGTGTGTTTTAATTAAGTAGTTTTCTCCTTTTTGTAAGCTTCAAGTTTTATCCGATGAAACAAGCAACTTTCTAAATATTTCAAATTTCTGGTGTACTTATAAAACATGGCACTTCAAAAATTGGATGCACTCATAAGACGTGGCACCTCGAAAATTAGATGCACTCATAAGACGTGGCACCTCGAAAATTAGATGCACTCATAAAACGTGGCACCTCAAAAATTAGATGCACTCATAAAACGTGGCACCTCGAAAATTAGATGCACTCATAAGACGTGGCACCTCGAACATTAGATGCACTCATAAGACGTGGCACCTCGAACATTAGATGCACTCATAAGACGTGGCACCTCGAAATAGGTTGTTTCTTCAAAGCTATTGCTTTGGAAAATTATTCTTGGTCAACTTTCAAAGATGATCAGTCTTTGCCAAGTTACCAAAATAACAAATCATTCATCATACTAAACAACCAATGGCCAAAAGAAATTTTATTATGAAATTCACTATTAACGAGACACCTCATTAAAATCTTTCTGGGCCAACAGATAAGGAAAAAGTATGTCTGTCTTGTAAAAATTCGAAGTTCAATTTTACTCACAATACAATTTCAAATGTTCTACATTCCAAGGGTGTTTGAGCATCCTCCCCTCACGATCAGATAACCTGTATGACCCTGGCTTGACCTTCATTTTGACTTCATAAGGACCCTCCCAATTCGGAGCCAATTTTCCGAGGTGCTTGTCCTTAGTATGAATAAATACTTTTCGCAACACTTTATCGCCAACCTTGAACTCTCTCTTTTTAACTTTAGCATCGTACCTGATTCTCATTAAGGTTTGATAATGAACCACATTCAAATGTGCTTTGACCCTTTTTTCCTCTAACAAATCAAGCTCAACCCTTCTAGCTTCATCATTATCTATTTCGGAATATTGCAATAACCTGTAGGAAGGCAATGTAGATTCAGCAGGGCACACAGCATCCATTCCATACACCAAAGAAAAAGGAGTCTCTTTTGTGGCCTCTCTAGGGGTTGTTCGATATGCCCACAACACTTCTTGAAGATAATTTGGCCATTTCCCTGCTGTTCCCGCCAAATTTTTCTTTAAACCCTCCAAAATAGATCTATTTGTAACTTCCACCTGCCCATTTGCTTGTGGGTGGAAAGGAGTAGAAAAGCATTGCTGTATTCCTTTCGAAGAGCAAAAAGAATCCATTTCCTTGTTATTAAATTGGGGACCGTTGTCCGTTGTTATTTTTCGAGGAACTCCAAAACGATAGCAGATGTTACTTAGAATAAACTTGATCACGTCCTTAGCTTTTGTTCCAGCTAAAGGCTCTGCTTCTGCCCACTTCGAAAAAAATCAACCGCGACAATAATCATCTGCCTTCCACCTGAAGCCATAGGCAATGGTCCTACTAAATCAATCCCCTATCTATCGAAAGGAACCGCCTCAGAGATTGTCATTAGGGGTACTGCTGGTTTATGTATTAAATGTGCATACCTTTGACAAGTATCACAGCTTCGAACCAATAACTTGGCATCGTGCAATATAGTAGGCCAATAATACCCTGCCAACAATACCCTACGTGTTAAAGCTTTGAAGCCACAGTGAGCTGACCCGTCTCTATCGTGTAATTCAGATAGAATGTTTTGAGATTCATGCTTACTCAAACATCTTAATAAGGGCCTCGACACAGACCTCTTATACAATATCCCATCCAACACCACATAACCAAGAGCTTTATTCCTTATTTTCTTGAGCAAGTGCTTATCAAGGGGTAGTATTCCCTTTGTAAGAAAGTTTAACAAATCAGTTCTCCAATCTCCTCGAATGCGCGTCAAATCATTTATTACCTCCTCAACAAATTCACACTGCTCAGAGTTTAATGTAATCGAAGGCAGTGGTTGTGTCACGATCCATGGATATTCTTCAGAGTAAGCCATTGTTGCTAAAGAATCAGCCATTGCGTTATTACCTCTTCGAATATGCTCCACCTCAACATTTTCAAACTGTGCCATCATACTCCGAAGTTCTTGCAGATACAAAACTAAACGGTCTTTTCTAGCCTCTGATATTCCTCTAACATGGTTAACTACCAACTGCGAATCTGTTTCTAAGCGCACGAATATTGCTCCACAAATTTTTGCTAACCGCAATCCTGCTAGCACAGCTTCATATTCAGCTTCATTATTCGAAGCATGAAATCCAAATCTTATAGCTTGAAACATAAATTCCCCTGTTGGTGCCACCAATTCAACTCCTGCACTTGACCTTTTATTACTAGATCCTCTATCAGTTCGTACCGTCCACGTTGGATTTGTGTTCATTTTTTCACCTTCTTTCTCTTCGGATCTACTCGAATGAAACTCAACCAAGAAGTCTGCTAAGGCTTGAGCTTTGACAGCTGTTCGAGGAGAGAATAACACATTGAAATCTCCTAATTCTACAGACCACTTAGTCATCCTTCCTGAGATATCTGGCTTTTGCAATACATTTTTCAATGGATAGGAAGTTCAAACCACAATCGTATGTGCCTGGAAATAAGGACGCATTTTTCTCGCTGCCACTACTATACACAGCGCCAATTTTTCGAGCTTTAAATAACATTTTTCAGCATCAACCAAACTTTTACTGACATAGTAGACAGGCTTCGAAACTCTTGTATCTTCACTAATCAGAACTGCACTCACTGCATAATCCGATACTGCTATATACAAAAATAATTGCTCACCCTTTCGAGGCTTTGATAATATTTCAGGAGAGGACAAAAGATTTTTGATCTTAATAAAAGCTTTCTTCACAATCCAAAGTCCACTCAAAGTTATTTGGTCGACGCAGCACCTGGAAAAAAGGCAAGCACTTATCTGAAAAACGAGAAATGAATCTGTTCAGAGCTGCTAACCTGCCTGTTAACATTTGCACTTCTTTGATATTCCGAGGTGATGACATTGATATCAGAGCCTTCAACTGTTCTGGATCCACTTTAATTCCTCTTTCACTAATCACATACCCCAGAAACTTACCGGATCGGACTCCAAATGTACATTTTTCTAGGTTCAACTTCAACTGTATGGCTCTGAGATTCAAAAACGTTTCTTCTAAATCATCAATGTGTTCATCATCACTTTTGCTCTTATCAAGCATATCATCGATGTACACTTCGATATTCCTCCCTATTTGTGAAGCAAATGCCTTATTCATCAACCTTTGATATGTAGACCCAGCATTTTTCAATCCAAACGACATCACTCTATAACAGTGTAAACCTCGATCAGTAATAAAAGTTGTGCTTTCTTCATCCTCTGGATTCATTCGAATCTGATTATACCCTGAAAATGCATCCATAAATGTTAGAATTTTGTTTCCAGAAGTAGAATCCACTAATTGGTCAATTCGAGGTACTGGAAAAGGATCTTTTGGGCAGGCTCTATATAAATCTGTGAAGTCTACACACATTCTCCATTTTCCGCTCTTCTTTTTCACCACCACAGGATTAGCCGTCCACCTCGGATAATTGGACTCCCTGATATGCCCCATCTTATACAATCTATCTACCTCAGCAACTATGGCCTCAGATTTTTCCAACGAAAAAGCTCTCCTTTTTTGTATTATCGGCTTGATCTTCGGATCCACTGCCAAGCTATGACATATAATATCAATTGGGACCCCCACTACATCCTCGGACCTCCAAGCAAACACATCCAAGTTCTTAGATAAAAAATTCAATAATCTTTCTCGCACTGATAAAGACAATAAAGTCCCAATTCGAAGTACTCTGCCATTATTGAAAACGTACTCTTCTATTTCTTCACTTACCACCACAGAACTCGGGGTTGACCTCAGATCATCAATTCCCTCATCTGTTCCACTAGAAGACAACCCCCCAAACTGTTATTTCTCCATTGGATCATCAATACTTTTGCCACGTAGTCTAAATGCAGCAGCGTAACACTCTCTAGCCACCTTTTGATCACTTCGAACTACGCCAACTCGATCCCCGACTACATACTTCAAACATTGATGAACCGTAGAAACTATAGCATACATTTTCTCCACTAGAAGACAACCCCCCAAACTGTTATTTCTCCATTGGATCATCAATACTTTTGCCACGTAGTCTAAATGCAGCAGCGTAACACTCTCTAGCCACCTTTTGATCACTTCGAACTACGCCAACTCGATCCCCGACTACATACTTCAAACATTGATGAACCGTAGAAACTATAGCATACATTTTTGCCAGCCACGACCTTCCAAAAATAGCATTGTAGCTTGACGGACAATCTACCACCATAAAAAGTACTTGTACTTTCTTTTTGAAAGGCCCTTTTCCCAAAGAAATTTCTCCTTCAAACTCCCCTACTACATTCGCTGTCGCGCCAGTAAACCCAATTATAGTTCTTTCTGACCTTTCTATCCGAGGTGGAGCGGTTAACCTATCATATGTTGATTTGAACAACACATTAGCAGAGCTTCCAGTATCAATCAATACTCGTCGAATTTCCACCCCACACACTTCTGCTCCAATGGCCACCGCATCTTCATGTGGCCCAATAATTCCTCTCAAATCATCCCCATTGAAAATTATAAATGGGATATCCTTCTTGTTGCTTAGGTATGTTGATGCTCCTCCTTCAATTTGATGCGTTAAATTCACTATATGTCTCTTCCTCGAATTATTAGTGTTATTAGTCATTGAATCTCCCCCAAATATTGTCAGTGACTCAAAGAACGCACACAAATCTCGAACACGTCCCTTACGCATCGGCTCATCAACTGACATGAACAACAATCGACTAGGGTCTGGGTCGACATATTCCGAAGCTACATCAAATTCATCACCTGCAGCATCTAAAATCATCAGTGCACTTTCCTGCTTAGAACTAGGATTGCCCACCTTTTGAGTTATGGCTTTAGCATTCTTTTTGACATACTCCAACAATTTTCCATTCTCTATCAAAATCTGCATCTCCTTCTTCAAAGCAATACAATCATTTGTATCATGTCTAATATCATCATGATACCTGCAGAACCTGTTATTGCGCTCCTCTCTTGGCCTATTAATCGCTGTTGGCTTTCTGAAATTTACTGTTCCCCTGGTTTTCTCATATATCGAAGCCACACTTTCAGTCAAATCCGCATAATATTCTGGTCTTACCCACACATTCGATCTTGATCTGAATTGGTGTTGATTATTAGAATTGTGCTGATTAGAACCTCCTTGATATGAGCTTGAAGAACCCCCTTGGTATAAGTTCGAACCTCCTCGATTAGAAACATTTTAATTACCCCTCGGGCGCGATGAGTTATTATTCGAAGTGTTCACTTGACTATTCCCTTTATGAACAGTACTACCTCCTCCTCGAACCCGAGTAGACTCTTCAACTTTGATCTGATCTTCAACCTGAGCCATGAGAGCTCCAAACGTTAATGCCCTACGCCTTGTAGTCTCATCAGCTAAATCTCCTGGCAACAATCCTTGTCTAAACGCTGCCATAGCCACCACCTCTTCACAATCATCTAATCCAGCTTTTGTTGACACAAATCTTTTAGTATAATCCTTTAACTTTTCTCCCACAGCTTGCTTACATTGTATTATCGTATCTCCATTAGCTCTCATTTCTTTGCTTCCCACAAACTGTCTTCGAAAAGCTGTGTAAAAGCCTTTAAAATTTGCAATGGACTCCTTAGGAATCTTGTTGTACCATTTTAGTGCAGTTCCTTTGAATGTCTGAGAAAATGCTCTACACACCAATTTATCATCGTCTTCGAAATTAGTCATATAGTTTTTGAATTGTTCTATATGATCATCTGGATCTTGAGTTCCATCAAACTTGTCAATTTTAGAAATGTCGAACCGCCTCGGAAGCGGCACAGATCTAATCTCACTAATCAATGGTGAGTCCCTCCAATCGACTCCTTGAACAAACTGGTCTTCGTTCCTCATTCCCACAGTTGCATATAAACTTGACTCACCTTCAAATGTCCGAGGAGAATACTTCAGAGGAGAATACTTCCAAGGTGAATACATTCGCCTTTCCTTCTTTTGCCTTCCTTCCTTATACATTTTAGCTGGCCGGAGCTCATATCCTCCTCCTCTTGAATGACCTCGAGAATGCTCATATCTTGGTGTTTCATCTGACTCCGAATTTTCAGAATCCTCTTCTTCACTAGAATCTACATACCGCTGCTTCTGCAATTTTTCTTTTCTTTTCATTCCACTATGCTCCTTCTTACGCTCAAAATGTATTTTACGCTGCACATATTGAGCGTCACCGTCGTCATTTGACGGATCCGACTGATCATCCCGATCACCTCTTGCTATTTTAGATCTAAGTCTAGCGCCATTATTATCTTGCTTCTTTTTAACAAATTCATCAAGCTCCGCCACTTTTCTTATCATCTCATTCATTTTACCTTCGAAATCAAATTGGTTTGATTGAATCAGAATTGACTTACCTGCCTCTTTCTCTTGCAGATCAGATTTCAACGTCTCCAAAGCTTTTCGAACAGGTGGATTATCTCCTTCCTCTAAATTCATCTCCGATCAGCAAAAATATAAACAAAATTCTTCAAAAAACGAACAAATTCGAGACTCGATTTTTGATCTATCGATCAAGGTATCTTCGTTCCCCTCTTTCTAGCGCCAATTTGGTGAGAATAAAAGTTGAATTGAGAAGATTGAGAGAATATTGATCAAGAATCAACAAAGAGATTTCTAGGTAGTGAAAGTAATCTTTCGCCTCTGATTATTTCATAGGTGTAATTAGACTCTTCGACCTCTTTAAATAGGCCTAGTGAGTTAGTTACAAATTCGGTTACATGAGGGGTTTATTTACAGTTTAGTCCCTATTCTTCTTGTAAAACTTTAATCTTACCCTATATTAATAGAACTTATTATTCAAGTCCTTATTAATTACATTTAAGTCCCTAAGGAATATATTTCCTTATCAATGACTAGTATCCTCATCTTGACCACTACGACGCATGCATCTTTTTGTACGACTACTCGGGGTTCCATCCTCGGTAGGGGCCGTAAGGACACCCTATGTATGCTCCGGTGTATCATTAGGTTTTTGGCGGCGATGAGGATTCTTTATGGTAAGTTTCGTGCAATCCATCCTGAAAACAAAAACAAATAATTACTCAAACTAATATAACAATGTACTCGCATGCGACGACGAATGCGAGTGTGTCGCATGCGACCATTTTTGTGCTAGTGTCGCATGCACCAGTACCCTATCCTGATCGCACACGACATGCGGCGAGCACAAATCTGGTAGCACGCAATGTGCGACGTATATCTGCAATAACACAAACCCTAGATCTATTCAAACAACACTATTTCCAACAAAATCAAAACCAAATCGACGGATCCGTATATACCAAACAACTTTACAACACTAATTTAGTAAAACAAAGCCTAAAATCATACCAAAATCTTACTTTTAAAAACAGAATCGAAAAACCTATTTTTATACCAATTATACACAATAAAATCTTAAAAGGATTACGCTTGTATGACTGCGGATTCAAATTCTTCAAAAATTATGCTTTGATTTTCGGTGAAAATTTTATACTTGAAAGTTTGGTGAGAGATTGAAAAAAAATAGGAAAAAAAATAGTGAAAGAGTTATAATTCTATTTTATACCTAAATCTTCTAATACGGAAAATTTTATTCAAAATTTGATGAAATATATTTCAATCCCGTGTATCTAGGATCCAACCGTATAAAATTTATCAAAATATATGTTATTTCTATCGTGAGCTTTATCTATTATTTACTATTTAAGTGAAATTCTGCTCGATGATACGATACAACTAAGTTTACGATCGTAAGTCCTTAATTTATCGCATCTTGTAGAAAACCGCGATCGAAGATATTCCATCACTCAAAAGTATCTTAAGCTTCTCTCCTTCTTCTTTCTCTTCTTCGTCTAAATTATTGTTTTCTCGGTAAAAGTTCCTCACTGCTTTGCCATTTTTTTTGTTTATCTCTTTTATTTGGCGATCGATCGATCTTTAAGTTCCGATTCAATCAAATTCGAAATTGAATAGGTATCTGTATTATGTGGTTGAAAATCTCGAATTTATGGTTTGGGGTTCATCGATTAGGTTTACATACTTTCAGTTAGTTATCGATTGAGTGTGTAGTTCATGCTATAACTCGTAACTGTTTGTTTTTGGTTTATAGGGAACTGGAAATTGAAAGCTGTGGTTATTTAACTAAGGAGAAAAAATGGTATGATTTTAGATTCATTACTAGCTATATAGGCTATTGCTATAGCTATGTCTAAGTTTGGTTGTCTCTAGAAGCTTTACGTATGTTTTAGTTTTAGTTTTTGGATGATCATGTTGATGTTGATGTTGATGTAGATGTAATTGCTTGTAGCTGATACTGTTAGTTCATAGTTGTAAATCAAAACATATTGGTTTGCGAGTACCTGAATGAAGATCAAGTTACTTGTATAAGTTATCATATAGTTTAAGGTATGGATGATGGTGTAATGTTACATTGGTGGCAGTTTTTTGATGGATATGGGTACCACCGTGGGACAACATTTGAGCAGGACTATCGCTGCTATCCAGCGTCTTTTATTGACAAGGTTTGTAGCTTTTTCTTATATTCTTGCCTAGGTCCTAGCTCAATTTCCTTGAGACCTGTGGATGCAATTTCTCTTGAATTCCCTCTTAACATGCTTTTTCTTTTTTGTCTTTCTACTATGCTACAGCCTCAACTTGAAAGTGGTGACAAAAGTAAGTTCACTTTGGTTTTTCTTGGCCTGTTCAGTTTACAACTCTTTTTCCCTTTGGTTATTTATTTTGATTATGATTTCTCTTTTCTTGTCTCAGTCATAATGCCACCGTCAGCGCTTGACCGTCTCGGTGAGTTGTTCAGCTGTGTAGTTCATTGAACCATTTTTTTTGCGTTGATATATAATGCTAATCTTATGATTTATTTGTGTCTATGTATGATTGCAGCATCTTTACATATTGACTACCCTATGCTGTTTGAACTTCGAAATGGTGCTACTGAACGAGTCTCCCATTGTGGGGTTCTAGAGTTTATTGCTGAAGAAGGCATGATCTATATGCCATATTGGGTATATACACTATTTTTTGTTTCATATATGGAATGTTTTACTAATCTTGTGTTTTTAATCCCCGGGTCTGTGTTGCTTTTCTTTCAGATGATGCAAAACTTACTCTTACAAGAGGGAGATATTGTTAGAGTTAAGAATATGACACTGCCCAAGGGTACTTATGTCAAACTACAACCTCATACCACAGACTTC
The DNA here is from genome assembly GCA_036936605.1 of Limnanthes douglasii subsp. nivea. Taxonomy (NCBI): domain Eukaryota; kingdom Viridiplantae; phylum Streptophyta; class Magnoliopsida; order Brassicales; family Limnanthaceae; genus Limnanthes; species Limnanthes douglasii. Next base: position 153,514,584 of record JAUPFV010000004.1, on the reverse strand, counting down.
TTGGATATTTCTAACCCGAAAGCCATGTGAGTTTAAAACTGATATGATTTTGGCTTTTACTTAAGTGCTTATAATATGTTCCTGGAGTTGATGCTTGCACTTTAATGTTACTGCAATTTACATCTCAAAAATTGTTCCCTTTGGGCCTCTGAGGCTAGGTGGTTCTTTGAGATTTTAAACTAAAAAGACAAATCGAGTTTTATTTATTTATTTATCATCATTGGATTTTTAATGTTTTATTGGTTATAGTGAGAATATCTGTCAAAAACATAATAATAGACAAAATTATGTTTGACACCTTTGAAAAAAGGTAGTTTCTTCTTATTAACAGTCTACTAAAACAAAGGATAAAAGAAGTACTATGTTCTAAGTATGATATTGCCTGTTAGTGTTTATTAAATAGCTTTGTTTTATTTAACACAGCTTGGAGACTGCGCTAAGGAATTATTCGTGTTTAACTACTGGAGACAGCATTATGGTCCCTTATAACAATAAGAAATACTTCATAGATATCGTAGAGACAAAACCTTCTCATGCAATTAGTATCATCGAGACTGACTGTGAGGTAGATTTTGCTCCTCCCTTGGATTACAAGGAACCTGAGAAGCCCATCAGACCTCTTTCTTCTGCCAAAGCACCTGCTCAAGGTTAGTATCTATGTACATAGCCTCATATATCTGGCCTCTGTTACTGTTTAGTCTTTTCGTGGTATTGGTACACTTTAGGTATAACTTTGTTTTTGTTGTGTTCTGCTGATTAAACTTGAACCTCACTTTCTATGCTAAGCTGTTTTTTTATTATAAGTAGCCATATGCATTTACACGATCTAAGGAAAATCGGTGGCATCTACTGATAATATTTTCCTTTTAGCATTAACTTGTAATCTCATTATCATACATGTGGATAGCTTGACGGGCTTGTAGACTTAGAGATATCTTTCATATATGTAAGTAGTGTTGTCAAGTGAACCTTATTCCCGGCATGATATTTTATTTCTGGTCCACCTGAGCATGACAAAAAAATTGGGTTGATGAAACAACCAACGTTTTGATCCTGTTATTTTTACCAAAACTCAAAACAACCCCTCACGATTCTGACTGGACTTAAATTGAGAGCACCATCTTTAGATTGTGATATTTGAGCCTCACGTTGTTGCAGTTGAAGAGGCTCCAGCTCCAAGCGAACCCAAATTCAACCCGTTCACGGGAGCTGGAAGACGCCTTGATGGAAAAGTTTTGGCAAATCAGCCTCAACCCAGTTCTTCCTCTGGGTCTAAAGATAAGCAATCTGCTGTCGCAAATGGGGTTTCTTCAGCACCTACTTCACAGACTACTGTACGCCAGACTCCAGGGAAACTGGTCTTTGGTGGAAATGCAGGCCGTGCTCCAAAAGATACCAAAAAGGTGCTCGTCTTTTCTGTTGCTGTTAATCATGCAGTTTTAGTTGGGTTTTAACTGGCATCATTTTCTTTCTCTATTGAATTTCTCAGGAAGCTGCAAAAGAAACTAAACAAGAGCAGCCAGAAAAGAAAGAAGAACCCAAGTTTCAGCCGTTTAGCGGCAAGAAGTACTCGTTAAGGGGTTGATTAACTTAAAAATGGTTGTTTGAGTCCTCTTTTGTGCTTAGCTTGTACTCTTGTGGATAATACGAAAACTTTTAACATTATTTATTCCGATCATCTAGTCTAACTAGCCAATGCTTTTTAGCTACTCTTAAACGTTGTTACATTGGGCAATGTTTAGCGTTTCACTATGATCTATCATTAACACTATGAAATACTAGGACTCAAGTCGTTGTATTAAGACTGATAGTATACTCCCAGCCTTTTCTAAATCCATTGACTTCACTTAAAAAAAGTAGAATGCGGTACTTTGTTATAATTCTAATATGGGTCTCGAAGAGTTCGGTCATTCAACCATCTTTATTAAATCTATGTACTCCATTTAACAAACCTAGTACCGATAAAGATTTAAATCGTTGGTTTTTTTAGACAAACAAAACTAGTACGAAAATAGCGTTGGTTTTTTTTAAACAAATAAAACTTTTACCACTTATGATATGTTTTGAATATTTTTTTTTTAAAACAAAGTAGAAAAACACTACATAGGTTTCACATCTATCTATCTGTTACTATGTTTCGCATCTACTATACAAATATACAATAATGTTTCACATTTATCAGTACGTACTATACAAATATACAATAACGTATCACATCTATCAGTACGTATAGATACAACACGTTTCGCATCTCGTTCCTCTGAAACCCAGAACCGTTTTACTCGAATAGAAATTTCACGAACACAAAAAAAACAGACTAAAAATCGACGAAAATCTAACTCGAATACAATAAATACCTACATTAACAATGTAATACCATATGAACATTAAAAATCACAAAGAAAAAAGATCTCGAGTTAAAATTCAAATCTAGAAGGTGTCGATCCAAATCTAAAAAAAAATAGTTGAAATTCTAAATAAAAGTATAGTTTGCTACAAAAATAAAATCTAGAATTGAAAAAAATTAATATACAAGTACATGAGCATTGTACAGTCTTGGAAGTTGAAATAAAAATCATATAATATTATTTCACGTAAAAAGAGAAAAATACAGAAAAAAGTGGAGTATGAGCTTAAATACCTTTTATATAAATGAGCAGAGGTATTTAGAGTATTAGTGAATCTTCTATGGTAAATATTTAACTAAAATGGATCTTTCTCGAAGAATCATGAAAATATATATCTTAAATGGATAATATTTAGGGTTTTGAGTTTTTATTATTCACTAAAATTATCATTCTTGCAATTAAAATTTTGATTGTTTTTATTCAGAATCGCCGTGAGTTAAAATGGTCATCCTAGATATATATGTTTTCGAAATATTGACAAAGTACACGATAACATCTCGTGTGTTTTCGACACATTAGCAAAGTATACGATTGCTATAGTGGATGTTCATGATTTAGAGTACGAACCGTTCGAATTACACTTTTTTCGATTGTGATCGGTTGGGATTGCAGGTAGTTAAACAAGGCGCCTCCCGTGATGAACATCCACGGTACCTAGGATACAGTGGTAGTAGGATTTCTATTTAAACCTTTAATAAATTGATTACACATTTTTGTTTTTCATCTTCATTTTTGAAAATATAGTTTTTATTACATGATGATACATGATATAGTTCATGGTTACTATGAATATATATATATATATATATTTTAAAATAACTATTTCAAATGAAAGGTTAAACAATTTGTACTGTACGATATTCAAAATTGGTCACAAAGTTGTTTAAGGTTATTATATGCGGTAAAAAGATAAGTGTCGATAAATAAATGGTAAAATTTGCGGAGCGTAAATGATATTATTTTTATAATTTTTGGAATTTTTTTTACATTGTAAACATGAAAAAAAGCTAAACGGTATACAAGATGTTGACGATTTTGTCGCATCTTACGATTTAAAGCGTCAAATCCACCTACACCACACATAAATATTTAAAATTATTTGTGTAATGTGAATTTTGAATATGTAAAAATGTTTTGGATTCAAAATGTGCATTCGATTATGAAGCATATTACAGGGTTGAGTCATTTTAATTTTAAAAGTGTTTTAAATTTTTTTAAATTGAAACATTTATATATCAAAAGATATTTTTTAGATAAATGTATGATTTTCATTGTTTTTTAAAATAATATACAAACTAACTTGATCATTCTCTAAAATTGTATTAGAGATACAATTAACAAATTATATTTTAGAGTCGATACAATAATATCTGAATGTATCAGTTGTGCATTCCAAGGTTTGTCATGTACATATAAATATAGAGAGTTAAAAAAAGATAATACGTGGAATACGTGTTATCGACAAATATTGGGAAAACTCGCTAACATATTTCATACGAAACGTACGATGAAATTTTTTCTAGCAAAAATGAGTTAAACTTATATATTTTTTGTACATCTCAAATGAGTAAACATAATAGACCATGAATGTTGTGGGGATAATAATAAAAGTATAAACCATCGATAGATTGAGATAATACTCATTTTATGTAAGTTATGATTATGCAAGTAGTCTTTCTTTAATGAGTTTTTTTTATGTCTTTTAAGTTCTTTTTGTGAATCTTAATATTTTGAAAGTTGATCCGTCTTTTACAAATCATCCGTATTTTTGTGAGTATTTTGTCAGTTTTATTTTTGCAAATCTATAAATGTTAGAGTACATATGAAAGTGTCATATGTTTGTTGAGATGCTATCATTCGTCTAGTGTGTTTTACACTCCATTATTGGTTATATATATATATATATATATATATATATATATATATATATATATATATATATATATATATATATCATGTTCGTGGAAGGTGTTGCGTCACTAAGGATTGGGAGATCTATCTGTAAGTGTGTGCTATGTTTTAAGAAATTTTGTAATGAAGTGTGGGAGCATAGTTTTAATTGTGTTCGTACAAATTTTATATATTATTCGTACATAAATTAGTATTTTGGTACCCGTGGATGTAGGAACAAGTCTATCATCTGAACCACGTTAAATATCTTATGTTATGTGTTTGATTTTTTATTTTTGTTTATTCTGGTTTTACTTTATTGTTTGTGTGTAAAGTGAAAAATAAATATTATTATATTGGATCTTATAGTTTATCACCATCATCTCTGATAGTTCAGTTGGAAGTTCAAACCCCTAAAGGCCGATTGGTTTTCACCCAACAAGTGGTGCGGTGAGCGTGGATACTTAAATTAGTGTGTCAGAACTCAAACCACACTAGAACCCAAGCTCAAAGAAACTTTCTCTTCAAGTCACACTTCTCAAAATCTTCAACCTTCCTCTTTGATCTACACACCCACAAACCTTTAACCTTTCCAGGCCTCTCTTCTATTATAGCTCTTTTATGTTTGCGCTCACACGATTTCAAGGTGTACACCTTCAGTGGCCCTATTATGGTATTATTTCTGACTAACCATGATTGCAAAAATATATTTTTATCTGGTTAAGAGATTATTACTCTTTTGAACAAAATGGTATATTTTCATTGAATAAATGTGACAAGTTACCTCTTTTCACTTTTTTCAGTGAAAATACACTATTTTGATGTTAAAAGATATAAAAAATTGATTTATTATCAACCTTTTGTAGGTGGGTTTAACGATGCACATAGTGATGGTAATTATGGCTTTCAGGCGGTTTTGTATGTCATGTATCGAAATCTGGATGAATGCAACTAGTTAGCCGGTCAAAGACCTTATGAAAAATGTTTTGGTTTATATGAACATGTACAGTTGTCTTCCTGAGTTCAAAAAAATCACTACAAGTCTCGACTACTATACAGATAGTACAGACCACCAATATTGGATGACAATATCGTTCATTAGATTTACGATATTATCAAGGTTTAAGTGTATCTTACATATTGTATCGCATCACAAAAGCCTCACATGTCTATGATAATAAAGTGCACCACCTCCACTAGTTGATTGGAAAGAAATTGAAGCAGTCATTTTAACCATGTAAGTACTTGATGCTTGCATTTGTAGTGTGCTGTTAAATTAAATTGACTTATCCATCCTAATTGTTTCTATAGTTTTCTAGTGCAAATATAGCATTGTGTGTCGCGATGTATAAATCTAGTTTGGAATTGCATTGAGAAAAAGAATTAATTGAGAACTACCGATTAAGCTTTATTGTAGAAAAGATAAGGAGGTTCAAAACCAACTACCTTCCAATAACATTGACTTAAATTAGACGATTTCGTTTAATTATTTCATTTAATATTTTTGTGAACTATTTCGCTTTGTACTGTGTTCGTGCTAAGGATTTTCTATGTTTTTTTAAAACAAGTTTATTATGAAAGCAAATACCAAACTTATAATGCTAAAATTAAACTTCAAATGCAAAAAAGAGTATTAAATACAAATACTTAATAAATGCAACACAATCAAATTCAAACAACACAATCGACTTGCAAATAAAATAACTGAATTAAAAATAAACAACACAATAAGGCTAAAAGTAAATGAATGTTTCAGCTTTGTTGATTTCCTACCATTCTTCATCTGGTAATGGTGCACTTAAATATTTTATTTAATAAAATGATTCAATAAATTCTCATACTAATGTTCACATATATTATCAATAATGCCTATTTCAAAAAATTCATTTGCCTATGTTATATGCTTATAAGGGAGATAAAAAAATATATATTAAACTATAAACTCCACATTTTAACCTAGATGTAACCTCTTCTCGTCCCGTGAGGCCGATAGAGAGGTAATTTTCCAACTTTTATATATTTCATATATTTTTTACACCAACATATCAAAGAATGATTGTTCAATACAAATATGACATTCTTAAAATTATTATCTTCCATATTCATCCACTACATATTTTAGACCCGAGTTTTAGTTTTAGATCTATGTGTTAGTTTAGGTTTGATATATGAAAGATAAATGGTTTATATATTGACTTCAAATGAAATATAATGAAATCTCGAAAACATAATATAAAAAAGATACATGATAAAATATCGTCAAAACTTAGTCGTTTTGCTTCCTTTTTTAATTGAATACGGAGAAACTGGCAGTTTTGATCATGATACTAGGTAGTAATCTAGCTATAGTCTACCAGTATAGTACATAAAATTTCTAGACATGTTGCCAAAATTAGATAATATGTTTTAACAAAAAAAGACGTAAATCTTGCATAATTATACTTATGGTAGTTTTTTTATTTTGAAAAAATATATATAATGGCTTAATGTCTTGAATTTATATTTTTATAAATTTATTATTAAAAATATAATGTTTTAATAGATTTGAAGTTATTCTCAATACATGCCAGTGTATTTGTGCAAACCGTAAAAAATAAGACCATAAATTGTAAAATTATTATAAAACATGAAAACATAGAAAATGCAACATCTTTACAAAACAAACAACATTGTAATTGAGAAATAAATTTAATATAAAAACATAGAAAATAGACCATCACCCAAAATAAAACAAGTTTAAAGTATACCGACCAAGATAAGTCTTGAAATAAATATAAACAATTATAAAGACGTGATCTGAAACACTTGACTCCCCAACATATCTAAATTCACCTTAGCGCGTTAACCAATCGTATATTGTTGATTCTTCAAATTACATTTATTGTTCTTCATTCCAAGAGATACCTCTTGTTAATAGTGTAACATTCATATTAGTTTACGTACTTTATGTATCAGGGTATTGCAAGGTGTTATGTAAAATGGTTTGTGTTCAACAAATCCTTATAAAAATGTCTCTAAGCGAATTCATTCCATTTGTATTGAAAGAGAACCTTGATTTTTAGTTAAATCCACATCTTTTAGAAACAATTTGCTATGTTGCAGTCTGGTCTGTTTCTGTCCAATTTCGTTCTCATTCAGTCCATAAAATTTATAAAATAAAATAAAGTTAATTTTTAATTTTTTACTTAAATAACTTATATAAAAATTAAAGTTTAAACGTTAAACGTTTTTTAATTGTTCCTTACCTATTAACTTGGGAAATATTATAATGTATAAAAAATAAATTAAATAGATAAAAAATTGGCTCTCACTGTTTAATCGGTTCGTTTTCGTATCAGTATACTGGTTTGTCGGTTTTATCCATTCAGTTCTGTATTGATTCCACCCGTTTACTGGTTTTATCGGTTTGGTTCTGAATCAGTTTCACCCGTTTGTTGGTTTTATATGTTATGTTCCTTATTGGTCTTGGTTTTAGAATGAAACTCCGAAATAGACCGTAAGATCTGGTTTGGTTCTCAGGAACCATAAAAACTCCTAGGTTTGACAAATATCTTAAATCTAACACCAACGAACCAATAAAATGGGTCAAACTCCTCATTTTATGTCTCGAAGCATCGCCCAATCCGTATTACAAATATGCCACTATGGATTTCCTCCAAGTTTATAAATCTATTTCCTCTAAAATTAACATATACTCTAACTTGACACACGTAACACTTGCATACACAAATAACGTGCATAAACATATATAAAAGGTAAGAGCATATAGTTGTGATAACATGGAATCTTATCTTATCGTGGTTTGAATCATGATATGTGGCAACAATATATGTATCCTACAACCATTTTAAACTAAACCTCGAGCCCTAATGGTTATTGATTGACTCATAGATTTCAAATGTATTAATTCGTAAAATTTTCTAAGAGACGGTATAACTCTTTTTTTGTTCTCAAACGAGTATACTTCTAACATAGTATTTTCTAATGGGAGATACGTGATAACATATACATAATCAATTTTAATGTACATCTTTATGAAACTAAAGTGGAAAGTGTTAGTCTCTTGATGTCATCTATCGATAAAAACCTTTGTTACCGTCTGGTGCGTATTGTATATCAAGAGATGACCACCCAAATCACCGAATTGAGTCTTAGTCAACAAATCATGTATTTATTTATTGTTAGACAAAACCCATAACCCTAACAAGTTGTAGTTATCCTGGAGGCAGAACCCGTACGCAACTGTAAAAAATTAAATAAAAGTGAGTATGAATATTATGAAGTATAAACAAAACAAAGTATAAATATAAGTAACTCATTATTGAAATATAGATCATAAAATACTTACCTTCATTATGTATGCATTAAATATTTAGTGCTCTATGTAAAAAAGGAAAAATCGGATGTTTTTATCTTTTATAAAATCTCCAATCATATCTTGAGAGTCCACACATTCTTCTGAAAAAGAATCATCCATTGGTGAATCATCCATTGGCAAATCATCCTCGATATGTCAGTCGTATCCACATCCTTGACGACTATCACGTGCTCTGCTACCATTGACATACGACTCCCAAATGTACCTTCACCGCTCGGGTTTCCCACCTGCTTAGCACGTAGGTAAACCAGGATTTGCTATGTTACTGAATTTCTCGCGAATGACATTATGTCAATGATTTGTTGTTATTATGATTGGATAGTATGCTTAACCTGTTCATTATGCCACGTGACTCTTATAATATCCAAAATATATTTTTTCGTGTGGGAAGTTGGGACTGGTTCTTCAGATGTCATAATTAAGAAAAGTCAATTCAAAACGAACTATATGAAATAGAATTCAAATCCGTCTCGAATGGAATAATATATGTAAAAGGTAGATATTGTCTTGAAATAAGCTACTTTCGACTCTTTTCAATCTTAGTACTATTAGAGAACTTTTGTTTTGGAAGTAAATTTTGATTTCCATTTGATTTTTCAATATTGTTTTTATATTTAAATTGGTCAAAACACCAATTTTTACAAATCTGACATCAATACAGGTCTTAAACCTAAACCTAACACATTTTAGATATTAATCTAATATAAATCAAAACAAATTTAGTTTAAATGTGTTTTAGATAACGCCTAACATTTGTGTGATTGATAGCTCATGAAAAAAATAATTTTTGTATAAATTTATTATACTATATTATTTTTCAAATTAATATTTTCCCTTCAAAACACTCATTTCATTTAAGGTTCCTTAAGACGAATAGTCTTCTTAAATGGACTTGGTGGCATATATGTATTAAACATTTGTAAGGGATAATGTTACTACAAAGTAAAATGTTTTTTTCTAATTTATACAACAACCATCAAATGTAAATAAGCATGTCATATTTAACCTTCACCTATTTCTAAAACCTGTATAATATGAATCTATGAATCTTTCAAAACAAATTATTTCTTATGTTTAAAAACAAGTCAAGTTAGCTCAACTACACAAAAATATCGTAGGGAACATTTCATAGTATTCCAATGAACCTGTCTGGGTTGGACATGTAATTGAACATCACGTCAATATATTATATTTGATATGTTATAGTATATAGCATTGAATTAGTTGAACCTACTGAAATAGGATGAAACATCCTCTATAAACGTAACATCTTATTGTTTGGTGGGGTACAAAGTTGCAGGCAACTCAGAATAAGCTTCTAATGAAATATTCTATATCGAGAATATCTTCACTATTTAAGTACGGAGTCTGATTTAGAAACAACTTAGCGTACTTTTATCCTTAGTAATTTATGTATCTACAACTTTATGAGTTGCTTCCAATTATATCATTTCAAGTTCAGTTTTTTATTTAGCGTATCATCTATGTATAATAGTAAATACTTCATATTCAAAATAATTTTATGATTATTCTGGAAATTAGATTCATATTAGCTTTTAATATAACATATCTTTAACATAAAAATGTTGAACCTTTTATACTATTGTCATAAGAATTGTATTATACCATAATTTATTTATAAGACATACAAACTATTCTATTTTATGAAGCAAACGATTGGTTTGGTCCATTAAGATTTTTTCTCTAACATTCCATAGAGGATACCATATTTTAATATCAATTTGTTCTAACTTTGGGTTACATTGACACACCAAGGCAAATAATACCCTAATATTTTTATATTTGACTACGGGATAGATACTCTCATTATAATCTATACCTTATCTTTGGACGATATTTTTTGCCGCTAACCTAGGTTTCAACCTATGAGAATTGGTGAGGAAAAAATCAACTAAACTTATGACACTTGGATAATTTTGACAAATAAATATCAACAGTAAAATAATATGATGAACTTGAAATAATTGTGTGAAGAACATTAATCTTATAATTCTCACGTGGATTACAAAATGATATATTTTAATATTGCTACTATCCTCTCTAACTTTCACATACTTCACAAATGCAACACTAACTCCTTATATAATGGTATTGATTTAGAGGGATCTTAGATTGTTATCTTCTTATTGGTGCACCCTTATCTGGCCCACCAAATGCTTTATCAAACGAAAGTACGTTAGGCCAGGCTTTCGTATGTTGTTAAACATGATTTTCGTATACTTCGATGAGACTTGGTAGAAAGGAGACTGGCAGAGGTTAAGTGTTTATTGGTTAACGATCATGGGGGTGCCAAACACATGCTAATTGCGAGCTTATTGCAAGAAGTCACGAGCCACTCATTTTGGATCGCACTAAATAGCCATATGAGGTTTGGCCGAGTCAGATAGGTCTAGAAATGATGGTCCCTCGAGATTGAGAGACTTAGTTAGCTGTTTAGGGCCAATGAGTAAGGCTGGTTCATTAGGCTTTACACGACCAGTTAGTCACTTAAGGCCATGTTAAAAAGTTGTCCAACTAGTCACTTAAGGCCATGTGACCAAGTTGGACGCTTAAGGCCGTGCGACCAATATGGTCGGTCATGTCTCGCATCGAGTTTGATTTTCTTAGATTTGGGCTTGGTTAGTTTACCTCGTACTCATTTGTGTTGTATCAGTAACTCCACCCACTTTGTTGCTTGGTGTCGAGCTAATGAAGTGTTCCTAATTGTGGTTTATCTTTTCTCTGAGCTATCATGCTTTCTCGTTTTTCTATTTTCTTTTTCTTATATATTTTTGTTACTTTAAGTCTCGTCACCACATATCGCTCTTTTTTCTTCTTTAAATAATTCATAGTTTCACTAGTTCACTTTTGATTTTCATCCAAAGTACCACTATTTAAATTATCGCTTTCTCTCTATAGAAATTATATAGGAAGAAGATGATGCAAGAGGACTTGATTCACGTGTGGTATATGCTTATAGTTTTCATTCTCTCGAGGGTCTCTTCAGAGATAAACCAAAAATTCCCGATGACTATTACAGTAATGTCCCATATAGTGAGGGCATCCCTTTGTGTGATAATGATTGGCGCCAACATTGAGGCATCAGCCATCTTTTCACATCTACCTTTAATGCTGCTAAGCAATTGAAAATCCATTACAAGAATTATAGACCAGATGACATATTCATTCGTGTCCCGCATCCCGACAAAACTCCACATGAAGTTTATCCTCACGAGACCATATTTTCCTTCGACTTTTTGTTATGTCATTCGACTCTTTTTGGATCCATTCATGTCAGAGTACTTATTGTGGGATAATCTTGAATAGATCCAACTTAATCTGAAAGATTGGTGTATTTTGATAGCTTCTCAGGTGTTATGCGGCAGTATTCTTACAATCTTGCTATTTACCTTTTTTGTTCTCTCAAACAAATGAAGAAGACTCAATTCTATCACTTCGAGCAACACTCTATTGTGGTAAGGGCTTTAGTTCAGTCCAATATGATATGAAATCTTGGTTTCTATTAATGAGTGACAATTTATCGTCTTCTTTTGATGTACATGTTCCTTCCACCTTTGCTAAGCTTGGTATGTGTCAAGACATGGGTTTTTAGCCTTGGCTTATTTCTCTCTTACGTGTTTGATAATATTGTGTTCTCACTCTTTTTAGCTAAACGTTCCAAAGTTCTTCGCGAAAGATATTTTCATACACAATTCCTTCTCTATTTTCTTACTCTTCCCAATAATTATAGCTTTAATTTAGTGTTTCTTTGGTGTCACTTTATAGACATTTACCAACCCAAAACTTCATCGAGTCCGGTGTTTGGATTTTCCTACCTCTCAAGTCGAGTCCTCAATGCTAACTCAGATGGAGGACCCTGGCCTCATCCCAAAGTACTAGTCTCGACCGAGTGACCATTGGTGTCAATCCTACTCCCATGGCTTCCTCATCCTCTCAATGTAACGAGTCAAAACATACTCTTCATAAGGATGGGCCCGAGACGTCATAGTATTATCATAGTATTATCATGTAATTTGTGGGTCTTGTCCGCCACCTTCCAAAACTGTCGTTGTTGGTCCTCCAATCGATGCTCATAAAAAATTAGAAAAGTTATACCGAGGAAAACATGCTGAGAAGGTGAGTGCTATATTAAGAAATCGAAGTGTCACATATAATTTTAGTTGGATGAACGAGAGATTTTTGTTAGTTGTGGCTATTGTGGATGAGTATTTTACCACTCAAAAGGATGTTGTTTGGGTGATGGAGGGATCGGTACCCAATGATGTCCCTTACGTTGTTGATCCTGAATTTGTGTGGCTTACGGAAACCATGGTTGTCTCGAAGAAGTCCAAAACTTTATATCAAGAGAAGGTAAAAAAAACTCAAGGATGAGCTAGTCAATGAGAAATTTTCTCATATGACTAGTGTCTAGAGACTGAACGAACTTAAGAGGCTAATGTAAATTCGTGCTGATGGGGTTGAGAAAAGTTGTTTACATGATATTTGACTTACTAAGAAGCAACAAGAAAAAGTGATGTTACATATCATGAATATTATCCTCAAACGAGGTGAGGCTAAAGTCTTTTAAGCGATTTGTAAGTTTTATCCCGACATGAACTTTGAATATTGTTTTGAGGAGCTTCTATGCTATGATATGTTATTTTTTCTAGATTTACCGTTTGCTTCCCTAGCTAGGACTTTAGAATTATCTAACCGTAATGTTTTTTCTAATTCTGAAACCGTGACATCTTATCGTACTACCTTTTTTACCCCTACGATTTCCCTAAACGATTTTCAAATGAGCGACTCACGGATATTTTAAAGGGGTTTAATTTATCCCAACACTTTGAGTTTAGCACGTAATATATGAGAGAATATACCAAACAACAAGTGAATGAGCTCAAAGTTCAAGTTACTGAAGTATGCGAGGCTCAGGTTGGTACTAGCTCATTCTACTTTGTTCCTCCCAATGTGTCCTATGGAGGTAAATGTGAGGCATGCAAGCATCCCTGGGGTTGAGGGTCGGGGTATTTGATTGTGGATCATCGTTGCTATTTTTTATTTTTTATGTTATTTTTAAACATGTTTCTCGTTGTAAGATATTTGAATTTTGAGGGCATGTGTAACCTTTTTTTCATTGTAATATAAGTGTTATTTTGCATTTCTAGTTGAGCTATATTCAGTAAACTCTTGTTAGTAAGTAATATATGTAGATATATAACACTTTTGCCTGGTATCCGCTTATATTGCGTTTCTTAGTATGCATGTACTCCCCTACTTCATAGCAGGAGTTGGAGATGCACAGGCAGTATAACAATTGCTGTGATTATGAGTAATAGAAATAAAAAATGGATTTTTTAAATAAAAGTAAGGTCAATATAACAATTTCTGTGATTTGTTGGAAAATAACATAACATAAGATAAGTGAGATATAAATTCTTGTTTTATGATTCGATTCATGGTTGAGTGAATTCTTTCAGAGCCTCGACTAGTCCTTCTCAAGCCTCATTTTGATTGTCCTACACGATCCTTACTTCACCATAGACCATGCACTTTAGTAATTGGTCATAGGTGAAAGAAAAACAAAATTGAATTCATGGATCCTTGGTCTCCCCAGGACCAAGTTATAAGGGGTTAGATTATCCAATATAACAAACTCAGTCCCCTCGTTCTTAGCCCATCAGCCCGATATGATTAATACTTCCAGCATCTTCGTTCCCAAATGCATGCTGACTTGACCTTTGAAAGCTACCACGAGATGAAAGGTCGACCGCGTGATGATTTTGAAAGCAGTTTCCTTATAACCGAGTTCAACATTACATTAACCACTGACCTCGTGTCTACTAGAATTTGCCGTATTTTTCACCATACAATATCAGATGTAATCAATAAGGCGTCGTCGTATGGATGGAGAACGTCTTCGAGATCCTTATCTATGAAGAAGATCGCGGGTGTAAATACTCTGCTCGTGCGTGCTCTGATCAGGTGGACCCTTGGTATGCAATTGCTAAGGCTAACTTCTAGATGTAACGCTTGCGCTACTATGCGTATAGCCCGTTCGACTTATTTCTCCCATCATGCTCTCCCTCGGGATAATTCTTTAGTTGGTCTAGCTCATCGTCCCGCACACGTACCTTGGTCTTCGGGGCCATATGGAATGTTTTGAGGCCTTTGTGGACGTTTTGGATGATGTCCTGTGAATGGCCTGCCAAACTCTCTTAAATTCCTCTCAATTAGCTTTTGGATCTCCACTTTCTACACCAAAATTATTTTGTGGTATGGTCGTGATCCTAGTGGTACTCGCCTCACTTGTTGTGAAATCTGGTCGTTGGATGCGAATAAATGTTTCCCATATGTACCAAGAAGTCGGTGTTTTTGATTTAATCATAGAAGTAGGAATTTGACATGGTTAAGGTGGGTGATTGGCCTTCTTATATGGGCAAAATTGTTTCTATGAAGGTCTAGATATTAGGGCCTCTTCGGGAAAATGTAT